>CM075870.1:15420905-16020905 GCA_038021265.1 Cyprinella venusta | reverse complement strand
TGTTGTGGCTCGAACATTGTAATAGCCATTAGTGGGATCCTGAAATGACAAACATATAATATTTCACTGTGATGCACTATGTGTCTTGTTTATATCTTATTAACACCAAACCTTTGAGCAGTAGTGTATCCATTGGAATATAATACTTAAAATGACAAGAAAAACGAATGAAAACTGACTAACTGCAATGCATTTCAATGGATGTGGAAGCAGAGAATGTCCGAGTGTATTGGATTAGCTGCGCACTGTGATTGGCTCATCGTGTTTGAGGGCGTGGCTCAGCCATAGGTCAATTGGGAAAATAACGACACCTTTCAAGAAAACTCACCTCATTTGCTATTGGTCAGGTAAAAAGATAGCCCTGCCTTAATCTCACAGTATTGGTTGAGCCAATATTGCTGTGTTGGGCTGCTTAGGGTGGTTAAACAATGAAATATGAGAGCTTTGATAGCGCCACAGTATTTAAAATTTTCACATTTTCTTTGCATATTAAACAATAAACTGGAATAAAAAATATATATATTGCACACTTCAAGTGTAGCATTTATGCACCTGCTTTGTTTCTTACCTTGGGCTCATACTCCTCCACCTTGGCTTCCTGCGTGTCGCTCTGGAGGTCTTGCTTCAGGTCCATGTCATCTTTGAAGGGCTGGGTGGAGGGAGAGAGGGAGACAGAGGGAAGAAACTAAACCATCAAACGACAAAACACACACACGGAGAGAGGGAGGAAGAGAAGGACAGAGAGAGGGAGGAAAACAAGATATCAGCTTTATCAGAGTTGGTGAAGAACAGATGTTCTTTAGTTTGTGATGGCAAGAAAGTCTTTCACCATCAGTCATTTTCTCTTTTACAGTTTATAGAGCTCTAAAAGTGGCTGTCGTTACTCTATAGGGATCTTCCTATAGCGCTTCCTAAACTCGTTAGTATTTATATGCACTTTAATAGTTGGATTTCAGTCGGACTGGAAGGTCATCTTAAAAAAATGTAGCAGACCAGTTTTTGCCAGAGCCTGACTAAAAAATTTGATTGTAGAGATTTTGTAGTGACAGATACACCATATTCTAATAAACACTGGAAGCTTCCATTACACAGTCAAGTCCACACTGAAAGCAAAAATGCTGCATGAAGGAATATAATCACACAAATAGCAACATATTTCATATGCTGCTACTATTCAAAAGTTTGAGGTCAGTGTGATTTTTTATTGAATAAAAATGAATACTTTCATTCATTAAAAATGCATTAAATTTATCAATTTATTATAAACACCTACGATTTATATTTCAAATAAATGCTGTTCTTTTGAACTTTCAATTAATCAAAGAATTCCTGACTAAATGTAGGCTAGTCAGCATATTAGAAGGAATTCTGAAGGATCATGTGACACTGAAGACTGGAGTAATGATGCTGGAAATGTAGCTTTGCCATCACAGGAATAAATTACGTCCAACAATATAGTCCAATAGAAAACGGTTCATTTAAATTGTAAAAAAAATAAAATAAAAAAAAAATAGGGCTGTGCAAAAAGATTAATTGTGATTAATTGCATCCAAAATAAAAGACTGTGTTTACATAATATATGTGTGTGTGTTCTGTATAATTATTTTGTGTGTGTGTATATATATATATATATATATATATATAAACAAACACAAAAAAACCCTTTTTTACTTTTTTTTAAATAAATGCAGCCTTGTTGAGCAGAAGAGACTTGTTTCAAAAACACTACAAATACTACGAATCCCAAACTTTTGAACAGTTGTGTACTGAAGTAGGATTTTAGGCCAATGAGATTTAACTGTGGGCGGGGCTAACCAGCACAACTGGCAGAAACCAAGTGCCTGACTGTCTTGTCATTCTTCCCTATTGTTTGGATAAAACATAACGACGCCACGTTTGCAACATCGATGTGAACTAACCCACCATATCGCCCTCAATTTCTTTTCTTTTTTTAAGAAACATTTTTATCAAGCAAGTCTTTATTTGATTATATTTTACAACAGTATAAGACTTTGGTATCTAATAGTAGACTAATAGTATACTCTAGACTAATAGTATCTAAACAATGTTAAATCAGACAGCCTGATCTAGTCTAGTTTATGCTATAGATACTCACAGAATACATAGCCTTTACCATTCGAGTGGCTGTGGAAGCGCTGGCGGCCTCTTCCTCAAGACTGTGCGTCTCCTTGTTAACCGTTTCCACCTTAATGTCTGGCTTCAGCGTGACTCCACGACGACCTGGAAACATAACAGATCACATCACATCATGTTTTATCAATGCGCTTCCATTAAATCACAGCAGTTAATAGGCATTGGTCTGAAAGCAAGATTATGATCTGTCATTTTATTGTTACCTCAGACTGAACCTACTGCAATCTTTGTGTTAGCAGGCTGTTCTATAAAAGGTAGAGCATATAATCTTTATCACGTCTCATTACAAAAAAAATGTATATAATAATTTATTGAAGGAGTTTCACTGCTCTCACAATCAACAAGGTGTCAGACAGACAAGACTAGAAATCGCAAAAAAATAAACTGTCCGCACACTTAAATCCTTAAAGCAAATTTAATCTCCAAGCTTTTGGTCAAAAGACCATCCTCAGAGCAAAGACCCCTTGAAGACCAGTCTTTTGACCGAAAACTTGGTGATTAAATTTGCTTTAAGGATTTAAGTGTGCAGAGAGTTTATTTATTTTTTTGGTATATAATTATTAAAAAAGAAAATGCATGAACCATTTTTCTTTACCAATTCATAAACCAATCTATTAAAGCCTGTCAAAAAGTTTCACTTTTGTCAATTGGTCAATACTGAAATGTGTCTATATGTTTGACTTTTAAGTTTACGATTCTCATTGATGATGTTAAAAGAAGTTTAGCACTTATGTTCATAAATATAATGCATATGCATATAAATACTTCCCAAATCAAATATCTTACTTTATGTCATTGCATAGAACTGTGAGGGAAGTGTTAGCATTATTTAATTCTTGTCATGGCAATAATTTATAATAAAAATAACTAAAAATACTTATTTTTGAAAATTATAAATAAATTTAACTTATATATTATTATATTATTTAGATATATAATTGATCATATTTTCCTCTTGATATCAGGATGAAATATGACCAGGACATGCTCTTGATTATTATATTTTCAGGCTTTTTTTCTTTTCGGTGTTCTAGCCACATGGGGGCGCCAAACTATAATCATGCATCATCCACTAAATTGAATTCCAGAGCATTGCCTTTAAATGCACAAGTACATTTATTTTCTTGAAATCTGAAGCCCAGTGATAAATTAGACAACTTCATCGCAAACAAATGAACAAGAAACGCAGATGCACACACAGATGCACACACAGAGCCACATACATATACACAGTGTACTCACTGCCTTTGCGTTGTCGATACAGATAGAATATCAGAGCAAACAGGAGGAGCAGAAGCAAAATGGAAGATCCAACAGATCCACCTGCTATCACACCTACAGGCACTATATCTGAGAGAGAGAGACAGGTATAAACATACAGACACTATACATGAGAGAGAGACAGGTATTAAAAACGGACACTTATATAGATACTATACAGATGCAAAGACAGATATTATATCCACTGCCACTGTTTTTGTGAGAGAGAGAGACAGGAATTATACAACAGATGATATACAAATGAGAAAGAGAGGCGTAATACCTACAGACACTATGTCTGAGAGAAAGACCAAAAGATGTTGTGAGATCAAGACTGGAAAATACCCATGAGAATGAGACAGACATACTATTTCCCTACACTGCCCTGCAGAGTTTCTATCAAACCTTAGTCTGTGGTTTTCAAGTGATCCTGAAGAGCTTGACTAGCTGGTTGACTAGCTGACTCTCCAGGACAGTGGGCCTCTGGGAGCAGGGTTAAAGACCTATGCTCTACGTGATATGTGATACTACGTTCCAGCAAACACAGAACGTTCCCCTAACATTCCCGAATGGTCCCATGAGGTTATTTTTTTGAGAACCAAACAAGAACATTATAGGGTATATACTTTTCTATACCTGAGGCTAAATCACAGTATAACCACTAACTAGACTAGACCACTGGACAAGTACTATATCTACAGGTGTTATATATATGAGAGAGAGAGAGACAGGTATTATATCTACAGGTGTTATATATCTGAGAGAGAGACAGGTATTATATCTACAGGTGTTATATATCTGAGAGAGAGACAGGTATTATATCTACAGGTGTTATATATCTGAGCGAGAGAGAGACGGGTATTATATCTAGAGGTGTTATATATCTGAGAGGGAGACAGGTATTATATCTACAGGTGTTATATATCTGAGAGAGAGACGGGTATTATATCTACAGGTGTTATATATCTGAGAGAGAGACAGGTATTATATCTACAGGTGTTATATACCTGAGAGAGAGACAGGTATTATATCTACAGGTGTTATATATCTGAGAGAGAGACAGGTATTATATCTACAGGTGTTATATATCTGAGAGAGAGAGACAGGTATTATATCTACAGGTATTATATATCTGAGAGAGAGAGAGACAGGTATTATATCTACAGGTGTTATATATCTGAGAGAGAGAGACAGGTATTATATCTACAGGTGTTATATATCTGAGAGAGAGACAGGTATTATATCTACAGGTGTTATATATCTGAGAGGGAGACAGGTATTATATCTACAGGTGTTATATATCTGAGAGAGAGACAGGTATTATATCTACAGGTGTTATATAGCTGAGAGAGAGAGACAGGTATTATATCTACAGGTGTTATATATCTGAGAGAGAGACAGGTATTATATCTACAGGTGTTATATATCTGAGAGAGAGACAGGTATTATATCTACAGGTGTTATATATCTGAGAGAGAGACAGGTATTATATCTACAGGTGTTATATACCTGAGAGAGAGACAGGTATTATATCTACAGGTGTTATATATCTGAGAGAGAGACAGGTATTATATCTACAGGTGTTATATATCTGAGAGAGAGACAGGTATTATATCTACAGGTGTTATATATCTGAGAGAGAGACAGGTATTGTATCTACAGGTGTTATATATCTGAGAGAGAGAGACAGGTATTGTATCTACAGGTATTATATATCTGAGAGAGAGAGACAGGTATTATATCTACAGGTATTATATATCTGAGAGAGAGAGACAGGTATTATATCTACAGGTGTTATATATCTGAGAGAGAGACAGGTATTATATCTACAGGTGTTATATACCTGAGAGAGAGACAGGTATTATATCTACAGGTGTTATATATCTGAGAGAGAGACAGGTATTATATCTACAGGTGTTATATATCTGAGAGAGAGACAGGTATTATATCTACAGGTGTTATATATCTGAGAGAGAGACAGGTATTATATCTACAGGTGTTATATATCTGAGAGGGAGACAGGTATTATATCTACAGGTATTATATATCTGAGAGAGAGAGACAGGTATTGTATCTACAGGTATTATATATCTGAGAGAGAGAGACAGGTATTATATCTACAGGTGTTATATATCTGAGAGAGAGACAGGTATTATATCTACAGGTGTTATATATCTGAGAGAGAGACAGGTATTATATCTACAGGTGTTATATATCTGAGAGAGAGAGACAGGTATTATATCTACAGGTGTTATATATCTGAGAGAGAGAGACAGGTATTATATCTACAGGTGTTATATATCTGAGAGAGAGAGACAGGTATTATATCTACAGGTGTTATATATCTGAGAGAGAGACAGGTATTATATCTACAGGTGTTATATATCTGAGAGAGAGAGACAGGTATTGTATCTACAGGTATTATATATCTGAGAGAGAGAGACAGGTATTATATCTACAGGTATTATATATCTGAGAGAGAGAGACAGGTATTATATCTACAGGTGTTATATATCTGAGAGAGAGAGACAGGTATTATATCTACAGGTGTTATATATCTGAGAGAGAGACAGGTATTATATCTACAGGTGTTATATATCTGAGAGAGAGACAGGTATTATATCTACAGGTGTTATATATCTGAGAGAGAGACAGGTATTATATCTACAGGTGTTATATATCTGAGAGAGAGACAGGTATTATATCTACAGGTGTTATATATCTGAGAGAGAGACAGGTATTATATCTAGAGGTGTTACACTCTATATCTGAAATACACCTACAGACACTGTCTTAGAGAAACAGGTAATATGTCTATAGACCGTATACTCTATATCTAAGAGAAAGACACCTACAGTCACTTTATCTGACAGAAACAGGTATTATATCTACAACCGTTCTGTATTTGAGAGAAATACACCTACAGACACTATATCTAAAAAAAGTGACAGCTATTATATCTACATGACTTATATAACTGAAAGAAAGATACCAACAGACAATATATATCTCCTTGCTTGTGTGTGGATGCTAGAGATAGATAGAAAGATAGATAGATATTATACCTACAGACAATGTATCTGACAGAGAGAGAGAATGACACAGGTGATTAACATTATACTGCATCAGTGTTTTTTCTGACCTGTCTCCTCCAAGGTGATGATCATGGTTCCTGGTCCAAAGGCGTTCCATGCCGTGCAGTTGTAAGTGGACTGGAAGTCGGATTCCATGACATTATTGATGGTGAGCGTGGACAGAACGGCGCCCCCTTGTGATGCAGGTCTGCTCTGCTCCACTGTGTACCTCTCCAACAGCGTCCCTCTCTCTTTTTCCCACACATTCTCCTTCCAGGCCCAAACCTGCAGGAAAAAAAACATTAATGCATTCACACACACATATACACATTAGTAAACAGCGACATGTCATACAATTTTTAAAAATGCATTAAAAAAATGCATACACAGGCAGGTGTTTAGATATTTTAGTATTTTGCTCTGAACTGTGGGAGAGCAGATAGTTCATACAAAATGAACAACACTCCATAAAATATTCACAGCGCTAATGTCCCTCTCAAACTGACAGAGGGAGCGCGATCGGGGGGAGCAAAAGGAAGGACGAGAAGATGAGGAACAAAAGCATATGGCCTGCTCGCCTTTCCTCTCCTCCACCTTCTTTCCTCATTCATTCCATTATTCATTATTTTCATAAGTACAGTCTTCACATTAAGGCCAGTCCTGGTGTGTCATGTCTCATTTTCCAGAGAATGTTCAGAGAGAGAGAGAGAAAGATGACTGAAGTCATTAAACTTAAGCACAGCAGAACTATTATGGGCAAACATATTTTACATTTCATTGTTATCTCCTTTAATTGTGTTATTTTATTTTATTTGTTACTTATAAACCATCCCTTGTTTATGTTTTTAATACTTGAATTTGTTCCCCCTATTTTCACTTTACTTAAATTTTTTGCCATTATTATTTATCATTTGCAAAATTAAACATTTAACTTATATGAATTATTTTTTTATTAATTTACTATTTTAATACTATATATATATATATATTTTACTTTTCTTATCTTTATTTATATTCTATATATATATACTTTTTTAAATAATTTTTTTGATTTGCTAATTCTACTTGTTTACTGCATTTACACTATTTGGCACACACAGTAGTATTTATTGTGCCAACGAAGCATGTTAAAATAGAGAAAGGAAAAAGAGTGACTCGAAAATTAAAAAGAGGAGGAGGGCGACTAGAGGACAGGTGGACGGCAAAGAGAGAGAGAGAGAGAGAGAGAGAGAAGGAAACAGGAAAAGAGGCAGAGCGCTGAGTAAAGTGCTGAGATTGTTAAAAGCTCACTCATTTGTCTGTCATGTCGCGTCGTCTTCCGGTGATAATCGACACTGAAAGGTACAGGACTTTGTTCAGCGCCGTCACTCTTTTTCTTCCCCCTCCCCGTCAGCTCACCTCATCGTTCATGTCTCAGTTGATATCTTCTTGACCTCTATTTTGTACGCTTCCTTTGTTATTGCTCTCTTTCTCTCTCCAGTATTCAATCAAGTATAGTGTAAAGATGATAAAAGAAGGATGACTAAAGCAAGTACAGTAAGAGACACATTAAGAGGGACAGTATATATACTTAAAGCTGCTGTATGTCCTCTCTGTGCCATTAGTGCCAAGAAACAACATTGAAAGCCCAGATAAATGATGTCAGTGATGCATAACTAAAATTTCCTACACCTAACAAAAGAAGAATTAGCCCCACCTCAACTTTAAAGCTTCTTTAAGCTAAACATTATTATTTTATTTCACATGCATTTTTGCAGTGTCTGAGGGATGCATGAAATTGTCTGCTGTAAATCAAATCATGCCACATGCTGTCTTTAGACAGTCAGGAATAATCACTGGTTTGTTGGATCTGCATGCTAGCACAGGTTAAAATCTCACACTTTAATAAACTTGATAAAAAAGGCTGTGTGACTATGAGGAATGATACTTTAAAATTTAAGTCTTTATGCTAGGGATGTGCGCAAAAACAAATTTCATTACCGTTTAAACTGAAATTTTGCAACCGACTAGTCTACTAGTACACTGACTCACTATATATTATTTAAGCATTCTCTTCATTAGGATGTGGATATAGCAACTGTTCAAGTGTCAAGTATTTTTCTCTCCTTTAACCCAATATAAAATGTCATAATGTATTGTCCCTCATAACCGGTAGTATAACAAGCCTATAGCTTGATTGTTATACCAGTTTGGCATGACATAGAAGAAAGCGGAAAAGCTGTGCGTAACAATAGGCTTTTAAAATACTCCCTCACCTTGCTCATCTTTCTCTGAACCCGCTGCAAGCACCACAGAGAAAACCAACGCGAACCAAAATCTGAGGTAAAATTAAACGATAATATAATAATTTAAAATGCAACATTAACATGTCAGTAATTTAAACTTAGCCTTTGTAGAAATATAAAGCAAAACATTAAATGTGCAAACAAATGTAGACCGAAACGACTAGTATTTCCAAGACGTCGACTAGCAGCATCAGTTTCGTTTTATCGACTAGTCGAATAGTCTCGCAAATTCCTACTGTACGCAAGTTTGAGGGACTTTTTATTTTTAAATAAATTCATACACCTCTTTAGCTCTTGTTGATTGTCCCTCTGCATGCCGACCCCTGCTGCTGTAATAAAAGCTGTGAGGATGTACAGAGTGGGATTTCAACTCACGATTTTGTCCGGCGGAGGGGTGCTGGCTATGTAGCACTTTATTTCCCCCTTCTCTCCTCTTACGGCATACTGGACTGGCTCACTCGAGATGATTGGAGGACCTGGACACCCAATCACATCACAGAAGAGTCATCTCATGTTTTAAGCAGTCTTGTGCAAGCATAGTTTTAAAAATGATGTTATCTTGTATAATAAACAAAGTCCATAGGACTCTTGCGTTATATGAGTAGATGATGATGGACTTTTCAACTGTGGAAATGTTTTTGAATTGCAGGTTCACTCATGATGTGAATATTTGCAATGAAGTACTTTTGTGTGTTACTGACCATTGACTGTAAGAGTGACCTCTGTCTCGCCGACGCCGATTCTGGGGACGATGGCTTTACACACATACTGTCCTGCATCCGTTTGACTCACAGACTTCAGAAATAACTGATTACTATTGCTGAGAACCTAAACAACAGTGGAATAAAGAAAGATAGACAATGTTAAAAATGATACAACACTTTTGTACTTATGGTGCAGACAGTGTATTAGCCCCCACAATTTTTTGCACCCGGTAGAACCCTGTGTGCACTAACCATACTGGAACCCTTCTTGGTCCATGTGAGGGTGAGTGGGGGATTTCCTGACCATTTACAGTTGAGTGAGACATCAGAGTCGACGTCCACTGTTATAGGCCTCGGCTCCACCACCAAAATTGGACCAACTACAAGAGAGAAAATGTTGTTAACGACAACAATTCAATTCACAAGCATGAAGTTACAATAATTATATATGTATGGACCACTAAAACAGACAAAAAAATCTAACTTGAACTGAAAAACAAAACCATGAATTAAAAGTTACTAAAATTTCCTTAAATATAATACCCCTAATTGAAATTATGCACAATGGCATCAGAATAAGTTCAATCTGCTTTTTAAGAAACACATGTCCCAATGTGTGGATATGGAAATGGTGCTTTATATGTCAAATCAGAGCACACTGAAAAATGCAACTTTATTTTTTTTAAAATCATATTTAAATTTACTGAAATAAAAACATAATTTGCACAGTTACTGTAAACTGCTAAGCACTGGCACACACATACAGTCTAACATAAACCCATAAATAGACATATGGTAGATATAGATACTCACAGTGAACGTCCACCAATATACTGACGTTAGTGCTACCCACTGCATTAAAGACCAGACAGGACACGGGCTCGGTGAAGAACGAGTGATCAGCTGTCGTCTCAAACACACTTTCTCTTGCTCCGTCCAAAATCACTCCCCCTTTAGCCCACCTACAACACACCAGGGTTATTATAGTTAACTAAACCTAAAATGAAAACATTTTAGTTATTTGAAATAAATTCAATATTTAATATTTTATATTACTAAAACATTACAGTAAACTAAATCTAAAAAATAAATCTATAGTATCTCAATTAAACTAAAATAACACTAAAATTAACCAAAAAATGGCCTAAAATGAACTTTTTGCCACATGACTTATAATATTTATATAAATATATACTTTTACCAACCATGAAACTGTTTATGTTTTATGTATGTTAACTTTGGTATGACACCAAAGTTAAAGATGCCAGTGAAAATTCACAATTACAAAGTAATCAAATGTAAAATAGCACTGCATAGTCTTCACTGTATAAATAAAATGAAAAAATATATTCAGTCAAGAGCAGAGAGTGATTTTTCTTACTTTTGTTGTTTGATTAACATTAAGGGCACAAACGGCAGCAGGTATATATTAGGCTGCTGTCACTTTAAGAGCTACAGAGATTCAGTATATTGATACACATGCATTTTGTTTATCAACTGTTTATTTACAGTAAGACATAACTGACTACATTTACGAGCAGACTCAGCAATAAGCGCTTTTTCAAGCGCAAGAAGACCGAGTTTCCTTTCACATCTTCTTGCGCTCTAATATTTCAGCTGTCCAGAGCGTCATTCACGTTTGTTCACGTTCATCTTCTCATAACATTGCATTGCCAGATGTCATAAAAATATTACCGGCCAACGGGCGAATAACACCGCTTTATATACTCACCAACAGATTTTCGCATTTGGTCCTCGGTGAGTGTCAATTTAAGGCCTTGACTCCATCACACACACAAACAAGTAGAGCATCACTGAGATCAGCATACACACCCACACTACACACACTAACCTATAGCCCATAATGGGAGGGTTGGCAGTGGCCTGGCAGGTAAAAGTAACTCGCTCTCCTTCTAGAACCGATCGAGGCTCTATTGACAGAATGACTGTAGGAGGATCTGGAGAGAGAGTGAGAGGTCATCAGGGTTCTTTCTGTGGATATACAATATGCTAAAACAGCAAAATAGATATATGCAAGCACAAACACTTACGGTGGACATTGAGAGTGATAGTGGCTCTCTTCCCCAGAGGGGCGGCAAGGTTTGAGGCCACACAGGTGAAATTTCGTCCTGTGTCTGTGTCCACTGGTTGAATCTCCAGATAACTCTTTGTGGTCACCCTCTTCCTGTCAGATAACACCTCCTGATAGATAGATAGATAGATAGATAGATAGATAGATAGATAGATAGATAGATAGATAGATAGATAGATAGATAGATAGATAGATAGATAGATAGATAGATAGATAGATAGATAGATAGATAGAGAGATAGAGAGATAGATAGATAGATAGATAGATAGATAGATAGATAGATAGATAGATAGATAGATAGATAGATAGATAGATAGATAGATAGATAGATAGATAGATAGATAGATAGATAGATAGATGGATAGATGGATAGATGGATAGATGGATAGATGACTATGTTCTCATATGTATCAGATCATCGTGACATATTTGCTTATGTCTTCACTCTTCACTCACAGTGCTGGTATGGGCTCCCTCCACTATGATCCCATCTTTAAACCATTCTATCGTTGACAGTGGCTTTGCTCCTCGAGACACACAGGTGAGGTTATATGAGCTTCCTGCCGTCAGCAGGATCTCTGGAGAGCCCTCGATAACAGGACCTTCAGGGGGGACTACACAGACACACAGATAATACACTGAAAGTGACACACTGAGCACACAGATAACATTTATAAATACTGATGTGTATAATATTCCAATCGGATAAAATATAGTTTGTTCTCTGTGAATATTGTGTTTTATACACTGCCATCCAAAGGTTTGGGGATCAATATAATTTATTTCATATGTACTTTTATTCAGAAAGGATGCATTAAATCAAACAAAAGTGATAGTATAATGTAAATAAATGCTTTTCTTTTGAACTTTCAATTCATCAAAGAATTCTAAAGAAATTATCACAACTAAGCAGCATATTATAATATTTTACATTTTTATATTTTGCATATTATTTTTATTAAACATTTTATTCATAAACATCATAAGAAACTTCCTTCAAAAACATTTTTATAATCGTACCGACCTCAAACCTTTGAATGGTAGTGAATGTGTGGAACGTTTAGTACTGCATTGTTTCACTCGTGTTGGTAGTAATGTAACTAAAGTGATTTGATTTTTCAATAATGTCTGTGTAATGGCAATGTACACCTATTGTATATCATGGCAGAAAAGCTTCACATGAATAAAAAGAGACATAGAGAGAGAGAGAAAGTAGATAATTAAATTGCTCCGAGGCAATAGAGCAGCATCTCTTGAGCTGCTATTAGTGTCTCTACAAAAGCTAAATAAAGAAAACCGAATGCATTCTTTAGAAAGAGACTTCCTGTATCGGTGTGGCTCGGACTGGAATACTAGTGTATAAGGCACTGTGCATTCATGCATACTTTTTTAAAATGAAAAATTACATACATGTAACAATGAAGAATTTAAACGAACAGTAAACAGTATTACAACGTTGTCACATGACCTCATTAAATTTCTGGAGAAATCTCATAAATAAAAATGACTGACTTTTGTATCCAATTTTGATACAAAAGAGATTTAGGTTCATTCATCAAACTGAAAATGGAAAGTCACGTTGGATGCATTGCATTGTGGGTTAGAGTATTCCACACAGTGTGTTGGTGTATACTGAAATGCACAGGAATTTCAAACAAAGAAAGCTGCATACATCTTATTTTATACATTGTAAAAAAGAAGCTAAAAATGGTAGTATGCTATACTGAACATATTCCGTGTGTACTCACTCAGAACAGTGAGTTTAGCTCTTCTGGACCTCAGAGCGGCTTCAGTGGCCTGACACTCGTACAGCGAGTCATCGGTCAGGTCTGCTGACGTGATCTCCAGATTATACTGCCCAACATCCAGGATACGTAAAACACGGTACCGCGGCCATGCTGAAACACACACCATTGCACTTTAACACAATAAACTGCCATATATTTGTTTTATGCATTTATCATTTTAGATGCAGATGTAACTGTGCTGCAAATGTCCCAGCATAGTTTATTCAATCCGATATGGGTATATTTATATGTCTTGAAAGCATGAATGTCCCTATTTCATGTATTTTCCGCCCATAATAATTATTCATCTCAAACAACTATACATATTCTTTGTAAATATATTAATAGCTCTTTGAATTTTAAAACAAATATTATACAGCCAGACCAGTTAAGCCAATCGATGTGATTATATGTTGGCTTGTAGGACGTGTGTTTGTCACCAGAGGGCAGCACTCCAACACATTGGCATTCAAACTGCACACTCTCTCTGGCACACACATTATGACATCATCGATCTGGATACCAGGAGGACAAAAGTATTGGCAACGATTACATCATCCTTTAGCTCAACCAATCAGCAAGCAGACACTTAACCTGTGCGCGTGTTTGCACATCTATATGTGTATGTGTCTGTGATTAGAGCGCGGACAAAAGATCAACATGTCCAAAAAAAGGGAAAGGGAGCAAGGCGAGACAGAGGACAAAGAAACAAAATGGCAATGTCTGGACAATAAAAGAAAAAAATATGTCTCTTGCTTTTATGCAATACTTGTGCGGTCCTGTATGTTGCAAATATGTTGTATGGACAGGGTTAGTGTCAGAACTGAAGCATGTCCATTCAAACTGAGAATGGGGCACATGTCTTGTCAAGTGGATTTTAAATACAATTTCCAAAAAATAAAAAAATTGTATCTTTGAAGATTAGGGTTGCACAATTCATGTAGGTAAAAAGGGTGTTTGGCTAAAACACTGCAGCCGGAATGTGGCGGCTTGTCAGGGGAGGCACAGCCTGCCCAAAATTATGATGTGGAAAATGGGAGAAGGATGATTTAATGTTAATAAAATTCATGTCTGAGGATGTGAATTTATTCTTGTTTGTAATTTCACCATTGTAACACTATAGAATATCAAGTCGGAACAACCGCTGCTCTTCCCCGAATCTATCAGAAAACTGTGCTAAGGCGAGTCTGAGGGGATAGAAAAGGGGAGGGGAGGCAAATCCATAGCCAGAGACTTTTGTCATCTGTTGGTAAAAAAAAAAACTAACCAATCACCATCGTATTTGACTTTCATCAATCAATCATCGCAGAGACGTAAATTATGTGATTTAAGTTTGAACCGTTCCCACTGATGATATAGCAACTACCTTAATAATGGATAGTAGATATATTAAATACTTGATCTTCAACAAATTTACCAAGGTAACATTTGAGAGCAGCAGCTACAAATTTAAAATGAAGCAAGACCCCACACAGAAGTTGGACATATAGTTTTCACCTTCACTAAACAGCCAAACATGCTCTTTTAGCATGGACATTTAAAAGGACAGAAGAATGGATTTTTGTCATGTGTCATTTTGTTTTATGTTTAAAAGTAACCCCAAAAGATTTCTTAAAGCAGTAAAAACACTGCTATATAATTAATGTGCCTCCTGTATTTTAAAATCCACAAGCTGGCATTCACATCTAATTTTGATCAGCTTTATATTGAAAAATCATGTCAACGTAGTGTCGCTCCAAACAAGTACGACCTTTTTTTGTGGAACCTCTTTTACATACAACTAAAATGAATAGCCACTAAAACCCATTGCCCCTTGCTCAACCAAAACTGTATCACTAAACTATCCCATCTTACACTAAAAGTACATTTTTCCTGCCGTTCGGTTTCATCTTATCTCACCTAGATCTCATACTGCTACTCATTCCCCCTCAAAAAAAAGGTGCATGACGGCTTTGGTTAGAATAATCTGGTGTGTGTGTGTGTGTATGTAGTATGTTCTCACCCCTCAGATCTTCTCCGATGCCAAGAGCGAGCCCGTCTTTCGTCCACTGTACAATGCCGGTGTAGTTAAACACCACGCAGGACAGAACCACTCTCTCCCCGACCACCACAGACTGATCCGCCGGCTCCTGAGAAAACCGCGGGCCGCTGAACACTGACAGACAAAGAGACACAGAAATTAGGTTCTATGTTACTGAACATATATTGCGTTGTCAGAAAGAAAGGAAAAAAATATATATATACATTTTTGGAATGCCATACATTGTTGAATAACCCATACTAAACAAGACAAGCCTAGACATTTACAACCTTGATACACTTTTTTTCAGGATTCTTTGGTGAATAGAAAATTCAACAGAACAGCATTACTTTAGAATGGAAATATTTGCGGACTCTTTTAAACTAAATTAATCTTTCTTGCAACAAAAACGAACAAACTTACAGACCCCAAACTTTTGAAAAGTAGTGCACATTAAAAATGATACATGACAGATTAAAACAATTTGACGATTTTCAAGTCAAGAGCATTTCCCCATGCATTTTAAATATCAGGAACATTTTTGCCGCAAACCCTGATTCATTTCTGACTCTGATAAATTGCATTAATGAATGTCTTTTTGTAATATTTGAAAGTGCAGATTGATACAAACACAATCCCACAAATTCCCCCAAATTCTCCCCATTACATCATCGCATAAGAAATAATTCTTCAAAATTCCGTCACTCTCTCCCTTCCTGCCTCTTTTTCTCCTCAGGCGCACACCACTCCTCCAGGATTATTGGTAACAGTCCAATTTGCTAATTAAGGCAAACCTCGTTAATAAAGGGAGGGGGGGGGGGATAGGGTGCAACTCCAGAGGATTACATTTACAGCCGTAAAACAAAACTCTTCATCACACATAAAGGAATAGGTCACACAAAAATGGATATTCTGTCATCATTTACTCATCCTGATGTTGCTCCAAACCTGACTGACTTTTTTTCTGTGGAACACATAGGACAAATACCCAGACATAATGTCGGCCCACATCTGGTACGTGTGGAATCCATGTGTACGGTGTACCAGATGTGGGCCGGACCTGGGCTGACATTGTTGCTGTCTGGGTAATGAAGAATGTAGTGGCTGCTCTTTTTTTTATTCAGTTGACTTTGGTGGAAAAAAAAGTACTATGGAAAGTCAAGGTCTCTGGATGTCGAGTTTCTGTCATAAAGCCAGCCTTCGCTCTTGGTAACTGTCTGTGCATTGTGATTGGACGGCAGGAGGCATGACGTCATGTCTTTGCGGCACAGCTGCTTATGACATCGCTTAATGATACTGGCCTGTGTATCAGAACCCTGAAAGCAGCTTCACTGGGTTAACTAGTCATTAGTGATGCAAAAGTGCCCTCAGAACAAAGACACAACATCTGATCTCTGATTCATAGACTGATTCGTCACTCTCTGTGTGTGTGTGTGTATCTTTGAAAACTCTGAAGTATTTCCAGATGCTAGAGTATGAGAAAAACATCCCTGAAGTGGTGCTGCCAAATTTTAAGCATTTACAAAAGCAGCAGAGCCAAATGCAAAACGTCATGGAGAGAGAGAGAGAGAGAGAGAGAGAGAGAGAGAGAGAGAGAGAGAGAGAGAGAGAGAGAGAGAGAGAGAGAGAGAGAGAGAGAGAGAGAGAGAGAGAGAGAGATAAACAGAGAATGACAATAATGTACCCTGTAGCGCTCACACAGAAACAGCCTTTTAATTACGTGCTAAGAGAGGTAAGCAAGAATACATGACTTTTAGTCAAATGGTCAGAGTCTTCATTCATCTGTCCACATCTTTCCTCAGGGCAAGTCTTGCTCTAATTTTACAGACAAATAAAAACTGTATTTTGTGTGGGTGTGTGTATAGTGTGATGTCCATGAGCATTTGTGTGTGAGCACTATAGGTCGGACTCAGGTACCACAACATTTACATCATTCACTCTTAGGAGTAGTTTACTTCAAAATGAAAATCTGTCATCGCCCTCAAGTTTTTTTTAAACCTGTATGAATTTCTTTCTTCTGCTGAACACAAAAGAAGATATTTTTAAGAACGTCTGTAACCAGACAGTTGATGGACCCCATTGACTTCCATAGTATTTTTTTGATGAGCAAGTAGCAATGAGGTGCTACTGCTCTTCTGTTAGTGGAAACATTTTGAGGTAAAGTTTTGGAGCAGACTTTTTAAAATCGATTCCCACTCTAAATTGTCCGTAATCAGTTTCTTTACCCTCTTCCCCACAGATAAAAACAGCCTGACCTTGTTTGCTGCCTGAAGTTCAGTGTTTTTATAGGCCCATTCATTCTCATGTACCTCTACTTTGCAACCAACAAAAATAAACTTTAAATACTAATAAATCATAGTGTTCATTTTTGACAAGTGTTTGCATTTGTATGTAGGATGAAAACAACCTGAAAACTGTTAAAAGTTAAACCTTTGTTTAAAATACATGTACTGACAATATACATCCTGGAATGCACTTGAAACAATACAACACAATATAACAAATAAAGGAGTATATTGTGAATAAATATGTTACTTAACATGCACACTTTATGTATTTTTATAAAAAAATTGTTCTGTTATTCAATATGTGTACTTTATTTATTTATTACAAAAAAACAAGTTTTATTATAAAAAAGAAGAAGAAGAAAAAAGGTTTATTTGTCCTGTGATCTTGAAATTATCATTATGGCATTTTAGAAAAGTGTGGATTTGTGCTAATTTGTCTGGTGTTACGGTCTTTCTTGGCAGTAAAAGCCTATGGTAAGTAACACTGCAGTAACACCTCATAAGCACTAGTATTTGACTAAAATTAATTAAAACCATAAACTGCTCAATATATGAAACTTAAATATTCAATAAAATTAATTTAAAAACATTTGTTTCCATTTTATCTCAGTATAAGCATATTTCATTTCCTAGTATGTTTGTTGTTTTTTAATCTCTTTAGGAAACAAGTGAATAAAGGTCTCCAATTTTTCTTTATCCCAATTTATCTCTATCCAATTTCCTGAGGAATATTTAAGAGGAACGAATGAGAGAAGCAAACAGATGAAAGATAAATTTTATTTTTTCGCAGTAGGCCTATTTCCAATCCTTCTCCACTTCTGATTTCATCCCACTCTTCAAATATCATATTTTTTCACCTTACTCCTCTTTTGCTCATCCTTCCTTTTCTTGCTTTGCATTTATTTGGATTATTCCTCCTCTATCTCCATCATTCACTTTTATATGTTTTTCCTTAAATCCCAGACTACTTTTCATAGTCATCCTTCTTCCCCAATCTCTATTTTTCACCATATGCAGCATTCTCTATTCTTGAAGTTGAAGAATAATTTTAATGTAGATCTACTTAAATAGTTCTACACATCCCAATCAACCATTGGATTCTTATTAAATATTTGGCAAATTCATTTAGTACTCTGGATATTTCGCAGATTTCTGCTGGTTCATTTCGCCAGTAGGTGGCAACAAGTGACTGTGGTTATGAATGAGTCATTTGCTGCAATGATTCATTCAGGAACGAAAGACACTTGCTGCGTACCAATTTATACTAACCATCATAAATAATAGGTTATTAGCAAATAGAATTAGTGTGATAGTAATTGATATTAAAGGTAGTGCTCTTTGCACTATACCAAATAATGAAAAATCCAAACTGAAATCCAACCAAAAACAACCATCCCCAGTACACAAACACACACACCACAAAATGTTCTTCTGTAAACAGCAGCATGTTGTGTACAGAGGTAACATGCTTCGGGACATTCAGCAAAACCACTTAAATGTCACTTGGTGTGCTACGGGGCCTCAGGGGGATCTGGTGACCCTCGACATTAGCAGTGGCACAGAAACAGGACGGCGTAAAAGATTCGCCAAACGCCCTTCATTTCATTAATATTTCATTTCACACATCCCTCCCGTCCCAGGAATCTCAAGTAAACTGATGCTCAGAGGAGCGGATGAGAGAGAGAGTTAACCCCAGAGAAATGCTGCTGAAACATCTACATCTCCTCTCAGATATGTGTGTACATACCACTAATGAAGGCAGACATTTAAAAACTAAAATTATGATGAAATTATGCTGTTACTCCACTTTGAGCTGTTGCAGTGCAGAAGAGCGAGTGCGAGGAGTATAATGAGCGCTGAGAAGCAAGAGAGAAGTGAGAGAGTGTGCTGTGAACGTCATAATGCATTTCTGTCTGAACCCCTAATATCGTCCAAAACGATTGACAATTAGCATTTAGTTTGGATTGGCGGTATGGTTCTGTTCTGGACGAGAACTCCCTGCGCATCCATGCAGCCTAGCATGGGTAAGAGCAGCGATAACACCCCTTAGGGTGAACAGAACAGAACCAACATGAATGTATTGCAGATTTCATTAATTCAAGATTTTAAAGTACAAAATAATTCAAGAATTTATTCTGATTTAACCCCCTTTTTGAGAATGGGGGTTAAAATGCACTATTCGCACTTAATAAAATTAGTTGTAATTCAAGAATGCCCAAGTCTTGTTTTAAAGAAAACACCCAGCAGATTATTGCTGAAGTGAAAACACTTCAAAAAAAGAAAATATGAAAAAGTTATGTAAGTTTAAATTCACAGTAAATCAAATACAGTGTACTATTTATTTTTTATTTTATATAAAATATATTTTTTACAAAAAAAAAATCTTTAAAATTACTATAAAATCAAAACCATAAATCTAACCAAGTTATGTTCCAAATTTGAAGTTGATATCACAAAAATTGAAGTTCCCATGAGATTTTGTTTAAGCATAGTACCAAAAATAGCCACCAGGTGCCATAGAATTCCATGAATTTAGTTGTACATACATTCTGCCTTAACAAATTAATACATTTCGGTCCAAATATCAATTTTGTCACATAATTTGGAACCTTGAGACTCAGACTTTTCTGACAACCTGTGTTTTGTCAAAATTAGAAAAGGTTTTGATCATAAATTATGAAATAT
This sequence comes from Cyprinella venusta, assembly GCA_038021265.1. Classification (NCBI taxonomy): domain Eukaryota; kingdom Metazoa; phylum Chordata; class Actinopteri; order Cypriniformes; family Leuciscidae; genus Cyprinella; species Cyprinella venusta. The sequence continues at coordinate 16,000,556 of CM075870.1, read as the reverse complement.
ATTGATGCCCAAAAGGGGAGGAGCCTGATTAAATAAGTACCGTTTCTATGGTAACGCAATGTTCAATTATAAAACGGTTTTCACAGGATGAATTCTGAGTTTATAAGCTTTCAAATGATACTTAATTTATGATAACTACTAAAATATGTGATATAATAAAAAAGGCGATGAAAAATAATATTATATTTTAAAGGATAATATTTATATATATATTGTAATTTTTAGAGGATAATATTATAGTATATTTTTTATTGAAAAATACTAGATTATATGTTTTATGAACTTTTAGCATAAAAACAGAAGTTTCAATAATTAAAAGTGGGTGCATTGACTTTTTGTGACAAAGGTCAGGCCTCCTGTTATGATGCAGATTTTTTGAGGTGCACTCTAGTCATAAATTCATCAATTACTCTTTCTACATAATTTGTAACACAAAACAGGGGTAGAATATCTATTTAGAAGTCTTAGACCTTTCCAACGATATATAATTTGTCATAATTAGATAAGGATTTAATAGAAATATAGTGACGTAAAGTTAGGCGTCCCAGGGGAATCAGAATGCCAAATCCTGACTGACGAGAGGAGGAGCTGGGGATGGAGGAGGGCAGTCAGCTCCTGAGGAACGGGATAGCTGCTGATAATACTTATATATATATATATATATATATATATACAGTGATAGGAGTCGTATTCCTATTGGTAGACGTGGATCAGCTGAGAATCACTGATGCGAGCTTGACTAACGTGACCTGGCAGAACTGAGGCTATACGCTTGATGTTTGTTTAATTTCTTGAGGCCTCAACATACTGACCTCTTTGTATCAACAGGCTGTAAGAAAGGTCAAAGGTTATCTCCACAGGGTGCAGGATACATGAGCGCACCCCATCTATCATATTTACTTTCCTTTCTTTTCCTTCCCTGTATGGTTCCTCTGCTCCTATTTTCCACAGGCATCTTTCTTTCTGGTACCGTATGTGAACTTTCTTCCTTTATTTATCTCTCCTCTCGTTTTCCAGCTCATTCCAACTGTCCATTTCCCTTTTCCATTCGATCATCTCACTCAAACACACACTTGCTCTTTCTCGGCACTGAAAGAATGTGAAGCATTTCCTTTACCGCCCCTCTCTCTCTCTTCTCTTGCTCAGTTTCCATCTCACCTCGTGCCTCTCAACTCATTCTCCTCCCCTCTTTTTTTGTGTTAAAAATAAAAATGTTCTTCATTAAAAATGTGAGAAAATGTTTGCTTTCAGCATCAGTCACCTAGGTGCAACGAAAACACTAAAGGGAATAATTTATGCACTGTACTGTCATGCCATTTCTCATTTAGACTACTTCTCTCACTCATTTTTTTTTCTGCCTCACATTCTCAGATTTGATCAAGTTGAAAGGGAATCTTTGTTGTTTCACCTTAAGGTTTGATGGTGAAAATATTACTGATATTGCATCCAAAATGACACACTTCACTTGTAGTAAACGAAAAATTGAATATGACAAAAAGAAGTATGACTGAATGATATGATAATGACAAAATGGCGGATGTAGTACGTCTAGACTACAGCCTTGAGCAGCCTTGAAGTACTTATTCAAAATGTACCAACTCAAGAGAGTATGCGAATTTAGACACTCTCTCTCTTGCCTAAATTCTCTCTGCATGGCTCCACCTGCTAAAGCAGCGATACACCAAACTCACACTGTCAGTTAAAGGGTTCAACCAAAAATGAAAAATCTGTCATTAATTACTCACCTTCGTGTCGTTCCAAATCTGTAAGACTTTCGTTCACCTTCGTAACTCAAATGAAGATCTTTTTGATAAAATCTGAGAGCTTTCTGTCCATTGACAGCTAAGCAACTACCAATTTGACGTTTCGTAAAACTAATCCATATGATTTCAGTGGTTCAATCAAAATTTTTTGAAGAGAGTCGCTTTTTACAGCTTGAATTTAGGCTTTTATTCACACATGAACCTTCATCACACATCATGTTGTGGTAAACGGAAGCTCAAACATGTTCGCTTGATGTGCGAAAACCAATGAGGTTCATTCTCATGTTACGCAGTTTAAGCGTCCACAAGAACCAACGAGGTTTGTTTTTGCACGTCAAGCAGGTTCAGTTGAGCTTCTGTTTATGTTCACTGATCAATGTTTATATGAAGAGTTCAGATGCAAAAGCCTCTAAGTGCCATTTGAAATTTTCTTCTAAAATGATCATTTTTATCAAGCTTGTATATTTAAGTTCAGTAATTTCACTTAAATTGCAATGAAGATTACCTATTAATTGTCATTTAAGCGAAATTACTGAATTTAAATATACAAGCTTGATAAAAATGATCATTTTAGAAGAAAATTTAAAATGGCATTTAGAGGCTTTTGCATCTGAACTCTTCATATGTAAATAAAAGCTTAAATTCAATCTGTTCATCATATAAAGTGATCGAGTCGCATCAGAAAATTTGGACTAAAAATCGCTCAATTCATATGGATTAGTTTTACGAATCTCTTTATGAACTTTTTGAAGCGTCAAAGTGTTGAGTAGCTGACAATGGAGGGACAGAAACTCTGAGATTTCATCAAAAATACATAATTTCAGCTCCGAAGATGAACGAAAGTCTTACGGGTTTGGAACGATATGAGGGTGAGTAAATGATGACAAAATTTTCATTTTTGGGTAAACTATCCCTTTCAGCTGGAAAGATATTGACGGGTATGAGTGGAAATCTCTTAAAGCAACACTAAGTAAGATTTTTTTTTACCTTAAAATAATCGTTTCCAAAATCGTTTGAGTGGTTCATTAAGTCGTAACAGGGTGAAAGGCACTTCTGGATTCGCTTCGCGGTCCTATTAGGGGTGTAACGGTACATTCGTATTGAACCATTTCAGTACGAGGCTTTCGGTTATTTTTCAGAATATTTTTTTTATGTATATTTGGATTTAAAAAAAAATTAACTCACAAACCCCAATTTGGAAATGTTCTTTTTTTACTTGGGCCAGTAAGTAACCATAGCATCTTAAAAAAACACCCAGAACACCTTAGCAACTACTAGATAGCAACACCCTGGCAACCACCCTATCACCACGGCGGCTTATCCAGTACATGCAATGACTACTAATGTTTAAAACTTTAGTGTTTGGTTTTTTTTTTGGACACAGTCCTATTCAAGATTATTTTCCCCCTCCCCCAACAAATTTAAATTCAAATGGACATATTCGGATGACAAAGAGAGCATCTGCAGTGTGACATATTCGGCTCGCCAGCGCACCTCCGAAAAACTAGAACATGCAGAGGGTCGTCTCCCGAAAATCCAGCACGCCCTCCTCAATCTCTCTCTCTCTCTCTCTCTCTCTCTCTCTCTCTCTCTCTCGCTCTCTCTCTCTCTCTCTCTCTCTCTCTCTCTCTCTCTCTCTCTCTCTCTCTCTCTCTCTCTCTCTCTCTCTCTCTCTCTCTCTCTCTCTCCATACATCCAGCTATCTCTTACACTGTTTCCAACCATTCTCCCACATTCTTCCCTCTACCGCTTCCATCCAAATCCTAAAGTTCTGTCGCCATAGCAACAACTATCGTCTGCAAAAATTACCCCCAAAAATGCTCTCTTTATATGCGTGCTGGTTGCTGCCCACCCTCAGCAGACTGTCTCCAGTGATGGTGTTTAAAGAGAATCAGCGATATTGAGAGTCAGGAAATTAATTCAAAGAGACACACGAATGACAAACCATTAAAAGTATAGCAACACACAGATGGATGGATGCATCCTCTCAGAATCAAGCAGAAAATACAAAGAGATACTGAAAGCAAAGAAAGAATGAACAGGTATCATTATGGGGAGAGCCATCACCATGGTAACAGAGAAACGAGTGAGCGCGAAAGCGGGGTAAGGAGGTAGACAGACAGAAGGGGGGGAAGCATGCCGTCACCATGGTAACTAAAGAAGAGGGTATCCTGAGAGAGACAGACAGGCTAAAAAACACAAAAGACACATTAAGGAAGAGGGAAATCACATCTCTCGTTATCTTCTCTCTCTTTCTCCCTTTCCCTTCCTCTCGGTTCTCCACTACACCCACTCATTCAAGCAGAGCTGCTTCCATTTGCAAATCTAATGTGTGTGTGTGTGTGTGTGTGTGTATGTGTATGTGTGAGCATAAGAAAGAGCAAGTGATTGCATGTGCATGTGTGTGCGCTGCATGTGAACTTGTGAAACTGCAGAGGGACGGAACATGTGTATGTGTGTGTGTGTGTGTGTGTGTCTGAACAAAAAGGAATTTATCAACAATCTATTTCTGCTGATTAGATAAAATCAAATATCATCCCTAGTGAAAAATAAATACACCAAAATGTATGAAAATCGCAAAAAATAAGATCTTTGTTTAACTAAGAGTTGTGACGCTTACATGTTTATAATGATAAAAAAAGGAAGATAATCTTTACAAGTTATTCCAAAATGTATACATTTTGAAGGCTATATAAGGTTTTAAACACAAGCAGACACAATTAAGTTTAAAAAAACTAAAAACCACAAGTAGGTTATAACTGTGTGTTCTATGTCATAGATCAAAACATGAAAATCTTTAGAGGCTTTGTTCACCACAGACCTTATTTCAGGCAATTTAGATAAAAACCCATTCAAAAATCCCATAGAGTTTAGAGCGAGGGAACTGGTAGTGCTAAAATGCTAACTCACATGGCCTACAGAGTGACGTCGTAACTTTGGCACTCTATTGCCTTTTAGGCTCTTACTTTTGAAAGACATTAACTATAAACAGTGCACTTTCAGATTTAAAACTTTGCAGGATGTCATTCTTTTAGAGCTATGTTACTTACGCACTACATGAAAGGTCATTTTCAAAAAGCCATGATAGGCTCTAATATTAAGAAATGTGCAATAAAGAAGTACTCCAAATAAAGTCTAAAGCAATATGTCAGCTAAATATGTTAATAGATTTGTACTATATTTAGTATGATACAAATGTTAGTGTAGGTTTTAATTTATAATAATACATTTTTTTTGAAAACACCATATAAAAGTGAATTTTGCATCCAATGACCCCTTTAAGAACATTTAGCATCCATGGAACCTTTCCATTCCACAAAAGTATCTTTATAGTGGAAAAAAAGGTTCTTTAGTTTGTTAGAAATGTTCTTCAAACTAATAAAGAAATGGTCATTATAAGAACCTTTCAGTGCGAAAGGTTCTTTGGGGAAGCAGAAATAGTTCTTCTATGGCATTGATGAAACCCCCCTTTTGGAACATTTAATTTTAAGAGTGAATATGTTAACAAAATATATAAAACAAGTTTAATAATATACTGTTATAATATTTAAATAAAGGGTAAAGATGTAAATTGTCCGAGACTGGACATCACTTTTGGCCACTACAATATAAAAGTGATAAAAGTGTCTGTTCAATTTACTAACAATGCCAATTATTAAAAGAACAGTGGAGGAGATTTCAGCACCATCAGAAATCACTCCCAAAACCAATTGTTGACTTCGTAAGCACAAAACCCTTGTCTTCCCATAATTGCGTGGCTGTTGTGAAAACAATGGACTTATTTTATAAGTTTGGGCTGTGTATTCCTTCTCTGTCATTTGAGGAATTCTGAGAATCCTTCAGCCTAATGCCAATGGATCTGGACCTCTGCCCTAAAGGTGGCAAGTTCAGTTACAAATAGAGATCACCCAAACACTGAGACATGATTACAGTAATTAATCCTGCTCTATCTATTCTGCCCTTGAGATACACGCTCAACTCCGAGCTGCTGTGGGAGGAACTGTCCCTGCAATACATTTTCTGCAAATCACTTTAGATGACTAACTAACCAATAGACCGTCTTCTAGAAGCAAAAATAAATGCAATGCAGTGCTCACATCTCAAACCAATTGGATATAATGAATGGAATAATTTGGGAATAAACATAATAAAACAATATTGTTTATTACACAGTTACACAATTAGAAGACAACTATTTTATATTATAAATATGTAAACAAATATTAAACTGATTCAAGCAAACCTCTGCATTCTTGCTCAGATTGAGTAATGAAATTTAAAGGGGTTGTGTAATGCCCTTTTCACTAGATGTAAAATAAGTCTTTGATGTCCCCAGTGTGTGTGTGTGTGTGTGAAGTTTTAGCTCAAAATACCTCACAGATATTTTAATATAGCATGTTAAAATTGCCACTTTGAGGGTGAGCAAAAAAAAAAAAACGAACAAAAAAAACCGCACCGTTTTGCATCTGTTCCTTTAAATGCAAATGAGCTGCTGCTCCCGGGACAGGGGGCGGAGCTTCAAGAGCTTGCACTCGCACAGACATGCACTGAAAAGTTCAAAAACTTTTAGCCTTTTATGTTCAAACCGGAGTCAGACAATGATGGAGAGACTCAAGATGAAGTGACAACATTTAGAAGCAACAGGACATTTCTGAATGGTTGATGAATTTATGTAGCTAATGTGTAGTTATCTTCTAGTTATTGATTAGTATATTCTGTCTTGATAATCTATAAATTGTGTTCCCGAGGGCGAGGTTTATGTAAATTGTAGGGTTGGTGATGTCCCTAACCCGGGAGGAATGTCATCCCTACCAGCCATTTGTTGTAGTCCTTAAAAAGCCATTTTTTAAAAGCAAATATCTCCCAAAAAAACAAAACAAAAAAAGTCGAAACATTTCGAGACTGAAGTCGAAAACATTTCGAGAGTACGAGGATACAGTCTTCCATAGAAGTTGCATGTGTGCTTGCCATTGTTTCACATTGCCACACACACACACAAGTGTTTCATGCCATGAAATAAATTCAACAGGTGCCAATCTACCCACATTAGGCTACCATTATAGAATGTTATAAAGTATACTGCGCCCGAATAGACTTTAGCCTATAGGAAAACCAACCCGTAAAACACTTTTCAGACTGGATGGAGATATCAAGCTTTAAGAATGAATGAATGAATGAATGAATGAATGAATGAATGGGGCATTTATATCACTTTCATATTACTAGGCCTCCACTCAAAGCGCTTTACAATCATATCAGAGAATCTCTCCTCCACCATTAGTGGTTATTAAATATGAGGAAATCACGGGATCCGGCCAAATGATTGTTACAGAATGATGCACTCAAAATGTATCCAGAACGTATTTACGGTGAAGAGGGAGACAGAACGGATACTGTTGTGTTCTTGACCCAGATAGTGTTGCCTAGTAGATGCCTACTATTGCGGAGTCTGTGTGCTCGTCTATAGGCAACGCCATGGTAATTCTTGTTGGTAGATTAGTACCTGTATAGAATTTTGTTGAAAGCAGATAAAAGTAAAAAGCTACTATTTTGTGTTGATCCATGGCAGTTCAAGTTCATAAGTGCATTTCTTTACACACACACACACACGCTCTGAGCCAGTGGACACGCACTGTTATGAATTCACGCACTTCTATGGAAGACTGTATTATCATAATGTTTTGACTTTATGCTCAAAATCTTTCAACTTTAATCTCGAAATTTTTCAACTTTAATCTCGAAACATTTCGAGAAACAAATGCTAGAATTTTTATTTTATTTTTTTATAGATTTTTTTTAACATTGCAGTTTTAGGGCTTCCGTACTTAGCAGCTAGATAATAAAAAAAAATATATATATATATATATTTGTATATTTAGATAACCGTAGAGCCGCAAAATAAAGTGAGAATATCGTATTGATAAAGTGCGAATCACTTTGTTTGTCTTTCAAACAGAGATCACGATTCTCCCACGATTATGAACAGACAACTAAATAATATACCGTAATTTACTAGCGGTTCTGACAAAATGTTAATTGCTGCAGTCTATTTAAAATGTTTTTAAAAAATTTTTTAATCGATTTAAATGAATGATTCAATGACTCACTCATTTAATTTCTGGATGAATCTGTTTTTTTGAACAAATCTCATGAATGAATGATTCAATGACAAATACATTTGTTTTGGTAATTGTAATTTGAAAAGTCATATTTATTTTGATCGCTTCCATAGACAGTGTTCATATCCATAAACTATAAACCTTTATCTCAGTACTACTGTGATAATATGAATATTTGTAACAGAAATAACTGTGTGTGGTTGAAAAGAAAGCTTGTGAAGCTGTTTCATACCTATACACAACTGTTCTCTATGGCGGTGTGATTTTGCGAGACAGGCGAATCGTTGTCATTTAGAATGGGTGTTTGAACCGAGATTGCAGATTTTTATGTTTAATTGTGCAGCTCTATATAACAATATAAAACTAAATTAGTGAAAATAAAGAATGATTGTTTTACAAGGTTGTTGTACGAAGGCCTACATTTGGCCTCAACATGGTTCCACTGGGAGATTGTAAACTTCAGCATTATCATACATTTAAAAGAACAACGAGCAGAACTAGAACAAAGGAAGCACATATATGTTGGCTTGATATTTCATGAAACTGGATTGCCAGGATCCATTTAAACATGTCAATGTCAAATGTCAAATGAATGAAACCACGTCAAAGATCACCTTAGGGCGAGCAGTAAACCTACTGCAAGCAAAACCTAAAAACGGCTGTTTTATAAACACTCACCTGCTGTGAAATTCCTATATAAGTTTTACCCGAGCATCAAAATATATTTCATTTATTACTTCCCTTATGTCTAATAATTGAATATTTGTATTAAGTTAAAGCATGTGCATGTGAAGTGAGCACATTTATACCGCTTCTGTATTACTACTTCATTCATTTTTGGTGAGCATTGCTGTTTCTGCAAAATCCTATGTACATTCATTCTCCGTGTGTCATGTTTTACTACGGTCCGCAGTCTTGTGCATGAAAGGTGCTTTGTGTTCCAGCGGCTCTCTGATTGGGCAATGGTGACGAGGGTGAGTCTCTGATTGGCTGAGGTACTTTGTTCCGTCCATTTAGCTCTTGTCCCTCCCTGAGATCGTTCTCACCTCGTTTGCTCTCTTTTTTCTCTTCCTCTCCCTCCCAACCTATAACATCTCACATATTTCTGTAAGTTTCTGCCATTCCCTTTGTGAGTTGCTATGGTTACCAGGTCTCTCGCACTCCCCCAGTTCACCCCTTCTCCCTCCCTCTCTGCCTCTGCTTCTAGGGTTGCTATAGTAACAGATTTACTTAAAAAAGAGACAGCGCAAAAAAAAATATTCCCCCTTCATGCCTCCCGCTCTTCCTCGCTGATAACTGCAGTGCTCTCGCACATACATTCTCATTTACTTACAACAATGCATCAGTAATGACATCATCAGTATATTACATAGAGCACACCAGACAAAATAATCCAATGAATATTCATAGAAACCAATGAATACTGAGTCCATCTCTCAGATCTAGCACAAACATTGTTTCCATTCTCATTCAGTTAAGTTCATGCACATCTATAATATCAATTGAGACCAATTAGCTGTTAAGGCCGAGACGGTTGGCAAACGGGCAATGTCGGGCGATTTTTGATTGTCGGTCGGCTTAGTTTTTGGCTCTGGGGTGCGTTTCCCGTACAACGACGTAGTTCACTATTTCACTACCATACGATGCATCGTTGGAAAAATCAACTAGCTAGTCACGACTGTTTCCCGAAACCCACTGTCGCAAAGTATCGTTCAACCACGTTGGTTTCGCACGTCGTGGAGTAATAACTACTTTTAATGAAACTGTTTGAGATCCAATTAACGCTAGATTTGTTTTATGAAAATTACAGACATGTCATTTGAGGACTATTTCTAATTATTCTCAGTTGTTCTGCTTTATTACCAGACTCAATATTTGGCTTGTTTGGTTCTTACATAGTAGAGTACGTTCGCACATGCGCACTCTTCAAACACGTTACTTCAAATCTTTTTAAAAACTAAAAGACGTAAATTACATTTGTATGTATTCTAAATAAAAGGCACCGGTTGTACTGAATGTCAGCTTGCTTATTTTGCTCAAGATAAGGATTTATTACCCCCAAATGTGATGCAATATAGAAACGCGATGCCTCTAACCACAAGTCGAGAGCTGTAGTTCAAATCACCCAACTTTGCGATGCTGTTTGTGAATGTTCGTTGGAACAATGGTTTTGGGAAACACAGACTCGTTGAACTATGCAGATAACGACGGAACTTGCGACCATAGTTGGGTAACGATGCTTTCGGGAAATGCACCCCTCGGTTTTTTTGGGTCGATTTAAGTATGTTAAATCGGCATCGGGCCTTTAGTGAGAGAGAGAGAACTCTGATTGGCTGATATTTTCATAATAATATGAGCCAACTGGATCCGTGTGGTTGATAAGCAAGTGTTTCATTTGTTTGTATATCTGTAGTCCAGTCCTAGGTTCAGAAACCAGACTATTGATACTGCTGATATAGACAGTTATTTACTTACACGCTGGCACAGAACGCACATGCTAGTTGACAGCCGCCTGTAGTCCCTTTGGTGTGTTCAAGCACAGCTTTTTGGCCCAGACGCAGCCAACGCGAGGCAACAGTCTGCTTTTTTTGTTGCCAGTTCTTTGCCCGTTCTCATCCCAAGGCGTCATATACTGACGCTTTTGCCAAAGCGTAGACATCCAACGCACATGGCACCCTTTAGCGTCAATATGAGACGCAGATGGGCCAGAAGGCGCCTCCTAGTGGTCTAACCCTAACCCTACCGCAGACCTAAACCTATCTATAACCGAAGCGTGTTATATTGACGCTAAAGGGTGCCATGTGCGTTGGATGTACACGCTTTGGCAAAAAGGTCATTACATGACGCCTTGGGATGAGAATGCGTTGCAACATCAGCTTGGTGTTGGTGTGTCCCGGGCTTTAGAGGCCAATGTTGGATCATTCTGGATCATGATGGCACACACTGAGAGCAGAGCACATGCACTCAAAATCAAACTCAAAGTTACAGTATTTTTTTATACAAGGGAAACCGGGGCAAGCTGTCACTCTTTTTACTCAGTGAGTATTTATTCAATTAATTTGGTTTTGAAATTCTCACATTTACCCTTGTGTGACCCATGCAGTCACAATGGGAACCTATTTGTATTTAAAATGGTTCTAATGGTTTTACAGCAGTAATGTAAGCCATTAAACATTTATGAATAAAAATAAAATTGTATTCATGAAACTGTATGAATAGAATATCAAAAATTGATCAATATACTGTATTACACATTATTTTGTACTACCAAAATTATACCACTCTTATTTTAGTATTGTTACAATATTATGTAGGCCTAGTTTTTACTCTATTATATTCTATTATATTAATTATATTATTATAGTTTTAAAAATAATTTAATTAGTTTGACTTTTTTTCTTTTTATTTAAATTTCATGAAAAAAAATGTAATTTTTTGTAATTTCTCATTTTTTTTGTAATTTCTATTAGTTATTGTCTTTATTAATTTTATTCATCTTTATCTTAGTACATCAAGTGAAATTAGAATAAAAAAACTAAATAAATCGAAATCGTTTTTATTTTATTAAGTTTTTATTTTTCAGTTAATGTGTATTTTATTTCAAGTCAAGTGTTTGTTTTTTCAAGGGTTAGATCACCTAAAAATGAAAAATCTGTCATTACTCGCCCTCATTTTGTTCCAAACCTGTAAGACTTTTGTTCATCTTTGGAACACAAAAGGTATTTTTAATGAACGACAGCACCACGCGCATGCGTGTTCACGTAATTTCTAATTTACAAAATATTAATCATTGACGCGTGGGTTAAATATCCCCTTAACTATCCCTTAAAAATTGTAAAACAGCAATAGACAAGCTTTAAGGTGTTAAACTCGCTCTGGTCTTTATAAATACAATTCTTTGAAGCTATCACTGTGTTTCACAAAACCCCTTTGAATAATACCACTAGATGTTCACATGGTTACAGTTTAAAAATAGCTGGACAAATGTGTGTTCATGTGTGCCTTTGAGTATGTATGCATGTACACCTGTATTCACAGCCTCCTCCTGTATCCACAAAATCTCATTCTTGTCCAAGCGTGCACGTATGTCTTCACACCTGTGCCCCAGTTATTCATCTAACAAAATTACTGCTGCCTACCAGAAACCCACTGGAGAGATCTCCAGCCCAGACAGATCTGGGACTGATATTTCTTCTACACAAGCATTTAAATGAGATGTTTCCTGATGATCATCTCTGCACTGAAATTAACGACTGCCTGGTCTTGTATTAGACAGATATATACTCTACCAGTCCATGCACAAATGACTATATATAAACAGCTATTGCAAGTGTGTCAAGCAACATGATGCACACTAATAATAATATACTATACAAAGCAATCAGCTCTTTATAAATAGTATTCCAGGCATTTGGAGACGACATTCCATCACTGTAGTTGTTATAAGTAAACACTGCTTGGTCCACCTGCCAACTAAATGCAATGCTCACTAGTTTCGCAAGTAATTAAACAGACTTGCATAGCTAAAAATATCAACTGCAATGCATCAATGTTTCTCTTACTGTCTCGCATTGGTGTAAGTGTCATATAAAATAAATGTTCATCTATGGCTTTATTAATAATTGCATGGAAATATTCACACACTGGAATGCCACTGGTGCATGAATGAAAAAACTGTGCATGTATAAAGGTATGAAATAACCAGTAGCCAGTCTGACTAACTTCACACAACTTCTACAGCAAATGTTAATTAACCTTTATCATATTCTTTGCTAACACAGAAACCTAAAATTCTCGGGACAGCAGCATTTGTCCAAAATTCAACCGTTATATTTCATCAGAAATCATCTCAAAACAGGGCTTTAGTGTAAAATACCGAACTAACCCTTTAAGCACTGCAACGAAAAATGGATAATTAAAAGAACTCAATTAAAATATTGATTATACATATGAAAACAATATATTTTAAGTTTTTTATTGAAAAATATGCATACATGTTCAAATATTTAAGTATTTAGAGAGCTTGATTTGCAGGGCGGAGCTAACGAGATCTTTTGGCGCATAGTCTCTGGTGGAATCTTCTGCACAGCACCATGGGTAATGTCGTTTTTTAATGTTGGGCCTGATAAACCCTAAATTTTGGGGATTATTGGTTCGCCAAAAAGATGCCAATATCCAAAATCCGATCAGGGGGCGGAGTTGGGTTGGATTAGGGGTGGGGTTAGGGATCAGGGGGTGGAGATGGGTCGGATTAGGGGTGTGGTTACGGATCAGGGGGGGCGGAAATGGGTTGGATTAGGGATCGGGGGTGGAGATGGGTCGGATTAGGGGTGGGGTTAGGGATCAGGGGGTGGAGATGGGTCGGATAAGGGGTGGGGTTAGGGATCGGGGGCGGAGATGGGTCGGATTAGGGGTGGGGTTAGGGATCAGGGGGGACAGAGATGGGTCGGATTAGGGGTGGGGTTAGGGATCAGGGGGGCGGAAATGGGTTGGATTAGGGATCAGGGGGTGGAGATGGGTCAGATTAGGGGTGGGGTTAGGGATCAGGGGTGGAGATGGGTCGGATAAGGGGTGGGGTTAGGGATCAGGGGGCGGAGATGGGTTGGATTAGGGATCAGGGGGTGGAGATGGGTCGGATAAGGGGTGGGGTTAGGGATCGGGGGCGGAGATGGGTCGGATTAGGGGTGGGGTTAGGGATCAGGGGTGGAGATGGGTCGGATAAGGGGTGGGGTTAGGGATCGGGGGGCGGAGATGGGTTGGATAAGGGGTGGGGTTAGGGATCAGGGGGGGCGGAAATGGGTTGGATTAGGGGTGGGGTTAGGGATCGGGGGGGCGGAAATGGGTTGGATTAGGGGTGGGGTTAGGGATCAGGGGGGGCGGAAATGGGTTGGATTAGGGGTGGGGTTAGGGATCAGGGGGTGGAGATGGGTCGGATTAGGGATGGGATTAGGTATCAGGGGGCGGACATGGGTAGGATTAGGGGTGGGGTTAGAGATCAGGGGGTGGAGATGGGTATTAGATGTGGGGTTAGGGATCAGGGGTCAGAGATAGGTTTAGGTATGTAAGATGGGAGGAGTTGGATCTCTAATCCCTGGATTTTGTGTTCTGCAGTGAGGACCATCTCTCATTTTCTGAAAATGCAGAAAGTTGTACTGTATACAAATCATTATGTCTATGGAAAGTTTAATAATAAAACATGAAAACCCCATTATGTTCATTCTTATGGATTTTTTTTTTTGCATTAAATTCAAAGGGACAGTGTATGAAAAAATGTATTCGCGCCTTATTGCTACGAATAGGCTCTATGCTCGATAGCTTCCAGGTGTGTCTCAGCCCGCTCCCTCACTTCCAGTGTATAATATAATATATATCATACTTAAATTATAAATCGCTGTGTGAATGTTATTAAAGTTTTGCCGCTAGTACACTTCTTCATATAGAACGCTCTATGCGGAAGTAAAGACGCTGGCTGAGATTCTACCAGAAATACATCAGCAGTGTTCGTGCTTTCTATTCATTCTGCTCTTATTTCTGGATTGTTTTGACAATAAGGCAAACTGGAAAGAAGATCAAAACCAACAATAGTGTCAAAGATCTAAAAAGGTCAGCATTTTTCTTCTGTACAGTCTGGTCACATGATCACAGTACGTTTACACAAGGGCTCTTCAGATCACACCAGGAATGTTAAACGATAATACTGCAGACTAATTAAAGAATAACATCATTTTCCTCTTCTGTCCTCCCTCCGTCTTTTCTTTCCCTCCCTTTGCATTCCTTCCCTTGACAGATTGAGTCGGGCCTGTCTCCTTATCTCTCCATCACGCTATCCCTCCATCACAACATGTCTGTGTCACTTGGTGCTCTCACTCGAAATCAATCCATCACTCTCCTCTCCCTCTCTTTCTCTCTTCCGAATCCCTCCATCAGAGAAAGTTGCTGACACTTCCTGCAAACAGGTCTCACCTCCCTCAATCTCTTTCTTTCATCACCTCTCTGTCTCTCTCTATACCACCATCTTCACATGAAAATCTGCTAACAAGTAGAGATCTGAGAGAACACACTCTCTGATCTTCACCTACACACCTACAAATATTTGCAGACACACCGGTTGAAAGAACAAGCACAGAATGGCTGTGTTATAATGTTCTGTTGAGGTTGAATTTGCTGTCTTATCATTTGGAGGTCATGGGACCCCAATGATGTGAGTCTAATAGCAGTTTCCCCTTCAAATTATACATGTTCTTCTATTCTTCTGATAATCCATTTTTTTTAAATAATAATAAATAATGGTAACACTTTACAATAAGGTTTATTTTGTTAACATCAACTTCATTAGTGTGAATGTGAACTATCAATGAAATATACTGTAGTTCTGAAGAATTTAGAGTACACTTTAATTTAAGGTGATACACGTTACTACGTACTTACTATAGTAATAACAGTTAATTATGCATAAACCAAACTCTAACCGTAACTCTATAGTAAGTACATTTAAGTAGGCCTACAATGTAACTGCGTCACCTTAAAATAAAGTGTAACTGAATTTATTAATTTGACAAAATTCTAACATTTACTAACACAATATCAAAGTCAAAAGTTGTATCTGGTAGCTAATATTGTTGGCCCTCATCTAAACTGAACTAATAATAAAAAGTTGTATTTTTATTATCCTTAACAAAGATGTAACAAATGTATTGTTCAGTGTTAGTTAATAATGCATTAACTAACATTTAATTATTTTTTATTAGGCTATTATTACTTTTTAAATAAAATCAAAACAAAAGTGCTCATTGAGGGAATTCTGGGACTGCCCCTTTCTCCTATTAAACAATTACTTTTATTTTTTTATTTTACTAAATATAATTGAATATTTAATAATAGTTAACTGAAGAAACACTAAACATTTAAAGGTAGCCTATAGTTCATAATATTTTTTTTTATTTCTGATAACACGTTTTTAAAAATGTTGTTAGATTAGATGCATATCTTACATTAGGCTATGTCTTACATGTTTGGATGCATGTATGTATAATACATCCCATTATTTTCAGATATAGCCTAATTAGTTAACCAATACATTAATATATATATATATATATATATATATATATATATATATATATATATACATACATTTTTTTTAATATACTAATTTTTTTCCTCCATCCATTCTTGGTTCAAAGCTAAGCCTATTTTTTTAATTCTCATTGACTTTACTTCACACAGTCACTGCTACACTTTACACTACAGTCACGTTCGTCCGCGGACCTCATCTATAGCCAAAATTTGCGCACACTCCGTGTTTTCTTCCCAGTGAAATATCCCGTCAGCGGTGATGCGTCCCACGGTTTTCTACTGCACAGTCACGCGCACGCGAGCAAGACGGGAGGCACGAGACCCTGCACTGTAGCGCGAGATGCACGGCAGAGGTGTTACGATCCTGCAAGCTACCATTAACACGTAATAAAAAAGGAAATATGGCTACTGAGCCTATAAAATTGACATTTCGCTAAAAAAATACAACTGTGCTCATTCAAAATTATAATAATTTTACACAAACAGAAGGTCACCCGTGGGTGATACCGTTTAAAAATCCACTATTCAAAAGCCTTGACACGAGACCATACAACAAAGCGCTATTTAACCTACAGCGTTACCATAGTAACAAAGTTAAAACACCTTCAGCAGCGCGCGAGCGTGTGACAGAGCAAGAGAGATGGACACATTGAATGGAATTTGAGTTATTTGGTCCCTTGAAAAGGTACTCGTGTCTTACCTCTGTGAACACTGATGGCCAAAGTTAAGATCCAGAGGCAAGTCATGCTGGAGCCCATCTGCGCCTCTGTCACTCAGAAAACACACCATCAATTCATCTTCTTCACACCGGACTCTGAAATCTCGCGAAGCGCTGCTGACAATGTCATTCGCGTGCAGACGGTCTGCGTTCATTCAGCGCGCGTCTCTTTCCTCCTCAGCAGAAGCGAGCGAGATGTGTGGATGAGTCTGCTGGAAAATCTCTTTCTTTCAGCAAATCTCAGTTTTTGATTGTTGAGGAGAGACGCAGCGCTCTGAGATCACCGGAGGACTCGCTCGGTACTGCTCTCTCTCTCTCTCTCTCTCTCTCTCTCTCTCTCTCTCTCTCTCTCTCTCTCTCTCTCTCTCTCTCTCTCTCTCTCTCTCTCTCTCTCTCTCTCTCTCTCTCTCTCTCATTGTCGTCCTTACACGCTGCTCAATGTCACAGCTCGGCAGATCATATCCTACCATGCGGATATAAGATTTCATATTTTTATCATTTTTTACCTTTTAAGATGCCAGCTGTTCAATCTGACGGCCAAGGTTAATCAGTAAGGAGCAATTTGACTCAGGATGAGGCTGAACAGCCCCTGTCTTCCTAATTATACAGTGTGGGATAGACCGGGGCTAGTTGTCACATGGGGCAACTTGTCACTATGGCTATGTCGTCCAATTGCAAAAGTATTCGATTTCTTATGCGTAAATAAAAAAGAAATGGTTCACAGCTTTCATTAATTCAGTTATTTTTTGTGAATTGTCTTCCATACTAATTGGCTTTATGCACAACTGCACTACTTCCTGAACTTAAGTCAGCTCCTTGTTTCCTGTCTGCCATCATTGGACAAATTGATTAATTCAGGTGTGCTTGACCTCAGTAGTCATGGCAATAATAATCAGACACACCTGAGTTAATCAATCAAAGCTGTGCACATAGTCAATTGGGTTAACAAAGGAAAAATAATACTATATCAAGAAAGTACATTTTACTAAAATAGGTGAACTGTGCTCTCAACACAAATCAAATCTTTTTATTTTTCCACAGTGGCAGGTTGGAGCAGGTTGTCACATCTGTTTTAGCCTATGTGTTATGACCACACCTGTTTGTTTGTTTTTTCACATTTGCTAATTTGTTGTTGTTTTGTGAATTGTTTTTTACCACACCTGCCTCTTGGTCCCAGTTTCTCAAGTTTAAAGAGAAATTTGTGTTCTTAGCCTAAATATTATTATTTTATTTTAGAACATTTGCCATGTTTAGGACAACAAATGTTGGGAAGAGTTCAGGGGAATGCATATGACCACACCTGTTTGTTTGTTTTTTCACATTTGCTAATTTGTTGTTGTTTTGTGAATTGTTTTTCATAATTGTTGCACTGTATGTTGCACTTTTATGTATATATTTAGAATAGATCTAATATTTCAGCCATCAAATTATTATTAAAAAGCAGGTTGCCTTTGTGACAACATACCCCATGGTGTGACAACAACATAGTAACATATTCTTTTTTTTAGAGCTAAGACTTTTAAATATATAGGCTACCAAATATATACTGATACAAAAATGTACTTAAAAAATAAAAAAAGTTAAAGTTGTCCCTTGGAATAGTTCACTTAATAATAAAAATTGTCATCATTTAAACTGTTTCAAACCTGTATGAATTTCTTTCTTCTATTGAACACAAAATAAGATATTTTGAAGAATGTGAAGAATGAATCAAACAGTTGCTTGGACCCCATTGACTTCCATTGTGGGGAAAAAAATACTATGGAAGTCAGTGGGGTCCATCAACTGTCTCATTACCGATTTTCGTCAAAACATCTTATTTTGTGTTCAACAGAAGAAAGAAATTCATACAGGGTTGAAACAATTGGAGGATGAGTAAATGATGACAGAATTTTCATTTTTAAGTGAATTATTCCTGCACCAATGACAAGCTGCTGCACCAAATGTTGCATGCTTTCTGATATATAAACCCTAACAGTTGCACATATTCACTTTTCATGTAGGCTAAATAATATTAACTAATAACAATATTTTTTATCATTTGATGTTATTTTTAATGTTATTAAAAAATAACATTATGTTTTTTATCATTCTTGAGTGTTAAAATACATTTCAATAATAATAATAAGCACCGAAATAGGTTAACCCAAATGTATATTTATTTTGAAGTTAACAAGGGATCTCTTTTGTAACAAAAAGCAAATACTGTCTAAACAGACATCAAACAAACGGAACCCACAATGATGATGACCTCAGAGTTTAGTCCCGTTCAGATGACATCATCGGCCATAATACAAATCAACATACATGACAGAATAGCTCCACATGATATGATATTTATTCAAAAGGAAGACTTATCATTAAAAACAAAAACGAATCTAACAGAATACTGTAATAATACTTTTAGTGTTTCCTGCATTTTTTGGTGGTCCAGTGTGAAAATCTCCCACGCACATAAACACAGACACATATCTGTGCTCACTTGAGTGTGTGTAGACTGTTCAAGGCAACACTAATCACGTGAAATCATAAAAAATGGCAGATTATCAAACAAAACAAAAGTCATGAAACTATCTACACCTTCCAGTCTAAGACATTTAGTCGTCATAAAAAAAATGATAAAAAATGGAACATAAAATTACAAACAACAATATGCACATCTACAGCAGAATAAAAGTAAACAACATAATTTAAAAAATTAAGCACTGAGCTGATTGATCACTAACTGGAAGTTCTACTGCTTGTACAGGAGAGAGAGAGAGAGAGAGCGAGAGAGAGAGAGAGAGAGAGAGAGAGAGAGAGAGAGAGAGAGAGAGAGAGAGAGAGAGAGAGAGAGAGAGAGAGAGAGAGAGACACGTGTGGGGGAACGAAATACATTGTCGCCATCTTGCGGCGGTCGATTGTAACTGCTCATCTCAGAAACCATGAGGTATGTGAGGGAGTATGAAGGTGTAGCACGGGTTTTGTTTGTTTGCCAATTAGATTCGACCTACATGTGCGTTAAACAAATGACTGTCATCCCACACAAACAAAAACATGCATAAACGTCAGAACTTTCATATATGTGGCAGATTAGAGTGATATAATCTAAGTTTCCCTGTTCATTGGCGCCAATTTACATCATATCATTAAAACGTGCATTTTCCGTAAAGATCCATTCAAATGATCTGAAAAGTACTATACAAATAAAGGTGAGTTGAAAATGAAACAAGCATGTTTTATTCTGAATTGTGATGGTTTTTTCCCCTTCCAGTTAATTACCACACCTGCCTCTTGGTCCCAGTTTCTCAAGTTTAAAGAGAAATTTGTGTTCCTAGCCTAAAGATTATTTTATTTTAGACCATTTGCCATGTTTAGGACAACAAATGTTGGGAGAGTTCAGGGGAATGCAATTGAAAAAAGCTCAAATATTGAAAAAATAAATAGGCCTCGCGGACACCGAAATTACAAAACCGTTACCAGATCAGAACCGTTTTGGGAAAAATTAGCTGGATACATAGTCATTCACAAATTTAAGCACAATACATTTAAAAGCACAGTGTGTAATTTCTGCGCCACCAAACTGAATCAGACTGCACGCCATTGGTTGAGCCAAAGTTACATGTCTCCGGTCAGGATGCTCAAACAAACAGAGCAATGTTTTGATAGCATCACAGGGAATCAACCCATGATTGGCTTACTTGCAGTCTATTCACATTAAGATTAGATAGAATTAAGGATTCAACATGCAGAAAAATCACCTATAATTAGCCAGATTTGAATTAAACAATTAAACAGTTTTATTTTTTTATTATTAAATAGAAATGCCTCCGTTTATTGCATGATTTAACTGACTAAAACCCCAAACTCCCTCCAAAAGTCACTCATAGTTCATGTTTGACAATGATGGAATAAGTCTATATAATCTAGCTCTATGACTATAAATGGAGGGGAAGACAAAGGCCAGAACAGACAACAACAACAAAAAGGGTTGTGGATAGGACGAAAGTGGGAATGTGATCATTCAGAGAGAAAGAGATAGAGAAAGAGAGCAGTAGTTTGTTACCCTGCTTTTTCTGAAGAACAGATGAGATTGATTCCTGAAGGTGGCGTGAGTGAGCTAATCACTGGGCCTGAATCATACAATGACACATCAGTGCACAAATAATAACCTCATA
This sequence comes from Cyprinella venusta, assembly GCA_038021265.1. Classification (NCBI taxonomy): domain Eukaryota; kingdom Metazoa; phylum Chordata; class Actinopteri; order Cypriniformes; family Leuciscidae; genus Cyprinella; species Cyprinella venusta. The sequence continues at coordinate 15,979,723 of CM075870.1, read as the reverse complement.
ATAATAATAATAATAATGATAATAATAATCTTCCCAGGTTGTTGAAATGACACTAGACTGTTGCAACAACAGTAAACACCAGAAATCAAACTTGAAGAGAACGTAATTCATACAAATATTACTGAAGTTTCATAACACCATGGTATTTTTTTTTCCATAGTCCAGATATTTATCAACTCTGCATTTCCACGCATGTAAGAAAACCAGGCAGGCTCAGAGAGTATATACTGCAATATCAGACAGTGAGGTGAGAGAAAGAGAGAGAGAGAGAGAGAGGATATATTTACAGCACACTGAGTAAAAATGATGCTATATAATCATATATATATGTATTTATAAATTGATATCAGGGGTCCCATACAATGATTGCATGGGCTGCTGTTTTTGCCTGGTTATTCTGCCTGTGTGTGTGTGATGTAGTGTGACACTGGGGTGATGAATATGATTGTGTGTGTCTGTCAGTGATATTGCAGTGTTTCTTGGTTTGTTAAAATTTTGTCTTTAGTTTGTAACCTTTTTGTTTGATGTGTTTGCATGCGTGCCTGTTACCAGTCTGTGTCTTTCAATGGTTTTGGGAGCAGACCGTGTGTCCTGGAAGTTCATGCATGCACATGTCACTGTGCAACATATCTGGACCGTTTGAAAGGAATCATGGGAGACGAGGGAAGTGTGGTCACTGTCATATTGCCTTTGTGCATCTCTTTTTATTGTATACGTCTCACTATGTGTGTTTGCTCATGTGTCATTATGGTAATGAAGAATGTGTGTGTGTGTATGTGTGTGTGGAAATGAGCACACGCGCCAGTGCATAACTCTCACTTTCCTGTCCTGTGTGTCGAAGCTTATTTGAGGTCCTTCAGTTCCAACAAGTCAACACTTTTTGTTTTGTTTTTTTTTCTTCACATATTTCCTATCTCTTCTGCCATCGCCATTTTCCCCATCAGGCTGAGTGAACTGAAGCGTGTGAAGGAAGAGGGTACGGAGGGATGGATCTCTAGATGAAGTACTCTTTCTTGTCATCCACCCCAGAGTGGCCCCCCTCAGCGTTAATGATGGCCGTGTCTGCATCAGGAGCATCGTCAGAACCTTTCGCCTCATGAGTCAGGTATGTTCCTGAGACACAGAGAGGGACAGACAGAAATCACAACTGCAACTCTTTTCTTTGTTTTTGCCATTTGTATATCAACATTAATAGTAGGGCTGTCAAAACGATTAATCGCGATTAATCACATCCAAAATAAAAGTTTGTGTTTGCATAATATATGTGGGTGCACTGTGTATAATTATTTTAGATATATAAACACACACACATGCTTGTATATATTTAAGAAATATTTTCATGTATATTCTGTTTATAGATTTATATATAATTTATATTATATATAAATATAAATATTTTATATATAAATAATATTTTTTTTCTTAAATATACATGCATGTGTGTTTATATATATATATATATATATATATATATACAAAATAATTATACACAGTGCACCCACATATATTATGTAAACACAAACTTTTATTTTGGATATATATATCTCGTCACTGTATATTTGGCCATCTGCTAACGTCTTCTATCCACTCCACAATAGTACACGGATCTGGTAGCCGGATAACATTTGATAAAGTTAACTTTTTGAAATAACTTTCTCTGTTTGTGTTGCTTAATCCACTCGCGTAGCTTGAAACACTGCTGATTCTCGCTGTACTTCAGTTGCCAATATGCGCACGCATACGTAGCCACGTCATCATTGTGTACAAACAGTAAAAGGGGCTATACTAGGGGGGTAATAATTTGGCAGGGGTCAGAATTCGGCACAACACCGGCGCCTGAGTCATCATGATTTATTTTCTACTATATTTACTTCTTATTTATTAAAACTAGGCCATTGGTTGATGAAACATTGATTGAAATTAAGATACAATTAATAAAAAACGAAATTCACTTTAAAAAAAGGCTTTGTGGTTTCTCTTTACGATCTCTGTGAAAGTTTTAAAGTCGCTTTCACAGCGGTCATGTCCGTAATGGGGAACTCCATAACATTGTTTTTTTCTCATAAATGCGAAAGAATATTTTATGTTATGTGGAGGCTGACCCTTCTTCATCTAGTTAGTAGGCTATTACTTTTGTTTTGCGCAGTGTAATTCATATAATTACTAAAATATATTTTGCCTCCTAAAAGTTAAAGATTTGTTGTGTTAAGCCCGGAACACACCAAGCCGACGCCGACGAACTAGCGCTGATGAAAGCCGACTGTGTTGTCACCTCTCGTCCGCTTTCGTCGGGGTAAAAAGCTGCACTTGAATACACCGAGAGAACTACAGCCGACTGTCAGCTAGAATGTGCGTTCTGCGCCTGCGTTTAATGAGCCAACTGTCTATTTCTGCAGATATATTAGTCTATATTCATCATTCAAAAAGGAAAACCGACGGTGCCGGCTGCAGATAGACACTGTAAACAAAGCAGCGCGTGCTTACCGTTTTGAATATCAATCCTGCTAAACACTTTCTTTATTCAACTCCACTCATGTTAATATTGAAATATTCACCAAGGAACACTCAGGTAAGATGACGTAACATAAGAACAGCCTTCTAGTTCTATCTTTACCGTTTTGACTTCTTTGCTTGCTGTTTTGCTTTTATTCTCATGCACTGACTCTTTCACTAAGCTGAAAAGCCAATCAGAGTTCTCTCTTTCCCCGACGGCCCAACGCTGATTCAGCATGTCGAATAAGGCGAAACAAAGCAGACGAGGACTATTTTAAGCCGACGGCACGGAACCGAGGGAACTTAGTTTGCCGACGCACAAAAACTGCCCGACGGCCGACCATCGGCTTGGTGTGTTCAGGGCTTTATGTGTATTTCGCTCATATTAAATATAAAGCGCATGTGTAGACTGATATTTTTCTAATGTCTGGAATACAGTGCTAGCATTCTATGTAAACAAATACTTCAACTGGAAGTAGAAAACCGCTTTGACGACAGTGGTCCCGACAGAAATGACAATAAAGCATGTTCTCATCTGCAAATGTTCCCAAAATGTACCCATGTAGGCGGTCAATATTTTGAGATTAAAGTCGAAATATTTTGAGATTAAAATCGAAACATTTCGAGATTAAAGTCGAAACATTTCGAGAGTTCGAGAATACAGTCTTCCGTTGAAGTTGTGTGTGCTTGCCATTGTTTCACATTGCCGCAAACACAGGCATGGTGCATAGCGAGTGTTTCACACTGTGAAGTAAATTCAACAGTTGCCAATCTACCCGCATTAGGCTACCATTATAGGACATTATAAAATATACTGCGTCGGAATAGACTTTAGCCTATAGGAAAACCAACCCGGAAAACACTTTTCAGACTGGATGCAGCTTTATAAATGAATACATTATTGAATGGAGCGTTTATATAGCGCTTTCATATGTCTACTAGGCCTCCACTCAAAGCGCTTTACAATCATATCAGTGAATCTCTCCTCCACCATTAGTGGATATTAAATATGAGGAAATCACGGGATCTGGCCAAATGATTCTTACAGAATGATGCACTTAAAATGTTTCCAGAACGTATTTACGATAAAAAGGGAGACAGAACGTTTACTGTTGTGTTCTCGCCCAGATAGTGTTGCCTAGACGAGCATGAAAACACCTCAAAAACACTGCCACATAAAGCTTGCCTTGGACCAGATTGTGATGCCTGCCTACTCTGGCGGAGTCTGTGCGCTTGTCTATAGGCAACTCCATGGTAATTCTTGTTGGTAGATTAGCACTTGTGTAGAATTTTGAAAGCCCAGATAAAAGTAAAAAGCTACTATTTTGTGTTGATCTATGGCAGTTCGACTTCACAAGTGCATTTCTTTACACACACACACACACGCTCTGAGTCAGTGGACGCGCACTGTTATGAATGCACACTATGGAAGACTGTATTATCATAATGTTTTGACTTTATTCTTGAAACATTTCAACTTTAATTTCGAAGCTTTCCGACTTTAATCTCAAAACGTTTTGACTTTAATCTCGAAACGTTTCCACTTTAATCTTGAATTATTCGACTTTAATCTTGAAACTTTTCGACTTTAATCTCAAAATGTTTTGACTTTAATCTCGAAACGTTTCCACTTAAATCTGGAATTATTTCGACTTTAATCTCAAAACGTTTTGACTTTAATCTCGAAACATTTCCACTTTAATCATGAATTATTTCAACTTTAATCTCGAAACTTTTCAACTTTAATCTCGAAACGTTTCCACTTTAATCTTGAATTATTTCGACTTCAATCTTGAAATGTTTTGACTTTAATCTCGAAACGTTTCCACTTTAATCTTGAATTCTTTCAACTTTAATCTCGAAACTTTTCGACTTTAATCTCGAAACTTTTCGACTTTAATCTCGAAACGTTTAACTTTAATCTGGAATTATTTCGACTTTAATCTCAAAACTTTTCGACTTTAATCTCGAAACTTTTCGACTTTAATCTCGCAACTTTTCGACTTTAATCTCGAAACATTTCGACTTTAATCTCGAAACATTTTGACTTTAATCTCAAAACGTTTCCACTTCAATCTTGAAATATTTCGACTTTAATCTCAAAACGTTTCGACTTTAATCTCAAATGCTAGATTTTTTTTTACGTTGCAGTTAAGGGCTTCCGTAGTTTTGTTCTCCCCTAATATTTAATATATTTAAAACACATAAAATATTTTCCTTATGTTTTGATGGTTTAATCGAACTTCAACAAATATCCACTCTGGACATCTTTTAGCCATTATTGTATATACTGTATGTGATTTTTTTTAGTCTCATCTGTTTACATTCACTTAAGACACAACCAAATGTTCCTACATTAACACCTCACCCAAGTGTACATTTGATCTTTCAATGCACGGCTGCATTTAATCCTTGTTCAGCATTTTTTCCTGGCTCTGAAACAAGGCTGTTTTCCCCAGATGTATAGTTTCTGACAGCTTTTCTAGATATATACTCTGTAAGTCATAGATAGATACAGAGGGAAAGCAGCAGCACAGCTGTGCCGATCTGTTTACAGTGTCTCTCTGTGCACACACACTCACACAGTCTGTCAGCCTTTGTCAGTTGCTTCTTGCACTCTGCAAAATAGCTGTTTCTAAGAAGGCAATATAGGACAGAATTTTTCTTGCTATTTTGAAATAAAAGAAACCAACGTACTATGCAGACATCAAACTTTCAGAACTCTTTCCCCAGCACCTTAAACACTAGACTACAATAATAGTGAATCTATCAGTTTTAAATGCCAGAGCTACCAGAGTTAAGCCTCGTTCACACTACCAGCAACACGCAGCGACAAAGCCACACAATCCCATTCATTTCAAAGCAGAGCTGGCGATTTCCAGAGACAGGATGTAGGCATGCCTGGCGCCGTAAAAAAGTTGAGATATGTTTGACTTTACGTAAATGAACAGCAGCTTTCGAGAGCGACAATCAATTGGAGTGAAGTACGTGATCCGCTGATATATATATATTTTTTTATTAAATTAATGCATTCAACTTTGTTGTTACAATGAAAACCAACACCTCTCTTGTTTTTTTTTTTGTAGAATGGGAACAAGAATAAACATAAAAGGTGACATTTAATTTATTAAAAGTTAACAATGTAATTTTTTAACATGCAATACTTTTATTCCTGTGAATGTATTTCCTGTGTTCAGTTCCTGTGTTCAATTTTCAATGCAGAAGTACGTAAAGTAATGTGTTACTTTTAAAAGTAACATTCTTCAACACTTTATCAGCACATTAACATATTTACACCTACACAGACATAAAGATCATTAAAATAAAGGTCAAGTACAATTCTAAAGGTCAGAGAGAGGAAAATGATTAAGTAATTGCGTCAAGAAATTTCAAACCTTGACTATAATAAATAATACTTCAGGCTATATGAATACTACTGTATGTAACTATTTTTTGTTCAAAATTTTAATTTAAATAAGTCAATACATCATCAATCTTTCTTGCAAAATTTCTTTTTTTTTCTTACCCTGATTCATTATGGTAAGTCTATTCTAATTGTTAATATTTTAGATCTTTGACGAATTAGTGACATATGTCATGCTATGGCAAGCCGTTTTAACTTTTATTCATTTCCAGGATATGAATTCTTGATATCAACAATTCAATTGTTGATATCAAAAATTAAATTTTTTGATATCAAGATTTGAATTGTTGATATCAAGAATTGAATTCTTTATACCAAAAAAAGTAATTGTTGGTATCAACAATTGAATTGCTGATATCTGTAATTGTATTTTCACAAGTGAAATGTCACCATAGGCTGCCATTCAAAATCAATTGTTGATATCAAGAATAGTTTTTTTTTACTAGTAGAAATATCGTTTTTGATATCAATAATTACATTGTAACTAGTAAAAATGCGAATTCCTGATTTCAATAATTAAATTGTCACTAGTTGAAATGTCTATTCTTGATATCAACAATTCAATTGCTATAGAAACAATGTTAATTCTTGATTTCAAAAATTAATTTTTTACTAGTGACAATGTTAATTTCTGACATCATGAATGTGATTGTTACTAGTAAATAAGCTAGTTTAGATATCTGAAATAATATTGATATCAGAAATGCATTTTCAGACATCAAAAATGAACATTGTTACTAGCAATTGAATTGTTGATATCAAGAATAGACATTCCAAACTAGTGACAATTTAATTATTGATATCAAAAATGATATTTCTACTAGTAAATCTCAATTCTTGATATCAACAATAGATTTTGAATGACAGCCTATGGTGACATTTCACTAGTGAAAATACAATTACAGATATCAGCAATTCAATTCTTGATATCAACAACTGAATTGTTGATATCTAGAATTCATATCCTGTAAATGAATAAAAGTTAAAATGGCTTGCCATACACTCGCCCGTGCGTCTCGCTTTCAGAGAAAAGTTCCGGCTACTTTGACGTGTCTATGGTGTGGGAGTGGCAGAGGTTAATTGTCACAACGAGTGAGAAAGGTTGACATAGAGAGCACTAAATCGCAAACCTCCGGGGAATCACCCGTTTTTAAAAAACACTGAAAAGAGGAGCGTCTGCTGGCAAAAGGAAATCAAAATTGCCATTTGTAGCTCTCTAATAGAGTTCATTGTAAAGCATTATCTGTTGTGAAGGGTCTTTTTTTTAATCCAGTCACACAGACCCGAAGCACAACCAAATCAATGATCTTCCACAAAATCCAAGCAGTTTTATTTTTATTTTCTAAGCTTTTATTTTTTAGTTTTTAGAGGACTAAAAGATACATAGAGTACCATTAAGGAAAAAAATACAAAACTGTAATGTCATGATCTCTTGAATATAAAAAAATATATTTGAATACCTGCTAAATATTGATATTGAATATACATTGAACAATTGATATGCTTTTACAATAGCAAGCACATGCAACCAAGTATGTGCCCATATGTTCATACACTCAGAAGCTGTTAAATTAATTTTCTTTTTTTTTTCTAGGTGCACCATTGCAGTGAGACATTTGGTTCATTTACAAGTATAATATCCCAGTTAACAATGAGATCTTGGGTCAAGTGTCTAGATGCTTAAATTCAAGACAAAATCTATAAAAAAAAAAAGCTGCTGATGGGGCAGGACGCTGCAAAGCCCTCCGTCAGGGATTTGACCACAGTTCCTGAAGGTTATAATCCCTTCAGACGCTCTAGGTGTGTGTGTGTGTGCGTGCGATCTCTTTGTGTCTGATTAGATCTGTGCATGTGTGTGAAAGAGAGCGAGGGATTTCTTTGTCTGATTAGGTAGGTGTGTGAGTGTGCAGTACCTTTGTGTCTGATGAGGTATCTGCCGAGGACGATGAGGAGACAGAGCATGATGAAGACAATGACAGCAACCACTCCACCAATCACAGCATGGTCTACTCCTGAAGAGGTGGACATCGCTGTGGGGTCTGAGATACGAACAGAGACAGGTAGATAGTCAAACCCGTGCAAAAAGGACAATCAGAATGACAACAGAAGTCTTAATACAGACCAGGCGAAATCAGAGAAGAGTTTGTGAGAGACTCAACAGACTGAGAACACACTTACACACTTAAATTTGATTCAGTCACAATGCGATTACAAAACGGTCCCCTAAGCAATGGCATAAAGCTGCACATATTTTTGAAATATAACAAATGATTCTCTTCATCCTTTTTTGGAGTACAGAGGCTGTACAATGGATGAAAATGTGCAATATGAATTCGAAAGGTTATGTTCTTAGAATAATTTCATTTAAATGCAACAAAAAGACTCAAATTACTGGTGGAAATTTGTGCTAAAACTATTCAGGTCGATGCAAATTTTCATCTGGTTTTGAGAAAAGTTTGCATATTTGAAAGTGAAGACAGATTATTCACGACAACCCCACTGTCAAAAATACAACCCCTCTGATAATACTGCACATCATTTCTGAAATGATATTACTATATATTTAAATCATTTTTTTTCAACTGCAGATTTTCTCTGAGAAAGAGTCACAATGCGTCTGTGAATTTTTTTTCTACCAGCTCTAATAACACTTGTCTTATTAAACGATTTCAAGCAATTTTTCCTCTTTAATAGAGCCCTTGACATTTTCAAGCAATCTGAACTTAAATATGGTGCGAAATGAAAAATACAGAAGTACTATTTTAATATGCTTTTAAAATGTAAAACGTATTCCTGTGATGACAAAGCTGCTGATTTGCTGCTCAATCAATTATTATAACCAATGTTGAAACAGTTGTGCTGCTTCATATTTTAGTGGAAACTGTGATCATTTTTTTCAGGATTCATTCAATTCATTAAAAAATGTATTTGAAATGTAATTTTTTTTTAACAATATAAATGTCTTCGATGTTACTTTTGATCAATTTAATGTCCTTGTTGAATAGCATTTCTTTAAAGCTGCACTGTGTAACTCTTTTAGTTTATTCTTAGCTAAAAACACTTAGTTCTTTCAAAAATATGTGCTCATTAATATATATTTACTTTGTTCATGTAATAAAGTATTCTCGTGAGTGTATAATATGCCATTGAAAATACATACGGGTAAGGGGTTCTAATGTCGGTCGCCATGTTGCCCCTCTATCTTGAAAGTACATTAGCCAAAGAGGGACATACCCGTTAATTTAAGTTTTGCCTTTCGCGTTTACGTTTGAGTTAACAATCATGGACGAGGTCGAACTGGAAGCCATGTTAATCTTGGACTACATTGGCCATCGTAGGAGTTAAAAACGAAATCAGAATTGAGAGGAACAGAAACTAATATTCACTGGATGGTCATATACCTTTTCACCTCTAGATGGGGGTAAAATTCACACAGTGTAGCTTTAAAACAAAATGACTGATCCCTAACATTTAAATGATAATTTATGAAAAAATTTGCGATATAATGTGTAGAGTGTAATGGGCTGTCAAGTTACTACAGTGTTATTTTCCATCTAACGTGGAACCCCACGAGTCACTGACCTCTGTTTGAAAGGAAACACATGAATAATCAAAAGCAAGATTTCAGCAAAGAGTCTATCATAAGCTTCAGTGATTTTGCCTGGACTCAGAGAGCGTGAACGACATCCATCACTTCCACCCACGGCACGATCTCTGTCTCCTTCTCAAACAATACTCCATCAAAACAAGACAAGTTAACAGTCACCCTGACGCTTCCACGCTTTAGGTAAAGAAAAAAAAAGCAGGACGATAGATGAGAGCAGAGAGGATGGAGGACGAACTGAGTGAGTACTGAGTGACACAAAAAGAAGCCCTGAGAGCGAAAGAGAGAGAGAAAAAAGAAACCGATAGAAACCAAAGAGGAAGAGAGAAAGAGAAAATAGGGGGAAAAAACACAGAAAGAGTACAGGAAAACACAGAAAACACTGAAGAGATAATGGCTTTTACCGGGGTCATCTCTGGAGTTAAATAGCTGTGCTTAATATTATGAATTAGGGATGCACTGATTATATGAAAATGCCATTAAGATAATTATTGGCTGATATTAATCCATTAAAAATAACACATTAAAATCTAAAATCAATCATTTTCGATGCTACAAGGGAATTTAGGCATCACAACATTATAATATGCAGTATATAAATGGATATTCATTTGGATATTTGGTCAAGATTAAATTTACCAGTGATATTAAATGATTAGCGTTTTTAAGTGAGTATTAGATGTAAATATACAGGACATAAAATCATTGCAAGGTGGCTTATATTTGTGCATCCGAACACACTGACAAACATCGCAAGTCACGTCTTTTTAAACGTTTTTCAGGTCTTAATAGCTATTTAAAGGCATTTTCATATTATTGGTGAGGAGGATCACCATCAGAGTTCAGTTAATTTCATTAGTGTTTTTCCGGAACTCGAGTGTACGCCAAACAATCATACTTAAGGCTCTTTGAAATGGGGGTCCAGATACGGTTCACTGATCTGCTGTTGATGATGATTTGCTTCTTAATTATTACACTTATTGCTGTTTATCTCATTAAAAAAAAAACTGACTTCAACGAGCATCTAGCATTCTTCGCATCTTTTGCGAAACTCGAATTCTAATTTAGACTGTAATGTTTATTAAAAATTGGGTAACACTTTATTTCGATGGTTCATTTTAGACGTTCTTCTAACTATAAGTTACTTTGCAACTGAATGTCAGCTAACTAGCTCATTAGAGTATTAGTAGACATCTGCTTAGTATCCGCAAACACTTTATTGTGATGATCCCCCAACAGACATTCTACTGACTATAAGTAACTTTGTTTGCAACTACTTGTTACCCAAACACCTTACCGTAACCTAAGGGTCTACTACTGTCTACAAATACTCTAAAGGGACATAGCAGTTGCAAAGTTACGTGGACCATCGAAATAAAGTGTAACCAAAAACAATACGTGGCGCCTCCTTGTCCCAAGTCGTTATCTATACACTCTCAGAAAAAAAGGTACAAAAGCTGTCTTTGGGGCACTTTTGTACCCAAAGGCTGCATATTGGTACCTTAGTATATATTAGTACCTAAAATGTACATATTAGCACCTAAACTGTACATATTAACACCTAAAATGTACTTATTAGCACCTAAAATCTACATATTAGCACCTAAACTGTACATATTAACACCTAAAATGTACATATTAACACTTAAAATGCACATATTAGCACCTAAAATGTACATATTAGCACCTGAAATGTATATTAGCACCTAAAATGTACATTTTAGCACCTAAAATGGATAAAAGTTTACCTTTTGAAAAGGTACAGCCCAGTGACAGCTTTTGTACCTTTTTTTTCTGAGAGTGTATAACGCTGTTGCTGTTAATGCTGTTATGGCACTTTCCACTGCATGGAACATCTTTACAGCTTGACTCGCCTTTCCACTGCAGTTTAGTACCGCTTACACTCTAAAAGATGCTGGGTTGTTTTAACCCAATTTTGAGTAAAATATGGACAAATCCAGCCATTGGGTTAAAAATGTAATTTAATGTAACCCAATGGCTGGGTTTGTCCATATTTTACCCCAAATTGGGTTAAAACAACCCAGCATTTTTTAGAGTGTAAAAATGTTACAGTTGCTCCGCGTCCACTGCCGTGACATCATCGTGACAAACAAACGCTCAACACAGGGACAATGGAGCATATCGATGGAATGATGTTCTTGATTCTCGGCATCAGCAAGTGGATATTTTTCACTGCAAGACGAAGAAGTGTTTGTATTTGTATTTTCCCATTTTTTGTATTGGTACGGCTCGCTTTGAACCTCAACCGAGGTGGTACTAAATAAAGTACCAGGTACTAGGTACCATACACAGTGGAAAACCAGCAAAAGTGAGCCGTACCTAGCCGTCAATTTGGATCATATCCATCTTGTAAGTTAATCATGATGGGGGTCTTTTATGTTGGCAAAATTAACATATAATGCTTCAAATGAAACCCCTTTTTTCATGGCAAATTTTGCAAACTCTAATGGCCAACATGTTGAAGATTAGCAGCAAGGCAATCAATTTATTATGTGATAAACAGTTTGATTCGACACCAAAAAATAGCTTATTCAGGGCATTAAGGCATCTCCTTTGATATCCATACAAATAGATCAGTCTCTGGCCCCCCGTTGGGTTCCCACGGTGTTGCACATTTTTGAATAGAGATTGTAGTTCCCCCCTGGAGGAGGGTCTCTGCGTGATGCAATGATGTGGATGATGCAAATGTACTACGGTTTAAATTAGCTCAAAGTGGGGCAGAATTGAACTTGCAGCATGCAAATTGACATAAATCTGCATTCCCTATCAGTTAGGGTCTGAAAATGTCCAGACTGATGACATGGGAAGATGCATGCAGGTTCAACTGATTCACTGCTTTAACTCTGTTTGGCTTCTTCCACCCGGCTACATATGGCTGGAACTCCCTGTGGCAAAAACTGAATTGCATCAATAATAAATCTCATTCATTTTTCTAAGCGAGATTGTTTTCAAATTGGCTGTAAATGCAGTTTTCTGCATCAACCTAATTCAGTACTAAGCTTTCAATGAACCAACAAATTTGCACTGATATTAATAGTTTTCCATGTAATATCAAATGTTTTGCTTTCATGAACAACGTTCCTGCTCCATTAACTATGTTCATAATGACAGAGCAATTCAACAGAGAGTTGTAGCTAAAAAAAAAAAAAAAAACACCCAGATCCATCATAAATTGAGACAGGCTGATGAAAGAGAGATAGAGGAACACAGAGATTCATTCAAAGATCCAAAAAAAATAGACAGGACAAAATACTGAAAGAAAAAAAAGAGGGAAATGAAGAAAAAGACAGAAAGTTAGAGAGAGAGGTGACAATACCTGCAGCGTTTACTCCGGCTTCTTCTCAAGAGGGTGAAGGGATGAATGGATGGGTGGATGGATGAGTGGATGATGGATGGATGGATGGATGAGGACCACATGAGTGGAGGCACGAGATGTGATGTAAGAGAAGGAACAAAGAGAAACGATCAAGAAAAACTGTGTGAGCGTGCGTGCGTGCGTGCGTGTGCATCTGTGTGAGCTCACTGAACACTATCAAAAAGAAAATAAGTATCTCGGAAGAGTATTAAAGGGGATTTCACGTAGCGAAATAATAAAATAATTGAAGCGAATGTTTGCTAGAGGGAAGGTATGGTGTCAGATTGTGTTTCTGGATAATCAGAGGCTTTGCCGTGAGATGTGCCTGGTTAAATCTGCATTACAGTCAAAGCTGACAGCAGATGCTGCTCAACATGCTTCTGTGATACTGCACTGGAGATCTCAGTGTACATCTCTTTCTTTTTCACACGCACAAACACAACCTGCTCGATTATAAAGTGACACATTCAAGCTGTTCCACCCATACACCCAGGCATTTTGGTCATTTTGTGTACACATGTACGTGAAAGATGAATCAAGCGTGGACTGAGATGTTTTTTTTTGTTTTTTTTTTTTTGAATTGTTAATCCATAAACATGTCCATTACTTTACATGCATTAGAAGGAACAGTTCACCTATAATGGAAATTCTGTCATAATTTCCTCATCATCAGGTTGTTCTAAACCTGTATGACTTTCTTCTGTGGAACAATAAAACATACACAAAGAATATTTTGAAGAACAGATTTTAAAGAATATCCTATATGTAAATGAGAACTGGGGCACAAGAAAAGCATTATAAAAGTAATCGATATGTCTTATGTCCTTCAAAAGTCATTCAAAAGTTTTATGTGTGGAACAGACCAACTAAATACCCTCCCCTCCAGTCCAACCATTAAATCCAGAGTCAGAACTTGGGAACCAAACCAGTTCATATTATAAAAAAATCTTTTAGAAAGCTTTTGTAAACTAACTCAAATGAAATTTAAATAATAAAAAAGTCAAAAGAATTTGAGTAGATTGACTATAGATGAGTAAATCATCTAAATCAAAAGAATGATTCATTCACAAATTGAACAGTTATCTCTCATGAAAAAATGCTACATTGTATTTTTGATGATTAATAATTTTGTGACACACTTTTATGCTACTTTCATGGTGTTTTTTGTCAATAATGAAGCTTGACAGCCAGAGTTCTCATTCACATTAATTATATTCACTTATATACATTCACCTTTTGTTCCATGCATGAAAGAAATACGTCATATGGGTTTGGATCAACGTGAGCGTGAGTAAATGAAAAAAAAAAAAACTTTTTTGGTAGACTATCCCTTTCAGTCGACACACTCAATCATTTTCCTTAAATTTCCTTAAGTGATAACCATTTTATATACAATGTTGGCAAAAAAAAAAAAGAAAGAAAAACATTTTGGGTTAAAAAATTTCTTACAGTTGTGCTGCTTAATATTTTTGATCCATTTTTTTTCAGGATTGTTTTGGTGAATAGACAATGAAAAATTAAAAAGTCTTTAATCAATTTATTGAGGACTTGCTGATTAAAAGTATTTGTTTATTATTTACAGACCCCAAACTGAACAGTAAAGTACGCAAAAAATATTTAAATTACATATAATTACATATATTATATGTATTACATATATATTACATATATATAATTAGATATATAAATAATATATATATATATATATATATATATATATATTAGTAATAATTATTATTAATATATTAAGTATATAATAAAAATAAAAATAAATCAGCCCCTTTTATCACACCTGTGGATAGATTTTGACTGGTGTAAAATGTTTTGATCGATCATTGCTGTCTCTTCTCAGTGCACTCAGGTAATCATGCCCGTCCCAATCCCCTCCCACACACACACACACACACACACACACACACAGAGAGAGAGAAACCGGTAACTGTGATCAGTGGCACTGCTGAGGAATGTTAAAATGTGGTTAGGTTTGAGTGTGTGTACACTGGATTACCTGTAAAGGTGTGCACTCCATTCAGCCGAGAAACAGATGATGGAGTGGCAGGAAGGGTGGAGGAGGGGGAAGGAGGGGAACGAGTAGATGGAAGAGTGAGATCTGGGAAGAGAGCATTGGAAAGAGAGGTGGTGGGAACTTCAGGAGACGGAGGGAGGGTGGGAGGAGCAGAAGGAGGGCGAGTCGAGGAGATTGGAAGAGTGGATGTTGGGACGGTAGTGGAAGACGACGAAGAGGAGGGAGGAGGAAGAGTTTCGCCTTCGGGAGAGGGTGAAAGGGAAGTTTGAGGAGGAGATGTGGGAGAAACAGAGGATGAAGGGAGGGTAAAGGTGGGAATAAGGAAGTCTGAATCTCCTTGGTCTTGGAAGATGAAGGAAAAGAAGAAAAAAAATGACAACAGAAAACAATGGATGGAGAAAAGGGATGGTGGATGAGAGGGAAAATGGAAGAGGAAATAAAAGAGTGTGTCATACAAAAAGAGAAACAAAAGAAAGGAAAGTAAATTCAGAAAAAAAGAGACGTGAACGTAAATGTAAAACAGCAGAAAAAATAAATGATGACGAAAACCACTCTCCTTTCCATTCCTCCCTTCTCGTCGTTCGTCTCTCTCATTAATTACCTTGCACCAGGAGAGTGTGCGATACGTCTCCCATGCCGATCCCGTTATCAGCCTGGCACTCATAAATGCCATTATCCGTTTTGTTGAGCGATTCGAAGCGCAGGAACGCACCATCCACCTTCGCCAGCGGGGGGAGCTCTCCATCTTTCCGCCGCCACACAAACGCAGTCGGTCTGAGAGAGAGAGGGAGAGAGAGAGAGATTACATTACAAAACAGACCACATAAACAGTGTTTTGAAATTTCACATCAAAAGAAAAGCAGAAAGAGTCGTTTAATTGAGCAGATTGAAGGGTTTTGCAATTTGGCACACTATCAAACGAGCTGAGGAGCAAAGAGGGATGCTCTGGAAAGAGTCCCGAACACAGCGAAGCGCAGTCACATGTCAAGTGAAATGAACCAGTTAATCAGAGGGGAAAGAAAACCATGGGTGCTTCTGCATCCTCGTTTCCTATCCTCATGTCTTAGCTCCACCCCTTTAGGATGCAAGGGTTAGGGTTCATTTAACTCAGTCAGGATTATAAGTAAATTTATCAGAGGGATTTGGGACAGGGCCAATGTTTGTGTTGAAATAAATTTCCTGAATACTCTCCCTGTCTTCAATTGGTTAACCAAACAGATAGATAGAACCAAAGTCCAAAGTTGAGCCAAGTAGTTGCTATGTTGTGCTGGTCTGGTTGGTACTCAAAAGAACCGAGAAATGTTTTGAATGCGCCACACAGCCACACTGTTCACACTTCCAGGGGAAGTCAACTTACTGCTGGGATAAAAGAAAGTATTTTAGCATCAAAAAATTACACGCTTCACCTCTAAAATCCCCTCATATGCCAAACCAACTGTGGCTTTTTTATTCTGAGAGTCCAAATAAGCGTGACTGTGTGTGTTACAGGGATTTAGAGAATTAAGATGAGGACACGGGCAAAACATTATTTGAGCGCATGAATAAACCAAATAATATCATTTTGATTGATGTTGATATGGTGCTGTAATGACTAAACGAATACGTTAGTCTACTCTTTCTCTAGCTCTGTCATGAGATGTGTTACTTGCAATACAGTAAGACAACAAAACAAGCAAGGATGTGTTATATTAGAGAAAGCGTTTCACACAGAAACTGGATAATATATATGATAGTGAGTGACACTGTTTAAGTTTAGGGTCAGTTCTGCTCACCAAGGATTGATAAAAAAATGATTAAAACAGTAATATTGTGAAATTTCATTACGATTTAAAAGTTAACTGAAGTGAAGGCCAAGTATGGCAAGCTATACTTTGGTGGAATGACTTTACTGTCTCTTTTGATAAATTTAATACATCCTTGCTGAATAAAAGCATTCATTTATTTTTAAAACTTCCTACTGACCCCAAATGTCTATGTAGTGTGTATATAGTATACGTCTGTGTGTGTTTTCCTGGTAAACCCTAAGGTAGGTTCAGGGTATGGGATAGAATATACAAAACAGTTTGTACAGTATAAAAATAATTTTGTCTATAGAGAGTCCCCATAAAACATGGAAATCCAACATACTGTATATGTGTGTGTGTGTGTGTGTTCAGCAAAAAGATCATTACAGACCCTGTAAGTGCCACCTCTGATACTACGGTATCTTCTTCAGATACAACCCCCTATTTGTGCTCCCATTCCAGTAAGGAAGAGATAAAGAGTAAAAGCAAATGGGAAAATGCGACAGAAAAACACTATGGGATGTCTAAGTGTGGTTGAATAGCTCTCAGTGTGGTACTAATGGATGTCAGAAGCCATAATGATATGTAATGCGATCCTGTACCAGTAGAGGGTGATATTCAATTACATTAACTTCAATTTCCAGGGAGAAATACTTATTTGATATAACCAGGTTTAAGTAGCTAAAAATGCAATAAATATATCTGAAATAATAATGTTTCATCCGTTAGCTCACGAAAGGGAGTTGTTGAACTGACTGAGATCTTGGAGGGTATCTGCATTTAAAACTACCCTACAGTATGTAAGGATGTCTCTGATCCCCTTTTCTGTCTTCTGTCTTTATCTGATGTAACATCAAGGAAAATGTCTCTGTAATACTGTCAAACAGAACTCTGTGTGTTTGTGTGAGTGTTAGAGAGAAAGAAGATCAATAGGCTGACCATTTTTAGCTTCATACATAAAACATGAATGTCAAGGATGGAAATGAGAGAGTGTGTGCATGCATGTGTGTGTGTGTGTGTATCTTACTCTGGATTTCCGTTCGCCACACACTGCAGGTAAAACTTCTCTCCTTCTCTGGGCAGGTCACTCTCAGGCTGAATTGACACGCTGGGAGAAACTGAGAAAAAGCACAAACACATTTCTGAATAATGAGCCAGACATCAACACCAAAACAGCTGTTTCAGATTTTCTTTAGCAGATTTAAATTTTTTTTTTAGTTTAGTGTAAAAATATAATAAAAAAGTGATATATTATAACACGTTTCCGAGGCTCAAACAAGTAGATGATGCCAGCAATGCCAAGGTCATGTGGGTTTGATCACAGGGAATGCATGAACTGATCAAATGTATTACTTTGAATGCAATGTCAGTACGATCATAGAAAAAACGGGTTGTACATAAAGGGATCTATCAGGCGCTTCAGATTTGGAACTCCTAAAAGGTTACATAGAACCCTTTTAAAGGGTTCAATCAAAAGAACCATTAAGGGTTCTTTGTAGACAGGAAAAGGTTCTCTATAGAAATAAGTAATGGAGAAAAACAGTTGAGAGGTGTGAACGCACATCGGTTTATTTTTATTACAAAGCCGGCCCAAAGTCTGGCATCCGATCAGCAGGTGAAGGTGTGTCTTCTCATATGTATTCTCTCATTATTTCATCTGACTCCATAAATGAAAAGGTTGTTAATGATATCTGTGCATTATTAAATATAAGCGAATGTTTGAATATTCCTTTAACTCTTTACTGGAAATAATGTCAAAGTCAGTTATAATAATCAGAATGTAAGAATTTATCATGTCAGGTCAACTTATCATTCCAATTTCATAATCAGTTCAAAGATAATCAATATAAAACATCAAATGCTCGGAAATAAAGGGACCCAATATTTAATAAATACATGAAGCCGAGAGACTCGGCCTCTCATCTGAAGTACAGAAAAGGGCCCAGAGCCTCCTGCTACATTTCATTATATAGACAGACCCCATTTATGTAAACATAAATTCTCAGTGGAAATTCATCTTAATCACCATCCCAGACTTACTAGGGGCAGAAGTTGATTTACATCGAACTATTTGCTAACAATGGGAATTTGCATTGAGTCAACACCTTAGCCATTCACCCTCCTTTGTGTATGTTATCTCTAAACTCTTAAAAAAATGTATGCATCATATCATAAATTCTCCAATTAAAATCAAACAGTCTATGCTGAATGCACCTGTCTGATATGTATATATCATCTGTGATATAAACTTTACTAGCAGAACTGACATTTCTACAATCACACAGTAGTATGGCATCGTACCGTTCAGCTCTACACAACATCTATGTGAAATAAGCCTTCTGGCTTTTGTATGTGTCTTACACAAGACGCTGAGTGGCTGTTCTGTCTTCTTGTCTCCATTGGCAATGGACGCGTGATCCACCTCACAGGCGACTAGAGCGTTGTTATCATTCCTTGTGACAGTGAAGATGAGCTCGCTGGTTACTGTGTAGGTTGGTTCTTCGGGGTTGGACTCCACAACATCAGGACGCCCTACACATACACAAACACAAATTAAACACTGTAATTACTGAACTACAACTGTTTGAGTTCAAAGTGGATTTTTGACCTGACTGTGTGTGTGTGTGTGTGTGTGTGTGTGTTTACCCGGTTTCTCCTCTTGATTAAGGTACCAGCGTAGTTTAGCAGGAGGTTTGCTGCCTGAACTCGTGCAGGTAAGAGTAACCGTGCTGCCCTCCTGAACAGCATCTTCAAAACCTGTTATCACCGGCTTGCCTGGAACACCTGTGAGAGAAAAACAGCGATGTGAAGGAAATACATAACATTTCCAGGTGCAATTTGAAGAAATCAAGGGGCTATATAGATTCTGGCTAGATAAGGGGCTAAATTCTGGTTAAAATGTAAGTAAAATGAAAACTGGTCTGCACCCTAAGTAGCGGCTCACTATCAACAACATCTAGCTGCTTGTATCAGGTCTTCATGGAATTTGCACCAAATTAATTCTGCTCTGTAGATTTCAGCAGAATTCAAATGTCCATCATTCAAAGGTCAACCCTGCAACATATGGCTACAAAACGTTGAGTTGTCTCATGGGAATACACACAAAAACAAACATGCATCATGACCAGGGCAGACTGACTCATGAAAAAAATGACTCTTCTTTTCATGAATCTTTCATTATCAGTTTTAATAGTTCTGACAAATCTTTTACTATGTGAACTCATTGAACCCGCCAGTTTCGGCAGTTATTGAATTGACATCTGACACACTTACTGACCTCTAAATTACCACTACTGATGTGTGCTTCAAAACAGATGGATGGATGGAGTTGTCTGTGTTGGATTGAATTACAACAATTTTTTTTAATTTTGTAATGGTGTCAGTTGCATCGCCATTTCAATGGTTGTCCATTTGTGGCTAAGATCACTTTGAGAGCTCTTTTAATCATATAATAGAAAAGCCATGCTTTCAAAAGGGACAAAAATACATTAATTGAAAGACCATCGTCCATTAAACAAACCGATATTTTCCTCTTGCTAAAGATACCCATGATAATAGTCTCAGACTTGTTGTGGGAATTTTAATCATTAGTGAAGATTACTAGGTAGTCTGAGCCATGTGTTTCCATTGAACCTATTCCAAGAGAAAAATATAGATGTCTACGTGCCTGTGGGTGACGTTTCAGGAACATATGGGACAGGACCCCTGACCTTAGGGACGGCCAGTTTTGGCCAGTTTATTTCAGTACCAGTTTGTGTCCTTAAAGTGTTAGTTCACCCAAAAATGAAAATTCTGTCAGTATTTACTCACCCTTGTGTTGTTCCAAACCTCTATGTGTTTATTTGTTCTTCTGAACACAAATGAAGATGTTTGAAAGAAGGTTTTAATCAAACAGATCTCATTCCCCATTGACTACCATAGTATGTATTTTTTCCTACCATGGTAGGCATTGGGGAATAAGATCTGTTTGATTAAAACATTCTTCCAAATATCTTCATTTGTGTTCAGAAGAACAAATAAACACATAGAGGTTTGGAACAACAAGAGGGTGAGTAAATACTGACAGAATTTTCATTTTTGGGTGAACTAACCCTTTAAGTAGAGACTAAACAGCAGTAGGGGCCTTCTCTAGGTGGGTGAAAGGTACAGCGGGTGAAGAGGACCTTGAAAATACTATAAGAGCTGTCTTATGTCTCCGTGAGGGGGTCTGGGTTGGCGACTGGGCCTATTCTTGCAAGAATAAAAAGTTCTCTTTCTTTATTAATTTGACTCTGAGTGCCTCTTATAGTGATGATTTTGACAGGATTTTTGCCACAAAAGACTTTTAGTGAAATACATGAAGAGTGATGGGGTATCTGCAACATATATCAATAATTCTACTGATTCATACCACCTTGACAGAAACAACCCCCCACATACACACACACACTTACCAAGTACAGTAACTGTGGCTCGTGCTGTCCGTACAGGCATGGTGAAAATGGAACAGGTGTACTCTCCATCATCTGACAGCTGAACTTCTGCGATGGTGATTATCAGCTCTGTAGCCGTGGACTTTACCAACTGGATACGGTTATCTCTCAGGGCTGAGAAAGACAGAGCAGATAAGCGAAACACATACACTACATAGATGCCAAATACTAGAATTTTTAGCATTTTATTTCCCCCCTGAAACAATTGTGATTTAGATTTATGTGATTGCTTTCGATCATCTCTGTAACTCTTCCATGTTCACCTTTATCAGACTCAAACTTGTTAAATTTGTTTGTAGTTCGAAAAAAAGCCATCTTATGTGTACAATTGTGATCCACACTACATTCATATGACTTTGAAATCCATTTATAATAAGATTTCTTTTAGTATGTCTTAGAGTGTCTTGAGATGTGTATGTAACATTATACTGAGTGCGCAATTTTGTCTGATCTGAATATGCCTCATTTTCGCCTACTCTTTCCTCAACTAGCGAACCATGTGACGTTCCCTATGTAGTGAACAGTGAACGAGTCAGCAGTTTTGGATACAGTATGCATGAATGCATAAATGCCTATGTACTCTTACAGATCTTGTGAGTTCAGCACCACAGCGAGATGACAAGCATGAGTACAGGCAAAGTTTCCAGTTTTCTGTTCTGTCTTTCCATTGACAGCTACTCGCTGTTGTTGTATGAGAAAGTCTCTAGGCATCATGCTGATGCTGGCATTACTACTATCACAAACCATGAAGATACTTTGGATATTGACTACAAGAGATTTCACCAAGCAAAATGACAGAACAGACCGTCAGTCCTCAGATTATATCTGAGAGCAAGCAAGTCTAGGAGATAAACAAGTTGTACATTTAGGAATTCAATATGAAAAATGTTACAGTTGGCTAGCACTGTTCATCAGAGTAAGCCAAGTGTCTTTCACTTGTCTTTCTCTTTTATGCAATGATTAAGAAATGTATGTATATATATATATATATATATATATATATATATATATATATATATATATATGAAGAGTTCAGATGCAAAAGCCTCTAAGTGCCATTTGAAATTTTCTTCTAAAATGACCATTTTTATCAAGCTTGTATATTTAAGTTCAGTAATTTCACTTAAAATGCAATGAAGATTACCTATTAATTGTCATTTAAGTGAAATTACTGAACTTAAATATACAAGCTTGATAAAAATGGTCATTTTAGAAGAAAATTTCAAATGGCATTTAGAGGCTTTTGCATCTGAACTCTTCATATATTGAATTAGCATCAGTTTTTTTATTTTAATAATAAAATATTATTTTATTTTGACTTATTTAGGGTTAGGGTTTGGGTACCTTTTTTCGTTTTATAGTTAAAAAATTCTATTTAGCTTTATTTTTTATTTAATATTATTTAGTAATCATATAATATAATTTTTTAATATTACATATAATATTTAATATTATTTAGCAAACTTATTTTATTTCAACGTTTCTAATTTTCATTTAAGTTTTTTATGTTTAAGTTTGTCACCTAATATTTCAGCCTGTTCTCATCCCAAGGCGTCATATATGATGCTTTTGCCAAAGCGTAGACATCCAACGCACATGGCACCCTTTAGCGTCAATATGAGACACAGATATATATGGGCCAGAAGGTGCCTCCTAGTGGTCTAACCCTAACCCTACCCCAGACCTAAACCTACCCATAACCAAAGCGTGTTATATTGACGCTAAAAGGTGCCATGTGCATTGGATATTGGCAAAAGCGTCGTATATGACGCCTTTCGATGAATATTTACATTTTTATTTTGTTTCAGATTTATTTAAATCATGAAAATAATTAATAGTTTTAGCTGTGGTAACACTGTTCTCTTCTGGGAACATGGAGCAAAAATGCTGATGACTCATCCTGCACTAACACTTTAGTATTAGTATTTTTGCCCAATCAAGTGTTCGGTAGAATGAAAAAACAGGCTGGCAATGATCGAGAAAACATGTTTGAGAAGTTATTATTTTTGCTAATGGTGCAGAAATGACATACTTCACCTTTGAACAAAAGGAGAACTTGTGTCTACCGCAGATTTACAGTAAATGTGTGTGTGCGCTTCATGGTTTATCAGTAAGTGAAGGGCACTTAATTTGTCTTCATCAGCTGACGGTCCTCTGTCCTCCATCCTGCTCTTTCATGCACACACTCCTCCTTTGTCATTACTCCCTTTATCTCACTTCGCTCATCCACCCATCCATCGTTCCTCCACACTAATCTATTCATCTCTTCACACTTGTGCGCATGTGTGCGTCTCCTGTTCTTCCTTTACTGGTGATCTCTCCTCTTTTCTACACTGCAAAAAAAATCTGTATTTATGTCTTTCCAAAATCTTTAAACATCCAAATCTCCATCAACTCTAAAGATGTTTAGAGTTTTCCAAATCTCTAAACATCCTTCAATTAAGATACAGTAAATTCACTGGGGAGCAAAATTGTGTAAGATAATGAGATTTGGCAAACACTTTAGTTTCAATTGTCACTAGGCACATTGGGATATAGTGAGAATTCGACCCTAAACAAAAGTGTGACAGAGATTAGTTTTCAGAGAATATCTTGATTCGAGTTTTTTTCAAACTAAATTTAGTTGGATTTATACTTAATTCAATAGAAAAATAAACTTAATTGGAATTTGGAAACTCTTATGGAAACTCTAATTAGCACAATTTTGCTAAAATGTATTTATCCTAATTTTGAATACTTTAGTTAAGGGTCAAATTCTCACTATTAACTTGTTGCTTATTAGCATGTATATTACTAGGATATTGGCTGTTTATTAGTACTAATAAAGCACATATTATTGCTTTATTCTGCAAGACCATATAACCCTACCCAATACAACTTAACAACTAACTTACTAACTATTAATATGCAGTAATTAGGAGTTTACTAAGAAGTTAATAATTAATTAATAGTGAGAATTGGACCCTAATCTAAAGTGTGACCATAAATTTATATAGTTTTAAATATTTTTTTTTTTGTGAAAACAAGATGAAATACAACAAAATGTTTATTTCTTTTCTCCCTTCTTTTAACGATCCCTCCTTCCTTCTCATTCAATAGACTGTTTTCTATTTCTGCTTTTTCATGGTGCTCTCTTGTCGCCTTCTTTTGTTTTCCTCTTTAATCAGGTCACTCCTCTATTCTCTCTCAGTCTTTCTCTCTCCATCACCTCGCTTTTCGTTATCACAGAGCCACCTGTTTGTTTTTAGGGTGATATTAATGTTTTAGGAAGGTGTCTCACGCATTCTTTTTGTGTTCGATGTTGGGGGACCAAGAGCTCTGTGGAAATCTCTACGGAAGGGTCCAACAAAAATCTATTTTCTGTTCAGGCCAAAGTGGCGAGTAATTGCAGTCACAGACCACCGTCTTAAAAGCGATCGCGTAAAAGAGAGGTCATGAAATGTCCGTTTGTTAAAGTTGGTGTGAATTGCTATTTAAAACCAGTTTTATCTGTAATTTGACACCTTTTGTGAGAAATAGGATACTTAATTAATAAAGAAATGTAAAATTACTCATCAGGTGATTATTCATCAGGAATTGATTGAATTATAAAAAAGAGAGTTACTAAACATAATGAGCCACTTTTTCACACATCTGCTTCTGAAGACTTGAGATATATAGCCTAAATAATACAGAATAATCTTGCTATACTTTTGTAGTACTATTTTTTTTTTTTGGTCATTTGTGGCAACTTCAGTCCCCATTCACTTTAATTATATGTAAAAGCCAGGACATTGTGCAAAACATATGCTTTTGTTCTCTACAGAAGAAAGAAAGTCCGACAGATTTGGAAGAACACGAACATCACCATTTTCCTTTTAAAATAGATGGCACTCACCTCTCTTCTCTCCAAAGTACAAGGTCTGCTGGGCCGTGTTAGACCACTGGAGGGAGGAGTTATCGTTTTCCTTCACGCTGCAGGTCAGTGTCACCACCCCGCCCACTGCCACCGTCTCATCTTGGGTCACTGGCTGGAAGGGGTCTTCATCTGGGCAACAGGACAGAGATAGATGAGAAGTTATTAGAGCCAAAAAAGAGAGAAAACCAAGATGGCATTATGAAATGAGATATAGTTAGAGACCGAGAGAGGATGAGACAGTGAGAAAATGAGAGTTAGACTTAGGTGAAAATTAGATGTTTTGTCCCCATCATCATGATCTTTGAGAGCAGTGCAGTGTATTTCTTGCTAAAAAAAGAAAGAAAAGGAAAAGGAAAAGGAAATGGCATCGTTAAGGTTGCCTGCACCTCACGCTGCGAGTTGCCAGAGAAGGAAACTGACGTCTATGATTAGCATGAAAAGAGATAGGAAATTGAACAGGTATGGTAATAATTAAAATGACGACTGAGGTCTCAGAGATTCTGAAGAAAAACAATATATCTTAAAGGGGTCATTTAATGCCATTTTCATACAAGTTAATTGGATTCTTTAGGTTCTAAATGAAAAGTTTATAGAATACTTGATTAAAAATTCGCATTAGCATTGTAAGAAAACACTCAAAAACAGCTCTGTTTTCAGCACACTGTTTCATATGCCTTTAAATGATAATGAGCTTCACTCGCTCCGTCCCTCTGTTCTGCGAAGTTTTGACATAGCGCACATGGAGTGTTACCTTGACAACAGTTGAGGGTATATTTTGGAGAGAGAATGGCAGCGGGAGTCTCTGAGGACACATCTGTGCAACCGTATCAATTTGAACCGGAGTCGGACACGTAACAAGCTGACGGCTGCAAAGTAGTTCCACAATTAAGGCTCGAAGAGGACGTTTCTGAATGGTTGGTTAACATAATGTCACTTTGATCTATCTTTGTATGTACTGGCAGGGTAACGTTAGAGTAACTTGGTGAGATGTACGAACGCTATGTGTTTACTGATGAATAT
The DNA here is from genome assembly GCA_038021265.1 of Cyprinella venusta. Classification (NCBI taxonomy): domain Eukaryota; kingdom Metazoa; phylum Chordata; class Actinopteri; order Cypriniformes; family Leuciscidae; genus Cyprinella; species Cyprinella venusta. The sequence goes on along the minus strand of CM075870.1, from coordinate 15,953,626 downwards.
GTTAAGTTACTATAATTAGTTTGTAATAACACAATAACCATAATGCGTTGTTCATTAAAAATGAGAACGTCGTACATAGAAAACTTGCCATAATGTACCCTAACCATAGCCACATTCATTGTGAAGCGTGCAAGTAATTTGCAAAGATTAACGTTAATATAAAGGTTAACAAACTTTTACACTCACTTCTTCTGGAGGTGCAGCAGGGACATGAATAGTTGGTGCCAATTCTTTTCTCAGGAGAAGCTTCTTAGTAAAACCAGGTTTATTAGCAGCTGCATAGCAACATCCTGGCAACTACATAGAACATTCTAGCAACTGCAAAGCATCACCCTGCAATCATCCAGAAAACTATAGCAACTGCACAGCAACACCCTGGAAATCTTACAATACATAGCAACTAAAATCACCCAAAACACCATAGGAACTACATAGCAACACCCAAGCAATCACCCAGAACACACTAGCAACTGCATAGCAACCAGTGAGAATATTATAGCATCACATCATAATAACGAGTTTCAACAGATAAGTAGTACCACTCATATTTCCACTTCACATTTTGACAGTTAACCACCATCCTCCTGTTAATCCTCAAGACAAAGGGAATCTCAGGAACCGCACTCCAATGCTTCAAGCCTTACCTCTCAAGTAGATCCTTCAGGATGTTTGAGTTGCAACATCTAGCTACTGGGGTGCTTCAGGGCTCAGTGCTCGGACCACTTCTCTTCTCCGTGTACAACGGTTATATGACACAACTCTACATCTCATTCCATACATCTCAGTCTGTCAATTCTTGCTGGATGAAGGGCCACCACCTTCAACTAAACTGTGCTCAGATAGAGCTGTTTGTGGTCCCGGCCAACCCAAAACTCCATTACAACTTCTCCATTCAGCTAGCTTCTTCAACAATAACTCCACAGACCACATTGCTAGAACTGCCCGGTTCTGGAGATTTGCCTTATACAACATTAGGCCTATCGGAGCATGCTACCCAACTTCTTGTTCAAGCACTTGTTCTATCCAGACTGGACTCAGTGGACTATTGTAATGCTCTCTTGGCAGGCTTTCCAGCATGTACCGTCAAAACTCTGCAACTGATCCAGAAAGCTGCAGCAAGAGTGGTCTTTAACGAGCCGAAGAGAGCGCACGTCACACCTCTCCTCATAAAATTGCACTGATTGCCAATTGCCGCCCGCATCAAATTCAAGGCACTGATGCTTGCCAACAGAACAACCACTGGCTCTGCTCCCTTTTACCTAAATTCACTACTTCAGACTTATGTGCCATGATCAAGAAGCTTGCGTTCTGCAAGTGAACGGCGCCTTGTGGTTCCATCTCAAAGAGGCACAATATCACTTTCACAGACCTTCACCTGCACTGTTCCCAGCTGGTGGAATGACCTGCCTAACTCAACCCGAGTTCAAGAAATGGCTAAAGGTGCATCTTTTTCGGCAGCACTTGATCCATCAATACTTAAACTTTCTTGTCTCTTCTATTCTATAGCTATTTAATAAAAATAAATGCAGTCTAAACTGGGAAAGGTCACTTTCATATTGTTGTCCTTTTGTTAGCTTAATTGCTTCTATTGCTCTCCTCATTTGTAAGTTGCTTTAGATAAAACATAAAACGTAAATGTAAATTTCCTGAAAAATTGCTTAGTTTTGTGGTTTTATATTGGTTCCTTAGTGTTTGTAGGGATTGGGGATTGAGGCTAACACATGTGCAGCCCTTCAGGCATCTAACAGATGATGAATTTACTCAAATGTGTCTGTGTGAGTGCGAGTATAAAGGCCAGATGTAATGCCAATGTGAGTCTAACTGTATGATAATTCCGCCCTGGGCGGCCCATGCTCCACTTTACCCAATAATTACCACTTAGGTTATAATCGATGACCTTTTTAATGCTGACCACTGCAGGATCAACTCTGGGCGAAGCGCTGTCTGAATGTTAGGCTAATGGCAGCTTGAATGGAGCAACGCGTTAATGTTTAGTGAATGCTGGGCAAATGCTAGCTTGATGCTGGCCAAGCTCTAGACTCAAAGAGATTAAACGGGGGGCAAAACTTGGCTGAATGTTGGGCGTATGCTGGCTGAATGAAGGGGCAAATATTGCTAATTGCAAGGCTAACATTGTTTGAATGCTGGCTTAATCTTGGCCCCATTTCAAACTGGCCTTATGATACTGCTTTTGTCGGACTCAATCTTGAATTGATTCAGGCTAAACGCTGGCTTAATTCTAGCCTGATGTTTTTCTAGAGCTGGGATTAACCTACTCAATCGCAGGCCAAATGCCGGATTTCCAAGGGCAAATATGTGGGACAAACGCAGGTGCGCTAGGCGAGTGTGAAGCTGGGACGAACTCAGCCTGATTAGCTTAAAAGGCTTTAACACGATGCTTTTATAAATAGAGTTAGAACAGAAGGGATGAGAAAAGACTAAGTCTCAGCATCTACAACACCGAACATCTGGCTATGCATTCACGAGCATGTGAAAACCACATGTGCGCTCAAAAACTGACAGTGGTAGAATTAGAGTTTGCCCTCTAAACCAAATGAACCTATGCCAAAAGATAATAGGCTAAAATTAGCCTTTAGCTTTAGCGCACACAGTACAGGCTACTTATCGGCAACCAATTAGAGCAGTGTTAGCAGTTAATAAGCGATTAGTGGGTCACATACACGCTCTCTGTGCAGTGGACAACTGCTGCAGGGGGCACTTACTGAGACTCTCAAAATGGCATCTGATCCATTTAACTGGTTATGTCAGGACACTGACTCGACTCTAATCACTGAGTGGATGGAGTGAAGTGGAAGTGCGGAGAGAGAGAATCTGGGTGGGTTTTTTTTCAATTTCAAAGAGAACGCCACTATGTCCTACTCACTCTAAAGGGCAGAACACTTAAAGTGAGTACTCTGAAGGGTGCAGGGCTTCACTGTCTCATATCTGCATGATTGGGACACACTACACAAATATATGCCACTGCCACTTTATTTTGAATCCTAACATTGGCTTGATAGCGTACGCAGTAAAATTCATGGAAATTTTTCATTCTGACATTATTTACTCATGTAATTTCAAACCTGCCTGGAACACGAAAGAAGACATTACTTTTCAACTGCGTTTGTCCAAACAACGAAAGCCATTGGTGTCCAGCCAAAACAACACTGGAGCCCCACTGACTTTCACGATAAATTGTAAAATAAACAAAAAAAGAACAACAGATAGTATTTGTTCCACAAATCCAAGTTTGGAATAATAGATGGACAAGAAATAGTGACAAAAAATGTCTTTAAATTTACATTTAGCAGATGAAACTTCTAAAAGAGGATCAAAATCAATTAGTTAAAGAGCCAAATATTCACAATATTCAAATGCCAGGTTTATTAGACAAGTGCATTAGGAAGCAAGCTAGAGGACAGGAGAAATGCTGAGTGTTTTGTGTGTTAAAAAGCCTATATATCGGCCAAAACATGTCTATTTAAATCTAGTGTTTTGCACATTTCTGTGATGGGGTAGGTGATAGAAAATATATTTTTAACCTGATGTAAAATCATTGGAAATCTATGCAATGTTCTCACTATAGTTTAGCACCTTAAACTTCACAACGGTCACAACTGGGAGCCAGCGGAGTGAAATCAGGAGGGTGTGACGTTGGGTGTGAAAAGAAAATGTTTAAGGTAGAGTAAAGATATTTTTTTAAGGATATTATTTTCACCAAACAAATTTCATTGACAATTATTTTTTATTGGAATATTCCAATGTTTATTGAATGATTTATCCATGCATATCACTATTTTTAATCAAAAACAACATGATTTACAGGTTTTACAATTTTGAATTGGCTTGATTTGCAAATTGAGAATGATTCATTTTGAGTTTAATTTGATTAGTGATTCATTTCTCAATTTTAAAATGCATTTTGGTTCAAACCATGTTTATTCTCAATGCAAATGAACCCACATTTAATGTAGTCTGGGTCGTATTAACATTTACCTTGTTTAATCTTCTACAAAGCGACAGATGAATTTGTGCCAAAATAAAGCAGAGTTTTCAGGACAACCTTCTTTTTATGTCAACAACAAAAGACATGGAAAGCACTTTCTCCTTCCTCTGGGGAGCAGATAAGCCTATTTATTTATCTATGCATTATCATATATGGTTACCGGTAGTTAGAATTTATTATTCACATTTCACATCATTCCTCTTCTCAGCCCTGCAACCCATTTTTGGGTCACGAGTCACGACCCATCAGATGAAAAGCACTGCCTGAGTATTCACACACACCATTGATTTAAAAACACCCCGACAGTGTCATTCTCCATCCCATCTTGCTCTCTCTCTCTGCCTTTTTCAAAGTGTCTCTCGCTCACACATACGAGGGTGTGGAAAGCACACAGCCTATATTTAAAGCAACATCGTTTACACCCTCCTCACATAGACGAGAGAGAGCAGAGAGGACGGCAGCTGAAAGAGACAAAAGCGAAAGATTACAGATAAACAGATGAATACAGCTAAAGACTGACGAAGAAAGCCAAAAGGAGAGACAGAGAGAAATAAACGAGAGAGGGAGGGAGGGAGAAGATGAGTGTTTGTATGTGAGCGATAACACGGGTTGAAGTGTAATAAATACAGTCCAAAACAGACAGTGAAAAATAACCCCTTCATCTCTCCATTTCCCTCTTTCTCCTTCCTCATCTCTCTCCATCTGTGCTTCACTTCTTCTTTCCTTTTCCTCCTCCTTCCATCTGTCTCTTTCTGTCTCTCCATATTTTCCCTCTGGTGTTCTCTCACCTCTCCACCCTCTCCTCTATCCCTCTGCCTCTGTTACGGTCTCTGTGTTTCCTCCACTGCATATGTAGATGTCTATTTTTTAGCCTGATTAACATTTGATGGGCATTAAACATCCTTTTGGTTCCTCTCTGATGTCCAACTGTTTGTGTGTATGCGTGTGCAGTTGGACTAGATGAAGTCCTTATTGTCGTATTAATTGGTCACATTTATAAGATTTGATTTGATTGATCTTCGAACTACTGGGACATACTGTTTTTGCTTAATCATAATCTGGCAATGTATGTGTGGCACCAAATATTGGTTAATGAAGCTTAATGGAGATTGCAAGAACTCATTTGGCTCCAACGAAGATCTATGGATATAACACATAACGCCTACCCGTCCAACAAGAGATCCGTAAGAGGTAATGGGTCAACATACACTCACTTAGTGACGGCCCTATTGATAAACAGAATGGACAATAACATCTTTTACATTTTATGTAAAAAAATATCACATTTAATATAAATACATGACGAAAAATGTATATTTTAGATGCCTTTTATAAAAATCATTTTCTTACGTAATTAGCATTGTTTTTTGCAACAAAATTATCTACTAAGATAAATACATTTGGTTTATTATCTTACAAAGATTTTTTACAAAGAGAAATAAATTATTAAATTATGGAGGTTAATTTTTACTAACAGCAGAATCTTTGCAGCGTAAATCACCTTTTTGCTTAAAAATATGGAAAAGTAGGATATATATAGATAGATTAATCTTTAAAAATATTTAAAAATATATCGCTATTGTAGTTCACATTCTCAAGTGAGCACTTGTGTAAAGCTATATGCAGTACATTAGTAGGTCATTCGGAAGGTTTTTTTTTTCAACATGACCCTTTCCAACCCCCCACTCAATGCCAGCTGTTGCCCTATAACTGCCCCACCCCAAACACTCACACACACACACGCTTTTCTGCCCGATAACTGCCCCCCTGGGTGTGTAAGCCCTTATCCTTATGTCATTTGCCCTTTTTTCATCCTTATTTTTTTCATTTTCACACAATTTGTGTTTCACTTTGAAGAGACGTTCCATATAAAAATGAAATGTAATTTTCATGTCAAAACAAACAGTCCTGACGACCACATTTCAAATGAATAGATTTAATATGACTGATGTTGCAACAATATTGTTACAGCTTCAGAATTTTTTATATTGACCACACAAAGAGTGTTCCTTGCTTGCTTGAGGATCAAGCTGAAATTAAAAGTGCTCATTAAGATACTAGAAATCCTAGAAAATGTGATTCAATATAAAATATTTACAATATGTTTACTGTTAGAGAACATACACAACATTCAAACATCCTGCAGTGGACAAGGTCTCATTAAATGACTGCAAAACATCATTTTTTAAAAAAAATGTATTCTCTTTTTTTTCTCTTTCCCGCTCTTTTTCGCAGTCGTTGTGCATGTAAAACATCACATTGCGCCTGTCAAACATTGTTAGTGCACTGTCTCACCCCCCAGAGAGAGAGACTGAGCAGGGGGCAAGAAAGGACAGAATGACCCAGAGAAAGAGAAAGAGGGAGAGAAAGAGAGAGAACGACGAAGTCTCAAAACCTAGTGAGCTGAATCTATAGGTTCCTTTCGAATGGTCTATAATCCCCAAAGGTAATACGCTCACTATGTTTTATTCAATCGTTTGAACTTGACATGATAGCCAAAGTGCTGTCTAGGAAGACAACTCAATAGATTTGTTTCAAGTGTTTGAACATGGCGATGATACCCAAAAGTGCAAACATGCAATTTGATGCCCAAAAATGCTGCCTACACTGAATAGAAAATCATAAATTGCTAGTACATTTCACAAATAAACAACAAGTCACATTAATATAGAATTAAACATGAAATTCTGAAGTAATAATGAAAATGCTGGGTTGGATTAACCCAATTTTGGGTCAAATACGGACAAACCCAAATGTGTGGTTGAAAATGTTATTTAAAAATGTAACCCAAATAAGGCCATTTGTCCATATTTGACCCAATTTGGGTTAAAACAACCCAGCATTTTTTCAGCATTTTTAGAGTGTAGTTTCTCATCAAATTTAATCCAATTACCTGTTTAAAATAAATCTTTGAAAAATATTTTTGCACAGTTTAGATATAGACCATTTCGCGAAATGGTCCAGAAGCACTTCCTGTTTCAGTTTTTTAACACTATATAAACATTTGGATAAAGTACAACCAACAGAACATATACAACTGAATCAAAACGTTAAACAAACATCTTTAAGATGTTTTCATTACATTTGAAATTAAGAAAACATTTACAAACTGAAACAGGAAGTGCTCCTGGACCAGTGTTGTTTACATCTCGTAAAATGGTCTATAGGCAGCTCAATTTGTTTTGAACATTCAGCTGTGCATTCAATGCCCCAAAATGCTGTCTTTGTAGACAGCTTACTAATAGGTTCCATAAAATGTCCAAAAATTAAGCTTCAGCCTTGTTTTCTAAATTCAAACATGCATATAATGCCCAAATAATGCTCAGAATTATCACTACTGCATGTAGGTTCAATGCACACATTCAAACCAACCTATGTCCATAAGTCCTGTCTAAATTTAAACATGCATATGATTCAAAAAATGTTGCCTAGATAGGCAGCTCAGTATTTTTTTATTTTAAATTTTGATCATACATACAATGTCCACTAGGTTCCATTAAAATGTCAATGTGAATTATTCAAAATTTATAAGGCCAAGAATGCTGTCTACAGTACACACTAGTACAATGCCCCAAAAATAGAATCTAGGCAGGCCGCTCATATGCTTTCATATTTATAGGTTCAGTTTAAAACACACCTATGACATTCAAAAGTGTAGCTCACTAGGTTAAAGTCAAACATTCAGACATGCTCTACATTTGAACAAGCCTATATGATTCCCAAAAACGCTGTCTAGGCAGCTCACTAAATTTTGAGATGCAGCCAATGAAAAAGAGCACTTAGTGCTTTGGCAGGTATTGAGGGAACTGCAGCCAATAAAGCACTTTGAGAAATAAGAGGTCAATTACAAGGAGGTGGAGATATGATATCTCTTTATCAAGCAAACAGACACATGGTGACCTCAGCCACCACAACGCCACCATAAACATACTCGCACAACTAACAACCATGGCAGTATATAGACTCAACTTCGAGCACTTTCTCGCTCACTATCGGTCCATCTCTCATACACACACACACACACTTACACCGACAGACGCCAGGAGCTTCGGAGAGTCTTGTGATGGATAGAAGCAAAGAGAGGGGAGAACAGGGTCCTGAGGGAGAAAGAGAGATATAGAGACAGATAGAGGGAGTGACAGTAAGAGGTGAAAGAAGAAAGAAGGGGGGTGACGAAGATAAACCATAAATTAAATCATTTTAGAACAAAGGAGGAAGGTTGCTACGCAACCAGACAGGGAGGTTACCAGGGGCAACCGCTATGACCTGAAGCTTGACCCTCAAGACGAAGCGACCTCAACCCAGATGCACGCAAAACAACCCATTTTCCCTTGATTTGTTTTGCTTCCCTTGTTTTTAAAGAAACAAAAGCACAGAGGAAAGAGGAAAGAGTATAAAACAGCACATCAGAATTAAGAAAACATCAGTTGGAGATTGCAATATATACACACAGTATGTTGTGTGTGTGAACGTGTGTTTACTTAGCTACTTCAGGGACATAATTATGCACACATAAGCTAAACCTGAACCAGGATATCCTCAAAGGTGAGAATTAATAATAAATCATGTTTGTTGTCCTTTCAAATACAACAAAAACATCGCATTAAGGGTAGATGGGCTTCAAAATAAACACTATCAAGGGCCAAATGTGAGTAAAAACTGGCTTTGGCAACAAAACACCTTAAAAAAAGTAGTCTGACCCTCACTGATGTAAGTGATGCTTTTGTTTGAGTGACTAAACTAAAAAAACACATAAAACATCTAATCGATAAAACATCCGTTGCATTTCCTGACATCCTTTTACTTAAAAAAGTGAATATTATATTTATATAAATAAATTAATACATAAACTAAAAATAAACTAGTAGTAATAATAAATTACTATTATAATACTATTACTAAATATATTATTAATATAGTATTATAATAGTAATAAATTACTATTATAATACTATTACTATTTAATAATTAAATTACTAATAATAAATTAATATAAATACATGAATATATATATATATATATATATATATATATATATAATTATTTTACATATACATTATAATACATTTATAGTTTCTATGACAATGTGGCTCGTCAAAACATATTTATAATGTAATACTATTTGAGTATTTTGTTGTTACATAACACAAATCAGTTTCTGTACTGATGCCAGACTTGAATAATCTGATCTTTTGGTTTGAGCCCATTAAGTTACACTCACAAAAAAAAAAACATGACATAATAAAATGAGATGAAGTCTCTTTAAGTCACTAGCTTATTAAAAACAGACATTACATTGTTGTGTAATATATACAAGTTTTTGTAATTGAATTTCCAGCAAAAACAACTAGATTGTGATATATATGACATTACTGTAAAATCACTCATGTGATATTAGATTGCATGCCGCCTCCACCAATCAGTATTAAATAAAACAACAGACGTCTATAGTATGTCCTCATTTATCTTGATAATAGTGTGTGTGTGTGTTTGTTTTTGTGTGTGTTCCAAAGTTTGCTGATGATAGAAAAGTTGGAAGATGAGAAATAACATCAATATACTCTCTCTCTCTCTCTCTCTCTCTCTCTCTCTCTCTCTCTCTCTCTCTCTCTCTTTTCAGTTAGAATCAGAGTTATTTTGTTCTCTGAGAACTGAAGTATGATGGGAATTATTTCGGACGGCAGCACAAAGACTCCCTCTGCTCTCAACCGAACACACACACACACTCGCACACACAATAGACCAAAGCAGCATTCAGTCCCTCTCATAATTGCCACACACACACAAACTCCACATAAAAGACTCAAATGTAGGGTGCACAACAACACACACCGTCCCATGCCACATACTGTAACAGCACATTTGCACAGACACACAACGCATTTTTGGACAGTAGGTTCCACGTATTCATTCATAAATCATAGCATTTACGCACACACATACAGAACAGAAACCTACACTCAAGCTAGTATGAAATATTAAGTTCACTGCATTGTGAAGTCCACACTTCACTGTGATCAGACTTTAAATGGAGGGATCCACTGCTCTCCTCAGCAACACCCTCTCTCTCTCTCTCTCTCACCCGCTTCTTTTTAAACAGCTCTCTACTGTTTGTCCCCTTCAGTTCTTCACTTTAGTCTTTCATGCACTGCGCAGGCAACTCGGCCTCTCTTGCTCTCTCCATCCCTCAGTTCTGTCACTATACATCCTTTCTTCTCCACGATCTCCCTCCCATTTCTCTCCTTCGTTCTTTTGCTCTTTCATTCCCCAGAGTCCGACAGCAGGAGACTATTACACTCACAGACGGAATCTCTCTCCTCCAATTTCTCTCTGTCTGTCTGCCGTCTTCCCTCTCTCTCACTCGTTCTCCCTCCTGTGCATTCGCTGTCCCATTCCCTCCCACTCATTCTGCCCCATCTCTCCTTCTCTTTCGCTCTGTCTTTTCCTGAGTGGATGTAATTGGTATCTATAGGACACTCCCTGAGAGAGAAAGAGAGAGAAAACTGACATGCACTGCAGAATGAAAAACAGCCAGCACAATACACCAGAGCAAACAGACCACGCTACACCAGAGCAATCAAGACCAACACAACAGGTCAGAGCCATCAACAACACAACACAACTGAGAGAACAAACACGGCAGCACAAATGACATCACACTGGAGCAAACGAGTACAAAACAATACATGCAAGCAAACAAACAACACATCCGAGCAAACAAAAAACAAAAACAAAACAGAGTGAACAAGAACGTCACCATAGATTAGATGTCTCAGCAATACAACAGCGCAAACAAACGCCCTAGTGCTCAGTGGTTATTTTTTTAAAACAAATATTTATGGGATAAACATCTTTAAGGGGGTCCCAACAAATCACAATCATTACATCACAACAAAAATATGCACTAGCAGTCAAAAATTTGAAATAATTAAGATTTTTTTTAATGTTTCTGAAAGAAGTCTAATGCTAACCAAGACTGCATTTATATATAAATATATAAAGAGTTCAGTTGAAAAAGCCTCTAAGTGCCATTTGAAATTTTCTTCTAAAATGATCATTTTTATCAAGCTTGTATATTTAAGTTCAGTCATTTCACTTAAATTGCAATGAGGATTACCTATTAATTGTCATTTAAGTGAAATTACTGAACTTGAATATATAAGCTTGATAAAAATCATTTTAGAAGAAAATTTCCAATGGCACTTAGAGGCTTTTGCATCTGAACTCTTCATATATATAAAAAAACAGTAATAAAAGTAATATTGCAGAAATTATTAAAATTTAAAGTTTAATGTTTTAAAATGTCATTTATTCCTGTGATGGCAAAGCTGACTTTTAAGCATCATTAGAACTTATTCTAATATGCTAATTTGTTGCTCCGGAAACATTATTATTATCAATGTTGAAAACAGTTCTGCTTAGTTAATATTTTAGTGAATGCTGTGATACACTACCATTTAAGTGGGCTAAGTAAGTTTTTTTTTTTAAATAGATATTAATGTTTTTATCAATTTTTAAGATATTTATAAAAGATTTATATTCAAAATAACTGCTTTTATTTTGAACTTTCTGTTAAGAATCAGGAAAAAATATATCATAGTTTATACAAAAATATCAAGCAGCATAAACTGTTTTTAACATTGATTGTAATAAGAACCATTATTAATAATCGAGCAGCATTTTAGAATGATTTATGAAAGGATCAACATTACACAATGTTCAAAGCGTTCTCATCCTAGAGCGTCATATAGACATTAACAAAGATAACAAAAAACACAACCATTTATTTAAAAAAAAAGTACTCTAAAAATGCCAATGTGTCAAGAAATAAACAAACTGTTAAATGTTTCATTAATTTAATTTATGTTAAATATAACCTTTCATAGCCCTGCTGAGTCTCCATCCCATGTGTTCAAGAAAACAAAGGCAATGCCATTTCCCAAAATACACATAAAAATAAGAGAATGAAATAGGTGGATGTCTTGTCAAAACAACTGATATATTAGAAAGGTCTGATGGCGGCAAATAAACATGATGACAAGGCAAACAAGCATAAAACACAACAAAAGGCAAGAGATCACTCACTGTGCAGCACAACAAAAGGAGAATAACTTTAAGGCCTCTGGAACTTTTCAAACAGAACAGGACTTGCGAAACGAGATAATACGCCAGAAGAAACCTTTTTGAATTAGTCTGCTCAGTGCCCAATACTGCAGTAAAAGCCAAAAGAAATCGATTCATGCAAACCTGAGAGACGTTATTCAATGTCCAAAACAGAACACAGCAATCAAGAGTGGAATACCACTAAAACAGACCTGAACCATCTACTGTGGAGCACCACAAATTAGACCTGGGAAAAGTGCCGTGGAATAAAGTGAGCAATCTGCTGCAGAGTCAGGCCACCGCCAATCTACTGAAGCACACCACAAATTGGGACTTAAGAATATTGGACTGCTAGATATTTTGAGAGAGAGAAAGAACAGTTTAATGGTTTAATGTCAAGAGCACTGAATAACATACTATTCATATTATTTCTATAGTAAATGCGTTAATGCTGTCATTGGTATTGCTACCTTTTTAAAATGTAGGTATCGACTTATTTTGACAACACTTGAATGTACTCTGTTGTTCACAGTATTTCAGTTTGGGTGTGCATGGATTACATCTGTAAAAGACGCCAGCTAGTGAGAGCTGTGCGAGTAAGCCCAAGGAAAATCTTCATCCTTTATTTAAACATTTTTTTAAAAAATGTTAAATATTTTTGTATTCATGTCACATAGCTAGTTGTTTTGGAGGCAATTGTTTTATTTATGATAACACAACAACAATGAAACATGCCAAATTGTGCAGACACACTTTTTGGCCAGGCAACTGTTTTTTTTATATATATATATATGAATTTTTTGCATAATAAAATAAAACCTGTAGTTGTCAGATAAATACCTAAATCAAGTTTAGTTTTTTTTTACCTAAATCAAGTTTAGTGTTTTGTTTTCCCTTTACAAGATATATATATATATATATATATATATATATATATATATATATATATATATATATATATATATATATACAATCGCATCCAAAATAAAAGTTTGTGTTTACATAATATATTTGGGTGCACTGTGTATAATTATTTTATATATATATAAATACACACACATGCTTGTATATATTTAAGAAATATTTTCATGTATATTATGTAAACACAAACTTTCGTTTTTGGATGCGATTAATTGCGATTAATCGTTTGACAGCCCTAAATATAACATTTTCCTCATATTTTGATCATTTAATCATTAAACATTAAACAAATACCCCTCCAGACATCAAGATATCATCAAGATGGCATGTACTAAAATGCTATCAGGTACTAAGGCAAGAGTACAAACAATATTGTACAGTATATTGCTGTATAAAATGCAATAGTCTGTTGCACATGTTCTTTTAAAAATATAATAGGCAATAATCACTGTACACTGCATAGGCATAGAGGCATCTATGATATTCTTAGTGTCAGTGTGCTTGGCCATCATGAATATGCATGTGTGCATTTCTGAGGGCATGTGTTACGAGTTCTGGATATGAAATAAATAATCACAACAGCATAAGATGATCAGTGTCTTTACTGTTTTGTTCAATAAACCTCAAGAAAAAATGCGGACTAAACTGAAGTGTGGGTGGAGGTCTCTTCAAAACATCTTCCTTAGAGAGTATTGAGTCCAAAAGTATTCAATTTAACCCTGAAACTGTAAAACTTTCCATCTAAATTACACATTGACCATAAAGACAATGCATCAAGCTTTTCCATTTCAAGATACACCATTAAAAAATAATATTATTATTATTACGTTTCACATAACAAATAAATGAACACTTCAATCATGACTAGGTTTACATTAATCCAGCAATTCTGTTTAGAATCATTGTTCTAATTAATCCCCTGATCGGGTTTAATATAATAAAAATATGAATCCCATGATGATGTTAAGCAGAATAGTATAAATTAATCCCCTGATCTGGTTTAGAGTAATGAGAGGTACACTTGACTGAGCAAAAGAAAAAGCAGCAGAGACAAAATGTGTGTGTCATAGTTACTGAGATGGAAACATGCAGAGACCTGAAGAGGAGATGTTAGGAATTACATTTACATTAAGACGAGAGACAGAATGAAGACATGTCATGTTCAGTGATCAATTCCACATTTCAATGATTCGTTTTTTAAACCACATATCCATGCAGACGAAGAGAAAAGCAAAAAAAAAATACAAATCTGAGAAAGGGGGAGGGAGGAGATGGAGGAATTCTTCAAACAGCTACAGTTGGAAAACGTTTAGCTTATGCTCTGTAGGAGCAGTCAGACATCAATTTAAGCATTTGACTCATTTCTTCATCCAACAGCGCTGACGCGTCTTATCCAATACGGCTTGACTGCTATTGTTCAAGGAGAAGTTTGAAATTAATCCCAGGAAAAGAGTTTACAATTAGACCCTGGTAAAGAGCTTAGCATGATGACGCTAATGAGCAAAAGTCCCTCCCCATGACAGATTTGAAAAATGGAGCTAATTTTACTTCCTGGTTTATTTGGCACACTATAAATGAAGGGTCTTAAGTAAACTGCTTATAACATGCATTTAAAGGGGCGGTTTACTGCTTTTATTCTTTGCATGATTGTATTTATGGGGTGCAATATAACATGTATTCGTGGTTTAAAAAGTCTTATTTTTCATAAATTTCACCTTTATTGTAAGCCACGTTCTCCTCTGTCATTTGAACAACCGGTTTACATCCTGAGTCTATGAAAAACTCCCTCAGAAACAGGCAGTGGGCTCAGATTGGTTAGTTTGGGCCGGTGTGTTGCGATTGGCTAAATTGTGTAGCGCACGTTGTCCGGAAACTTCACGCCCATTACCTTTACGGGGGAACTAGCATGTGTTCATGTCAAATATAAATAATGGTGTCGATACTGCAGTACCAGTTTGAGGCAGAATCAGACCCAGAAAGCGGAGATGAAGAGAGTCAAGCAGAACCTCATCACACACGGCTCTTACAAAACGTTTATGAATGGTAATTTGCCTATATTTTTTTAACTTTATACAGGTTTGCATTAGGGCTGTACAACGATTAATCGCGATTAATCGCATTCAAAATAAAAGTTTGTGTTTACTTAATCTATGTGGGCGTAGTGTGTATAATTATTTTGTATATATAAATACACACACATGCATGTATATATTTAATAAAAATCTGAAAGTATATACTTTATATATATTTATACATAATTAATATTATGTATAAATATAAATGTTTGGTATATTAAGAACACATTTTTCTTAAATATGTATATGCATGTGTGTCTATTTATATATACAAAATAATTATACACACTACGCCCACATATATTATGTAAACACAAACTTTTATTTTGGACGCGATTAATCACGATTAATCGTTTGACCGCCCTAGTTTGCATTCACAATAGCATCGAAACTGACTGGCTACTACACAAACATCATTGACACTGGTTTAATTCTTGATCAAATCGAAAAATAATGTCATTAAGTATATATCCATGAAAAATACATTTACAAAATTAGTACATATACAAATTCAGGTTCAAAATGTTTGTACGCATTTGTCGTAGACACGAAATAGCATAACTAAGTGGCTATAAAGCCAGCACTGGCATTTGATAAAACTAAAACATTACGTCTGAAATAGATTTAAAATGATTAAGTCTTAGCCTACTTACAGGTTGTGCCCCAACTCTGGTTTTAAAGTTGGAACTGCTTCCTGTTTTAGTAACAGTTTCTTGTTGAATCCGGTGTTGAATTCATGGAGATTCTGGAAGCTGTCTTTCGTAAAATGCGCAGCACAGAGAGCTAAATTACGATCGTCATTTTCAGGAACATAATCAAACATAAATTGTATCCATTGTTGACGAACTACAGCGTCCGTGGGAAACCCGAACACAGAAGACCTGACAGCTGGATGAACACAACACACTCGACGAGCCGCAGAAATATGGCCATGCCCTTTTTGGAATATTCCAGAGGGAGGGGTTGATGTAAATTTATGGGTTAGTTACGTCTAAAACCCAGCTGTAGTCCCAATCGAGTCGTCAATGCATTAAACTTCCTGATTTTTAAAAGACAATATCTCTGCTTCATTGAACTTTCAGCAGTGCAACTTTGCAGATACTGTTCATGCACCAACAGCAACATTACACACTATTTAAAATGAAAAAAGTGAAATCGCAAATAATCAACCACCCCTTTAAGATTGCAACATGACTGTCATGTCTTCTTGTAATTAAAATCAATTATTAATCTGTTTTTCACCATAAAGTGACTGATGGTTCCATGGTTTAATGACTGAAGGCAATATATTAAGACAGCCATGAATATTAGTATTGTATTTTTATTTATTTATAAAAATAATAGCATTAAATAAAACAAAAAAATGCTTTAATATATTATGTGCTTTATTAGACAGGTGAGCAGGTGTTTGGTTGCTTCCCTTCATCGACATAAATCTAATCGTTGTTAACAACAACATGGTTAATCTTAATTCTATAATCCTAAATCTGTAACAAATTTCAAGTTCAGGGAAGAAGGTGGATGTTTAACATAACTTCAATTGTAAAATAATCATAAACAAAAAAACGTAAGGAGCCACAGCATCCAGCATATGCATAATTAAAACAGCAACAAAAAATGTCCCAAGCCTCTCGGCCTACCCAGCTTCATAAGACAGTAACATTAATTAAACTTTAATGCATTAGCTCATCTATGCCACCATCGGATTGCTTTCCATCAGCTGTGGAGGTGAAGATGACAACTCCCTTGATACCACGCTCATTCACGGGATCATCAAACTACTCCTTTGTTATTGTTTTGAATGTCCAACCTCTAGCGGTGAAACTTAATCTGCCTTTAAAATAATACATTCGGTTTAATGGAAGGTAAGCTCTATTGTCACGACTCACAATGTTTTTTTATTTTTATTTTAAAGCTCTGTTTTTCATGTCTACTTGTAACATTAATGTGCCACAAAATAACAATAAACAAAACGAACTCAAATTTTTGATTGCTCTTTCATTCAATTCAATTCAATTATTCAAAGTCAAACTATGGAAGGTAAGCTCTATTGTCACGACTCACAATATGTTTTTCATTCTGTCATAAGCTCTGTTTTTTCATGTCTACTTATTAATGTGCCACCAATTAGCAAAAAAAAAAATTCCTTTATCCGATTCAATTATTGAAATTAGGAGCACAAATGCTCAAGCAAACTCTAAGTGTAGAGAGGCCTGTTCACTGCAGTATACTGTGTGTGTTGCCAAATGTAGTAGTATGTCAGATATTCCATGCAATTTGCATACCGTGCACTCATCCTGTGCATTCATACAAAAAAAAAAATAGTGTTATTATGATATCCGGAAAAAAAGACTGAATGTGACATTCTGATCCTATAGTCTGCCTGAGATTTGCAACATTCACTGAGCCGTGACTGCTAGCGCATCAATCACAAGCAAACACACATTTAGCATGGTCAATTCACCGATTTCATGCTCAAATATAACACGTGAAGCATGTGACATGTTAATTGTGTGAGGACAGAGCACCTACTCTGATGTGTTAAAGTTCAGAAAGACGTGCAGTACGCTATGAAAGACAGTAAGAAGCATGTGTTAGGTATGTGAAGTACTTCATGACAGGTTGTACTTCATTCAGAGCTTGATAATTAATTCTAACGAGTATATAATTAGATCTCTCACCTGCTTGGGCAAGAGAGAGTGAGAAAGATTTGATGTGTGTGTGTGTGTGTGTGTGTGTGGTACGCTTCCAGTAATCGCTGGTATGGTGCCCAAATGTAAAAGGAATGTAATGTGAACCATCCAAGCTTATGTCATGTGATTGGTTTAAAGCGATAGAGCGAAGATTGTGAATGTGTGTGTGTGTATGATTATGCTGCATGATACGATATGACACAGCGTGAAAGCCCTTCATTGCTCTTCTCTATCCACTTTCTTGGTTTCCATTCATCTTTCTCTCTTCCATCCATCCCTTGTTCACTCTAGTGCCACCTCTGCTTGCCTTATTTCCTCTCTCTGTCTCTCCAGCCTGTTTATTCTGTACAACTGTGGTCCCTTTTTGTGTATCATCCATTCACTACTCAGATTAGAAACGCTTATTACCGCTCTTTTGTTTCAGCCCACAGAGACGCGGCTGAATCAGACTCGCACGCACACAAACCCAGACAAACGCAGGTTCATTGACAGGTTCTCATGTTATTTTCTAGCTCATAGCATGCAAAAACGGCAGATTTTATCTCAAGTCGGTGTTAATGACTCTCCGGTGAATTAAACAACACAGCGCACTTCTCACCGCTGACAAACCTGGTGAATAAAACCACACGGTAGAGCAGCTGAGACGAGCCACACAGCGGAGCTTTCAGTGCGAAATTGCTGAATAAAACAACACGGGTCTTTCATCCACAGCCAAACTGATGAGTGACTCCACAATGTGCTGCTTTCATCACAAGCACGTTGAGTGTACATCTGAGGGGCTCACATATACACACAAACACGTATATGCACACACACAGCTGTTTCTCCACAACACTGATAATTTGAACCTCCAGACAGACACCTCTCTCTATTTATAAAAACTTTCTCTCGTTCACGTACACACTTGAAAGAACTCAACATGTTCCATAATTGGTTCTTAACAATCTAGCAGAAGTGAGACTGAGAACGAACCAAACTGGGCTAAAGGTTAACAACATTCATCATTATAAAAACGCACGCACGCGTGGCTCTCTGGCCGATAGCTGCTGTTCAACAGACTCAAACTGATCCCGCCTGATCTCGCCTCTCCCCACTTATAGACAGTTTAATCAAACACACGGCGCTTCGTGAGAGCTCTGCCGTCCTGTTAGATCACAGGAAGGGCTGTGGAATGTGACTGGCTACAGCTAGGAGATCAGTGGAATCAGAAGGGAGAGTTTCTGGATGTGGTTAATTTGCTGTTGCAATCGAGTTTCTGAGAGCAGCTGGTTTGTTATGTTGGAACCAAAGGAAATGATTTATTTTTTTTTATTTTTCACAACATGTAATAAAACACAGGAACTGTTCAGTTCTCCATACTATGAATGGTATTAAACATAATTTTATTTCTAACCACTTACAATTTGGAAGGAAGGCAGTAAAAAGCTGGAATGCAAAAACGCTGCTTCTGCTCTGAACGAAGCTAAATTAAACGTTTGGCTAGGTCTGAGATTGGTGCAATCAATCCTTGTGGCCAACATTTTAGTAATTCCCTGCCACAAATATGGAAAAAGCAATATAGCAATTAAGAAAGGGAGGGGGGTGGTGGGCTGCATGTAAATACACACAGACACACCCACACAAACACACACAAGGCTATGTTGGAAATTGTTGTTTTTACAGAGTCTGAAGGTTGACAGTTATTTGGGGCTTTTTGCTGTGTCCTTGGTCTTAGGTGAAACGTTTCATTGATTTAGGCTTGGGATAGCTTGAGAGAAGCTGACGCAATCAGTTAAAGACTGAACAAAGCTGATAATATCAGAGAGACAGACCGAGAGAATCTTCAAAACCGATCTCACACTGGCTGCCAATTCCAGAAGAACTCAGAAGACAGAACGTACACCTCGAGCAAGGGGTGAAACTGCTTCTGACAGTTTAATCAAGGTGATGTTCGGTGCGCTTTATATTAAACTCCAACTTGTAACTCATTTATATGACATTACCAAAAAAAATGATGAAAAGATAAGTACTTTTTGTCCCATTCAGTATAAATATGTACAAAAATTATAAATTAAAGTTCCTAATCATCATTGCATCGAATTTTCTGATTTATTAATATATTGTACAAAGTAACAATAATCAAACAATATAAAAGTACACATTAAAATGTACTTATATGATATCTTCTACACATTCAAACGTTTGGGCTTGGTAAAATATACTTTACTGTAAAGCCGGCTAGATCAGCCCAAAGTCTGGCATCCGATCAGCGGGTGAAGGCTCTTTTAGATTAAATCCAATACATTTTTCATATGTATTTTCTCGTTATTTCATCTGACTCCATAAATGAAAACTTTGGTTGTTAATGATATCTGTGCATCATTAAATACAAGCGAACGTTTGAATATTCCTTTTAACTCTAATGAAATAATGTCAAAGTCAGTTATAATAATCAAAATGTAAAGTCAGGTACATGTAATCAGTTCAAAGATAATCAATATAAAACATCAAATGTCCTGGAACAAAGAGAAGACGAAGCCGACATTAAAGGAATACATGAAGCTGAGAGACTCGGCCTCTCCCAGCCTCACGGGCTCATCTGAAGTACAGAAAAGGGCCCAGATCTCTAGTTGCATTTCATTATATAGAAAAACCTCATTTCATACGTAAACAGTAGTCCTCAGTGGAAATTCACCTTAATCACCATCCCAGACTTACTGGGGGCAGAAGATGATTTACATGAAACCATTTGCAAGCAGTGGGAATTTGCATTGAGCCAACAGCTCCTGAGAGCAGGGGGCATTACCTGGAAGACACACCCTCCTATGTGTGTGAATTATTTCTAAACTCTTAAAAACCTTATTACCTTTTGTTTTACTTATTTGGAAATGAGACGTTTGTACCAGCTGCACTGAGACATTTCAAATGATACCAAACAAGTATAATAATCGATGATAATCTTTAACATTAAAACGGTTACCATATAGATTCTTGTGTGACGAAGGGGAGAAATGAAGATTTAGATGAGGGAGGTGAGACCCTCGTCTCAATAGTGCAGGAGGGAGACATCCAAATGTTAATTTGCTTGTTCTCTCAGAGAGTTGCGCTATCTTCCAGTTAGGATGCATTAAGTTGATCAAAAGTGACAGTAAAGATATTTATAATGTTACAAAGATTTTTATTTGAAATAAATGCTATTGTTCAAACTTTCAAAAACACTTCCACACTTTCCAAACTTCATTGAATCAAGTAGGACTCGAATTTTAAACTGATAACAAGTAGAAATGTTTCTTGAGCACCAAATCAGTATATTAGAGTCAATAAATCATACATTTTGTTTTACCCTGATTCACTTTGGTAAGCCCAAGTGTTAATATTTTAGACAGGATGGTTTTCGCAGGACATTGCATATATATGTCACTCGCCCATGTGTCTCGTCATTGTTGTAAATAGTTTGTGTGTTGTCACGACGAGCAAGAAATATTGACATGGAGAGCGCTAAATCTCGAAAAAACACAGAACAGGAGAGTCTGCTGGCGAAAAGAGACAGAGCTCGTAATAAAACAAGAATCAACATCAGCTTGGCTTTTCAGAGATGGCAAGAACTGAGTGATTTGAAATGTTGTAAAAGCAATACGGAGATGGCATTTTTATTACTTAACAGGAGAGTGAGGTATTTTATTGAACAGATAAATTGCCATATGTAGCTCTCTAACAGAGTTCATTATAAAGCGCTATCTTTTATGAAGGGTCATTCGTTGTTGTAGTGCTGTGCTGAGATTTATTTTCAAGGAAGTATCGTGTCAATGGGTTTATGCGCTGTAATTTCTTCAGCTAGTCAGCTTGAGATCCTTTCCATCTAAAGTGGTTAGGCTATATCTTTTAAGTCTATTAGTGAATGATTTACGAGCAGTAGGATAACCATGATCATCCGCACAGTCACTCATGTTCTTCCACAAAATGCACGTGGTTTCAAATGAAAGCGCTGCACTCAAAAAGAACTGTTGAAACAAAAAATTTTGTCGTAACACATATCATAAGCAAAGGTTAATCCATTAAATATGCTCGGAAATCATCTAAGGAACTTCTAATAGCTTTTCTAATGGGAGATAGTCGGAGAGAAACAGAAGAATGGCTTGGTAATGGAGGAGAGGGCACAACCTCTGCTGTCTAAAGGTATTCCTTCCCACACGCCGCACATTGAGGAAACACAGCCAAGATCCTTACCTATTCTTTGAAAAATTAAATTTCACTTTAAAAAGGAGCAGAACGTGAGGTGCTTGTTGAAGTGATGAAAATTTCATTAAAATGGAAGCAGAGAATAGGCTGATTGTTACAGCAAACACTCAGTAGATCCCTTTAATGATATCTTCACTAATCATAGTCATCACAGCAGAACAGTGGGCCGCAAGATCATCGACGGCATAAACAAATTTACCAGCTCATCTGTGGTTTGTCGACAGATCATATTATCAATGATTGTGGATCATTTCCTAGGGGAGAATGACCCCTGCTTAAGAGCCCGTGATGCATCTAACTGTCAGAGAAGCTGGAAAGCATTTCCTGAAAACATGATTCATAAGATAACAGCCTTTGGAACTGACAGGGTTCCCTGCCTCTTCTTCACACCAGTTTCTCTCTCTCTCTCTCTGGGTTTCTTCCCATGTCTTCTACTCCACAGACTTACATTTCAACAGAAAGATGCTGGCAACAAAGAGAGAGAGAGAGAGAGAGAGAGAGAGAGAGAGAGAGAGAGAGAGAGAGAGAGAGAGAGAGGGAGAGGAAATGTACTACAAATACCCAGAGGGTGTGTGAGAGAGCGAGAGAAAGAGAGCGCAAGAGCGCAAGAAAGAATCAGCGGCATTAGAAAAGGTGCCAGCAACAAATCTGTCCTCTGAGTTAAGTGAGCCACTGGCACTTACACACAGCTCTCCCGCCTCTAAATCTCATCCACATTAATGATTGGCCAGCATTACCGCCCATTGCTTAATCTCTCATCATTATTGGCCACATCTGGAGGAGCCAAGCCGCTCAATCAAGCCACAGCCGCATGTTACGCTGAGGTAAGGAAGCAAACGCACCAGCACTTTCAAACAGATCGCATTTCCCAGGGAGCTTTGCAGTGGTAAACACAGCCCCAGGGCACTCCTGAAAGCCGGAAGTGTGATCCAACTGCCAACTGGCTAATTGGAAATGCTTTCCTGCGTTCGAATGGACACAGC
Organism: Cyprinella venusta; assembly: GCA_038021265.1. NCBI lineage: Eukaryota > Metazoa > Chordata > Actinopteri > Cypriniformes > Leuciscidae > Cyprinella > Cyprinella venusta. The sequence continues at coordinate 15,930,627 of CM075870.1, read as the reverse complement.
TCTCATTCCTGTGGACCCGAGCTCGGTCCCGCTGAACCTTTGAAGCCCACTACGGGGCCCCTTTAGCTCGCTGCACAATTTTGACATGGTGCAGACTGGAGAGAACCAAGTCCATGTTTTTATTCATGAAAAATATATCACAGCCGATGTCGGCTGGATAAAAATACCCACATAAAGTGGGCCAAACTGCTTTGAGTAGAGCATTGTGATGTTTATCTGGGAATGTTATGATCTCATCACGGATAGATATACGGTCTTCCTTGTTTTTGCATTTGATTAGAAACGCATTCCCATCCTAGGGCGTCATCTAACTGACGCTTTTGACCATGCGTCTAAATCCGACGCACATGGCAACCTTTAGTGTCAGTTAGATGACGTTCATCCTAGGGCGTCATCTAACTGACGCTTTTGACTATGCGTCTAAATCCGATGCACATGGCAACCTTTAGTGTCAGTTAGATGACGCTCATAACTGACGCTTTTGACCATGTGTCTAAATCGGACGCACATGGCAACCTTTAGCGTCATTTAGATGGCGCTCATCCTAGGGTGTCATCTAACTGACGCTTTTGACCATGCGTCTAAATCCGACGCACATGGCAACCTTTAGCGTCAATTAGATGGCGATCATCCTAGGGCGTCATCTGGTGCTTTTGACCATACGTCTAAATCCGATGCACATGGCAACCTTTATTGTCAGTTAGATGACGCTCATACCTGACGCTTTTGACCATGCGTCTAAATCCGACGCACATGGCAACCTTTAGCATCAGTTAGATGACGCGGGTAGGTTTAGGTCTGGGGTAGGGTTAGGGTTAGACCACTAGGAGGCGCATCTCATATTGACGCTAAAGGGTGACAAAAGCGTCAGTTAGATGACGCCTTGCAATGAGAATGGGCTGTGATTAGGTGTTAACGCTTGCTGATAGTGGTTTCCTGAAATACTGTATTTGTGTTGCGCTGGGATCTCTCTGATCGGATTGTTCTCCGACTCTTGATTTGCTTTTAGATATTTTTAGAAAATGTGAATCCATTTAAACTTCACTTAAAAGTCATTGTGAATCTCTGTTTTAGTATATCCATGACAATCATTCCATTCAGTAACAGCAGTAAGGATGGAAATGTGATGCAATTTTATAGAATCCTTGGAATGTGTTTAATTATCCCTCTCCCAGATGTGTGTTTTCTCAAGCAATGAACTGGTGGTTGAGGACAGGCTATTGCATTTTGCAAAACAAGTACGCCACAGGGCGATTCATGGTTTGGCATTACTTTATTCCCAAGAAATCAGCTCTCATCCTACAGCCCTGTAATGCAGATACAGATAGCATCTGTTTTAAGAGCTTTGGAGCTCAGCCTCATGTCAGAGTAAACATATTGTATGCTGATGAATCTAGGGCTCCACAGCATCAGCTTACAGTTATTACAGTTTAGATGGAAGATAATAAATTAGCAATAAGGAATTATGCAGCGACTGTGCATGCATATAATGTACTGAGACAATTCAAACCCCTCTGCAGAACACATGTTTACGGCTTCAGTTTTGACATTGAGCTTCAAATCCAAAAGAGCAACAATCCAAGGACAATCTTTTCTGAATCATATGACTTCTTTGATTTTGGCTGCATCCCATATTGCATACTTCTACAAAATTGAAGAGGTTGCCTAGCCTTTCAATCCATGATTTGGAACTGGCCCCACTCCACATGAAGGTGAATTGTAAATCTGAATTAGAATGACAGGAAGATGAATCATTTGCAATTCAAGGAAATTGCACACATAATGCATTCTTTGAAATTAAGTGTTCTTCTACCCCAGTCCACAAAAGTTAATTTATTAAATATAATGAAATGAACTTCATACAAAATTCAATATATATCAAATCTATACATCCATCCATCCATCCTTGAAAATATTCAGACTTCCAGAGTATTTTTTTTATTATTATTTTTAAGATTAAGATTTGTCATTCAAAATTACAAATGTTGCTTTTCCAGATAAAAATTACAATAGTTTTTTTTCCCGCTTTGGTACTATTGTCACAAGAAAGGTGTAAAATTTTAAAACTCTTTGTACAAAAATCCAAACTGATCCCACTTCTTTCAAAACCTGATTTAATTGCTTATATTATTCAGTTATACACATTTTCAGTCCACATAAACACAAAATGATTGTTCATTTTAATGAGAACATTTGGTTTAATCACCAAAAACACAACAGTATGATCTTCTTTCAACTTAGTACCTTTAACAATCAATTCATTTCAGAGCAAAGAATGCAAGATAAATGTTTCAAATCACCCTTGTTGCTGAAATAATTACAGTAACACAGGCAACAGATGCCACATTAGAAATTACACTTACGTAACATAAAATCCATAATGTTTATATCTATTCAGTGTGTTATCAAAAGGTGTGATAAAGTAATGACACGGCCATTAGGTTCTGTGCTAAAACAGAGTTTCCCGTCAATACAACAAATGTTCTCACTGAGCCATATGACCGAATCTATACTGTAGTTGACCTTACAGTAATGTGGTACTCTCTACCATGGCAATCTGTTTACAGTATCACATTATACATAGTGCAATGCAAAATGCTGCACTTGATGCCATCTGTCTCCCTTCTTCTGTCTCCTATCTCTCTGAACATAGTGGTTATAATCTGATATAAATTGCTTATAATGTAAAAAGAATTGATTACATTTGGTCATCCGTATCGGAAATTGCAAACAAAGTAGAAACTTTATCTATTGGATCTGTAGCTATATAAATCTATAGATATATCAAAAGATTTATTGACTAACCATTAAAATCAGTTGAATAATTAATAGACAAATGTATTAAAGGAGCAAGATTGTGGCCAAAACTGGTACTGCAATCACTTTCAAATTACTGTTGAGTGGCTACCCGATTGCTGCAACACTACTGACTCCGTGATTGGTTGATCGGTGGAGGGTGGCGCATCAGAACAAAACACAACATGACAACGTCAACATCAGTTGACGGCTGCAACTGCACTTTTTAAATGACAATATCCTGGCCGGACTACTGTTGTCAATAATATAAGTGTTTGAAATGAACATGATGTCTTAATATCTAGTGACATATCAGGGGAAATCTATGATTAACTGAAATAAATTGCTTCCATACAGCAGCAGCTCCTTTAAAATGAACGAAAAAGAGACGAAAATCAAAAAGATTGATCGATCAATTCAGATTCAATTCAAATCCAAGAAGTAAACTGGAATTTAAAAAACATTTTGAATGGTGCACAACCCTGGCTTTTAGGAGCTAAAATTGCATTGTTTTAAGATTCAAAGCAAGGCTATATTTCTAAGCTTGTTGCATCACCTCATGAATATGTATGCCTGAATATTCCTGAAAAATGCTCATGTCCTGATTAATGACAGGCGATCTTTATCTATCCCAGCTTACACAGGAAACATAAGAAGACAGAGTGCATTTAATCCAATCAGATAGCCACTCTTACATCTCTAGATACAACTCACAGAAGTCTCAACACTTAAACTTAATCTAATAGGTCAAGTTTCTCTTGCTTGTACACAATCTCTGCACAAACCCCTTGACACGAGATGACTTTCTAGAGTGCACAAAAAGGTTCCTGTAATGCCAGCAAAAGAGAGAGAAAACACACCCTCGGCACCCACTTCAGTTTTTTTGGAGTACACTCTCAATTGTATCACTTTCTAACATACAGATAAGCTCTCGTACCAGAGAGAATCTTTTTTTTTTTTCAATCTTTGGGAAACTACATTTCCCAGGAGTCAGTGGAGGGTTTTAGTGATCGTAGACAGGAAATATTGTCCTTTCTCTGACTTTGTGCGCCTCACTCAGGGGTTCCGTTATGCAAACGACGCCAAGACAAGGGTGACTTTCATTTCCCTCTCTCTCCTTCTGTTTGCAGGTGTATTTCACATCCAAAGCCACACATAATCTCAGCACACCTGCAGATCTCACGCATGTCTATAAAAACCCTGAGCAGCCGTATACTGATTACACCGATCTTTATCCAAGTCTACATTTGAAACAGGACAGCCACTCTGGTGCTGGGCCAGGAGAGCCAATTCACATTCATTACGTACCTCAGAGCAGAGCTGCCGTCTCTAGATTCGTTTTTTCGGTTTTCGCATGCAACGGCTTTGATTGGAAAGGACTAAAGGGACTCAGGGATTCTGTTCTGAGAATCTTTGCAAATATTGGACTAAAACAACATTATATCATCTTTCTCTCAACTAATTTGACATTATGGTCATTAAGTCAGCCACCACATCCAAACATATGAATTTGTTTTCTTCCGCTCATTATCTATTCATCTTCAACACCAACCTACTAAACGATCAGCAGGGGGACTGTGGCAAAAAATGCTAATGGCCACATGATTGAAAAACAAGAAAACACTTTTTGTGTATTAGTCTACTGTAAAAACCCATCACACAAACACATTTGTGTCCTCATTCCACTATATTACACGTGAGTTATGTTCTCCCATTAACATTTACATTTGCACATTTGGCAGACATTTTTGTACAAATAAACACACTGCATTCAAGTCATACATTCTTGCTGTTTCCCTACTTTTTGAGCTATGTGAACTCCTATAAAAACGTTTTATACAATGTTTACAAGCAACACAAACATGATATCATTTTGACCTTGCCGACATAAATAGATCTAGAGAATCAGAAGTGTTTGCTGTAATTGCTTGGGAGCTTCAATGGAATTAAAAACAAGTGCTCCCAGGAATTGCATAAAGCTACAGTCAAATTGGAGCATGATATATTTAATGTCTTGCCATTTTGTGCAGTGCATCGCAGATGGTCAGTGAGCGGCTATAGGTATGCAGTCTGTCCATATGTTGAATAACATGGCTTTTGCTGAGCTGCCAACCGTGAACACATTTTATGTGAAAGCTTTTCTACATCTGTGATGCCTCATTGCCCTCTAAGATACCTAATTTTGGCCAAATTCAATATTTCTCAGAGAAGAATGGAGTTCCTTGAGTTGAGATGTTACATTTAGAGACGGAAGGGGAAAAAAACTGCATAAGGTCTTGGAACAGAGACAAAGCACTTTAATGAACATTTTGAATCAATATATAATCTTTACATTTAAAAGGCACTGTTCTCTAAAATCAGTTTGTTTTAACACTACAGTGTGTTCATCGTAATGGAACATTGTTTAAGAATAATCACTTTGGCTATCTAGCTGTATCAACAGCCCTCTTATACAGGGACCTTTGCAATAGTAGGATATATTTGTCTCTACAAATGGAAACACAAGAGAACAATAACAGCCACAGCCGCCAAGATAGAAAGAACAATCGACCTCTCTTTGAAATTAAACAAGTAAATCAAGTGAGAAAAAAATCACTTTTGAGTAATTAAAAAACGCTGTTGTTTTTTTTCCTATAAACCACTTTTTTTAAAAATCCAAAAATTATGACTTATAAAATGTGTAGTTTCTCCACATGCAGGGCTCTCTGGTGTGTTCTTGTGTTGTGAGAGAAGAGCCATCAGGGGTTAAGATGTGCAAAGTGTGCAAATAATTCGTGGCCTGTCGTCTGACTAATCAGTTTTTTAGTGATCCATTACTCTGCATTATTTATGCAAAGTAGCTATTCTGTTCAGGACCATTTATATTGAACATTACTCTAAAGATCTCTTAGAGGAATTCGATTACACAACACACACACACACTCACATAATGCCACTTTAATCCTGACATGCTTTCACAAACATGCACATATGTCAGCATCACTGAGGTTTTCCACTGCAAGACTGCATAAATCACTCAGCCCAAATGTGCACTAGAAACACAAATAGCCATCAAAATGTCTCAGGTCAATGGAGGGACACAACAACATGCTTCAACACACTGCCAGCAGCACTGCAACAACCAAAAAAAAAGGCTCATTTTCCCTTGCAGTGTCTCTTTTGATGAATCTGTGATGCACAGTTGTTAAGCCCTATGAAATGAGCCCAAGAGCTGTGCTGTCCTCTTTAAAATGACCTTTCAGAATTGATCAAGCAGGTTATAGAGGATATCCAGATGCTTCCACCACATGTTGAGCCGCTCGCAAACATGTCACAGAGGATGTAGCACACATATCGGAGGCTACGGGTGATCTGTCCTACAAGTCACACACGCACATCAGAGACCACATAAGCAACGCAAGCCCACACACTCACACAGACATCAGAGACCAGAGGTTAAAACTCCACGAACACATGCACAGTTCAGGGACCATGAGCGATGAACTGGATATATCCCTCACACACATAGAGACCAAAGTGAAAAGTTGTCTCTCTCACACACAGCCAAATTCAAATATGTAGCCAATACATCAGAGAACGTGACCGGACATCTGAACACTCTTTCACACACACTTACAGCCTAATCAAGAAACTATGAGTGACCTATATCATGATAACCATGCTAATCTTGTTTCAAAAACACCAGTCTCATGCTACCTAACAAGAGACGCACATTTCATGGGCAGCCATTGTAAGTCCACGAGACCGAGAGTGCATATATTATGAAGTATGCCATTTGGCACAGGGCCTATGACATTGCTACTAGTGATGTAGTACTCGAGATCGATTTCTCGTATCTCGGACTCGTCTCAGACTTGTTCCTTCAAAGACGCATCCTTGACTCGGTCTCGACCCTTCAAACACTTGGTCTTGACTCAGTCTTGACCCTTCAAAGACTTGGTTTTGACTCGGTCTCGGATCACAGTGGGAGGAGAAGGGCTCATAATTTTCAGACCGAGTTCTCGAGATTTTTTTTCCAGCGCATTTTTTTAAATGTTTTTATGAGTGCCGGCAAGATGAGCAACGAGTCTGCCATCATCAAATTCACCTTTCAGAAACACAAACCGTTGGTGACCATAGACCTGCATTATATGACTGACAGACAAGAACGGTTTGACCTAAAAATATCAAAATTTAAACTACTGCAGAAACAAAGACACCTACATCTTGGATGCCCTTGAGGTAGCTAAAACATACCAAAAACTCGGTCTTGACTCGGACTCGACCCTTCAAAGACTCGGTCTTGACTCGGACTCGACCCTTCAAAGACTTGGTCTTGACTCGGACTCGACTGTATTTGAAAACCAACGGACTCGGTCTTGACTCGGACTCGACCCTTCAAAGACTCGGTCTTGACTCGGACTCAAATGTATTTGAAAACCAACGGACTCGGTCTTGACTCGGACTCGAGTCTCGACCCTTCGAAGACTCGGTCTTGACTCGGACTCGACTATATTTGAAAACCAACGGACTCGGTCTTGACTCGGACTCGACCCTTAAATGACTTGGTCTTGACTTGGACTTGGCATAGGCGGTCTTGTCCCCATCACTAGTTTCAACAAAAGAAATCATATTTACCTGAGTTGTTAATTTGGGTTTGTAGACTGTATTGAATGAGGTGTAACAGTGTATTGTGAAAAAAAAGTCTTTCTATTGAGTTGTCTTTAGCGGGATGCACGAGACAACAAACACAGCATGTTAAGTGTAGGCCTATGCAGATTCACAAACAAATAACTCTTATGAGTTGACTCTTTTCAGTGACTGAGTCAAAATTAGGCAGCATGACCAGTTTAGGCCCGGCCCAAATGGCACACTTCTTTGGGTCTTGAGGACCAATGCACTGTGTGATCTATAAAAGTCCTTTACGACTGTTAGAGTGTATAAACATGATCCCCGCAGTAAGCCATGTCACACTGTAGGATCTCAGTTGTGTTTAATGTCAGACTTGTACAGCAGTCAAGACACATTAAAAACGGACACACTCAAGAAGACTCGTCTGGAGTTACACCATCAATCCATGACACGTTCAGTGATGAGCTGCATTTTTACATGCGGGACTGAAATGATGTCTAGCAAACAAAAACAACCTCTAGCCTTAATTTTGATAGTGGCTTTTCTTGACAAAAACAAAACAACAAAGACGTGTGTGTCTGGAGCGATAGCACGGATCCATATAAATGTCATTTATTTAGATCAGTGAGCGAGTAGTGGTTTGTCGTTGCCTAACTAACTGCATCATCAGGCTCTACTCTACAATTGGTTTTTGATTTGGGGGTTGTCGAAGGAGAAGTCCCACTGCAGGACTGCACCTCAAAACTTATGGCACTGCCAGAATTTCATCAGAGGTAAAAATGTATAAAAATAGTCATTAATCGACTGTCTGCGAACACGAAACCCGGCGAACCGAATTTTAATGCTACAAGTTTTATAGTCCCCCGCTAGTCAACAATTGTCTCCCTTAAAACCTCATCTTTGATCACCAAAATGACATAATTAAACGTTTAATTCTTGAAACAAAATTCTTCACACCTTAAAATGAATGCAACTCTACACACTTGCCTCGTTTAGTATACATGGATTGATAAAAATGCAAATTAGCCCCACCTCCGCTCATTTACGCCAGCTCAGAGATTCACTCATTGACGATCACACTTTGTTTGTGACGCCAGAAACACCAGCGATTTCAATTTGAGACTAGGGCTGGGTATTGACACAGATTTCACAATTCGATTCGATTTCGATTCACAAGCTTGTAATTCGATTCGATTCCGATTCAATTCAATATTGATTATTTTAGATATTAGTTACAATAAATTTTCTCAAGGAAATCAAATCTCTTAACTAATGCTGTAAAATATGGGAGTCTAATTGTAGCCTACTAGACTTCATTAGCCTAATATGAAGGCCGTAACAAAAATAGTAACAAAAGACAAAGATTATTGCGATTTTTTGGATGCGTGCAGCCGCGATACAATGTTCCATTCATTCAAATGAAACAGGATGACTAATCGATTCTTGAGATTTAAGAATCGATATCGGTTCGTAAAAATGAGAATCGATTAATATTGAAAAATCGATATTTATTACACCGCTCTATTTGAGACTGTCTTTGGACTGCAGTTTTAAAGAGAAAATACTCAGCAATGATGTTGACTTATGCATTTGAACATGGTTTGTCTTAAAGCACATTAAAAAACACCACATAGACATAAAAAACTTTAAAAACTTGTTTTTTACCACAGGGGGACTTCATTGCTACGCCAACGCAGATTTGAATGTTTGCTGTGATCGTACTTGTAAAAGGATTGATATACATAGCAGAACCATTGTCATTTAGGAATAAGATCACATGGGTGATGTCTGAATCATCTGTATCATTGTTTCCAAAACTAAAAAATAAAAAATATGTGCTTTAAGAGATACTTGGAATATGTTTAAAAGAATTTTGGGTGATTGAAGGACGTGAAGGATACACTTGATGCTTCCTTCAAAACAGGCCAAATGAAGGACATGAAACGAAGGCTGCCTTAAAAGGATCCTTTAAATCAAGACATCCTTTGATAGAGATTGAAGGCGTGGCAGCCGAGATATGCGACCTAACAGGACACAGTCAAAGTGCTCGCAGCTTTGCGGCTGATATGCATCCTCGATGCGCACTTTTGCCGAGCCCTCAAGCCCATGAGCTCTGCCGCAAACTTCTACCCAACGTTTAGGTCTTATGAGCCAGAGCTCTTTTCAGTAAATCAAAATTAGACATCACTTCCAGTTTCATTAAAGGCACACAATTAATCGTTAAAAGAACACCCACGTAATCCTATTCCTAAATAACAACGATTTGGTCAACAATGCCTCGCACTGTTACTGACCCAGAGAGAGCAGTTGTCATGTATAGTATAGGTAAGAAACAGCTTTACTAAAGGCTTTTCAAACACATCATTAATAAAAAATTAGAAACATTATTAACAAAGCTCGGGAGGAGCATGTTCAGTTAATTAACACGTGTGCAGTGCACCCAGCAATTAATGATAAGAGGTGTATATTCAGCAATCTCACCTCACTCCATTGATAGTTTAGCAGCATCCCCCCACCGCCCCTTCTCCACACTTCTAGTCCTAAACATTTACATGGGGGGAGTCCTCTGGGTTCGGGCCAAACTCCGAGCTCGGAGCCCTCCCCCCGGACAGCACGCCAAATACGCATTAAACCTTATCCACTCTAATTGTATGTAAGTGTGAACTCGTGAAAATCAATGTTGAGAACAGTTGTGTGCTGCGTACTAGTACAAAAGAACAGAAATTTTGAATAGAAGGTGGGTGGACGACTTTGCACAACACTGATTGGTTATGTAAGCGGAGGAAAGGTTTCCAAAAGCCAGTGGAACAGGCATCACATGTAATTTAATGTAACTCTTACAGTCACAGACCACACCACACAGAACACACAAACTTGCAAAACATATCATTTCCCACTTCACGGCCAACATTCAACATGCTCATAAATATATGCACCAATCAAACAACCCATACATCCTCTCAAACAACCCGTTCCATTACAGCACCATAGTATATATGCAAAAAGCCTGCACACACTCACACACGCTCACATCTGCATTAAGGATGCATAAGGTTAGTGGATATGCAAAAGCACCAAAAAAACACACAATAATGAATAATGCAGTGAGCAGCAAAAACAGCTGACAAGAGTTTAAGTGTTTGTCTGTGTGTGAGAGAGAAAGGATAAGATCAGGATCAATAGAAAGAAAGAAAGAAAGAAAGAAAGAAAGAAAGAAAGAAAGAAAGAAAGAAAGAAAGAAAGAAAGAAAGAAAGAAAGAAAGAAAGAAAGAAAGAAAGAAAGAAAGAAAGAAAGAAAGAAAGAAAGAAAGAAAGAAAGAAAATGACACAATGTCTCTGAATCCACACCTCACATCTCAACACAAATCTCCGGTTCACACTTCATGATGAAAAGTAAAACTCTATCACTTCACAATCATCATTCATGAATAGTCATCCATATTTTCAATCAGAAATGTTGGAGACTCGATAGAGATCTGTTCAGAGTACTCTGGAGAGTAACAATACACCTACACAAGCCTGTAGACTAATTCCGTACAACTCATTGTGGTTGTGTAATGTACACTTATGCACCCTAACTAAAAATTAAAAGCAGTTATGATCTCCACTCATCAGTCTGCTGAAACACTGAAAATGAGCCAGACATTTCAACAAAAGCTGCATTCCTTACTAAACCTTATAATAAAAAGGGATTTTATAATGAAAAGGTTTGATATAAATGCTGTTTAATCCTAAACTCCATAGAGGACTAATGTAATAGCCACACACACCTACACAAGCCAGAAGACTGATTCAGTCCAACTCAGTAAGTTGTGTAATGTGTTGCACATGTGCTTGAGGATAGATAGATCTGTCCTATATTTGTGTATTCATAATAAAAGCATCAAACATTTCCAACTGCAATCCTTCCAAGTTCATTAAAACACTTTAAAATGAAAATATTTTATACTGTAATAAAAAGAAGATCCAACTTCATTGAAATTGTCTGCTAGCATTGTGTAATGTGTATACGCTCTTAAAAATAGAGGTTCTTTAGTTCCATGCAGAACCAGTAACATCCATGGAACCACAAAGGGTTCTTACTGTAAAGTGGAAAAAGTTTCTTTAGATTTTTGGTTTAGAAAATGGTTCTTAATCTCTGAAAGGTTCTTTGAGGAGACAAATATGGTTCTCCTATATGGCATCGCTGCAAAAACACAGTTTTGGAACCTTCATTTTTTTAAGAGTGTGCACAGCCTTCTTGAGAATAGACTGAGATAGATAGATAGATAGATAGATAGATAGATAGATAGATAGATAGATAGATAGATAGATAGATAGATAGATAGATAGATAGATAGATAGATAGATAGATAGATAGATAGATAGATGGTATGTGCGCTATTGTTCCCAAAATAACAGGACACAGCAAAAAATTCCGTTGGAGCTGAGAGGAGGGGGAGGAGGTTCCTCCTTGCCCCACGAGCTTATTAACGGCTCTGTGATTCCCAGAAACAGAAAACACTGAAAACAAGAGGGAGGAGCAGAGTGCGTGTAGAGAGGGGGGGGGTTTCTTACCAAAAACGTAGTTGCTCCGAACGGAGGTCGCGAGAAGCATCGTCAAGGCCGCGAGAGCCCTAAGAGCGGCTCGCTGGAATGACGGGAATGTCATACTCTGACGCACGCGCATCCCGCTCATCAGTCCAGTACGCTAAACTCAATAGTCCTCTCTCTCGAGACCAGGAGAAGCGGAGAAGCTCACCGAAGCGCTGACTGGAAGAAAGGACAACACACATACACACTCATTAACAGACAGAGCTGGTCGCATAGATGCTGAGCACACACACTTCACTCACGCGCTGCCCCAGTGCTTTCATTAATCGTCTCGTGTCCGTTCGCTGTGTGTGTGAAGTGACGCAGTGATCGAAAACATTCCCTTCGCCTCTCAGTAACCCAGAAAACGACTCTGTATCGGCATTTGCTACGTAAAAGTGCGTGCATGCCTGACAAGAATTAAGATTTGTAGAGTGTTGCCCCTGAAATCCTCCCAGTAGCCTTCAACACCGCTCTCATTATTCTCCTGCTCTGACTGCTGCTGCGCGCGCGTGGAAGGTGCACCTGTCGCCCGTTGAGAATTAAGCGCGAGCGTGGCCACAACCGCGCGCGCACTCACACAATAGTCCAGGTCGTTTGGTTGCCTATTACTCTCCCCTTTTGTGAGCTTTTGTAAACTGTGCAAGTCATAGCGTTGCCTGCGGATCGGGTAGAGATGCTCTGTTTTGTTGAGCAACTATAGAGGGAGGCATGGACGGACGGTGGCTGTCAAACTGTGTGTGTGGTGGGGGATGTTCAGCGCAAGCAGCGAGATCTCGCCTCATCGCGACTGGATGAGGTGATGATACCTGCTGCAATTCCAGGGCACCCGACCCGAAAAGGAGCCACCCTACGCCGCCTCTCTCACTCATCGGTTCTTTTCTCGCACTTCTCTTTATTTCCCTCGCTCTCTCTTCTCTCTTTCTCTCTCTCCCCCCCCGCTGAGAACCAGTCCCGCTCTCATCTGCGCAACCGGGACGCCCCACCGAACCACGGAAAACAGTAGCAGGTGCACACAGTCCGAGCTGAATGCAGAAGGAGCGGCAGGGATGCTACAAAAGCAGCCCGTGATTGGGAGGGGAAACGCGAGGGGGCAAAGCAACCATCGGCGCATTTACAGTAAACCCAAGCGCGCTTTAACATCGGCCCCCTTCCCTTTGCTCCTAGTTTAACACATCCGAGCGCTTTGAATGGTATTCTGCCCGGTGCGCCCGTCAGAAGAGACGCGCGCGGATGCAGGCGCATTCCAGAGCACAAGCGTTCCCCTATTTACAAACCTGACAGGTGTCTCCCCCCCCATCTCTACAAGCGCCAGGACGCCAACGGCAATAATACCCCTGCGTGTCTGTGAGCTCAAAAGGAGGGCAGATTATAATACGCACCGATATAAGCGCTCCTCGTGATGCCTGTTGGCTCCGTTGGTTCTGGAGTGTTGGACCCTTCTATGTCTGCTGGCGCTCACGCGAAGGTCCCAGTGGATCTGTCTGTCTTGGTTCTCGTTCCGCCCTCCGCTGTCTTCTTGTTTTTCTTGCCTTTTCCTCTCTCCACGGCTACCGTTCACTGCAGCAAAACAGTCTGTCTGAAAGAACGGAGAAAGGGAGGGAGGGAGAAGGAGGGAGGCGCGGGGGGTGGAGGGGGAGGGGTGGGTATTTTAATACGATTTGGCCGTACCATTTGGATAACAGGGCTAGACCATACTGCCTGAGATAGATTATTATTATTCTTACTGCTGTTATTGATAACATTGTGTATGTCAAAAGTAAATAGACTGTTATATTTATTTGTTTTACTGAGCATTAGATAAAATAATAAATAACAATACTGAGTACATCAATAATAATTAGCCTAAAATTGATTGTTGGTTTATCTTAAAAAAGTAAGTATGTTGCATTACAATTTTGAGTTTATTGTACTTAAATTTGAGTTGATGTTTAATCAACAGAAACTCAAAATATGATGTTATCTGAACCACATTAATTATCCCGGTTGATTTGACAAAAGAACAAAGTCGTGATAGCCTAACAAATCATGAAAATATTTTACAGTGCAGCTGATCATGTAGGCCTGCAAATTTGTTTGTGATCTAAATAGTCACATTTTTTTACATTTTTAGTGTCTTTAGTATAAAATGTGAATTGTAAAAATATTACAAATTATTTGTAGATAGGCCTATGCAAACAATGCATTAAAAAGGTAGCTTTAGCCTACCTGAAAAAATACGGAGTCTATTTGAACAACATCAACAACGGCGTTGTTGGTTAGTCCTCAGAAAGCGCACTAGCCTACTGTACAACCTATAAACAAGTAGAAAATGAATGAATGAATGAATGAATGAATGAATGAATGAATGAATGAATGAATGAATGAATGAATAGCTGTCCCAAATAGTTAACTCTATAATCAAAAGAAAGTAGGCCTGTCTGATTTATTGGATGATTACTAAAACAACTGTAAAAAAATACAGTTGTTATTAAAATAATGTCACAATAAATCTGTGTGTGTGTGTTTGTCTTTTATTTCGGGGTGGAATGTTTTCGTGAGGATGTTTCCCTAGTCTGGTGGCGGCGCGAGGTGTGGTCTTGTGAATAGAGTCCTCGCGCGCGCGAGCCGGGCTCTGGAGACCCCTCCGGCTGCTCGGGAGGCCCGCGCGAGAGGTTAGGATGGGAGGAGGAGGAGGGGAGGGCGTTGCGACTCGCGAGAGGATTTAAGGATTAGTTCTGCACGCGGATTACTCGCTGTGCGGTGTGGGGGACGCACGGGGTTAAACATGGACGACTGCACGAGAGGCAGATACCCCGAGAGAGCAACGACTCGGTCACCGTGGCGGTGGATCGAGCAGCCAACCGGAGCCTCGGGGCGGGACACTTCCGGCCCAAATAACTATACTTGTGTTTAATGTCATCCCCAGCCCACAGTCTGTCGGCCTTTATTCATTTCACGGAGTGAATAAAGCATGACGCAGATTAGACAGTGAAAAGGTAATCTCTTTATGCGGTAAATAAAAGATACAGTGTAGGCTATGTTTGTAGTGTTATCACCATCCCAGTTTGTGCACGGACGTCAACACAGTCTTCATCACTGATACGGATGAGACAGTAGTTACATCTACCGGTCAGGAGACTGTACTGCGAGCATTTCGGCACAACGCCGGTATATTCCCAGAAAGCGCAAGTTACATCATCCCACAAGGAAATAGTTCAGGCTATCGGATCGTGAAGATAGTCTGTGAAGTGCCATACGGCGTACCTTTTATAGTGTTTGGAGACAGAGCCCATGCCCATTTCATCATTTTATAGAGACGCTGACGTCATTCTCCGCAGAGCTGTGACAGTCCACGCGGTCGAGCGCGCTCGCCCGTGACCTGCGCAATCCTTTTTCTTCGACGTGCGACTGTCCAGAAGAACAGAAACCAACACCCTAGTTTCCGACCGACCCGGGAGTGCGAGGAAGACAGTCAGGAAGACAGGGATCATATGAGCAGAACGTCTCAATTATCAGTCTAATGACTTGCTGAACATCTAAAATCAAATACTGCATTAAAATGAGCCCTCGTCGCTCTCCCCCACTTCCTCAGATGAATTGCCTGTGGCGGAGAGAAGAAAGAAAAAGAGGTTGATGTACAAGGCAGTATGGGCCAAAATCACACATGAATTGCAAAATTGCGGAAAGAGTTTCAGCGCAGGGTGATGCTGGTGAAATTGAATCACATGAGAGGATGAAAATGAGCTCAAAGTAGATATAAATGAATGACTGGGAAACTAGTGAACTTATACACCTTCCATTCAAATAAATGCATGACATAGTGAAGGAGGGTTTACTGAAAGAGGGTTTCCTGTAGTGTTTGATCAGGCAGTACAGAAGTGAGTAGGCTACCTCTCTATTTCTATCCCATAATGACCAGGAAGAGCCAATCACACAGTTCGCTGGAAAATCAATAGGACACTGATGTCTCTCTCCATCTCTCTGGCAGGCTCTCATTCTCTCTCCACCTTTCTCTCTTTCTCTCCCCAGTGCAATGCAGGATCATTCTCTTCACGTTAGAGAGACTTTATTGCCAAGACCAAATACAAGTATATTACAGCTGAACTGATTTGAGAGGGCAAAGGGGACATGAATGCATTACAAATGAAAAATTGAGATTTTTACTGTGTTAGAAATGTTGGATAAAAGCTGACTGTAGTTACCAAGCAGTATCTCTCTCCTTCGTAAAACGTTTTTCTCTTTTAAATGGAAATATATAACAAAGAAAGGCTTTTAAAATTGTAATTGTTGGAATGTGTATCATAACAAAAAATACGTGTTATTGCGACGCATATAAAAAAGAGTAGGTTCATACACAATTGCTTCCTCTGCGATGAAGTGACGGATAAGCATCACAATACCTATTTATGCATTAAAAAAAGCCATCATCCACTGATGGCGTCATCTCTGCCGGGACTCGAACCCGGAGCCTCTGGATTAGAAGTCCAGCGCGCTATTCCATTGCGCCACAGAGACTGAGCCACATGATGCAGCGTAAAGTGAGGTCATATTCTGCATCAGTACGGTATCCTGCAGCATCAGGACCAGTTATGTGCTCGTTCTGTAATTGCGTCATTTCCCGCTAGGGGGCGCGCGCCTCTCTCTCGTCTTGACGTCGTGCGTCTGCAGCGGACATCCGCCCTCAGCCCACAAAACCAAAATAATCATGGTTTATTTTTATTAGTTCTTACAAAAGCAACGGTCAGTAAAAATCCATATGGCCACTATGTCTTTCAGAATACTACCACAGCTCAACACTAATCTTTCACGAGCTGTAGGCTATTTCTCTGTGCGTTATTCTGGAACAAAAACTGAATTCATAAGCATACACGAAAAGCGTCGGTTTGCGCACCCTGTCTATATGTATCATTATATTTAAATAGCAGGCTGATTATTTGTTTGTTGCAAAATTAGCCAAATTAAATCGCGTGGCCATCACTTAGGGTTCAAGCTTTGTTTCGTCAATGACAATGAAAAATATGATCCACTTGCTAGAATATATCGTTTTATATTAAATAAATAAATAAATATATATATATATATATATATATATATATATATATATATATATATAAAGTAGATATTATGAAGAATAATTGGGTTGTATAGGCTTGCTACTGTGGTTTACAGTACCTTGGTTTACACCTAAGGTAAACACTTAGGTAGGCTACTTGTATTAAATTAAACATCTCGTCTCTCCACCGATAGAGTGGTTGAATCTGAACATTCTCCTGAAGAGAAACATTTTCATTTCAATTTGGTAGCACTTCTCAAAGCAAATATTGTCCCAAAAGCATTTTGCAGAGAATAGTGCTACCCAACCCACTGGAGATAAAAGGCAACAGTCAGTGTAAAGGAAAAGATCTGTAAGATACAATGATTATTGCCATAAGTTGTAAGGTTAGAGAAATGATCAATTACATTTTCCGAAAAAAAAAAAAAAGACAGAGAGAGCAAGAATTCATTATTTCTATTGTTAAAACCTATAGCAATAATTTTAAAAAGTCACACTCACTATCAAGGTTTCTCACCAGTTTTTATTAATCAAATATAATATGAAATTTGGTAAAAGTGTTAAAATTCCTGTCAACCATTTAGCTAATATTTTATGGTGACATGATAACTGACCGTCCTAAAAATTCATTAAATTTTCAGAGGACCCCTGGGGTCCGTAGACCTCAGTCTGAAAAGACCAAATAAACCGACCTGATGCAATGCTGAAACGGAACACAACTTGTCTACTCTTGACCACAAGTTAAAGGACATGGCTTCTAATTTCAGAAACAGATAAATAACTCTCCAGATTTAGTGTTTTAGAGGGAAATGGAAACGATGAGGATGAGTGAACATGTACTTTGGGACTGCAGGGTGGAGTTTTTCAATAAACATTCAGTGTAGTGATTGCATGTAGTCTGTAATCCAAACCAATCCTTTTTACGACATTACCATTTAAATGAAAAAGCCCACAGCCATCCTTGACATTATCATTCAGGTGAACAAGATTCGAGGAGAATAATTTACCCTGTGCAGCCAGCAACATTTGGGTTTATTTAAATTATTAACAAGATTCTAATCACGCTCTCTTATTATTGGTTACCATGAAACATTATAATTACCATCATCATGACACAAGAAGGCAGCGCATATAAATGTTTAATATGCATTATCTTAAAACATAATATCATTATAGATGCAAATGCCAGTGGAGAGAAACTTAATGTGGCTTCGTACGAGTCACAATGGGAGAAAATCACATAAATATATGAGAATCTGGAACTGCCAATTGAGCTTCAATTGTCCTCAGTCTAGAGGTTTTATTTGTTAAGGGCCTTTCTTACCCAAAGTTGTTTCATTTATCCCAAAACCGAAGTGAAATCAAGCCCAGGTCAACATTTCTGGAAATACTGCAGTGACACAGTTAAACAAGGCAAATGGTTTAGGAAATGCGAAGATCATTCCTGAATATTTTCATACGATTGCTGAAAAGGTTCATTGCAAATGCCAAGTTCCATGTGTCACGCCTTCAGCTGCAAGGGATTCAATATGAAGAAAAAAAACAACACTGAGGATAATTTTTTTGTGTAGATATATATATATATATTTTATATTAATGAATTTGGTCCTTGCAGACCACGTTTAGGACAGATAAACAAAATAACACCACTTTCTCTACTTCCACGTCTTCTTCATTTGTGTCTCATGTCGACGGATTTACATGGCAGCAAGACCAATTGACGCAAGAACAGTCAGAGCAATGACAACATATCCAGAACGATAGACTTCAGGAATCTTAAAACCCTTCCCAACATCCCAGATCTGAAAGAAATAGACCAAAAAAAAAAGAGAATATGATCGATACATTAGGACTTGTGAAAAAAGAATGAATTGCATTATTTACTGAAAAAGAAATGACTTAATATTGGTTGAGAACAGTCTCCAAAAAGAATGTCATTATTCTGGTAATGAGTAAATCATTGAATAGACATTAAAAAAATGTTTAAAAAATCTATTATGCTCACCAAGGCTGCATTTATTTGATGAAAAATATAGAAAAAACAATAATACTGTGAAATATTATTACAATTTAATATAACTATTTTCTATTTGAATATATTTTAAAATGTAATTTATTCCTGTGAAGACAAATAATTTTTAGTATCATTATTCCAGTGTCACATGATCCTTCAGAAATCATTCTGATACGCTGCTTTTAGTGCTCAAAAACACATTTCTTATAATTATCAATGTTGAAAACAGCTCTGCTGCTTATTTTTACAGAAACCGTGACATTTTTGGCAGGATTTTTTGATGAATAGAACATTTAACTCGGCAGTATTTATTCGCAAAAGCAAAATCATTTTAAGATTATAAATGTCTTTACTGTCACTTTTGATCAATTCAATGCATCCTTGCTGAATGAAAGTATTAATTTCTTTCAAAGAAAATTCTCACTGACCCCAAACTTAAAGTCTTAATTTCACACTTGATCACATATTTGGTCACATCCACTGGTTACACTGTCATGAATCATTATCAGAGCCGGATCACTCTCATTATCAGAGAGAGTCTGTATACTTCATTCATTTATGTGTGTATGTGTGTGTGTGTGTGTACCAGATGACGGACGCCATTGAAGGTGTGGAAAGCCACTGGGAAAGCCAGAGCAAATTTAGTGAAAGCAAGGAGCTGGGGCCCAAAGGACATGGAGTGAATCAGATCAAGGTAATACGGGTAACTCTCTGGTAAAACCAACGCGGCAAGTGCAAACGCAGAGATTCCTGAGACAAAAAGATCAACAACATTATTTAATATCAATATGCAATCATTTAGTCATGACGCAAAATGATACTTAAAAAGTCATCAAGAACGATAATTATATTTGGCAGTGTATATGTTCTGTCATTCCTATCTCGAGCTCTTTAATGCTGGGTGGATTCTGATTGGCTGTCATGTTGCTATCGTTCACCAGCTTCTGAAAGTGATTCCATCTATTTCGTTCCTCTGTGTCTTTATCATTATAGCTGTGATGTGGACCTAGAATTAAAGGTCGTTCGCACCAAAGATGATAACTATAATCATAACATTTTAATACTTGCTCTAATTCTTTGAGAATAGGGAATTCCACACCATAGCTATAATAACGACACAGAGGAACATGATAAGGTCGGAATCACTTTTAGAGGGATTTTTTTTTCCCAGCTTATGAGCGATTAAAACATTCACAGCCAATCAAAATCCACCCAACCTTAAAGAGCTCAAGCATTTAAAACATCAAACGACATAGCATAATGTTATTGTTAATACAGTTGCGTGAAAGAAAGTGAAAGTGCCATGTGAAGGCCAAGTATGGTAACCCATGGACATTTTCTATTGAGAATCAAACCCGCAACCTTTGGGTTACCAGTTTGACTCTCTAACCATTCAGCCACGACTGCCCCTATAATAGTTATTGTTCTCTGAACGGTCCCTTCGAGGCATCATCAAAAGCCAAGAATATAATCTAGCTACCTGAACTTAGTCCCACGCCTGTTCCTCTGTGTGAGATTGACAACAACATGGGGACAGACCACCTGTAAACAACAAAGCCATTAAATGATCATCTTTTTAAGGACAGTTAGTTCATTTCATTCACTACTCATCACCACACTCTTTAAAACCAAAATCTTCAAACATACAATCCAGTGAATCGTATGATCCACACACACTCCAAGAAGCAGATGTGGTAACACTCACTGGTAGATGCTTAAATGTGGTGAAACGGGTCGGTTGAGTCGTGTGTTTTTTGTCCAAAACTTGTTCATTTCCTCTTTAGCTGAAGTTCCCATTGGAACAGCACTGGAAAACAGAGTAGAAAGGAGCTTTACAGCTTAAAGGAGAATTCTGGCGCAAAATGAACCTAGGGGTTAATAACACATACAGAGTCGACTGTTCTCTGGGATGTGTTTTCATGCTAATCGAATATACTCAGTTTTAGCTCGATCCACTGATTAGCTTATAACGCTAGTATATAGGGCATAGAGTAAGTAAAAAGACAACACTAACGAGGCTCAAAATAGCCCCACACTAACACTAATTAGGGTCCCTACACGCAAAACAAAGCATTGAGAACTTTGTAAGTGTCCAGACTGTTTAATAAGAGGATACTTTATAAAGACAGTCCACTTCACGTATACAGGCAGAAGCCATCTTTGGAAAACAGTCGACCAGTCGAACCACGAACGCCGTGCAAAGTGAGCTGGTCGATAGACTTACGTTTGTGAAATCTAATTAAAAATGGAAATGCATGAATTATATCTGTTTATTAAAATATATGGGTGACAAACTACAAGGGAAGAGGGGCCTCATACTTTCGATATTTTTACCAAAAACATAGCTCAAGCACTTTCATTCATTCCTTCATATGCGTCGGTTGAATAATCCACCATCTCTTTAGTGTGTATCTTGTGGAAGCACCAAGTTTCTGTTGCGTTAAGTTTGTTAAAATCATTTTTATTTATTTAATTCTCTGTTGCGCTCAGTGCTTTCTTCCGGAAACAACTGACCATATGAGATTCCAAGTCACCGCGTTCATGGTTCGACTGTTCAAGACTGTTTTCCAAAGATGGCTTCTCCCAGTATAAGCGAAGTGGACTGTCTTTATAAAGTATCTTCTTATTAAACTGTCTGTACACTTAGAAAGTTCTCAATACTTTGGTTTGCATGTAGGGACCCTCATTATGCAGCCATGTTAGTGTGGGGCTATTTTGAGCCTTGTTAGTGTTTTTAGCAAGCGATTTCTTTTCACTTACTCTATGCCCAATATACTAGCGTTATAAGCTAATCAGTGGTTCGAGCTAAAACTGGGTACATTCGATTAATATGAATTCTAAATTTGAAAATTTATGGGAAAACACAAAAATACTCACTGTCTGTAGAGAATGCCAAACTGTGACCGTGACGAACACAGACCCTGCCGGGCCACCGTCCTTAAAAATAGAAAACCCCCATAAATTTCAGGCACAAGCATAAAACAATTTTAAGTACAAACACACATTTGCATACAGTTAAAGCGGCTGGGTATTCTGTACATTATAAAACAGGGGTTGCAATCAAAAACATCATGTTGGTAACTGTAATGCTGTAAACTCAACAACAGCACAAACCTGGCATATGGTTATACAATTCATAATAATTAACACCTAATAAGGTTAATCTGATCAAACTCAGTAATCTACTAATGAAAAGCATGTCACAATGTCTGACCCAATGCAGAATGATGGGACAGAACTGGAGCTATGAACATGACAAATAACGTGGCACACAACATAATACTCAAAATTACAAGGGATATCTATAAATGAAAATTCTGTCATCATTTACTCACTCTCAGGTTGTTCCAAACATGTATGATTTTTTGGGGGGTGAACTATCCTTTTAATGTTTAATTATCATAATTGACTTGATGTACAGAAGATTCTGGTGGCAAGGACCTTGCAGACAGTAACAAAACCATCAGAATAAATTATTGCAATTGTTATGATTATTAACTAAAAGGCTGAAAGAAACGAACACGGACTGAGAATTAAAAAAACACACAAAACTTATAAGGTGCATAGGGTGACCAACAGTCTTGTTATGGTTCTCAAAAACTGCTGGGAAAGATCAGCTCTACAGCAAATTATAGATTGGCAAACAAAGGAGGTTGAGAACGAAAAACAGGATAAGGAGGAAGAAAACTAAAGATAAAAATATAAGTGAGTTTGTGAGCTATTTTTGTATCCGTTTAGATATTTATATAATTATTATCCATTACTGAAGAGACATTATTTCTATCATTATTTTTGAAAAACTGTCATAATAAAACACGTTGAGTAACCCCTGAGAAGCCTATATACATGGCTATAAAGATTATATCAGAGCAAAGGACAGTACCGACAACCCAGTGTTGTTACATGTAAAATACGTAAACATCAGCAAACCCTCAATATCCCGACAGTCAAACTGCCAGCCGATATGACAGCAAAAAGACCATCACAACAATTAATTTAATCTTAAACAAATGATAAAGCAAAACTGTCACAATTTATAAAAATAACATGTTCGTACTGACCTTAGAAGCAACGCCATGTTTTTGAGCTTGAGTGTTCGGAGTCGGATGTGACGCAGACGGATGTTGCAAACAAGATCACAAGGAACACAAGTCACCGCCATTTTGGTAAGGTCAATATTACAACCCTATGCAAGGTCAGTGCGGTAACATCCTATGGGTAACATTGCAGAGTCAGTTGGTTTTGGTTAGCCTATGTAAAATTGTAGTCTCGTTTATATGTACAGTCAGTTTAAATAATAATAGTCGACAGTAAAGTCATGTTTAACCATTTTTTTTTAAATTTCATATTTATGTTCACGTTGCACAGTGAATTAAGTTAGAAAACAAAAGTCAAACATCAGAGATCCACCTTTTGTTGAATTTTATTTTTATGCTATATTTCTTACAAGTATTTAAATAGTAACATAGAATTAAAATGATAGTAATATTACAATACAGTTCTAATACATTTGCATTGCATTGGCACCAATGAGCTTGTTCATAAATTTAGTAGCCTACATTAAAATGTGAAATGTTTGAATCATGTGTGTAGCCGAGGTACTATATTTCACAGTTTCTTCAAGTGAAAACTTGAAGCAAATTAACTCTAAAAAGCTCATAACCAGCCTTAAAGTTATAAATTCACAGCAAAACATCAATTCAGTAGAAATGCAATGATCTTGAACCCTAGCTGGCTATTAAATCATCAAATTATTGAGGTTAATGATACAGTATACATCATGTAAACAGATTATGCGAGTGCATGCACACACCCGCATATGCACATACAGTCTAACATGATAAATGCCACATGATTGTCTGATTCTTCATTTGTCTCATTACCTTTCTTCATATCTTTTACCAGGACAAATACTGTGTGAGAGAGAGAGACAGTCATGCACAAAGATAGCATATTCCTGTTAATAGTAGGTCTCTTTTTCCACCCAGCCTGCAAATGAAAGACAGAGAGAGCAAAAGTAATTAGATTAATAATAAAAAAAGCAAAATAAAGCTTTATTCCCATCTCTCCAGGCTAACAAACTCTTTGCTACTGCATACTGCTGTATTGTTTCTTGAACCTTGAATTTAAATAGTAATATTGGCAAACATTATCTGTGCCATTTTTAATAGTCATCAGTTTAAGTAGCCTACTAAAAAAAGTACTTAAAAATATAGTTTTTATATTCGCCTATAACTCAGAATGCATAAATTAAACAGGGAGATGACAGTAGAAATGGTGCTTTCACTTGAGAACAAATGTGGGTTACAAATGTGGGCTATTATGAAAGTTCTCAGAAATGTTCTTTGTAAACATCTGTGCTCACCTCCCGGATTCCTGCGCAAGATTAATTTACGGATCTCATCATACACAAAGATTAGCAAACTGTACGGGAAAGCACAGAACCACCACATAATCCTGCAAAAGAAATAGGAAAAAGAGAAAAGAAAAGGTGAGGAAAGGAGCAAAAAAAAAAACAAGCTGTTCTATGGAGCTAAAGAGTGTGTGTGTGTGTGTGTTTGTCCCTTACTTGAGTGGGTACATCCTCAGGGCAATGTCCATACCGGGGCAGTAGGACAGGAAGGCTGCCAGAGCCGTCTCGGCAAACATTCCAAAAATGAGAATCCTATTCCTATAAGAGCACAGGTCGGAGAATAGCATTTAACAGAGATGTATGCAAATATCACACTCCTCAATGCAATCCCTCACAAACACACACACACACACACACACACACACTGACTTCATGCCCTGTTGGAAAACGGAGTTCCTGCGTGTCTTGCAGATGACGAGGTCGGCCCACTGCACCACGACTATGCTGACGAAGAACGAAGTGTGACAGGTGAACTCAATAACCTTACGCTGCTCATAAGTCTGAAACATATATATTTAAAT
Organism: Cyprinella venusta; assembly: GCA_038021265.1. Lineage (NCBI taxonomy): Eukaryota > Metazoa > Chordata > Actinopteri > Cypriniformes > Leuciscidae > Cyprinella > Cyprinella venusta. The sequence continues at coordinate 15,905,665 of CM075870.1, read as the reverse complement.
AGACATAATGAAATACACACATTTGATAACATTTGTAAACATTCTGCACATATCATATATGATCAATCATGCTTTGTAATTGTAATAAATTATATATATATATATATATATATATATATATTAGGGCTGTGAAACGATTAATCGCGATAGAGTGCGTTAGATTGATCAAGTGACAGAGATAGTCTTTTACATTGTTACAAAAAATAAATACGTTCTATTTAATATTCCTGAAAAACATGGTTTCTACAAAAATGTTAAGTAGTACAAATGTTTTTAAATTTAAAAATAATAAGAAATGTTTCTTGAGCAGCAAATTAAAATTACAATGATTTAGGATTGTGTGACAATACGCAATGATGCTGAAAATTCAGCTTTGCATCACAGGAATAAATTACATTTAAAATAGTATATTATATTATAAAACAGTTATTTGAAAGTGTAACAATATTTCAAAATACTGTTTTTACTGAATTTTGCCAAGACTTCTTTAAAAAAAAAAAAACGGTAACACTTTACAATACGGGTGCACTAATACAGATTAATTCATGCTTAACTAATGCTCAGATAATCATGAGTTAATGTATAACTAATAAAGAACTAAACCATTAATTAATGATTACTGCATCAGCAACTAATAAAGCGTCTATATGATTAATAGATTAAGTAATACATGAATTGCTATTAATTCAATGTGTCATTGTGTATTAACTCCTTAATAACATATTTTATGAACTAATAGTGTAAATTAATGTGTTAATTACCACAATTAGTCAAAGCTATGCACTTCAACTTCCATGTGTGTGCTTTAATTAATCATTAGCTAATGATTTACTAATGTATCATTATGTTATGACTTTACTTGTTGGGGCACATCGTTATTAACTAGTCATTTAGTAATTGTAGTAATTTGCACATGAATTTGCAGTAACAATGAAGTAATTAATCATGTATTAATACTTATTAGTGTACCTGTCATATTATCTGGAAGTTGAAATACAAGGCTTTGGCTCATTCTGGTTATTAACATATTATTAACACTATTAGTTAAAAAAATGAGTTATTATTGAATTAATCCACAATTACATATTTAATTAATAACAATTAATGTATGAACTAAAACATTAACCTAACAGACACTTAATTAGTTCCTAATGTGGTAATCATTAATGAATAGATTAAATAATCATTAGTTACACATTAATTCAGTATTATCTGTGCATTAGTTAAGCATGAATTAATGCTTATTAATGCACACGTATTGTAAAGTGTTACCAAAAAACATTTAAAAAATCTGTGTGTGTGAATTCACCCATTGCTGTCCATAGGTGTCCTCCAGGTCATTAACTTCACGATCATCCCAATTCAGTCGGATACCCAGCAGTGTATACGGCAGAAAACCATTCTCAGCCAGGATCACAAAATAGGTGAAGAATCCTCCCAGCGCCTGGATCATACCTAAACACACACAAATGATAAACAAGTACACAAACACATGTAATTACTTTTATCCCAGCAGAGCATGAAAAGGTATTTCATTCACAATATTAATCAGAAACATGAGGTCTATTCACCCCCTTCATATTTTCAAAGTGTTTTTTTAATGACACTTATTATGTGAAAAACTATTTTGGCCAGTTTCAAAAACAAGGCTTAAGCTTAGTGTTTGTTTGAGTTGTTTGAGTTGTCTGAACTGAAAGCAACTTGGACTGACATATCTTAAAATAAGTCAGTGCCATTGTTTTTCTCAATATGCACACCAGTAATGTTTTTTTTCCTCTCTCTTAGGCATATTTATAAAAGCTACTTAATTGCCCTGATTGAATTTAGGCCTAATTCTGGCTTAATCTGTGAAACCAGGCCTTTATTTTTACATTTTTTGCACTTATTGCAGAAAAAAATATACTCTCCCACCCATATTACACTCATTAAATTAATATTAGTAATGTTTGCTTTGGTCATGTCTAGCTTGGGGGGCCCAGTGACCCATTAAAATAGGTTGATGATGCCTCTATTGTTCATTTGTTTGCACAAATTCTTCATGGACTACAAAGTTGACAATCTGTATCTGTATTCTTTGGCTTTTTAGTACAGTAGTACATGGATGTTTTCTTTGTTTCCTTTTCTGTTTGTCAGTATGTCTGCTGGTACTTTTATTGTAATGTAATCACTTGATTGTAATTCTAATCACTTTGGAACTACAATGGTAGTCAGTAAGTTGCTATATAAACGAATAAACGAAACAACAAGAATGAAGTTGTAAAGGCCATGTCTGTGTGCGTTCGCTGATATCTGTGTGCAAGGGCACTTGAGGCTAACCGATTTGTCCGTAAGCCATGCTGATGAGCCTCTCATTCACCAGCTTGTCAGTTTTGGGGTTTCGGGGCTGACGCTTCATAATGTCACTCTCTGCCGACTCATACGCTAGAGAGATTGCAGGGACCTGAGAGAGAGAGAGAGAAAATGATGACAGTGATGACAAAGTTGCTCATATGTATGTGTGTGTGTGTGTTTGAGATGGTCCGGTGCCCGAGGTTAGTATGACACTTGACAGGAATTGGAAGTAAGACTGAATGAATGGACACATGTGCACATCTCACCATGTCAGTGCCAAGGTCAATGCAGAGGATGGTGACTGTGCCCAGGGGCAGTGGCACACTGGCGATGATGAAAAGCAGGAAGGGTGTGATCTCTGGGATGTTACTGGTCAGCGTGTACGCAATTGACTTCTTCAGATTATCAAAGATCAGACGACCTTAATTGAATTGAATTATTTCTGTATTAATGATTGTGTAAAACAGTCAGGCCAATATAGCACTTCTGAAATTTGTTATCTCTAAAAAATGTAGAGATACTCATTCTTAATATTCTATCTCTCTCTTACCCTCTTCCACTCCTGTAACAATTGAGGCAAAGTTGTCGTCCAGCAGGATCATGTCAGCTGCTTGCTTGGAAACGTCTGAGCCCGAGATTCCCATGGCAACGCCGATGTCAGCCTTCTTCAGAGCAGGGGAGTCATTCACCCCATCACCTGTCACTGCCACTATAGCACCCTGCAGCCAGAGTCAGCCAATCAGAATCAGGGGAAAAGATCAGTCAGCCAATTAGAAACAAAGAAAGAGCTTTCAGCCAATCAAAATCAAAGAGCAGTCAGACAGTCAGAGTTGGAGTCAAGAAGTCAATCAGCCAGACTGAATGAAGATATCAAGTGTACACTGATGTTAATAGGTTGGTATGATTTTTAATGTTTTTTTTTAAGAAGTGCTTATGCTCACCAAGGCTGCATATTTGATCAGTTTTTTATTCATTTTAAATGTAATTTATTCCAGTGATGTCAACACTGAATTTTCAGCATCATTACTTCAGTTTTCAGTGTTACATGATCCTTCAGAATTCAGTATGTCACTTTAAATCAATGTAAAGCATCATTGCTGAATAAAACTGTCAATTTCTAACAAAAATAAAGACTCTATACTGTGTTTGGTCAGCTCAGTGTCAGCTCCACTGACCAGTAGCGTACTTGTACGTTATGAACGGAATGAGTATATTTAATCATTTGATGTAGAGTTAGTTTATGTGTATAATATGTGATAATGTGATGTATTCAAACAGAACGAAGACAAATAATCATTTTGGTTTTGTTAGCTATAGTTCTGATGCAGAAAAGCATGTTCATGCGTTCATGACCTCTAGACGGGATCACTGTGATGCATTACTAGCTGGTTGTCCTGTATCCTCAATAAACAAGCTGCAGCTGCTAGAGTTCGTAGTAGGTCAAAAAATATGATCATATAACACAAATGTTATCATCTCCACACTGGTTTCATTTTAAGTTACGTATCAGTTACAAAGTATTGCTACTGACCTACAGTATAAGGCCCTGAACGCTTTAGCTCCTGTGTATTTAACTGATCTTATATTGCCCTACAATCCACCACGCTCTTTAAGGTCTCTGGGCTTCTGGTAGTACCATAGGATATCGGAAGTCCACTAAAGGATGGACAGCCTTTTCACATTTGGCTCCTAAACTTCCTGATGATGTTCAGGGCTCAGTTTAAACTTAAAGGGATACTCCACTTTTTTTTTGGAAATAAGCTCATTTTACAACTCCCCAGAGTTAAACAGTTGGGTTTTACCGTTTTTGAATCCATTCAGCCGTTTTTTTGATATTTAGAAGAATATCAGTAACCAGACAGTTTCTGGTCTCATTGACTTCCATAATAGGAAAAAATATATATTCTATGGAAGTCAATGAGACCGGAAACTGTCTGGTTACTGATATTCTTCTAAATATCAGAAAATCAGCTGGATGGATTCGAAAACGGTAAAACTCAACAGTTTAACTCGGGGGAGTTGTAAAATGAGCCTATTTCCAAAAAAAGTGGAGTATCCCTTTAAAGACACATCTCTTTAGCTAAGCATTCACATACTACACCTCATAATCCCGTAGTTATATCAGATCAAATGCACAATTATCTTTGTTTGAGAAGTTATGAATAGCAGCTACGCAAATTACTTTCCATCTGCTTTTTTGTTTTATCATGGGATGCCCATCCCAAGGTAACTAACTACGCCAACTCCAGTTTGGATCCAGCCTCTTATGAAGACTTCAGATGACTCAACACCTGCGAAGAGATGGTGCCAACTCCTGCAAGGACTTCAGATGAGGCAAACTCTGAATCAACATGCACCAATGCTAAATGATCTATATATTGTAATTTTGTGCAAAACTTGTAATAATTACTTCAACAAGTACGTTTTTACGTGATTTGTACATTTCTGAAATGCTCAGTCACCTCTGATAAACAAATTATTTGTAATGTAGACACATGCATTTTCCATAAAGCTGTTTTGAAAAAAATATGTATTGTGGAAAAAAAAGCTATACTAATAACTGTGAATTGAATTAAATGTGCACTTTTCCACATTAAAAAATAAATAGTGTGATTGAAAATACACTCTAAAAAATGCTGGGTTCAAATTTGGGTCAAATATGGACAAACCCAAATGTTGGGTTAAAAATGAAATATAAACATTTAACCCAATGGCTGAGTTTGTCCATTTTTGATCCAAAGATGGGTTAAAACAACCCAGCATGTTTTAGAGTGTATGTTGAAAGTTCGAAATGACAGTTGCATCAGTTCGTTCTTCTATTTCGCTTGAAGTATATCAGGGCCATTGATGTAAACAGAAACTTTCAAAGATCTGATATTTCAATGCAGCTTGCATTGGTGAGATTTGTATGCAAGACCTCCAGTGTGTGATGTTTTAAAATTCACACACACACCTGTCTCTGGCATCCCTCCACGATGATGAGTTTTTGTTGAGGTGAAGTGCGAGCAAACACAATCTCTGTGTGGTACCTCAGAATATCGTCCAGATACTCTGAGCTCATGTCCTTCAAGTCTGAACCATGAACCACACAGGCCTTAGCATCTCTGAAACGCACACACACACAGAACAGTGCCCATTTTCATTATCTGTGGAGAAGCAATAAAAGCGGATAAAACCCATTCAGATAGATTTAGTTTACACGCACTGAGTAACCCGGACTTTTGAACAAACACTCAACAGAGACAGATTCACACACACACACACAGACCTTGGATTGACTTGGCTCAGTGGTATATTAAGTCTCTCAGCGATATCCTCCACAGTCTCGTTGCCCTCAGAGATGATGCCGACACCTTTAGCAATGGCTTTGGCAGTTATAGGATGGTCTCCCGTTACCATGATAACCTGTAAAAACGGATTTCGGTCACCTTTGACCTTGGACACAAAACACTGTCAATGAATGGATGGATGGATGGGACCTATAAATGGATACCTTAATGCCAGCTGAGCGGCATTTGCCCACAGCATCTGGCACTGCGGCTCGGGGCGGATCGATCATGGAGATTAAGCCGAGGAAACAGAGCTGGTTGACCGGGAAATTCAGCTCGTCACAATCAAACGCAAATCCCCTCGGAAACTGAGAGGGAGAGAGGAACAGGTGGCAGAATCCTAAAGGAGAGAGAAAGTAGAGAATTCAAAGAAAGAAAGAAAGAAAGAAAGAAAGAAAGAAAGGAAGAAAGGAAGGAAGGAAGGAAGGAAGGAAGGAAGGAAGGAAGGAAGGAAGGAAGGAAGGAAGGAAGGAAGGAAGGAAGGAAGGAAGGAAGGAAGGAAGGAAGGAAGGAAGGAAGGAAGGAAGGAAGGAAGGAAGGAAGGAAGGAAGGAAGGAAGGAAAGAAGGAAAGAAAGAAAGAAAGAAAGAAAGAAAGAAAGAAAGACTTACCCAGAACCCTCTCGCCCAGTCCGCCCAGCTCCATATACGCTCCCTGAAACGCATCCTTCCAGTCATCGTCCATTGGGAGTTCCTGTCCATTGATCATTATGGAACTGCACCTGTACGAACAATCATCAATAAATCACAGCTATTGAATAAAGATAAGAATTACTATCAGTAATAAGAGATATTAATCACATCTATGGAATTTTGATGGATCAACAATACTTACAGCAGTAATCACAAATAAGTTTTATGATGTATCATCATCAATAATTCAAGTTATTGATTAATGTTTGTTTGTTGTAATTATCCAGTTTATTAATTATCCATTATCCAGTGCTATTTTAGGATAATATATTATTATAGTATTTATTAATATTTTGAATTAGCCTTTACTTTTAGATTTTAGATTTTCATTTTACAAACCTATGGTGCGATAATGTATTATTCATTGATGTCTTGCTCTGGAGGAAGTCAAATGTAAATGTATTTTGCCCGTGTGATGTCGCAAATCCCACAATATCCAAACGAGCCATTTTTGGAGCTTGGTTAAATAAATGCTTTGTTTATAATGAAAAATATGTTTTAAAATAGGCTATAATGGCATGTCAAATTTAATGGCATGTCAAAAGATCAAGGCAAATTTGATTTCTCAAATTTGATATTAATCGCAACTATTGATTCATGATGAATATTTAAAGCTATTATTAATCAATAAAAATTATGTTGTCTAATCAATAATCACAGCTACTGTTTCTTTTTATTTATGTTTATATATGGATTCACTGTATCGAGGTCTGGTATTAATTACCTTTCCAGAATCCTCTCTGGAGCTCCTTTCATCACCAGCAGGTGTCCAGTGGGACTCTCCTCTATCTCGTGAACAGACAGCTGAGAGAGAGAGAGAGAGAGAGAGAGAGAGAGAGAGAGAGAGAGAGAGAGAGAGAGAGAGGTAGAGAGAGAGAGAGAGAGAGAGAGAGAGGTAGAGAGAGAGAGGTAGAGAGAGAGAGAGAGAGAGAGAGAGAGAGAGAGAGAGAGAGAGAGAGAGAGAGAGAGAGAGATTTATTACTCAAGTCAATATCTGTATGACATCGACATATTTCTATAAGATCTTTGCAGCTTTGGGTGTGTGTTTCCTGTAGGTGAACCTGGTATTTGTTAGTTGAGTTGAATGGGATTTCTGCCACTTTAGGGTTGCTCTCTCTGAGAATCTGAACACTCCCGGACGAGAGCTCGACACACTTTAACAGAGCGGATTCTGACGCGTCACCTGCTGTGTCCCTCTGTGTACACAGTGTCAAAAAATCAAACAATAGAACACAACCCTTTATCTTATTTATGATTAATATTTCTGTATACAGTAAGTGTTACACACAAATGTAGTCAATGTACACTACTTTTCAAAAGTCTGGTGTCGGTAATGATTGTGAATGTGGTGTGTATTACCTTGCGCACAGGAATTTCCTCTTGTCCCGGTAAGAAGACAGCACGGTTACAAATCCCTGCGACTCGAGACAGAGAGAACCAAGTGGGAGAGCTTTTATCAAAGCAAGAACCTACACACACACACACACACACACACAGGAGAAAGAAAAGATTTGGTAAAGTGCGCTCAAACAGAGATATGAACTATAGAAGAACTTGCCCTTTAAATGTTCAAAAGGTAGCAAAAGCACTAAAGGTATATTTAGCAGAACTTTTCATCTAAAGTGACCTAACTTATATGCTAATTACAGGGACATTGTCCCTAAAGTATAATGAATATTTACACTGTCCTACACTCAATCAAGTTTTCATCAAAAACGATTTTTTTCTGTCCACAATGAAAGTGAATATGTTGTATACTGTAGATCCTGACACAACCAGTCAATTGCAATAGATTTATGTGAAGATGTGAATAGATCCATCTTCCTCTTTAATGAGCTGATAACCACTTCAACTGGATTGATTTGAGGAGTTCATCACCAGAACCGAATTCAGTCCAAAATTCATGAACGGATCATTCACATTGAACTAAATGAACTGATTCACGGACAAGTTCCGACTCAAAAGATTGATTTGTTCACAAATTGGACATCACTACACTCATTAAAATTGCTTATAAAAGCTAGGGCAGAAGTTTTTCAGTGAACAATGACTTTAGAACTACTTTTATGGTGGGTTTTTCTCATTTTGGAACATTATTTCAAACACAAAGACCCTCATTTATCATTCTTACGTAGATGGGTGGATATGTTGGCGTAAGATTACGCTTACACTGCTCTCACCACCTGATCGTTATTATTATTTAAAAGAAGATGATTGTAATTTTTATTATTTTGTCAGTCTGAATTATTTTTTGGTCATTGAAAGCCTTTCATTACCGAACCCAGTCCGTGTGCACCTGCCGGGTCTAACCCTGAAACGTAAGGTAAAGCGCACAGGCTCGCAACTGAAGGAATACATATGCTTTGGTAAAGTCACACAAATTAAATATTGAAGTCCATGTTGCACAAAAATAAACACTGAAGTTTATAAGTACTATGTTGTTGGGTTTTTTTTACATTGGGTCATAATATATGATGTCATTTAGTTTATCAGTGTGTTTTGTGGTGTTAGGAATAGTTTATCTGCAAACTAACTCAAAAAGTGTGTACACCACCTCCTGAGCTGGCATAGGATTTGAGCATGCTGTACGCCAACGTCCATATTGATAAATCTCAAAGTCACCGTAGTTTTGGGTGTACGCTGGAAATTTGGTGTACGCACTTTGGATAAATAAGGGCCAATGTGACCTAACAATGTTCACATGTTTAGTCTGTGGACCTCAAAGCATTCTGACCTGATTGGTCCTCGGTGGTGTCGGCCTCGTGGATCTGATTGTCAAACCACATGTGAGCTACAGTCATCCGGTTTTGAGTGAGGGTTCCAGTTTTATCCGAGCAGATGGTGGATGTGGAGCCCAGAGTCTCCACGGCTTCTAGATTCTTCACCAGACAGTTTTTGCGAGCCATACGCTTTGCAGTCAGAGTCAAACATACCTGAGAGAGAATGGATGGAGTTAAAATAGAAGTTCTAAAATACGATAATGTTTTATAGTCTTTATGCCTTTTGAAAAGTGTTTTTGAGGGTTTATTAAAATAATGTCGAAAGAAGTCATACAAAGAGAGAAGGATAAAAGAATGAAACTCAAAAGAATGAGAAGAAAATCTTCAGTATGTAAGTTTATAGAATACCATTCAATAGTTTGGGCTTGTTAAAGCTACACTGTGTGATTTTTTACCCCTATCTAGCGGTGAAAAGGTATATGACCATCCAGTAAATATTAGTTTCTGTTCCTCTCAATTCCGATTTCGTTTTTAACTCCTACGGTGGCCAATGTAGTCCAAGATTAACATGGCTTCCAGTTCGACCTCGTCCATGAGTGTTAACTCAAACGTAAACGTGAAAGGCGAAGCTTGAATTAACGGGTATGTCCCTCTTTGGCTAATGTACTTTCAAGATGGAGGGGCAACATGGCGACCGACATTAGAACCCCTTACCCGTATTTATTTTCAATGGCATATTATACACTCACGAGAATACTTTATTACTTGAACGAAGTAAATATACATTAATGAGCACATATATTTTTGAAAGAACTAAGTGTTTTTAGCTAAGAATAAACTAAAAGAGTTACACAGTGTAGCTTTAAATGTATTTAAAATGTAACTAAGCATCATTACTCCAGTCTGCAGTGTCAAATGATACATGCTGATTTTCTGCTCAAGAAACATTTCTTGATATTATCAATGTTGAAAAAAGTTGTGCTGCTTAATATTTTTTGGAAACTGTGATGCATTTTTTTCCCAGGATTCTTTGGTGAATAGAAAGATCGAAAGAACAGCATTTATTTGACATAAAAAACAAATATTTGTAATATTTAAAATGTCTGAACCCAAACCTTTGAACGGTAGTGCATGTATCATAATATGTAAGTGTTTATATGTGTGTCTCACCGTGACAGTAGCCAGCAATCCCTCAGGGACATTGGCAACAATGATGCCAATGAGGAAGATGACGGCCTCCAACCAGGAGTAGCCCAGAATAAGGGACAGGATGAAGAACGACACGCCCAGAAAGATGGCCACGCCCGTAATGATTTGAATGAAGTGCTCGATCTCCCTGTTGATGGGCGTCTGACCCACCTCTAGACCGGACGCCAGAGTCGCAATGCGGCCCATCACTGTATGGTCACCTGTGTTGATCACTATGCCGTGGGCTGTGCCTGCACACACACAAATGAACCAATAAATGTGTGAAAGTAAGAAAAAGCAGTGATGGATGGATGGATGGATGGATGGATGGATGGATGGATGGATGGATGAATGAAGCAATGAATGAATGAAGATCCGACCTTCCACACAGTTGGTGGAGAAGAAGCTGATGTTTCTGGTCTCCAGGGGGTTTTCATGAGTGAACTCTGGAGAACGTGTCTGAGGTTCTGACTCTCCGGTTAGAGACGAGTTATCCACCTGAGAAAGGCAGAAAAGATGTTCTTATCCTGATCACAGGCTTCTCACTAAGACTACAGGCTGGTAAACAAAGCTGATCCCAGATCTGAGATCTTTCCCTTAATATCCATCAACAACACTTGCCCTCTCTCTACCTTGCAGCCACTGGAAGAGACGATCCGAAGGTCCGCTGGGATTCTGTCTCCACCCTTGATCTCCACCAGGTCTCCCTGAACCACTTCCTCTGCATTAATCTGAAACTTCTCCCCTTCACGGATCACCAGAGCTTGCTGAAAGAAAAAGTCAATTGTAAAGTTCCTCAAACATGATGATGCAGAAAAACTATTTATTTAGGGAGAGGCCTACAGCAACGAGTAGCCTATATTAGAACAGAGTTTGCAATACTGTAAGCAACCTACACTATCAATGTGTGTGTGTATTTATAGACTTTATACTGTAACTTTTGGGGTCACCTACCGTATGTGTGGTTTTCTACCATACTGACTTTTTAAATTACCATTTAGTCTATTTTTTGTGCTTTCTTTAATTTTAAACTATAAATTTATAAAATAGTTAGTTCCAATCCTTGATTCTGATTGGTCAATAGCTGTGCTTTGTTCATGACAACACACGGCTATGGTCGCTTCACCCAACGGTTCTATGCAACACTGTGCAACACTGCAGTTCCTATGTTGATTTGATTTGAGCTTTCATGCATTTTACACATTGGAATGTTGTTGCTGTTCATGGTCAGGGACTATTTTTTTTCAAGTGGAAAGAAGGATTTTTGTGATTTTACTTCATGAAAGTTGCACTAATACATATTTTTGTACTTCAATATTTTTATTGTGTTAACCGTTTTATAAAAGCAATAAAGTACTCGAGGCAACTGCTGTATCGTGAATAAGTAACGGCTTAAGGGCGTTGCCAGCAAACAATTTTAGGTTCTGGGAACATTAGTTTTTGGTTCCCAGAACGTTCCCTGTAAAGTTTTCTTAACAAAAATAGAACGTCCCCTTAAGGTTAGGGTAACATTCTGGGTGGGAACACTTAGACCCTAAAAAAGACCCTAAAAATTAACCTACAGGGAACGTTCCCAGAAAGTTCTCCTTAGGTTATAAAATTAAACCTAAAAATAACCTACAGGGAACATTCCCAGAACATTCTTATTTGTTTCCCAAAAAAATAACCAAATAGGAACCATACGGGAACGTTAGGGGACGCGAATTAGCACAGCCTCTCGTACCTTATTGCCTACAAAAAAAACAAAAACAATAAAGTTTCAAAGTTTTGTCAAAGTAAGAAATAAATACGATTTTTTTCCCCATCTTTGCCTTTATAAATAAGATATACTATATTTCTTTACTTCATGCACCACATTTGTTTTCTGTAGTGTATTTCAATATTGTAACCAATATTTCAACAAAGCTAAATCTGAAAGAGGGGGTGGTGGCATTGGCATGTGGTTCCTTTCATAAGTTAAGAAGGATTTACATTCATTTATATAAATCATACATTGGGATTTTAAATGTTGAAAGGGATTTACATGGATTTATGTAAATCACATAAAATATTGCTCATAATGGTTTCCGTTTGGGATTTGGTATCATTTACATGCATTCATTTTGCATCCAAAGCAATATGCTACTGTTGTCACAGTCACACTGACCTGAGGCACCATGTTTCTGAAAGAGTCCATGATCCGGGAACTTTTGGCTTCTTGATAATATGAGAAGCAGCCAGTTATGATGACCACAGCAGCTAAAACCACACCCAGATACAGCTGCAGTAAAGCGGAGAGAGGGAAACATAAGTCAAGGGTCAGGGGGTTCAAAACTACAAACTATAAGGGTTAAGCCAAGACTCTATCACTATTTTTCCATCTGTAAATATGCTAAAAAATATATATATCTTATGAAGAGTTATTGACAGCTTACAGTTAAGCAATTTCTGGGGTCTTTACCCTGAAATGCACTTTAGTGACCAATATATGAAAAGTGTTAAATATACGCCCACCAATCACAAAAGTTACTATATTTTAACCATCTTTACATAAACAACAGACTCATACATTGCAAAAGAACAGCACAGTCAGACCATTTTAAACACATGCACACCGTGTCATCATAACACTTAAACAAAACCGTTTAGAACGGGAAATGTGCAGAAATCATGATGTAAAAGAGCAAACACAGTTAAACGATCCTTAACTTCATGTTTTCAGTTATCACTGACCCTAAACTATCCCACAAGCAGCTGGGAGCTCAGTCTACAAACTTGGACTCATTCATCATACTGTAAATGGGACACCAGAGCTAAAAGCAATGTATCCACCTCAGTAGCCAAAAATTTTAGCTGCGGGTTTTAATTCCCCTCTATTGGAGTGAGGCCAAATGAACAAATTTTTGAGATTTAATCGGCTTAAATACGGATTTTTAGAAAACTTAGAGATTTGTACAAAGGAACTTGCACAGGAATTAGAGATAAACATTGGTACTTTCATTATTTATCGTGAATTATATTATTTTGAAAATTGCATTAGGTGTTAACACCATCTCCTCATAATGAGGCTTCTTTAGGATTTGTGCAATATACTAAAATATTAATTCAATCCCAAATTAGTTCAAGAATTGTTTTTAAATGCACAAAGCTACACTATGGGACGTGTCACTTACAACAAGCTTTAAATAACATGGATCTACAGGACCGAGACTCAATGTCACCCAGATTTAAACCCGTGGCTCTTACAGGAACACAAGTCACTGTGTCTGGACAAGGCCACAGCTCACAACATTCTCACAATCTCTCATTGGCTGGAGGGTAAGTGCACTCACATTGTCATTGACAGGCTCATCCTCAGTGGCCGCCTGAATACTGTAGGCAAGAAAGCAGAGGAGGGCACCGATCCAGAGCAGGATGGAGAATCCTCCGAACAGCTGCTTACAGAACTTCACCCATTCTGGTGTGGTGGGTGGCGGGGTCAGTGCATTTGGACCGTCGCGGAGCAGAATTTCTTTCGCTCTCTTATGGGTCAGACCCTGGTGGGATGGAGACAAAGTAACTCAAGATTCCCTGCAGACAATTTACCAATCAGCAGGTCAAGATTAGAGACCCAGGCAGCTTTTCGCAAGAGCATTGTACATCGAAGTCAATTAAAGTGTTGGTTTATATGATCTACTTGTGCTTACAACGCTTTTGGGAATTGCAGTCTGGGTTATAATATAATGGAATATATATGTATATATATGAAGAGTTCAGATGCAAAAGCCTCTAAATGCCATTTGAAATTTTCTTCTAAAATGATCATTTTTATCAAGCTTGTATATTTAAGTTCATTAATTTCACTTAAATGGCAATGAAGATTACCTATTAATTGTCATTTAAGTGAAATTACTGAACTTAAATATACAAGCTTGATAAAAATGATCATTTTAGAAGAAAATTTCAAATGGCATTTAGAGGCTTTTGCATCTGAACTCTTCATATACACACATCAGCTAAAATGAATAAATGTAATGCTTTTAGGTTACGCTTTATTTTACAGTACGTGTTACCCAAAAAAATGCTGGTAATATGATGTAACTACAAGGGTTAGGTTGGGTTTAGGGATAGATTCAGGGTCAGTACCTACACTCTTAGAAAAAAGGGTTCATTGGGGTTCTTTATATGAAGCATAGGGTTCTTTATTCAACTCCAAAGAACTTTTTATGCTACAACAAGAAAGAACCCTTTTGGCACAAAGGTTCTTTATAGGCTTTTATTCATTCATATATTACATTATTCTGTAACATTTTGTAGATGTAATTAAATTGTTTATTAAACTGTTGAAGTAACTTAATGTCACATTTTAATCATGCTGATTTTTAGATCTTCATGTGATATTGAATAACTACATAACATTATATATATATATATATATATATATATATATATATATATATATATATATATATATATATATACACACATTTTCTAACTCCTATATCTTGAATTTTGTGGTCATTCACATGCATTCATAAATACATTTTAGGGTCTTGATGTTTGTCAATAATATGAAATATTTAATCTGGAAAGGACAAAACAAATGATAATGAATGAACTCAAAAGGTTTCATATAGAACCTTTTTCCTGGTTAAAAAGAACCTTAAAGGGTTTTTCTTATCGAATCCTTAAAACGGGTTCTGTATAGAACCTTTTAGGGTTCCAAATACATAGCTCTGATAGAACCTTTTAAGGTTCTATATAGAACCTTTTCTTCTAAGAGTGTAGTTATAACCCAGTTATTGTAATTGCTTGTTTGTATTTTTTTAACAAAGGTTCAAGCTCCAGAAATAGGATATAGGATAAATGCTCTATCAAAAATATCAGAAAATGGTTTCAAATTTTATATTTATTTAACTAAAGCCGTTTTTCCCAAGTGATATCACTGTAAATAATATCTCTCTATATCTTTCAAACCCTTGTTTATTTGGTCGTAAGTATAGGCCTATGTAGCTTGAATGTGCCGGTGAGTAAAATGTCATTGCGATCTGAAAAATATCCGATTCCTTAATGTAAATGTCGAAGGTGAGAGTTAAGATGACTCACTTTGGCAAGGTCAACTCCATAACGAGTGCTGAGCTCATCTAGAGACAGCTTATGATCATCCTGTAGTAGAAACACACACAAGAGCGTCAGACTATTGACAATTATGAACCGTCTAGATGTTTCACATTCTTATAGAGACGATTTCATTGTTTGATTTGAAATTATGATAGTCTCTCACATGCTTGCTCACACATGAAATAATAACTTCTTACCAGTGACACCTCTTTCTTCAGCTCATCTAAAGCTTGATCTTTCATCTTTCTCTTTCCTACCGCTGGAGCAACCTCAGGGCTGCTTTCATGTCCGTACTGAGACAGAGACAGACACAGAGAGAGAGGAAGAGAATAATACCCAGAGAATACAATTATATTACTCAGAGATTGTGCTTTCGCAGATTATGAGATTTCTCAGTTGTTTCCTTCATGTTTCATTCTTTCCAAGTAAAAATAGAAAAAAAACAGATCATGTGACACTGAAGACTGGACTAATGATGCTGAAAATTCAGCTGAAAAAAATACATTTTTAAATATATTAACATAAAAAATATGTCATTTAAATTTACTGTTTTTTCTGTATTTTTGATCAAATAAGTACAGCTTTGTTAATTATTAAAGTTCTTTCAGAACCTTACAAATCCTAAACATTTGGATGGTATATACATGCACACACATTTGATAATCGCATCACACTGGCACTTATTTGTTAATTAGTCTGCTGAATATTCATGAATTAATCATATTTTTTACCATAATGTTGCTTTGTACTTTACAGCTCAGTAGTTATGTCTTTAAAACTACATACTACAAACTATGGCAGGCCTTTGACAGTGTTATCAAACACGTGAGTGTGCTTGAGCATGACGGACCATCTAATGTGCTCGTCTTTGGCAGGAAATGTGTGCTGTGTGCTGACACATAGGAACAGGGTGTCATGGAAATCACCTGGTCCTGTCACTCTCACTCAGCTGTGTGTGTGTCTGTGTGTGTGTGCACGTGTACAGACAGATCAGCATGTGGAACAGATAGAAGATCCTTCATTATACCTTTAATCTGACCTCTTCTCTGAATTAATTCATATTAATACCAATCAAATCCAGCATAATCCATCACACCTCTCACCCTCATTATGAGCAAAAACAGCTTTCAGAGGGCATCACATCGGTAAAATCATTTTCAGGTAATCACACACGTCAGACCAAGCTTCAGCGAATCTCAAGAGAACTTTCAAGAAATGTTCAGGTCATATTTTCATATAAAAAGAAATGATATATGAAAACAAACCTATTTTTAGGACAATTAACATTATTGCATTGTGACATTTGTATGACTCTTATGAGCTCATTCTCCTTCCTCAATTCACACTTCACAGTGGCTTTCATTCTTACTACAGCAATGTGAAAAACATTGTTTTATGCTACTTTAATATTTTAGCATTATTTATTAAATTGTAAATTAAATTTGTTATTTAATAAAAATATTAGTTATTATTATTTTTTGTAAAAATTTGGAAGTAAAAAAATCCCCATTATTATTAAAAGTGCAGGTGAAAAATATTAGTTTTGTGCTACTTTAATATTTTAGCATTATTTATTAAATTGTAAATTAAATTTGTTATTTAATAAAAAATATTATTATTTTTTTTTTTTTTTAAATTTGGAAGTAAAAAAAATCCCCATTATTATTAAAAGTACAAGTGAAAAACATTAGTTTTGTGCTACTTTAATATTTTAGCATTATTTATTAAATTGTAAATTAAATTTGTTATTTAATAAAAAATATTAATTATTATTTCTTTTTAAATTTGGAAGTAAAAAAAATCCCCATTATTATTAAAAGTACAAGTGAAAAACATTAGTTTTGTGCTACTTTAATATTTCAGCATTATTTATTAAATTGTAAATTAAATGTTATTTAATGAAAAAAATATTAATTATTATTTTTAATTTTTCCCCCATTATCCCCATTATTATTAAAAGTACATTTGAAGAACATTTGTTTGAATTTTGAAAATTTGGAATTTAAGATTTTAATTTTTTTTAAATCAATTTCTTTTTTTTTGTCCAGTATTACAGTAAAAATGTGTCTTTTTTGCATTACAGTAATAAGAAGTTAGGGAAAAAATGTCATGAAAATAATGTCATCATGTGAATAATCCTAATGGTTTTAAAACAGGATTTATTTTCTTAATGCAAATTATAATTGTATTTTTTTCTTTCGATTATCTTGTGACACATCACCCCAACGTTTCTTTGTGAGATTCATACATTTCCTTTTCTAAGTCACACAGAAACATATTCCCACATAATCCTGATATGTCCATAAGAAATGCATGTGATACTGAACCAATACATTATTTAAGGGTGCATGACACTTACGAAAAAAACAGCGAGAGAAAAGGACAGACAGAATAATTGAAGCACCACAGAAAGACACACTCACCCCTTTTCCCATGTTCGTTGATAATGAACTGATGCCCAGATTTCTCCCACTCTCGCCTCACACGTGTGGAAGACACTGGTGGCTTTTTTTGGAGGTAACAAACCCTCCTTCTCAACCTGATAACACACACACACACACACACACACACACACAACTTGTTCTCTCCCCACATTTGTGCCTCAGGGTAACCCGAAGCTCACTCCCCACCCCCTTATAAATACACACATACACTCACACGACACAACCTTCATGCCCGTGGCTGTATACCTGCACCTGCTACCACTTTCCTCTTCTTTCTGTCTGACACACTTATATTATCACTATTTATTTTATGCTTGTTAGCAGGGCAGAAGAAGCGAGACGGGTTGAATTCACCATTATTATGATCTGTTGGTGTTGATGTGGCTTGAGGATTTTTTCCCCCCAACTAAATCAAGCCTTGAGACTGTGGAAACTACAACTGTCGTCAATGTCTCTGCCAGTTCCATTAAGACCAGGACTGGAGAGAGCAGCTGCTCTCCTGACCCTGCTGTGCCCGAGAGCGATACTTGGCTGACGCAAAAATCAGTGATAAATCACATGAACTTCACGTGCTACACTATTTATTGTCTCTGTGGAGGACATAATATAGCCTACATTTTTTTTTACAGGCTGACGGTATATAGTTTAAAATGTGTCCTGTCCTCTGGTTATAGTGTTACATATTATTATGTAGTTGATGATGTAGTTTACTGAACACTTGACATAGAGATGGATGTTAAAAGGTACAATATGTAAGAGTTTTGTATCAAAATATCCAAAAACCACTTGCACAGTGTAATATATTTCTTTCAATTGTGTACTTACATCATCCTAAATGTGTCTGTCCAAGAATTTGTAAATTCAGAGAAATTCACAATTTTAAATATTGCACGTCCCTTGTCAATGATGTAATACCCGTATTATCCCTGGTTTTCACTTGTCCTGCTATAGTAACCATGACGACAGATGATGGACAACAGTGTAATGTTTAGCGGCACGCTGTTGTTGTTTCGTTCAAACATTATGGATCATGGCAAGCAGACTTTGGGACAAAAGGAATAGAAATAAAATGAGGATCAATATTGGCAAGGCGTTTTCAAGCATCATACCACAGTCATGTTAAAAAAAACATTAATGTTTTCACTCATCCACAAACATTATTTGATCCATCAGCATGACAAGTTCTATGATTCTGCTTATTCACTGCGTCATCAATCTACTTCTTTGTTATTGTAAGAGGTTAGCGACCCCTAAATTATATATTGTAGCTTTAACACCACTGTGGCCAGCAAGACTAGTCTTAAAAGTTAGTCATCTAACTTTTTGTAAGTCAGTTACATAAAAAGGTAGAGGGAAAAGTAATATGAGGAGTATCTTACGGTATATCTGACTGCTAGTTGGCCAAAATAGTAGGCCTACTTAAACTGATATTCACCCAAAAATGAAAAATATTTAATTACTCAGCCTCATGTCATTCCAAAGCAGTAAGACATTCATTCATCTGATGTTTTCCGCAAAAATCTTTCTAAACTCAGGCTTCAGACAGGAAGTGGGTTAAAAATCGAAAGACCCCACTCACTTCGGTTTGAATCAATCCCTCCTCTCTTCCTTCTCTGCAAATGTCTCTACTTGACTAATGCCTTACTACCACAACAAAATGAACAATTCTTCTCTCACATGCTTTTCAAAACCTTCTCTTTTCTTAACCCTCATCCTCCTTCATCAACCCTAACAGCTGATGACTTTGCCACATTCTTCATAAATAAAATAAACACCATTAGCGGCCAATTTTCCACACCACAATTTGACACACAGACATCTTAACAGCTAACACACATCAGCTCTCGGAGGGAAAAGTCTCCAAACCCATCCTTTCCAATCACCCTTCTGTCCACTTGATCCTGTTTCTTCCTCAGTTCTACCCAAATTCACTCACATCATCAACACCACTCTTCAGAATTCAAGCAGGCTCGGGTAACCCCGCTGCTTAAGAAACCCACTCTAAATACTACAGATCTAGAAAATTACAGACCGGTATCCCTTTTTCCATTCACTGCAAATACACTTGAATGAGTCATTTTCAACCAGTCTCTACCTTTCTTGCACAGAATAACCTCCTGGACAACAACCAGTCTGGTTTCAAAAGTGGCCACTCAACTGAGACTGCCCTGCTCTCGGTAACTGAAGCTCTGAGGCATGAGCAGCTTCCAAATCCTCAGTACTCATCCTGCTCGGTCTGCTGCTTTTAACACCATTAAACACCAGATCCTTCTGTTAATCCTCAAGACAAAGGGCATGTCAGGAAATGCACTCCAATGGTTCAAGTCTTACCTCTCAAGTAGATCCTTCAGGGTGTCATGGAGAGGATAGTTTTTAAGTCGCAACAACTAGCTACTGGGTGCTTCAGGGCTCAGTGCTTGGACCACTTCTCTTCTCCATCTAAATGTCATCACTAAGATCCGTCATCCAGAAACATGTTTTTTTCTTATGACACACAACTCTACCTCTCATTCCACACATCTCAGGATCCAAAGGCAGCTGCTCACATCTCAGTCTGTCTGACAGACAATTCTTGCTGAATGGACCGCCACCTTCAACTGAACCGCGTGAAGACAGAGCTGCTTTTTGTCCCTGCCACCCCAACACTACACAACTTCTCCATTCAGCTAGCTTTGTCAACAATAACTTCATCCAGGGCTGGATTGCCAATTGGACTGGTTGCCAATTGCTGCTTGCATAAAATGCAAGGCTTGACACCCCTACACTCTAAAAAAAGGTTCTTCAGGGGTTCTTTGCGGTGGTCATGGTGCTATATAGCACCACTAAGCCCAGTTTGGTTCTTCAGTGGTTCTCTGGGGTGGTTAACATGCTCTATGGCACCTCTAATGGTTCCCTTTAGTCACTCCGAGTTACTTCGGAATGACGTAGAATGGGGGGGTTTCGCATTCTACGTCATTCCGACGTAACGTCTCCGTTCCCTACTCAGGGAACGAGGGTTACATCCGTAACCGAGACGTTCCCTTTCGTAGTCACTCCGAGTAATGTCGGAATGACGTAGAATGCGAAACCCCCCCATTCTACATCATTCCGAAGTAACATCTCCGTTCCCTACTCAGGGAGCGAGGGTTACATCCATAACCGAGACGTTCTACATAGCACCATATGACAAAGATAAGTGCTGCTTAAAGTGGTTCCCCTATGATTACAAGCCAATGAACCACTTTTAGTGCTATTCCATTTTTTTAGAGGGTATACCTAAACTCATTAAACGTGCATCAAGAAGCTTGCGTTCTGCCAGTGAACGGCGCTTTGTGGTGCCATCTCAAAGAGGTACAAAATCACTTTCACAGACCTTCATCTGGACTGTTCCCTGCGGGTGGAATGACCTGCCCAACTCAATCCGAGTCTTTAGCCATTTTCAAGAAATGCCTATTTTCAGCAACACCATTAATACTAAAACGTATTCTATTTCTATTTTAAAAACAACAACTTTGCTAGTACTGTGCTGGACTAACTTGCGATGATCACTGCACTTGCATATTGTTGTCCTATTGTTAGTTTGATTGCTTGCTCTCTTCATTTGTAAATTGCATAAAAGTTGCTAAATGATTAAATGTAAATCTTTGGAACACAACCCAGATATTTTTTGATGTAATCTGAGATAGGGCTGTGAAACGATTATTCGCAATTAATCTCATCCAAAATAAAAGTTTGCGTTTACATAATATATGTGGTGTATAATTATATAAAAATAAATACACACATGCATGTATATATTTAAAAACAATTTGTTATTCATATATAAAACATTTCTATCTATAATATAAATTATATATAAATATACATGCATGTGTGTGTATTTATATATACAAATTAATTATACACCATACATACACATATATGTAAACACAAACTTTTATTTTGGATGCGAAAAATCCCGATTAATCGTTTCACAGCCCTAATCTGAGAGCTTTCTGTCCCTCCATTGACAGCTACACAACTATCAATATGTCCCTTCAAAAAGTTAATAAAGAGATCATAAAACCAATCCATATTGGATATTGACATATACACAAGATATTGGTGAGCAACCTGGTTGCCACATGCTATTCATCCAGGAAACTGTAACGTTTACTGGGTGTAATCACCCAATACATATATACTGTAATACTGTCATTACTTATCGGTTTGTGGCATTTACTGCCGATATCTCCAAAATAACATTACATTTCTCTTTTACTCTAAACAACTCATCTGTGGATAATTTAGACCATTCTATCAAAACTCACACACAAGGGATCTGATTTTTTTATTGATGTTTTTCTGAAATTATTTGAATTTGACACTTTTCTTTTTACAAGACATTTTACAGAAAATCGAAGTTAGCTGGGTTAAAGTCAAAATAAAAGTAAAAAATAATTAGACGTTTTAAACGGAGTTTGGAGAGAAAACGGTTAAATAGACCTGTACCAATACATACAACATGGGAATTCCCCGATATTTAAACAGTTTAATGGCAGGTACCATGTGGCTGCTCGACATTTACTCTGAGATGCATAAAAAGCATCTGACTGTAGCTTAACAAACATTTCCCACAAGCCTTCGCAATTCTACAACTTTTCCCAGCGTTCCCGATGAGAGCCCCTGTCTGGCTCGAGGTTGACATCCATGAAGATTTGAAGAGAAAAAACATATCCAGTGAGATTGAGATGTTTATTGGACTTTGGCTTGACTTTTCACCTGAATATGAATTCAGTCCAAGTCCATATCTCAGTATTTAATAATTTATATCACTCTCAAAAACCTTTCTGTCCCTAATGCATCACTTCCTGTGACCTTAGCATGCCAACACCATGATGGGAAACACTTTTATGAAGAAACAACCACATAAATTCTGCCATGTCAGTCAAATGAAAGTGCAGAAATATTATTAAACATCATTAAACTATTACATTTCTGCGTCCGAAACACAAACAGTCCCAGGGTGCTGCTGCACAGCTTGTCATTACTAACGACGACATGACAAATATTGCTACAATGTTGTTTTTTTGTTCCCCTAACATGTTGACAGGTTACAGACATGTCATCAGACTACAAACATACACACATCTATCATGGTCAGCAGAGAGCTAGCTAAATTAACCTTTTTTTTTTTTTTTTTGCATTGAAGTCAAAATGGCCAAATGAAAAATGTTCTCATGTGGGCAGCAGGGGGCAGGAGAGAGTGCTGGGGTTTTCTTACCAGCAAAAACAGGGAACGAGAAGTGGAGGTGGTGGATGAGTGTTTGGGATAGTTATAGGAGGATTAGAGAGAGGTGAAGTAAATCTAGGACTCAGGATGAGCGATGGCCCTAACTAATGATATGTTTCGAGGGGGGTTCCACCATAAGAGCCGGCCCTCATTGGACAGTCGTTTAAAAAAGGGAAAGAATGGATACAGAGACAGTTTTCCAGTTAAAAGTGAGTGTTAAAATAATCAGCTGTTTGTCAGACAACAGCATATGGAGACAGACGTGAGAATCTGGCTTAGAGTATCAAGTATCTCTCACAGTGTGTGTTTGAGAGTCTCTGCCAACAGTATCGACGTCATTTTGGGTTTTTCAGTCACTGCGGTCGGAGTAAAAACAAAGTGCAACTCTTAGTCAAACTCGAATGGCTGTAAACTACGTCAAAAAAACGTTTTGGGAAGGCACTTGGGATGCATGAGATGACGCCATGAGGGTTAGCGTGTGTTTGAGAAAGTATTGGACACATTTTAATTGTGAGAAAGTGCATGTGTGATTCTATGACAAAAAAAAAAAAAAAACAACAACAAATACTAGTGCTATATTTAGCTCTCAGTAAATGAAGGGCAGGGAGGGAGGCTACTTTTGGGGGCCGGCCTACAGGAAGTGATGTAATAGCACCAGTATATCAGATGAAGAGAAAGGTGAATTTATAGATGGAAATGTAATAAAAAAAAGACAAAAAGTGTCAGAAATGCTATACAGAAGAGAGATTAGAGGATAGTAAGACCAAAGACAGAGAACAACAGAGCGATAGGCAGTAAAACAGAGAAAAACACAAAGAGAGGGAGGGAACAAGAAAAAAAGACAGTTAAAATAAAGTTTCCAAAATAACTGTTCAGCAAGAATACAAAGTGTGAAATGTGTGTGGCTAGGATTGTGCTCTTGTATAAGACTGCATGTGTGTGTGTAGAGAGAGAGAGAGAGAGAGAGAGAGAGAGAGAGAGAGAGAGAGAGAGAGAGAGAGAGAGAGAGAGAGAGAGAGAGAGAGAGAGAGAGAGAGAGAGAGAGAGAGAGAGAGAGAGAGAGAGAGAGTGTTGATGGCTGAGTGGTCTGTCACTCAACAAGAGGAAATCTTCACCATTCTGCCACCATTATAGCTCTCAAAAACACAAGTGTCAGTGTGTGTGTGCAATGGGCGGCTCTCAGCTCTGGGTTTCTGTTGTGAATGTGTGATGATGTTGAAGTGATATTTATAAGACTGTTCAAACCAGGTGCAATGTAACAACTTTCGGGAAGTAAGTAATTTGTCTGTGCTTCCTGAAAACACACACTTTAAGATTTAAAAGTGCTAGAGTGGGGCTCAAAAGTCCACACTGAAAATCTAGAATTTAAACATTTTTTTACATTTAAACATTTTTTTACATTTTTTACATACATTTTTTTTTTTTCAAAATAGAGGTAAAGCAAATATTTAGAGAATTAAATGATGCCAATAATATAATTCACGATGGATTTTTTAATTATTATTAAAGAAGAAAAACTAGAAGCTTTTCCGATTTTTTGAACCTCACTGCATGCGTAGCCTGATTTTGGACCAATCCGATTTTAATGTGGGTGGAGCTTTCCATATTAACGAAACAAAGTCAGAACCCAAGCAACCCAAACTATATCTAATTAAAATATATAATGATTATACATCAAAATAATAAAATATTTTGCCACAGCTGTGCAAGACATTTTCTCCAACAAAACTCATCGAAGAAATTGTTTAGCTTGTCGCTTAATAGTGTTGCACCTGGATTTGGACACAGATTTTTTTTTTCTTTGAGATGTGTTTTTTGGGGAAATTGGGATTATAATGAGAAAAACTTCACCCCTCTCCTGTCCTCCTGTATTTAAGGATTCATATTTCAATCCTCTTCTCCAAAACTCTCCACCACCCCCTCTTTTCATACCCGTCTCTCTTACTTGAGAGCGAATTTGTGAGCGAGTTGAGAAAAGAACGCTGCGGGACTTGTTTTAGTTTGCCCTTTCTCTCTCTCCTGTTTAGTGAGCTCTAGCTCAATGGTCATAAGAACCCTGTCCTGCCTGCCCAACTTTGCTGCCTCGTCCTGGGCTTGAGCCTGGGTCGAGGCCGCCCCACTCGGGGGCTCTAGCTCTCTGCTCCACAATCCCTATTTCTTCTCCCTGCGAGACTCCTGTTTCTTCTTCTCTGATGCTGCTGCCTTCAGCTTGGCCGGATCCATCACAGCTGAAGCCTGGAAAAGAGAGGGAGTGTGGAGAGGGGAGGAGTGAGTCTCTACGGGAGGAGAGCAAGAGAGAGAGAGAGAGAGAGGTATAGAAAGAAAGCAAGAAGCAAAGAGAGAAAGGAAGAAGAAGGGCATGTGGGTTAGGTGGGAATGGTCAGATGAGTTTATCGGATATGAGGAACCAGAATAAGGGAGGTAGTTTCATTACAGAAGAGAAGTAGAAGAAGAAAAGAGAGAGTGAAAGGCTAAACAAGTGGTTAGAAGGAGATGAACACCAGGGGAACTTTCGGTTTCTGGAAAGGGAGGACAAAACAGGAAGTGGCCAGTTAGGGAGTGACAGCGTGACATCACAGCTCCTAAATAAAAGAACTCATACAGCTGACCATTGACTCCTTCACCATCGGGATGCTGAAACACGCTTGATTATCTTTAGTCTTTACACAAAGAAGATTCACTGTATGTCAGAAATTTAAAGGTCAAGGTCAAACTCAATTAAAGGTGAAGTGAATCATTTTTCCAAGTAATAATACGTTGTACAGTAAGCGGACTTCCTGAACAGACTCCTGTTTGTTAAAACAATAAAAGGGTGGGTTTTTGGAAAGACAATGTTATTATATTTTTCCAGTTCTGTTTGATACTGCTAGTGCAGAAATTATACACTTCAGCTTTAAATTTTAATATTCCAGAAGATAAACAATTTAAGCTCTCATTTAAAATTGATTTCTTTCGACAGAACTTGTTTATAACCAAATAAATATTCCTTTAAAGTTCTCTGTGATGTCAAATCTAGAAATAAGTCCAAGAAAGGCTTACAATAACTGTACATTTTTCATTTTTAAGAAGCAGCAAGTTTCCACAAAGGATTTTTAAAGTCCTGAGATCTTAGTTCTAGTCTGTAGCACTCAACCTGCATTCAGTTGAATGGATATTGGAGGGTGGACTGGGACTGGTTTACACTGACAGAACCAGGAAAATAAAGAAATGAAAGAGAAAGAGAGAAGCTGACAGGAAACGCATACGGTGGAGTACAAATACAGGAATGTATACTCAAACAGATGACTGAAAGAAAGAAGAAAGGCAATAAAAAGAGAAAGAACATAAACAATACGAGATGGGACATCTGCTAGTTTGATCCTGTAAGAGATGAGATGTGTGCAAAGAAGGAAGTGGCTTGATTGTACATGATAGTGTTTGTCATGATATCATAGATGATAAAAGCACATACATGATTCAGTCTGACAGCATTTTACTGTTCACCTGCGGAGAGAACGGCGGCCAGCGGGAAAGAGAGGGGGCGAGACTGCTAGAGGAGAAAAATCAGTGATATGGAGGATGTGAAGGATAATGGCGTGGAAAAATGCACGGAAGAAAATAAACCCAGGGAGAGACAGAAAAATAAAAAATTAAGGTGGTATGTAAATGAATGGCATGTTAGCACAGTAAAAGATGTATGAGCTCCAGTTGACTGCCAGCTCAATGACACAGATGTTGTGGTCTCTAAATCCACAGGATTATGAAGAAAAGCCGGAAGTAGTCTTAAATCTGCCGCAAATTATACCGTTATAGCATAGCCTGATATTTAATTTTTACAGGGTTATTACAGGCAATTGTAGTCTACGGTATGTGATGGTAACAAACAAGCCTGTGTGCTCGCATCCTTCAAAGCATGTAGTTGACACCATTGCTACATCCCAAATGTCCCCCGCTTCTATTTTTGATGAGGTACAGCTACTCAAGACTAAACATGCACTGTATTACAAATATGTTTTCATGCATTGCGAATGAGGCTTCATAAACTGGCATGCCGACAGGAGCACAAACACTGAGGTAGATGTAGATTTACCTGGAGTTTCGCCTGCTGACCTTTCTCTATAGCTCTTATTTATTATTCATTAAGCCTATTAAGGATCACATGGATCACATTATTCATTAAGCCCATTAAGTGTTCATTAAGCTTATATATACACACACACACATATATATATATATATATATATACGTATAGACACACACACACAGTATATATATATATATTGTATATATGTATACTGTGTGTGTGTGTGTGTATATATATATATATATATATATATATATATATATACACACTAAATATATTTATTTTCCTTTTATTTACATTTTTTATATTTTTGAAACAAGTCTCTTACGCTCAACCAAGGCTGCATTTATTTGCACCAAAATATAGTAAAACAGTAATATTGTGAATTATTATTACAATTTAAAATCAGAATATAATTCTTTATAAAGGATTGTGTGACACTGAAGGCTGCTAAAATTTTTTTTTTAATTTTTTTCAAAAATAACTTTGTCATAACAGGAATAAATTAAAAATATATTAAAGCGAAAACAGTTCTTTAAATTATTGATGGGGAAACTCAGTCCTAGAGGCGTTTAGCTCCAAGCCTAATCCAACCACATGAACCAGATAATCAATGGACGCATCCGAAATCGCACATTGTCAGAGTAGGGACTACATTTGAATTTGAAATTACTTCATGTTAAACAATATGCTCTATGAATATGGGTAGCATGAAGAAAATTCTGACGTACTACATCTGCCATGCTGTTACTGTCATATGACCTACCAGCGTCAGTTGCGTCACATCACTGCCATTCATAAATCCTCTCCCTTTGCCTCATGGGATAGTAAAGTGTCCAATCTGGGTGGAAGCAGTGGGTCACCCGGTACATTTCGGCTACTGTTTTTCGAATACTCTGTATTCGGGCATATGGCTATATGGTTGTTTTTTCACATACTATATAGTAAGGAAGCATTTGATTTCAGATGCAGTGAACGTCTATACTACAGGATTACTATAAGGCTACTTGCAGTGCTAGGTAGATTTGTGAGCTGTAGTTAGTAAAAAAATGACTTGGTAACGTAATCTATTACATAGCACACTTACGGTAACAAAATCTGACTACTTTTTGATCACTTTTAGATTACATTTGACCTAACTCGTTTACACATTGATTTGAACAGGATAATCTTGTTAAAATTGATTAAAAAAAATACAAAGAGATAAATATATATTCCCTTTGTTATCAACAACATAAAGTCCATTAAATATTACATTACTTAAGGGTTTCCCAGACTGGGGTTCGTGAGTTTAATTAAAAGCCATTAACAAATCACTTTATAATAAAAGAACATCAAAATAAAACACTTCAGATTTTTATATATATATATATATATATATATATATATATATATATTATTTGTTCATCTGCTTGTAATATGGAGATTCAATTAATTAGGAACAATTTACTGCCATTGTGAGATTAAAATGTAATGTATCCAATAAAAAAAGTTATATAATGTAAAATAATGTAAATGTAATATAATCTTATTACAGAATAAAGTGCTTTATTTTTGGAATCTGATAACGTAATCCAGATGACATGTAATCAGTTACTATCCAGCACTGTCTGCAGGCAGGCGAGTTTTATCAGGGTTGGGGATAAACTCTGCAGGAAAGAATTTGCTTATCGCTGTTTTAAATTGTAATAATATTTTATAATGTCACAGAATTATATTTGACTGTATTTTGGATTAAAGACCCCTATGGTGAAAAAGTTTTTAATGTTGTTTATATGTCTATGTGGTGATTTTAATATGCTTTAAAACCATTTGCAAATTCATCAGTCAAAACGATTGCTGAGTATTGAACCATAGACAGTCTCAAAAACGCTGTTTGAAATCGCTGTTGTTTCTTACGTCACAAACCACCTTATAACCAATCACGTCAATGTGTGGGCGGGCTTTAGCACTAACTATGAGCGCTCTGAAGCAGTGGAGTCAAGAGAAGCCAGGTTATCCCGTTATATTTCTCTGTTGATATGAAAAACCGGGTTCATTTAGCAATATAGTGGGTGGATTATGTATATGATGAATATTACGATGTTATGATGAACTATATGCCTCTCACTGATGTTCTGAATTGTTCAAAGCATTTCTAAGGACACTGATTTTTAGAAGGCAGCGGTCTGATTCTGAGATAGTGAATGGGAACATGGTTTATGTGACATTATTAGCTATTTGAGAAAGTAGTCAAGCAAAAGCTAATCAAATTAATTACCATTATGTCACCGAAGACACGTTAAAGAGTGATACCATTGTTAAGTGTTTACTAGAGTAAAGTTGACCCATACCCCTTTTCCACCAAAAAAAGAACTGGTTCGGAACTGGTGCTGGTTTAAAATTGGTTTGGAGTTGGTTCAACTTGCGAACCTTTTCACAACCTGTTTGTTTTCCCACTGACTAAAGCGCCCAGGGAACGACGTCGTTACGTCACTGTGTACGTCGCAGTGTTCGCTGTTTTCTTCTTTGCTTATAATGTTTTCAATAAAAAATAGAAACACTTGCGCCAACTTCAAGCCGAACAATTACAAAGGCGGACTACATCGTGTTTCTGCAAATGTTTCTCCTGGCTTTGCGATCTTATATTATGGTCAGAAAAGATGTTTAGAGCACATCTAAACCCACCCCCAGCCCCCGATGTAAGCTTGACGTGGGTAAAGAACGGTTCTAGTCCTTTAAAGAGTTGGTGCAGCTTTGGAACCAGTTTTCCTGGCCGAGAACCAGTTCTTTGGCTGTAGAAACGCAAAGAACTGGTTCGCCCGCAGGCACCGGCTCCGAACCGGCTCTCAAAATGCTTTGGTGGAAAAGGGGTAAGAGTGAATCTCTGAGCTGGCGTGAATGAGTAGAGGCGGGGCTTATTTGCATATTCATGGATCTGCATATAAAGCAAGGGTGTAGTTACGTTCAAGCTATTTTAAGGCATGAAGATTTTTGTTTAATTTTGTCATTTTGGTGATCAAAGATGAGTTTTAAGGGATTCAATTATGGGGACTTCAAATAAATGCAGCCTTGGTGAGCATAAGAGACTCCTTTCAAAAACAAAAGAAATAATTATTCTCAAGTTCTGTCATGCTGCTAACTAAATCGCCTGACTTGTTTTAAAACGTACTTTGAATGCAATTAACCACAGACAAAAAAGGGGGGAGAGCATTGGAGGACAGGAGGTCTTTAACAACACACAAGTGAAAGAAACTAGCAAGCATGTGTGTTTGTGTGCGTTTGTATGCATTTTTAGGGTGGAGGCATGTGAACACTTGCCTGTTTTTGCTGTGATCCTTCTTTTCCTTTGCCTTTCTTGCCATGTTTGCTAAGGGGAACAAAAATACAAATATTGCATAAACAATGTGGCCATCTGGTGGATGGAGAACTCAAACGAACTGCTTGTTTGCTAAAGTCTCATCCTCAAGTATGCCTACAGACCTCCCACAATCTATTTAAGAAAATGGCACATAAAAACAAAATGTAGTTCTTCCTGCCTAAATGTGTGCTTCTGCATTGTGCATATGGCTATCCAAGACTGGTTGGCTTACTACTCCCTAGTTTGGTTGGGGGTTCCATCGATGTATCGCTTGTGAAGTGTGTGTTTTTGTGTGAGTGTGTGACTAGTGGGGATCTGGGCTGTGTCTTGGTAAGAGTGTGCGTGTGTATAGGAGCGTGTGTGTCAAGGCCAGGCAGAGGGTCGAGTTTGGCTTGAGGGAGCAGATGCTCCCAGACTGACCTCATGCTCAAGCTGAACACTCTTCTGGCGACCAGGAAACGCATCAGATAGTAAATTGCCACAACGAGGATCAGCAGCCCCAACACTACACCAATGATGGCCCCCGTTATTACACCAGCCTGGACTGGAACTAAGAAAAAGGAGAGAATATAAAGAGAGTTTAGGTCTGCAGATTAAAGGCCTTTTACAGTACTGATTTATTACTTGCACCTGTATAGTTTCTCACAGGCACAACTATATTACTGCAAACAACATCAATCAATGTCCACCCGGAAAGGTGCTCATATTCCCCTTCCAAACAAGCTGGCTTAACCCACAAATATTGTCCTCAGAAGTTAAAACTATTGTTTAAAAGGGAAACAAGGGGGGAAATCAAAAAGTACCTGTGCTAAAAAAGCATTCATTTGATGAATAAGGCTCTGTGTGAGTCATTTGGATCCAACAATGGCTATTTTTTCACAGAAATGGCACTCTCTGAAAAAAAACTAAAAATGCTTAACTACACAAGGAAACCACTCAGGTCTCTGCTTCACTGTTATTTTGCTCTTCCATTAGCAGTAAACTTTCATCTCCTGTCATAAGATCTCACAGATTTTGTATACCACCCTGGAATAAAATGAGCCTAAAGGCAAAAATCAGCCTTAGCAACTGCAGCATGAGGAGAAAGCAAATGAGGAATCCAAATGGTTTTCTTGTATAAAGTGTTTCTCTGTTTTTTTTTTTAATTAGCGGATGAAGACAGAAATGTTCATAGCGATCGGTTACCCCTCTCAAACACCAGCAGCCGAACGCTGGAGGGGTGGCCGGCAATGTCAGGTGGGTTCTTGGCGTCACAGGTGAAGGTTCCATTGTCGTCGAAGTTGACATTCTTGATCAGGATGGAACCGTCACGGCGATTGGGGTTCCCCACAAACTCCAGGCGGTCCCGGAACGGGCCTTTGCTATCCAGGTAGGGAGCTCCGCCTGCATAGTGGAAAATCTAAACAAGGAAAGAGCCTTTATTTTATCATCACATATCTCATCCTAAAATGGAATATATCAGACATGATTATATCAACGTGAGGAGTGAGTCTTAACAGCAAAACAGCCTATACAGTGTAAAATTTAAACTAATTTACGAATCAAATGAAGTCATGCTATTCAAACCACTCTATTGCATTGCATGATGAATAAAATTAGATTTTGCCGGTATAAAGAAGCATCCACAAATGATTGAAGCTGGTCGGCCTACTCAAAGAATTGCACAGTGCAATACAATTTGGAAAGCAGAACTACTCTCATAAGGGCCTAATATTTCTATTTGCATGGCAATTTTCTCTACAAACCACGAGGACACATGGATATTATTCCCAAGGGGTGAGCATGTTTTCATACAGATTTGTGTTACTGTACCAGTACACTCTCCTTTTAACAGGTTTAGTAAAATGCAATCACACTACAGGTATGTATAATAATTGGTTTTATGTTGTAATTGCATATTAAAATAATTAGTAAAAACTTGTAGCTGCTCTAATGGATTTCCTTTTTAATCGTATTTTCAGATATTTAGGAATATAGACCAACATTAAAGTATCCAGTTAAAAAGTTTGGTCCCACTTTCTATTAAGTGGCTTTAAGTACTATGCAATTACATTGAACAATAAGTACAATGTATTATTGTGTTCCTGTTGTATTGTAAAACACTTTTCTGCTATTGAGGTGTGATACGGGTAAGGTTAGGGACAGGTGTGGTGGTATGGGTCGGTTTAAGGGTAGGTTAAGGTGTGAGGGAAGGGTCAACTGTGTAATTACAAAAGTAATTACATTAATTAAATATAGCTGTAATTACATGCTAGAATTTTAAAATGTAAGTACAATGTAAAACATGTATGTACACAATAAGTCCATTGTATAAAATTAATAATTTCAATGTAATTACATAGTACTGAAAGACACTTAATATAAAGTGGGACCAAAAGTTTTATGTGAAAATGGTTAAAAATGTTTTGGTTGCGTTGCCTGCTGAAGAATGCTTGATGATTAAATAATTGTCACGTTTAACAATTTTAAATGAACTAAAATGTAGGAGTGTGTTAAATTGGCGAGTTTCTGTGTGTATGTGTGCATGTTTCTACGCACTGCGATGCCCTCTTTAGCCCCATCTGCACGGTAATGCCACGAGAAGGTCACGTCTGGAGAGGTCCACTGCCAGGAGAAGAAAGAGCAGGAGAGTCTGACATCTGTTCCCACCAAAGCATGTTTCTCCCAGCTTGTGTACACAACTATAGCCGTGGTCTGAGAGGCTGGAACATACAAAAACAGAGCGAGGAATATTAGCATACATCGGGGACACAAAAGAAATTTTAAAATAAAACCAAAATAGTAGAAATGTGAAAATTGAAATATACAAAAATAAAATCTGTTCGATAAAAAGTCAGCAATGTTACACTAAATGATCATTTTAAATGATGTAAATATTAAAATTTTCCCAAATGAATATAATTATTATTAATGAAATTATATCTAAGTATATAAATAATTGAATCATAAAGGTAATCTTTATTTCCTGGATGCAAAAAATCCATAAAAACACACAAACACAATTTTTAAAATCTCTTTTTAAAGACTGAGGGAAAATAAATACACATATGATAATATACAAAATTGAAGATATTCTGGTACGAAGCATTGTGAGTATTCCAGGTTGGCTACACATTAGAAAGTATTAAAAAGTTAAAATTCATCAAAAATTGAGAAATTGAGATTCTCTCTATTCTGACTGTGATTGGTTGACTAAGGTCCTTTCTGATCTACCTCATCTCTCAAACCTGGACAGTCTTGAACAGGTAGGCATCAGGTGCACAAAACACAGGTGAGTCTGAACACACAATAATACTGGCATGTTGCACAGAAGCTAAAGTGAAGGACTTCTAGATGTCTTCTGGTTAGTTCGGTTCAAAGTTTATTTGCTTTGTTGTTACAAAGTAATGAAATGCAAGATGGATGAAATGTATTTACCTATGCCCAAGAGCACCACGGACGTCAGTGCCAGTACAGACAGCATGATCTCCCTCCGATCTCCCCGCAGGTCAATATGTAAAGGGGTTCCGAGACAGCGAGGGATGGAGAAAGGAGAAGAGATGGAGGGAAGAAGGGAATGAGACCAGAGGGCATCAAGATGAGACTATTCAGTCCTGGACTTTAAACCCAACCACACCCCAAACTTAAGCCCCGCCCTCACCACCTCATTATCTCTTGCCCTCTCTTTGGCGCCATCCCTGATAGGACAGTCTCTCTCGCTCTCTCTCTTTGTCTGCTTCTAAAAGACTGTCTGTGAACAACGACGTGGAAAAGGCGAGTGATACAATAACCTGAGAATGAATCCTCTCTCTCGTTCCCCAGCCAGTTAATAAAAGCATCACAGCATCTGTTTAACAAGGAAAGATCAAATTTGAAGGACAAAGACACTGCAGCAATAAAGAATCTCTAAGTGAGTCAGATTATATTTGGAGTTGAGTGTATGTGTATGTGTGTGTATCTGTGGCTTAATAGTCTGATACCTCCTTTCTCCTTATCCTGTCACGGTTGAGTGCTGTTTGTCTGTAATCCTTCCTCTCTTATGCAGATGATTCGGCTCTATAAACAAAACATACCCGGAGAAGCTGTCGGTCTGAAAACACAATGAGCTGCGGGTCTTTTCCATCTCACCTGTCCTGACCTGGTCGCCATCTGCCTGCCACTCATATTCACATTACAGAAAAGATGATGGACTTAAAGGTGAAGTGTGTAATGTAAGCATCACCAAAATGGAAAAAGAGGAATATTACTTTCAAACAGGTTTCCAGACCATTTCCCTTGTCTGCCATTATTCGGGCAAACAGGTTTTCACGAACCCAAATTCAAGCCAATATTTACAAAGCAAGGTTTAGATAGCGCCATTGTGTTTAGACTTCCGGGAGAATCAACCTACCTTAATTTGCATATTAAACTGGACCACAACTTCATCTTTAACCCTATAAACCCCACATACGCTACAGGTCAAAAGTTTTAGATCAGAAAGATTTTTTATGTTTTTAAATGAAGTCTCTTCTGCTCTCCAAGGCTGCTTTATTTGATGAAAAAAATAACAAACAGTAATATTATGACCATTTAAAATGACTGTTTTCTATTTTAATATATTTTAAAATGTAATTTGAAAGCTGAATTTTCAACATCATTAGTGTTACTGATTACACATCAGTTTTCAGAGTCACATGATCCTTCAGAAATCATTCTAATATGCTGATTGTATGCTCAAAAAACAAATTATTTTCAATGTTGAAAACAGTCGTACCATTTTTTCCCCCAAAATTCTATGATGAATAAAAGTTCAAAAGAACAGCATTTATGTAAAATATAATCTTTTCTAACATTATAAATGTTTTTACTGTAACTTTTGATCAATTTAACTCATCCTTGATGAATAAAAGTATTTTCTAACTTCTTTCCCCCAAAAATAAAAAAATAAATTCTAACTAACCCCAAACTTTTGAATGGTAGTGATTAATGTTACAAAAGCTTTCCATTTCAGATCAATTCTGTTCTTTTGAATGTTATATTCATCAAAGAATCCTGAAATAAAACTGTAAAAAACTGTTTTCAACATGGATAATAATGATAAATGTTTCTTAAGCATCATATTATAATAATTTCTATAGGATCATGTGACACTGAAGACTGGAGTAATGATGCTGTAAATTCCGCTTTGATCACAGGAATAAATTACACTTCAATATATATATCCCATAAAAAAAAACGTGTATTTTTTTTGTATTTTTTTTTTATCAAATAATTGCAGCCTTGGTGAGCAGAAGAGACTTCTTCTAAAAACATAAAAAAAAATCTTACCGATCTAAAACTTTTGACCGGTAGTGTATATTATTTGATATATGTATTTCTAAGACCTATAATGAAAAACCTGTTTACACAATCTACAATGCTTTGATCCAATGTACAATGCTTTGATAGTTCACCCAAAAATACAAATACAAGGCTTCATTCTGTACCTTTATAGCTTGCTTTCTTCTGCAGAAGATAAAAGACGACATTGCTGAATGTTGGTAACACTGACTTCCATTCTATGGACAAAAAACAGACATTTGTCAAAATATCTTTTGTTTTCCTGAGTCATCCGTTTGGTACGACATGATTGAGTAAATTATATTTTTTAATGTTTACATCTTGCAGTACATTGTATTCAGAGCATCCATCTTTTCAGTTCATGCATCCCCTGGTAACTGAACCCATGACCAAGGCATTGTTGGATTTATGAGCTACAAGAACTAACCCTTTTACAACTACATCTTTAACAATAAACAAGTTAAATGAATGCATGGTGATGATAATATGACATCAAGGAGAAAAGCAAGAGAGAAAGACAGGGAGAAAGAGAAAGTCACCTCCTGACCCTGTTTCTCTCCTCTCGCTGCCCTTTCACCAGGACACGTTTAAGAGATGAGACAAAGACATCTCTTTCTCCATCTCTCCAGATTCCTCTCCTCTGCTGACGTCTTCCAGACACAACAATACAGAAAGAGAGACAGACAGCAGGACATGGGGTGAGCGGGCGGGTCTAATTTAGAGCTGCTTTCTTTCTCTTCCACCATCGTTCTGTCTGTAGACAAAGGTTTGCATTCTTTCCTCCTCCAGTCTCCCACCCACTCCTCTTATTCCAGTAAGACGGCAGTAAAACGGACAGAACATATTAGAAACGGAAGATATAAACACATGGGTTGATATAAGGACACTGGCATAACAATATGACTGGCAAACTGGATAAAGGAAGGTATTTTTGTCCCCAATAAGATGCTTTAACAAATTAGTGTGCGTATCTTTACTACTTAAAGTCGCCAATGATATCAAAACTGACAATTCTTGTTTTGTATGGAATATTGCAGTAGTTGTATTAAATGCTTTATCTGTGCACATCTTCACAGGCCCTAATAATCCTTAAAGGAGTAGTTCACTTTTAAAAAAACTTTTGCAGATAATTTACTCACCCCCATGTCATCCAAGATGTCCACGTCTTTCTTTCTTCAGTCGAAAAGAAATTAAGGTTTTTGATGAAAACATTCCAGGATTTTCTCCATATAATGGACTTCATTGGGAACCAAAAGTTTCAAAGTCCAAATGAGATTTTCAGTGCAGCTTCAAACGACACCAGACGATGAATAAGAGTCTTATCTAGGACCCTTCGACTCATGACTCGTTTAAACGAGTTTGAACAGGAGAGTCACGAACGCTCATCACAGAACATGGCGAGCGTTTGAGCTTATAAAACTTTAACTTATTTATTTATTTTTTAAATGAGCGATCGTTTTGCTAGATAAGACCCTTATTCATCGTCTGGTATCGTTTAAAGCCCTCTGAACAGTTTGCAGTTTACACTGAAACTCTCATTTGGACCTTGAACCGTTTGGTTCCCATTGAAGTCCATTATATGGAGAAAAATCCTGGAATGTTTTCATCAAAAACCTTTATTTCTTTTCGATTGAAGAAAGAAAGAAATTTTTTTTTTTTTAAAAAAGTGAACAACTCATTTAACAAGCGTGGGACAACCTGTCACTCACATGACATAACAATAGCAACCCAAAACCATCCAAACAATTCCCGGTGGATAAAGTCAAGCCCGTCCAACATTTTTATTTTTCTTGTTCGAGAAGCCATTTCACTCGGATATATGTCACAATGTAGGGAAGAAACGACAACTTCTGTATCAACAAAAAGTTAAAATATGTCTAAAATATCAATGTAATGCCATCAATGGCAAAGTACATTTTGTATTAGTTTATGGGGGAATGACTAGGTTTTACCATTTACTGCAAAGCAAGCTAGCTAGGAGCAAGTAAACAAGTTAAAAATGCAATGACAGTTTACTCAACAGGAGAAATGTAATGATACACAATGGTCAAAGGCTAACAAAAGCAGAGGAATGTGTCATTTCTCCTGGTTTCCAAGGTTACAGGCCCCTTCTTTTTTCAGTTCAGATCTACAGGGATTGTGGAGCCTTATTAGATATTTCTGCAAATATGCCAGTTTGGACATTTTTGGCCAATTTACTGTAATCTCAGAGGGCATACAGCTAAAATCAAAGAGACAAAGAAGAATAAACAAGTCAAAGATGAGAACGCATTAAAACAAGGCGATGCAATCGAAGCAACGCTAATGCGAGTATATTAGACAATGCTTGTTTGTTGCATACGGATAGAAATCAAAGAGCATGACCAAAGTGTTGACATTGGGTTTGACTTTGACAGCAGGACCAATCAAAATGCACCATCAGCTGAATCCCAAATGAGAGCTATTGGAACACACACTCTTGACTGACAGCTGTAGAATGAACGAAGGGAAAGAAAGACAGGCTGGAGAAAAACCTGCGAAAGAGAGAAAATTGAGAGTAGATAAGAGACGACTGTGAATGTGTGTGACGCACAGACGCAAAAAAAACAGTATACATGAGGAAAACCGCTGAAGTGTAGAGTAATGTGAAATGATTGCATATCTGCTTTATACACCGCTGAAGGAACCTTTACAAATAACTAAAAATATGCAAAACCACCGCACAGATTTGCCTGGGAGCTTTGAAGGAAGGTTATTTTGTGTCAACCATACTGAAACATTATCACTGTTTTATATACACATGTAGGTGTTTTACTGGGATACAAATACACACGCTGCGCTTATCACGTCTGTGGCTTAACCACACTTAAAAATCAAGGTTTCAAAGGCGGTTTTTGTAGCGATCGCAATAGAAGAGCCATTTTGGGTTTCCTAAACAACCTTACTTTGAATAAAACCTTTACAAATGAACCACTTGTAATCAAATTTAGCTAGATCTTTTCTAGATTTTAACTTTATTATTATATTTTATTTTTTCAATAGCTTTCTAGACCCAATGTGATTTTTGAACACGTTCCACTAACATTTCACAACATAAAAAATGTTTAAAAATACTTTTTAAACCAAACAAACTATTGATTCTACTATTATTATATAATGCACATGCTTATCTTTATGTGTGGTTAAACCAAAACCTTTTGAGGCCATCCAGTGTACATTATATCTGATGACATTAAGCCTATATGTCACCGAACAGAATACACACACTCTTTAGCCTTAAAACTGTCTGACATCATCAAACTAAAACCACGGACTGTTGCAGAAACGCACACACGCACTCCTAATGGCAACAGAGCTGACATTCAGCTGGGTCACGTCGGGACAAAGCAGCGATCTGTCTTTTCTTCCTCCCTCCATTCTACCCTCGGCTCTTGTTCTCACATGGCAGGGATGTCACAGGG
The DNA here is from genome assembly GCA_038021265.1 of Cyprinella venusta. Lineage (NCBI taxonomy): Eukaryota > Metazoa > Chordata > Actinopteri > Cypriniformes > Leuciscidae > Cyprinella > Cyprinella venusta. The sequence goes on along the minus strand of CM075870.1, from coordinate 15,866,491 downwards.
AGCACCAAAACAAGGGATGCAGGGAGAGAGATGAAGGGATGCAGAGGAGGGGCACAAAATGGAGAACAAAAGCATTGTTTGGACTCAAAGATGAGTTATTGTGTCGCGGAACCGTGTGCTGGAGTAGGAGTGAAGAATTGGACGGAGAGAGAGAAATTTGGGGCCATTGTGGCGTTACACTTTCTCTCTGCCCCCTGTCAAAGGAGGAGGACGGAGAACGGGTCTCGTTTGACACATTCCACCGGTTTTCTTGACCTGAAACACTCTCAGGGAGTGTTTGAAAGTGTTTGCTGATAAGTTAGTGTGACACACGCGGTCCTCTGAGTGGGGAGCGGTTTATTTACCCTGAGGAAACAGATTCTGGCAGCGAGACATTGGAGTTCTTTCACACACATTTTCTATTCCCTACTCAGAGAACACAAGCTTAGATCAGTCAAGAGAGAAAATCGTCATTTACTCACCCTCATGTCATTCCCAAGTCGTATATCCCTAGTTGGATGATAAAAGGAAAAATTGTGAAGATTATGTTAGTCGCTCTGCTCCATACAAAACAGGAACTGAAGCTTTCATGTTTCAATAAGAACACTCAAAATAATCATATAAGTGGTGGTCCATATGACTCAAATGCTATATTGCTTTCAGAAGTTATGATTATGTGCATAATGTACAAATGTGTGAGCAGGACTAAAATTTAAAAAGGACAGTTAACAAAAAAAATCTGTCATTTACTCACCATCATGTCACCCCAAACCTTTCAGACTACTTCTTCTGCAAACAGATAGCTCCAAAAACATTTCAAAAATGTTTGGGTGACTGCTCAAACAAGTAAAAAAAGGCTTTCAGTAGTTGATTACTCCTCAAAAACTCAATTTAAGGCTATGCTTAGAAAGAAATTAAGCAATTTTTAAAAGTAGTATGTGAAAGTACCCAATAATAAGCGATAACATTACATCGTCATGTTTTTGTGAACACCTCGTCCTTCCTGTTGGCATGTCAAGCAGAAATAGGAAATTAGAAATAGGAGATCAAGTCAAGCACATTGGATTATGGGATACACTTCCACACAAAATGCAGCAGGTCATTTCAGGTACTCTCAGCAAAAATAAAATGCACATATGACTCTCCGGTGTTGGGTAAACTATTAAAGCGACCCCATGGAACTTTTCCTCTTCAGTCGCCGGAAACGAAATTGTCCATTACCGTTGTCGTAAATAATGTAGCCAACCGTCGCACATATGTTCGCTGTTTATCCAGCACCGGCTTTAGAATGAACAACGTCCACAGACAAAGTAGAGTATATTACATGATTTCATGAAAAGATGATGTATTGTGTCATCATCAGATACGAAGTAATGACTATTGTAGCGTTTGGCGTAAAGCAGTCGAATTTTGTAGTTCTTTTGTAGTTCCAAGCGGCAACATTCTAATCTGAAAAATGAAGCCTACCCGGAAGAGCGAAAAACTGCAATGCATCTAAAATCCACTAGAGGGAAGTCCCAAAAGGGAGCAAAATGTCTATAGACCCCATGTTAAAATATCCATTTTCACAGCATAAATTCAGGCCTTTACAGGTTGGTCCCATGGACTTTTATTGTATTTTTGGATAGGTTTCGAGTGCCTGACAACTGTGAGGGGGTGAATTTATTTCTAACTCGTTAGTTTAGATCATATTTAGATATAAAAAGTATAACAAATAAGGGCGGTTAACTTTGATTGACAGCAGATAACGGGCTGCGGCGAGTGGAATTTGATGTCTTGCCCATGATCTGACACATCATACCACCTCTGTATCCTTTCTGAACATTTGTATTTCGTATGTCCAATTTGATTTTCCAATATGGCGCCACCCATGGGCCCCATAAACAGCCTCAAAACGGTTCTTCAGAAATCCATGGGTGATGTCACAGACGCTTTGTCCATATTTTTTACAGTCTATGGTTATTACCCCGAAGTTACATAGAGCCAGTAAAAGCGATACGGACCCCATCAGGCCACGGAAGAAGTGCCTTTCACCCTGTTACGACTTGATGAAGCACTGGTAAGATTTTGGAAACATTATTATAAGGTAAAAAAAAAAAAGTCACATGTTGCTTTAAAAATTCTTATAATGCTGAAATAAACAAAATATAAATATTAGATCAAAAACTGCCACCTAAGTGAAATAAAATGGGTTTAAGTTGAAGAACTAAAATGACTAAATCTATAATATAAATTAAAGCAAATGCTATAAAAAGCAAAAAACAATTCCTAAAAGAAACTAAAATGACCATGAAAACAAATCCTATGAGACTAATACTATAATTATAGATAAATAACTCTCAGCAAACATGCTGTATAATAAAGGTAATATGCCATTCTGAGCCCAGCCTGTAGCATAACTAGATCAGTTCTTAAGATTCCAGTTAATAAAAAAAATCATGTAGAGTTACTACACGGCCCCTTACTAATAAACAGCAAAGTCATTTAGCCAAATGCTTCAAGGCTCTTAAAAATCAATGTTCTTATCTGCAATCCAAACCAAGCAAGTACATTCAGCTCATGGGCTATTTTAATGAGCACGAACGGTTGAATTATTAATACTGTATTAATTTCACATTAATTAAACTCGTATTAATTCATTGTAATTCCTCTCCAAAAGACTTAAACAGATGGATGGAGCCTCTCCCATGCACACTCGCTATCACAAAAGTGTCAAAGCAACATTTTAAAATTCTCTTTACAGTCTTAACTCAGACAGAAGCGGTGTCAAACCCTGCCAGGCTCATTTCAGAGAGGGTGAGCAAATAGTGAGGAAAAGAAAGGGAATTCTTTGAAGGAAGCGATGGAGAATACAAAAGCGAGTGATGGAACGAAAGAGCTGGATAATTTAATTTTCCATCTTCGGTCACTGACAATAGAACTATTGACCAATTCATTGGAAACCCACTATGCTAAAGACCCACTTCAACAATAAAGCACTCGCATGATCATCTGTGTTTAGACACACTATTAAACTGGCATCCGTAAACTTAAAAATGAGCGAAACCAGACCACGAACAGAGAAAAACAAGTGGGATTGCATGTAAAGAACACAAAACAGACAAAAACCGTGGTGACAAATACCCAAGGCAAACAATTAGTGAAAAGCAAGTGTTTATTTTCGCTCTGTATAATTGAAAGACTATTTACATGTTCATTTCCATTTTTCATCAAGTCTCACAATATCACTGCATTAAAATTCAGCATGTTAACATGCAACAAATTCTATTGAAAAACCCTCCATCGACCAATCGGAATGAGAGTAGCTGACAATGGGAGCGAATCAGAAAGCAGAGATCAATAGTAGTCCTCCAGATCTGGTTTGTCACCCTGATTTTGAATCTGCTGCTGTTTGTTGTAGAGATCAGCAATCTAAGAGAGAGAGAGTGATGTGGGAGATCAGAACAGTTCATTTTGAGAGCGTGTGTTTGTGTGCGCCTGTGTGTTTCCAACTGTCGGGAGACAGGAATAAAAGAAAACCGAAATAAATGAACTGTGAAAATGAGGGGGGAAAGGAAAGAAAGACAGTGTGCCACGTAAAAAGATGGATTTCCTTTTACGGATCCACTTCACTTGCCGCACTAAATCACAATGTCACGATGCTCCGAACTATGCCAATGTCATCACGTTTGACTTTCAAGATGAAAAACTTTAAAATCTCACACTTCCCATCCTATTTGCCATGGAACTACAACACACACAAGTATGGAGTCATATCCTGAGTTTTCCATGCATTATGCATTCATGACATTTGCCTTTGAAAGAAATGTCTCATGTGGGGTAATTACTGTTGACTCCTACATTTGTGAATGACAGACCGATTACATAAGTGAAACTGCTATTGGGCTTTTTCTACTTTAATACATATTCTAAATTACAAATTATATATATATATAGTTAACGTGTATTTATAAACTATTCTAATGTTAAACAGTCATCTTTGTTTTACATTTTTTGTAATATTTTGAACCCTAATGTCTTCCATGTGCCTTAATCTGTGCTTCCGAGTCATTTCCCCCGCAGCACTGTGAATTTACTAGTAAGTTTCCACTTATGTGTCTTCCTCCAAGTTTTTCTGCATTTCGGCTGTTACCTGTGACCCTGTGGTGGCATCCTCTGCTTTTTTGTCATCTCTAATCCTCAGGAATCTTGGGAAACGGAGTGAAATGCCTTTCTCTGGGTCCACCTGATGGCCAAGGAGAGAATCACACCATAAAGACCCAAAGTTCAGCACAATAAACTAAAATCTGGCACCAAGATCTGAACAATGAAAACATCAGTCACAAAAAAATAAACAAATCACTGATTCAGCATCATGATGCACATGTGTATGGCGTACTGACCAATCCCATTGCTGCCTTATAGACTGGAGACAGTGAAAGATCAGCGCATTTCACCTCCCACACTTGCACTGCGTCTAGCCAGACATCCGGCTCTGCCGATTGGTCCACGCGGTAATACGCCCGTGGTTTAGGTAAAATGTGCTCCTGAGGTGGATTGCATATTAAAAAGACTTTATGCAGTAAAGTACTCACAAATACATGGAAACAAAGTGTAAACATTGATGTACCTTTAAGAAATTGTAATGCTGCTCCAGATCTTCATCTTTGAAGCCTGTTCCAATCTGACAAAAGCAAAACACAGATCATTTTTATTTGTAATGTCTGTTTAATGGTGTCTGACTAACTCAATTTTTTTAACTACTGTTCAAAATTAACTTAGATATATTTTTATGTAGCAAGGGGACATTAAATTGATGAAAAGAGATCTCAAAGATATTTTAAATATTACAAAAGATTTATTTTTCAAATATATGCAATAAACTTTCCATTTTAAGAAACAGTTTCCACAAAAACAGTTTTTAAAATTGTTAATAATAATTTTCTTAAGCACCATATCAGCATGATTTCTGAAGGATCATATGACCGAAAATCAAAATTAAATTTTAAAATATATAGAAATTGTTATACATTTCATGATATTACTGTTTATACCATATTTTTCAGCAAATATATAATTATTCATCATTCATTTTACAAAATCTGTCTCAAGTTAATTAAATCTGCATATGATGCAATTACTTAAATTAAAATCTTGAAAAGATTTATGGTCCTAGTTTTTCATGGTCTCTCTCAGACTAATGCACACACAAACACACACCTTGCAGACAGACTGAAACTCCTCATTTTCCTCATCGTAACAGGCTAGTAGAAATCCTCCATAGCTGCCTGTTCTCTTCCCTTTCCCCAGATAAGCACCAATCACACACAGATCCAATGTGTCTCCAACTCCCTCCAGATAGTCCTTCTTCAGCTGTATAAACAGACCATTAGAAACAATATAACAGACAAGAAAATGACAGATCTGACAGTAGTATAAATATTAATAAATTGAATAACACACTGCAAGAAAACATTTTTTTTTATCTGTATTTGGAGTACAAAAACTAAACGGTAACACTTTACAATAAGGTTCATTAGTTAGTGTATTTACTAACTTGCACTAACCATAAGCAATACATTTGTTACTGCATTTGTTCATCTTTGTTAATGTTAGTTCATGAAAATACAGCTGTTCATAGTTTGTTCATGTTAGTTCACGGTGCATTAACTAATGTTAACAAGATTTTAATCAAGTATTAGTAAATGTTGAAAATAACATTAACAAAGATTAACAAATGCTGTATATGTGCTATTCATTATTAGTTCATATTAACTAATGTAGTGAACTAATGTTAACTAACGAACCTTATTGTAAAGTGTTACCAACTAAACAAACCATTAAAACATGGTAAATGTACCCAAGAGGCAAAATGGCTCAAAATTGTCGTCACTCTTCCATGTCATTTCAAACCTTTACGATTTTCATTCTTCTAAGGAACTTGAAAGGAGATGCTTGGCAGAATGACAGCCTCAGTCACCATTCACTTTTACCACACTGTTTTTGTACAATAAAAGTGAATAATGGTGACTTTCAGGCTGTCGTTCTGCCAAACATTTTGTGTTCTACTGAAGAAAGTAAGCCACACAAGTTTGAAACCTAAGGACCGTCAAACCTCGTGGTAGATACTCTGAATTATGAGTTAAGAAACTAAAACATGGGTTAATGACTTGCTGTGAGAATTGGAGGTGTTAGAGGGGAAGGTTCATTATTCATTAAGGATGAATTAAATACTCAATTTGAATTAATGCTGAATTAATTGATGCATGATCAAAGAATCATGAAAAAAAAAATGGCCGCTGATTTCAGCTTTGCCATCACAGCAATACATCACATTTTAAAATACAATCCACAAAAAAAGTTATTTTAAATGGTAAAATATTTTACAAAACTACTGTTTTCAGCCTTGGTGAGCATAAGCAAAAGTAATTTGTAATTTTATATAGGGACACTTCATATACTTTTGTAGGAAATTCAAGCCACAAATGTTTTATTTTACATAACCATGAAGTAGTATCTTTTTGATAATCCAATGAATGAAATACTTTACAAATTAAAGGTACTTCATCTCATTTGATTTTCTTTTTTTCATTTTGGATTTTGATGGACGCAGACCAAAAGTCTGAAAAAACTAAATCCCTCCCATTATAATCCACAAAACAAAAGTAAACTGAACACAGTTGCTGAAGTAGTAGACAATGAATTTCTGCTTTTTTAATCTTTAAACCTCAACACAGATAAGTCACATAACATAAGGTATAGCAGAGTCTCTACCGGTCGTCTCGTTTCTACTGTCAGAGTGTATATTCCATCATACCACTCAGGCTTAATGTCAGGATACGGACACAGAACAAGAGAAAAGCCTAATGGAGTGGAAATCACACTTTAATGACTTGCACCTTCCTTCTGACTTTAAATACTTGTCAGGGTTTTATTTTTTTAAACAAGTCTTGATGTGCGCGTGTCTGAGAGAAAGAGAGAAATAAAATCACTAGGACTGTCACGATAACCACAATATTGTAGTACCACGGTACTGACAAGCCAAAGCGCAGAGGAATGCAAGTAACCGCACCAACTGCGATATTCGCATTTCTTTTTTCATAAGGCTATACCCTTCTTGTTCTGAACTTCGTGCATATGTATTGAATGTTAAGTTAATAATGATAACTACACTATTTATCATGGTGAGTTGTACAGAGGCTTCGGGGATTTGCACTGAAGGCTAAACAGATGGTGAATGAGAGATCAACTGAGTGCGTGCGATTACCTGCGTCTGTCTTTGAGGTAAAGTAATAGCCTATATTCATGAAAAGGTAGCTGTGTCCAAAAAAGCAAAATATTTGACGAATCAATCCTTTTAACCATCCATGCCATTTATCATCCATGAATGGCATCAGCGCTGGTCAGCATTCCACAACGGGAGGAAGCCAGAGGGATCAGGATATTGATCCACTCAAAATTACCGCAAGGGAAATTCCTTCACAGCGACAGCCCTGAAAATCACCTTTATATTCCTGCAATCTGACTTTAAAAAAGTAAACTTTTCTGAAAGTCTACTTGTAACTACATAGCATTCTAATGTTTAAGTGGACCTATTATGCTTTTTACAGTTTTAACTTTCTTTAAAGTGTAATGTCGCTGTTTGAGCATGAAAACGATGTTTCTGAACTCTCTGAAATGCCTCGATTGTGGTCTTTTCTTCCGAGAATGTGGGAGCGAAGCGAAGAGAAGAAATGGACCAATCACAGCACATTACTCCAGCCAATCGGAGCACATTGCGCTTTTCGAAAGGAAAGTCTTCATAGAGACTGGAACTAAACAGAACATTACTGACAGACTGGGAGGAGGGGTTCAGCAACAATGTAAAAAATGTTTTTTGAAAAAACAAGCATGAAAACCTATTCAAGTAGACCTTTAAACAAAATCAAGACTGCAGAAGTGCTTAATATGGCCTCTTTAAAACATGAATATGATACAAGTTAAAAGATTATTTTAAAAAAAGTGTAAAAAAGTATGGTGTGCAATACCTTGAGCCAGTTGTGTGAGCGTTTGGCAATTTCATAAGTTGCATGTTTGTCCAATGTTTTCACCATTAGACCCTCACAGGAATCTGCAAAACATTTAAACCATTAAAAAAATAGAAATTTATAAACGAAATATTACTATTATTGAGAATAGAAGAATAGATTAGAAATGTCAGTTATTAAGTGGTCAAACCACATTTCAAATTGGCAACACAAAACAATCCCAAAATTGTTTAAGGTTTACAATATGTCCAAAAATAAATGTAATAATATCTACACATTAAAATGCATAAATATTATAAGGAACCACAGAGGTTCAACAATAGACGAGTTCACACACCTCGTACAGACTGCTCCAAGAACTCAGCGATGGTTTCTGTGTCATCAGCATCCAGGGATCGAGCAAAAACAAACTCTCCTTCTTTCTCCTCGAAACTCTCCCGTAACAGAGCCCTGCGCTTGCTTAGAGGCTCTCGCACCAAAGACTGCAAGACACACACATTATTCACATGTAAACAGTGAAAATTCAGAAACATGCAAAATAATTCAAATTAGAGATGCACCGTATTGGCCAACAATCGGTATTGGCCGATAAAAGCTATTACTTCCACAATCGGCCAACTGTTTAAAAACAGCCGGTGATCGGTGATCAGTGTCAGCGCATGTGAACATTATCACTTTAAGGTGCTATATGTATATTTTAGCGACCTCTATCAGTGATGTTTCAGATTGCAACCAATTTTTACAAGGGTGCTCGTGCTCTTGCGCGTGCTAGAACACAAGACCGAGCACTCATAGTACACGGCCACACTGAGACTTTCAACACACTGGAGAAAGCATTACACAACATGCTGGAAACTCATATAAACTCCAACTGCAACGTTACAATAATAGGCTACTTTTATCAGATTGACGTTGAACTAATGCTCCATTCCCATACCATAACGTTATATTTGAGGTGTTATCTAGCATAAGGCATTTCACTAACTATTCGTGTATCTTTCACAATCAGCAATGTCAACATAGTAACAGTAAGATCATAGTAAGTAAAATTACTGTACTGAAGGTGTCTGGAAATGTGTATTATAAATAATATGATACTAGTGGGATTAATGTCATTAGACAGTAGGTCTAGTACATAAAATAAAAGTTACATCCTAAAGCACCTACTTTTTGTTATCCTCGAACAGTCTTTTCTATTCATTTCATGTCTCATATACGTTTAGTTTACCTTGCTTTTTCATTACAGTTTACCGTTATTTTAGCATATCTGAAAACTTTCTGCCGATGTTGATCCGTGTTTTCGTCCTAAGTCAATCCGATTCACGTTTGGCCTGACGAGCTTCAACAGATAAAATTTTGTTTTGTTTTTTATATTTATGTAGAGTTTGTGTTGAAGTGTGTGTTGTGCTGGAGGCAGGAGTTTTTTGGTGTTATCAGACTCCATGTCGTTCGCTGCTGTGCCGTCGCATAGACTGTATATAAAATGGAGAGAGGCTCGGGAGCACGCATGCAACGTCACATCCGATGGATTCCGCAAAATCCGACCCGGAGACTTCACATAGAAATAGGAATACTGGCCTTCAGAGGTAATAGCCAAACCCCTTCACACACAGGCAATATTTTTAGGCATTCGTTTTAGAAGAAAAGTTACATATAGCACCTTTAAGTTTGCATTTACCCTAATGAAAGTAATTTGATAGTTAGCTTAAAAGAAAAAACCAAGGAGCTTATTTACTGTTAATTATAGATGTATGTTTGAATAAATTTGCCATGAAACAGTTGTATACAAACATTTCAGCTTTTATTTGAGAGTAAATTTAATATCTGTAAATAAATATAATACCCCTGTTGTTCATTTTAACCTCTAACATAATAGTGTACAAAATGAGGGTTCTCTTCATGGTTTGCGGCATTATTTGGGAGAATTTTTTTTTTTTACATAAGAAAAAGCAAATTATCGGCATCGGCCGATATCATTCTAAATAACTGACTACCGGTCTCGGCTGAGAAATTACATATCGGTGCATCTCTAATTCTATTAGCTGTTATCATGGACTTACCTCTCCGTTGAGGTACAGCAGGTCAAAGGCGTAGACACACACTTGAACCTTGATCTCAGATGCATCGACATCCTGAAATGCACACAAAACGTTTTTAACATTTGGATGACTGTTAATCATCATCATCAAGATTTTTTACTTTCTTTTAATTTATTTTCTATATAAGGTCATAAATGCATAATAATCATAAAAACAATTAGCAAAATGCTATTTAAAATGAAACATACAATGCATCTCACACTGCAGGGCGTCAACTTCCCAAAAGCTACCAGATGTCTGTCCATATATTCGTTCACAATCAGTCTTACTTTATTTAACCATAAAGTTTTGCATCTTCAATATTCAGCTGTTTCTGTTTTCAAATCTCTCACCTTCCTCTTCCGTGTGGTGAGGACCTGAAACGGCTGAATCTGTTTCTTTTCTCTGTCCCAGGCCACCGCCTCTGAATCCAAAACACAGGACCGTACATTCTCTTTTTTCACCTGCGAGAGAGAGAGGTGATAAGGACATTTATTAAATCTACCATCAATACATGAATAAACTGGATCATCAACACAGAGCACACCCTCACCCCACAGATATGCCCCTCGCAGCCATAGCATCTTAAAATTACTTCTTTATAAGGTCACCTGAGTTTTAAACACTACCACTTCACAAACGAACAACACATCGAGCCCCCAGGCTGTGTGACATTTACAATTCAATAGATGTTACAAGTGAATTTTGAGCTTGTGAGAACTGTAGCAGAATGTATGCAGTGGTTTTGTAAATGCTTGTAATCTTTTCACACACTTGACTGCATTCATAGTCCGTGTTTGTGACAGACTAACAGGTGTGACTGCAGCTTGAATACAGTCTGTATGAATGAAGCCAGCTTTCTATTCTCAAGACAGCCATGATTAGAACATGTAACCATAATTCAACTTTGTGGTAATCAACATTTCACAACAAATGCTTAACTTGTACTGAAAACTGAATATTCATTCTTTAATAAACTTAATTATTAAACTTTATCATTATAATTACTTGTTCAATCAAGCACAAGTTTGTACATATAAAATGTGTTTGTCGCTATATTTCATAACCAAGAACCTTAACCACATGTCTAAAACATGTCTGACAACTGTATTCTGCTGATGAGTGAGCATTAATTTCCCACAAGATATCTTGTTTGACTCTGACTTATGACAGTTCTGATACTTGTACAATAATGAGATTTTGCACTGAATATCGTACAACTGAGAAAAGCGAAGGCAGAGAGAGATATGGACACTGATAAGCAAAACAACAGCGTTTTCATTGATTTATCTGCGCACGAGCTTGTGTCATTCATCAAATGCTTTCTTTGCTTTAGGGCTGAAATCCATTATTGCTTTCTTGTGAGGAGAGCAGAGCAGGATGACAGAGGACAAATATGGCCTTTGCAAAAGAGAGAGAAAAAGACAGATACAAAGAGAAAGAGAGAGTCTGTGAGAAAGACTCTAACACCGTGTCCAAACCAGGTCTCATCTTAACCATGTTCGTCTGAGTTTCTGCACACATTTCGTCATTTCTGCCTTGGTTTTCTATTTTGATCGTGTCACGTTGGGCACCTCAACCCACAGTGAAATCTCATTTGATGAAAATTTCGAAACTGCTGCATATTCAACATCATATGTCCTGACTGGCAGTGGTTTTCTCTTTCTAAAGGCTGGAATACAATACACTAGATTTTTTTCCCCAAAATTTGTATGCCGATTTGCAGTCTGGCGGAGTAGTCATCAGTTGCCAAAAGTCAAAGCCAGTCTGCAAACATTGAGGAGTCGAAGTTGACAGTTTCTGCAGAAAATCCCGTGACCATATTGTTTTAATTTGCCATGTGTCTCCTAATAATGAGCCAAATGTTTCTGCTTGAGTTTGTGTTTGGAACTACTTGAAAGTCATTTAGGTGTTTTCCTCTTTTCCTTTTAATTAACATCAGCAAGCGAATGATACCTAGTATTATTAAATCTGTTTAGATTTTTAGAAAAGGTCAATTGATGCTTGCCCGACTGTACAAATTGACCTCAGTAATATATTGCGTAAAAGCCCAGGCAGACTGTGCAACATTAAATGATTTTGACAGTATAAGCTACATCTAAGATTTTAGATATAAATGACAGAGTTGACTAGACATTTGCTCCCAGTATCACAGACCAGGTTTAAACCTAGTCTCAGACTAAAATGCATGTTTAAGCTATTTTAACTGAAAACAACTTCCACTGGCATACCTTAAAATATGTCAGTGCTATTGATTTATCTCAAGATGAACACCAGTAATGTATTTTTCGAAGGTGCGTGTATAAAAGCTACTTAAATGTCCTAATTGGACTAAGGCCTAATCCTGGCCTTGAAGTCACTAGAAGACTGTTAGTTCTGAAATACACAATCTCAAAATAATTTCATTATTTTTTTTCATATTTCCTTTATTCAATATTTGTATGCTTCAATATTTTCCATTTTCATTTTATTTTTAGTGTTTCAGTAACTTTACGTGCTTTGCCATTTTTGGTAGTTTTATGTTGTCTATTTCTTAATATTTCCAATTAATTTATTTAATTATTGGAATAATTAATGTATACAATTAATTTGTTGTAGAAATTTTAGTACTTTTAAGTTTGTTTCCAAGGCAACATTTATAATTTTGTGTAATATATATGAAGAGTTCAGATGCAAAAACCTCCAGCCTTTGAAATTTTCTTCTAAAATGATCATTTTTATCAAGCTTGTATATTTAAGTTCAGTAATTTCACTTAAATGACAATTAATAGGTAATCTTCATTGCCATTTAATTGAAATTACTGAACTTAAATATACAAGCTTGATAAAAATGATCATTTTAGAAGAAAAATTCAAATGGCACTTAGAGGCTTTTGCATCTGAACTCTTCATATATATATATATATATATATATATATATATATATATATTAGGGCTGGGAAACGATTAATCGCATCCAAAATAAAGTTTGTGTTTACATAATATATGTGTGTAGTGTGTATAATTATTTTGTATATATAAATACACACACATGAATGTAAACATTTAAGAAATATTTGCATGTATATACTTTATATATATATTTATATAAAATTAATATTATACACAAATATAAATATTTGATATATTAATACCACATTTTTCTTAAATATATACATGCATATGTGTGTATTTATATATACAAAATAATTATACACACATAGACACAAACTGTAAACACAAACTTTTATTTTGGATGCGATTAATCGTTTCCCAGCCCTAATATATATATATATATATATATATATATATATATATATACACACACACACACACACATACATTTTAATATTTATATTATTATTAATCCAAAAACGATTTAGATAGTTAGATTTTAGATAGTTTTAGTCGACAACAACACTGTTTTAAGCTTCAACAGCAAATGTTTTATATAATAAATAAACATGACCATCATAACAACTCTGCCAGAGCCTCTAAGGCAGATTTCTTTGCAGAAGCAATTAATTGGGCATCAGTGAGCATGTCACACTGAGGGGCTTAGGCGATCCAAGACTGCCAGTTTCACCCTGTGATGGAATCTTTTATTATCCCTGAAATTAGACTGCAAATGTGGCAAGAATCGCACTGTGTTCACCCAGCTTTTGACCATTAGACTCTCTTGTGCATCCATCTGAATTTTATTTCTATCCTGCTGGTTGCATATGTGTTACCTGAGGGATTCTTGAGATAATATCAGGGTATTTGCTTGTGTTGTCCTCTTGGTTTCGGCTAAAAATGCGCACATCTCCATTCTCAAGAATATGGATCTATTAGATGCAAAGCGAAAAAACAATTAACAAATCAATCAATGATATTGCTATGGAAACAAAGTCATTTCTATGGCAGAGGCTCCACCTTGTGGAATAAGATAAAATAACACACACCTGTGCCCTCTCTCCATCGTATTTATATTCGCAGGTGAAAGATGCCTCATCAAAACGTTTCATTACCTCACCGACCCCTTTAGTTGGGTGAGCTAACATGGGTCGCAGGGGCACACCTGTAAAACAACACTGTTTAATCTCATTTTAAACTACATTTTCAACTAGATGGTGGGAGAACTGAGCCAACTGTGATTGGTCAGTACCTGGGGTGAGCTTGCAGTGATTGGGCAGTTCATCTATGCCATCCTTCAGCAATACAGGAATGATGGCATCATAATTGGGCATTTCACTGAAAAGAAAAATATAAATGAAAGCAATGAAAATACTATTTGTATTCACTGGTGATATGTAGTGACTGCAACAATTGGAAAAAAAAAAAATCTGACTTCCTGTAGGGTACATATTATGCTAATTCTCATTAAACAAGCACTTGTTATGCAGCGGACACCTGTAGTCGTAATTGAAATATTGTTTGTAGTATACGGATAATTATCCCTCACAGCCTCGGTTGGTGTTTGACAATCAGGTTGTGCTCATTCTGTGTATATTTCCACTCACACTAGCCACAGCCAATAGGGCAGGACATAAAAAAAACCTTGATATTTTCAGGCTGTTGACAGTATCCATCCAGTATAAAAATATCAATACAAATTACAAACAATGAAATGTGTGCATATGAATATTCTATATAGTTACCCAAACATTTTCACAAAAAATGAACCGGACTTCCAAAATCTTTTGCTAATGAAACCTAATTATAATATCTTACAGCTTTCATTGAGACAAGGAGCCTGAAACCAGACTACTGACAAGGTATTAATTAGCCAAATAAAAAAAGAATTAATACCACATGAATCAAAAAATCTCTTGATATTATTTAGCTTTTGGGGGGTATTCGATACATCTCACGCTCTTTACAATGGTGTTTTCTCCCAATTAGAGGAACCAAAATATACTTTTAACAACATTTTATTGTGTGGAAACATCAGAGATACTGCAGTAAACATATATGCAATGGTTGCATTTATAAAATACAGTAAAACCTATACAATTGTGAAAAATTATTATATCATTCATTCATGCATATTTTAAAATATAATTTACTTTTGTGTTTTTTTTTCTTGTGTTTTTCTGAAATCTTTTAACATTTTTTATAACTTTTAAATGCATTTACGGTCACTTCTGATCTATTTTAACCAGGGTCTTGCTGAATTGAAGCATTCATTTATTTTTAAAAATAAATAAATAATATTAATTATTATTATTATATACAGTCTCACCAGTATGTCTGTTTCAGGATCAGTGCTTTTTCCTCCAGCCACACTTTCTTGTTTTCTGTACTCTTTCCTTTCCCTGCATCCAGCACAGCTGGTGGGAACTCTAAATCAACACAAGAAAAACAAATTAGCAGCATTTGAACACTGCTAAACCAAATGGACACCTAATTAATATTAACATGTTTAAGTGCTATTCATTTTTTATTCATCACGACAGAGAGTAAAGTAATTGCAAATGCCAGATGCCTGGAGGTTCTATCAATGCTCTGATTATGATGTGTGTTAATGCCAATTTCATTAGGATCATTTCAAACCTTGGCCCGGGGGCGTCAGACACACAGCCTGACTGAGAGCAGCCAGAACACTCTGCTCAGCCAATCCGATCCGCAGCTTCCCGGCCAATGACCTGTCAATCACACGAGCAACCAATCAAACTAACATATTTCATTTCAGCATTATTATTCATATAAATCTGTCAGCATACAGCAGTTTAATCAAGGCCAGCGGCACATCATTTAGAATTAGGAAAAATCAACTGTCATAAATAAATTAAATTCATTATTGTGTGTATTTCCAGAATGTACTCAACATTTCTGCATGGTTGGTCAGATGTGAAATTTAAATAGTTATAAGTCAAAGGTTTATTACGTACCGCACAATGTATCGGGCCTCGGAAAACCGACACGCCACAAACAACCCTTTAATGATGTCAATCTTCTTATTCATTACCTGACAGAGAGAGGAAGTTGATTTTCTTTGAGAACAGAAGATAAACAGATGCAAACATGGCCAAAACTTAACTATCGTTCAAATGTTTGGGGTGAATGTTTTATTTATTTTAAGAAATTAATACTTTTACTCAGTAAGTGCACATTAAAATGATTAAAGCGACAGTAAAATTTCCATTTCAAATGAATGCTGTTCTTTAGTTTTCTAATCATCAAAGAATCATGAACAAAATGTATCATAATTTCCGCACAACTTTCTTTTAGCATTTATAATATTAAGATATGGTTCTTGAAACCAAATCAGCATATGAGAATGATTTCTGAATGATCATGCAACACTGAAGACTGGAGTAATGATGCTTTGCATGCTCAGCTTTGCATCACAGGAATATATTAGACTACATCTTAAAATGTATTCAAATAGAAAATAGCCATTTTAAATTATAATAATATATTAACATTACTATTTGTACTTTGTTTCTGTCAAACAGCTTTGGTAAGCATGAACCCAGTCCTAATTAAAAGGTTTTCCATGTATATTGATTATATAGTTTATATATGGCATCTAGTGCATGTTTCCTGAAGCTCAACTAAAGCATGATGCTAGCAAAACCAAGCCTGTTTTTTTCCATTTTTACCTTTATAAAGCCTTAAAAAAAAAACAACAACAACAAAAAAAAACCTTTGCGTCAATTTGATTAATTGAATCAAATCTAATTATAAAAATAAGACACAATAGGGCTGTTACCAATCAAATGAAATCAGTATCAACAAAATTCATGTTTGGCAATATTGAACATTGATATTTAAAATTATTTAAAAAAAAGAAAAGATACTTTAAATGTGAAACTGAACTAGTCTTATCTATAAGACTACATCACGTAGAGTATGCATGCACTCTCTGGGTGTGTGTGAGGGACAGGCTATACTCAATGTCAAATCACACATCGTAAAAACAACAATTACCATATTATTGCAGATCACAGGGAATACATGTACACATAAAAATATATACCTTGAATACATTTTAAGTGACAAGGTGTACTTCACATTATTCTCATCTGTACTTACAGAGTTTCCACTCATGTTAGCAATCTCTTTCAGTTTGTTGAAAACACCCGCTGCTGTCAGAATGGACGGTTTAAACATCATTCTCTGATTGCTTCGGGAACTCTCAGCAACCAATCCCAGGTCGCCTTTCTCCTGAGCCTCCGCCTTGATTTTGTCCAACTGTCGCCCTGGTAACAGAAGTCCACAGTACAGGGGTCAGGCAAAGAGAATGGTGAATGGCATAAGGGAAAGGGAACACACATATATTTACCAGTTGCTTGAGCGACGGCTTTCATCAGGACAGTCTCCCCGATGCCCAGCTCCAGACCCTGATACGCAGGGCCGAGCTGGTTCAGACACAGGTATACACAACATAACAGGTCATCTAAACAAACAAAAGAGTAATGAACAGATGGAAACAGTGAAGCTTGGACATTTCAAATGTATACTACATTTTTTGCACCTTTTTCTTCAATCTGTCTCCCTAACAGGAGCAATGATCTGTTCATCTATTCATTACTTGGACAAAAAGGAAGAACAACAATCTCTGTCTAGCATAATTAACAACCTATTTAAACCCCATGAATCAATTAACACACTCACCTGGAGAGAGAAGAATTACAGAGCGCAAAAAGTTGGAAAGAGTTTCAATGTTTTTCAGCCTAAAAAAGAAAAGATTTAAATTTGATAGCAGCATACTCGTTTTCAGAATGAAACAGATGCGAGAGAAAAACACAGAATAATTCAACACTTCATACCTTCCCGAATCATCTTCAATCTTTTCAAAGGTGCGAGCAACAGCCAAATATGGCACTCTGAGAAAGGGATAGAGAAATATACTTGGAACTTTCATAGAAAAAGTGTCATACTTTATCGCTTAAAAAATATTTGCAATTGAATTAAGGTTTTTGTTAATAGAAACAAAGATGAATAATTCATTTCACTTTCTTGATCTTTTAATGATTGAACAACATCGCTGACATTTTTGTAAAACAATCCGAGCCTGACCCAAACAATTCTAACACATTTTGTTCATCAATTTAATCTTCAAAAATTAACAAGTATTAATGAATTTAGTGTAAATACAATCGACTTAAGTAAAAAGTTAGTTAGACACTGTCCTAAATGGCACACGTCATATGTACTTTATGCAATGTCTTGAGGGCTTACAATAGCTGCTGTGTGCATGCAATCGTAAAGCCCACAAGACCATTGGGTGTCCCGTTTGTAATTTTAGGATCCGCAAGCGAGCTCAAGAATTGTGATGTTCACAACTAATTTGATTAACGTTTGAATGGAAATTTTTAAATGACTAGTTGACTAGTCTTACCCCCCTGCAGGGGGTAACTCAACAAGACTAATGATCAGTAGAGGAATTTTCCAGTTCGGCGTGACATTTAACCTCTGCAGTCCCATTTAGCCACTTATTAGCAATTACCATTTTAAGACAAGTAAAAGCAATAAAAAGGACCTTATTTCACTGACTTTGGGGCGATGAAACCGAATCTTCAAAAATGCTACTATATCTACAGGACAGGATTTGGCACTCTGTTATATAGCTAATAAAAGGCAGTTTTTACTTTTGGCCCCTGCTCCAGCAGGCGTGGTCAATGGGATGGTACTGTGCTCTGGATGGATCATACTGGCTCTCCACCGAAGACTCCACCCCCTTTTCACTGTCCAAAAAATAAAGCTCATTCAAATGGGGTCCTTCCAAAACAAACAATAATATTTTACAAGCAAAATATTCCAAGTCGTTTTGAATATTTTTGGTTTTAAACCTTTTTTTCTCTTTCTGTTCAGCGACGTCAGGGATTTCTCCATTCTTCTTTTTCTCTCCCGCATTTCGCTCCTCCTTTTCCAGTTTTACAGCTGCCTTTCTGGGTGCTACAAAAGATTGAAAGTTAAATGAAAATTGCCCCCATTTAATCCCCCTTAAATATCATACAGGTTTGGGACATCACGTGGGTGAGTAAATGATGACGATTTAAATTTTTGGGTGAGCTCTTCTTTTAAGTAAAATAAAGAAGAACAGGAAAAAAGGCTTACCAAAAAAGCTGCTGATGGGTTTCTTTTTGGCCGATCCCCCCTCGTCTTCTGCGTCTCTCTCTTTTTTCTCTAATCGTTCAGGACTGCGGTCTTCCTTCTCTTTCTTGTCTTCTATTTTTTCTTTCTTCTTGTTCTCTTCATTTATCTCTTTCTTCTGCTCATCATTTTTATCATTCTCTTTTTTCTTATTCTCTTCATTTATCTTTTTCTTCTTCTTATCATCTTTATCATTCTCTTTCATCTCATTGTTTGCATTGTCCACAACTTTACTCGTCTTTACTTCATCCTCATCTTTCCGTTCCTCCACTACAGTCTTTCCATCTGCACTCTTCTCTTCCACCTCCATCATCTCATTCTCTAAGTTGAAGAGAGAAAGAGAAAATCGATGAGGAACGTATTAAGACTGTGGAAAGGATTAGGGCTGCAACTATCGGTTATTTAAGTAATCGAGTATTCTACAGATTATTTCATCGATTAATCGGATTTAAAAAATTGTGGTAAATAAATAGATCAAAGTTAACAACAGCCTTCAAAATGACTTAATACATAATAACAAGCAATAATAATTGGTTCAAATAAACCAATAAAAAAAAGCAAAATAAAATCAAAGTAAGTAATCATATGGGTTTTATTGAACAACACGGTTAAATTACACCATGTAAAATAAAGGATAATAAATTAATCTAAACATGACTTGTGTACGTTACTATAATAAATGCCTGCAGAGGGCACTAACGGTCTGGTGTTAGTTGTTGTTGCACGGCATGATCAAATCCTTGTTTAATATTGGCCAATCAACATTTACTTCAAATGTCCACTTAATCTTTAATATTTGATCACTTCTATACGATAGAAATGCAATCTGTAATTTCTTGAACAACATGTGCAGATCAAAACATGCAAACTCAGAGGAAGAGTTAAAACTTTTATTTTAAGCACTAACTCACAGTTATAATTAAATGCACTGGGTGGCGCTGTGGAGCATGTTAACAAGTTGTGTGTATTTGATCACATAATGTTGTCGTCTGTCTTGCGAAGTTGGAATTACTTGAAAATGATCTTACTAAATGGAATTACTTTTGATCAAATTAATTAATCCAAGTTATAATATTATCACAATGAAAAATCACACGAAATCTGCTATCTGCTTTTTTTAGGCATTTTTTTTTCCGTTCGTGCTGCTTGAGTATGCTTTTATTCATTTTTAAACCGAGTACTCGACTTGAATAGTTACAGCCCTAGAAAGGATATACTCATGCACAGAGATCAGCTAATCTCACCTGTCTGCTCAGGTGATTCCTCCACTCGTGCTCTCTTACTCTCCTGGCCTCCAGCTTCCTCTTTCACATCCTCCTCCTCCTCCTCTTTTGACCCCTCTTCATCGCTCCTGCTTTCCAGCTTCCTTTTGGGGAACTGCTTACGGGCTAGACAAAGCGATAAGGACTTTAAATTTATAAAGCCTACTGTATCATATTTGATATATGAATTTCTAAATGATAAACACGATCAATACAAAAAAAAATTAAATCAAGTAAAAAGTCTTTCAGTATAATTCTAAAAAATATTCATATTTCAGTTCATGGTACACATTTCTTTTACTGCGAATTTTTTTTATAATTTTTTTTCCCATATTCCCACCATTTCATTTAATTCACTATAATGGCCATAAAAGCCTTTAAGTTTCAAAAACAGAACAAAACATAAAGCCCATATGCAACTTAAATATTTTGTCTAAGTTTAAAATGCTCCTTTCTAAATATTAGATTTTTCTGAAAATTGACATTAAAAAACTACTGTAGCGATTTGGGAGTATTTTAAAGAATTAAAGAGAGAATAAGTGATCAGTATTACAAGAAGGAACGTGAGAAGAGGAGACTAAGGCCCGATTCACACATCGCGTCTAAAAACGCGTAGATAACGCTAGGCGTGTGCGTTTTTATCCTTTTCAAAGAAGCGCTAGGGCGGTTGCGCTCCGGTGGCGTCTGTCGTTGCTAAGCAACCATCAGCCGCACTCTCTGTACCTACCTACGTGACCTGCGGTGCGCTTGCGGCATTCCGAAAAGTTGAGATGTTTTTATCTCGATGCGGCGCGGACGCGCCTTAAAAAAACGAGCGCGTCGCACCGCGACCGCGTCGCTTCCATTATGAGCGCGCATACCGCGCGCTTCCATTTAAAATAATGAACATGAGCGCGCAAAAGACGCGATATGTGAACGGGCCCTAATACAGACCGGTTTTGCGTTTGGGAATGCCTGACGGTGATGTTGATGTTGGAGTTGCTGGAGTGCCTGAGGAAGCAGGGGTCACGACAGCAACACTGGAAGTGACCGGAGTTGTTGGGCTTTTGGGAGTTTTTGGAGTAACAGGAGTGGAAGAAGCCGTTGTAACATCAGAAATCTGTGTGTTTGAAGTAGGAACACATTGAAACAGAATTGTCAACAACAATCCTGACGTGTTCTCATGCTTGATGGTCATGATGACTCAGTTCTTACCTTCTCTGGTTTTACTGTTTGAACTTCACTCTGTTTTGGCGCTTGTTCTTTAACAATCGCCTGATCTTCATCATCACTCTCTATGATTGCTCGACTGCGTTTATGAACCTTCTTTACGGGTGAATCACTTTCCTGCACGCCATTCTGAATTTTGAGGGGACTTTTAACAGGTCTGAGCAGAAAGAGAAGAAAAAAAAAAACATTATGTTCCATTATAACATTTCCTATTTGTTTTCCGATGTTTTCAGAGTTTTTGGACTCCATAAACCATGTTTGCAATGTTTTACAACTTTGTTTTACAACTTTTCCGCATCGGCTGAAATTGCTACACTGTTAAATTAGAAAAAAAAAATAAACTTAAGCATGTTTAATTTGGAAAATGTCACTTACTCAGCCTTTACTTTGACCTGTCCATCACTCTTATCCTTGCCTTTCATTGGCTGAAAGAATGACCTGTGGGCGGGAAACAGAGATCACGTACAAAAGACAAAAGAGCTCACTAAGTTTATACTGCAACTAAGTGGTAACATCTTTTAAACATTTAAAGATATTAAGCTTAAAGGAAACCCCTTAATGTCACAGGTAGAGTGAAAACACGGTCTTTCGCCAGAATCAGACATTGCAGTTTATCATCAACACACACAAAAAGAACAAGACACACTCACGCTATGCTTCGCTGCATTGTTGATGTCTTGCACTGCTGATATTGAGTAAATCCAGAATATATTTTAAAATATATATTCGTGTTATTAAAATTACTGAAGCATCGATGTTTCTTCCGCGCGCTTAACTCCGTATGATTCGGCGCCAAAGTGACGTCCCACGGACAACAGAAACAGCGGAGTTTATTTACTCCAAAATCCTTCTAGTGCCCCCTGTTGGATTGGAGTCGTTGGATGGCAGCAAAGGATGTCACCGTGTTATATGGAAAATTTACTAATAGTGTTGTTCACTCATATTCGTTTTATCCATATATGCTACTCATATTGCCATATTGCTACTCATATTGAAATAATCTGTATGGGTTTAGTCTGCTTCTAGTTCATTGTCTCCCAGCCTTTTCTTTCCTATGCTCCCCCACAGCCTCATCAGTAAGAAACCTAATCATCAACAAACTAGAAATGCGCTCCTGTTAATAATTTGACAGGCAATGTAGTATATTTAATTGTGAATTAATATTGTTTTATATTAATATTTACAGAAATTATTTGAATTTGATTTTATTATTATTTGAAAGGGGGTGTTTTGCCCACAGGTTTATAGACCATTTCAAAACATGTAAACAACACTGGTCCAGAAGCACTTCCTGTTTCAGTTTGTAACTGTTTTCTTTATTTCACATGTAAAGAAAACATCTTAAAGATGTTTGTTTAACTTTTTGATTCAGTTTTAAATGTTCTGTTGGTTGTATTTTATCCCAGCTTTTATGTAGTGTTAAAAAACTGAAACAGGAAGTGCTTCTGGGCCAGTGTTGTTTACATCTTTTGAAATGGTCTATACCCCCATACCATTCTGGAGAAAAAACAATTTGCCTTAAATACATTTCAAGAAACTTTGAGAAAATAACAGGCTAGATAAATATGAATATTTATTAATGAAACATGCTGAAAAACAGCCTACTTTTAAAAAAATATTGTTAGCTGATGCTTAGGCTACTGTCTAGCTAACTAGCTAGCTGATGCTATTTTGTGGTAATTTTTAAATATAAAGTCCAAATATTTTTGTTCAACCACCTTAGTTAGATTTGGTTTTCCCCCACTCAACCCTGAATTAATCAATTCTTGCTTTCCCAGCTGAGCTGGGAATCAAACCCATGCCATTGACATATAATGCCACGCTACTGTTTGAGCCACAGGAAGGCAGAAATTCTTTACATTTATATATTTTATTTTTTTAATGAATTGTCTATGAATCTCGTGTGTTTGTGTAAATGGTTAAAAAATCTCAATTATACACACACACACACAATATATATATATATATATATATATATATATATATATATATATATATATATATATACATACATACAATGGGGATTTTCAGCCATTTCTGATAAACTTATTTAATGTTTTTGTAATAATGACTCATCTGAACTGTGCCGATCGATCACAATATCAAAATAATATGTTGATATTCTTTCCATAGGCTTTTCAGAGTTCAGGAGTGCTGGAATCAGTATGATTTAACATGAATGTTTTGTTGAGTTACAGAATACTTTTGTAGTGTTTGTAGAATTTATTGTGGTATAATATATGATCTGTCTCCCTCCTCTCGATTTTTAGGTAAATTAAAGGAGCAATCAAGTCTGTCGAGTGTCATCATGCTTCAGCGTCATCACACAATACACACATGTGTGTGTGATTCTTTCTGATCCACTTCAGTGATCATATACAACCACTAGATTTTCTTAGGACAAACATAACATAGAGATTGTGTTTAGTCACATCTAAAATAAATACTGACCATAATCATAATGAGCACAAACACACAGTATACTGTTGATAATAATTAATTGTGTACTTTTAGTTTCTGCATTAGTCACACACTCATACATGTGATGTAGAAGTGGTTGCTAATCCAACATTCTTGTGAAAATATTTTGTTGATATGTCAACCTCACAAACCATGAGATGATGTGGGGATTTTTTTTTTTTTTTTTTGTGAAACCATTGCAGCTTTTAAAGGACTGGCCAGACTAGTAAAAAGATTTTTCGGAAAGCAACTCATTTAAAATGAGTCTAAAACGATTTCACAAAAAACACACGAAGGATTGTATCAGAAAATTAAATGTAATTCATATTTACTTAGCACTTTTTTCACAATTACATATTCATTACATTTAAGAGTAATCTGTTATCAGAGGTGACTTTGTCAGAGCAATGTCTGGCAGAAATATGCAGTTCTATAATACAAATCATGCAATTAGTGAATTATTATTCACTTATGAGTACGTTTTACCTTGTTGTGAATGTATCTAATTTATGTACAACAAACAAAACACTATTGGAGCATCATGACTGTCACGATGTTGTTTCGCTTTCGTTTTTTGGTCTCTGATTGCAGTGCTGGGAAATTGCTAAATGGGGGCAGGTGATGTAATACAGGTGTGTTTTCAAAAGGAAGCGCAGTCTGTATTTAAGCTCCGCTAGTTCACTTCAAGATACATAAACAAGTTTTTTGTGTTTTGAGGAACTAAAGGTCTCATCATGACCATAAACAAACTGACAGTTTTTGTGGTGTTAACAGGGATTTTCTGTACTGCTGGGCAGGAATTCTTTTCATCAACAGGTATTATTAATTATATGTGAATTCAATTTAATATCATTTTTATTTTTATCAGTTTATTCCTTTTTTAACCATTATTTTAGTGTTTTGTTCATTATTTATTTATCCTTATTTCTCTTCTTCTTTTATTCTATGTTTCATTCTTGTGCTGATTTAATTTATTCATTTTATTTGTGAGACTTCTCATAATACTTTTCATACATAATTAAATCTTCATTTATTTACTCACATATTTTGAGATTTACAATCAAATATTCACTTTTTTAGCTATTGATTTCATTACTGACTAAACAATCATTAACTTTCTCTTTGGTTATGTAATAAAGATATTTCATTATGTATGGAAAATACAAGAGAAATACCTGTTTACATTTTTTATACAAAAATTAAGTACGAATATAATTATTTATAGATAAAGTTGCGCAGCTTTTGAAGGAGAAGGAAGACCTTCTGCAAAGCTTCAGTCTGTACATCGATGCAGAAGAAAATAATTTAAAGAGAATGAAGAGGTGAAAACACTTTCATTGTTCCCTAGGCATTTTTTTATGTATTCAATTTATTGAATTACATAAAAATAAATAAAAAAGTTTAATTTTATGAATACAATTTTATTTATTAATTAAATTTGCAATAACTAGGTGAAACCAGCTGTGAACGTTTACCAATCTTGCAGGCATGTGTTTTGGGTTGGTGCTTTTAGATCAAGAAATATGTTATTACATTATTTTAACCCTTTAACTTTTGATGAACTTCAATCCAGTGCTCTTCTGGTTCTTCAACTATTCACATACCTTGACCCTGAGAACCCAGAGAAAATCATGAGAGACCCTGTGGCAGCTTACAAACTCCTCAGACGAGTGAAAAGTGATTGGTTGACTATTGTCGGATACACTCAAATGAGTCTTTATGAAGGTGAGAGCTTATTTAAAGGGATACTCCACTTTTTTTGGAAATAGGCTCATTTTAGGCTCACTCACTCCCCCAGAGTTAAACAGATGTTTTCAAATGCATTCAGCCTAGTAGGATATACTATGGAAGTCAATGAGACCGGAAACTGTCTGGTTACTGATATTCTTCTAATGTCAGAAAATCGACTGAATGGGTTCGAAAACGGTAAAACCCAACTGTTTAACTCTGGGGGAGTGGTAAAATGAGCCCATTTCCAAAAAAGTGGAGTATCCCTTTAAGTTCTTTGACTAAAACATGTAATAATTTATTATTAAATACAAATCTAGAGATTAAGGTGAATGATTATGAAACCGTTCTGTTCTTGTTTTTGAAAATCTTTAGAGTATCAGACACTGCTGGATTATTCAATGATCCCAGAGGTGGAGGACTTGCATAATGCCGCTTCAGAACTGATCCGACTGCAAGAATTCTACAAACTCTACCCACACAACATCACAAGGGGTGAAATATCTGCAACAATGCAGTTTCACTTTTTTAGTTTCGAAAGAAGTTCCAATCTGATTGATGCTTTCATTTCACATTTCTCAGAAACGTCTCTAAATGCAGATGAAGCCTATCATATAGGGTTGGTAGCTTATGATGAGGACAAATTCCAGCACGCATTCCTCTGGTTTCTGTACAGTCTGGACAGATTAACAGAAACCTCAACCACTACTGAGAAAAAGTTGCTACATTTCCTTAGTTCCTCAGCCTATGAATTTGGCAGCCTACCAGTGGCAATCTACTTCGGCCAAAGGCTTCTAAATCTGGGTGAGGTCATAGTGACATGAAGTTTAATACAAATATTTTATATGTTAGGTTGCGTGGAGTATGGAAGTCATAAGCTTCTTTTCCTCAGATCCAACTAATGACGAAGTCAAAGTACGGTTGAGCCTTTACAAACACCTTCGCTTCAAGAGAAATTCAAATCCTGACATATTCACGTTGAACACAAAGTCAAATGACTCCTATGAGGCTCTGTGCAGAGGGGAGGTTGACGAGAGGGCAAGTATAGTGTTTAGAATTTGATTAATCATTTAACATGAAACAGTAAATGTGAATCTTTGAGTCTATTGTATTTTATCATATCAGACCTCTAAGAGGCAGAGAGCGCTCTCCTGTAGGTACAGCACAGGTGGAGGAAACCCCAGACTGATGTACGCACCAGTGAAAGAGGAAGTGGAGTGGGACGAGCCTCGCATCATCAGATATCATGACATCATATCAGACCGAGAGATGGAGATCCTGAAGAATATCTCCAGACCTCAAGTGAATAAAATACGCACACACATCAAAAAAAATATTTAACTATTTACTTGTCACTATTCAAATCTTTTTAGTATCCTTTTAAAATTTGGCTTGGCAACTTATTTCTATTGAAGACAATCTATATTTGATGTTCAATTTCCCTTGTGTGGCCTACTTTAGCTTTCTAGGTCGAAGACTGAACAGGGAGTCACAAACATCCGTACTTCTCAAAGGTGATAATCTTTTATATTCACCTAAAATTAAAATTAAGCATTAATGTTATTTTAAATGTCTTATTTTAGTAACTAATTAACAATTTCAGTCTCACACTTGATATGGGAAGAAAAATGGAAAAAAGTTTACAATATGGTTCAATGTGTTAACATAAATGTTGCTGAAATCATTCCCCTGTCAGTGTTTTCCTAGAGGAAGACAACACTGTTGCTCGTATCAATCAGAATATTGCAGACATCACAGGACTCTCTGTGGAATCAGCTGAAAGACTACATGTACGGTCACAGTAAGAAAGAAATCACCTGTTCATGCATAGGCAACATATTTTTAAAAAGATAACTATTTAATAACGATTTGCACTCAAAATATATCACTAACCATTTCAGATTTCAAGGCAACATTGGTTTAGTCTGATTTTTTGTAGCATGCAGAGGCCATAAGCGCTTTAAGGGCTGATATTAGGCTACATTTTCAAACAACCATTTTATATTCAGATTTCAATGGGTATCAACGTCTCTTCAATGGATTAACATTTATTTCTCCTGTGAAGTATTACCTATGAAGGTGTTGTTTTACCTGAAATTTATTTCAGTAGTGGTGCAATCATTTTCCAGGTTCAGAACTATGGGATTGGTGGCAGATATGAACCGCATTTTGATGCATGGGTAAGATATCTTTGTTCAAATAAAGCTATTAAATAAATGTGTTGGCCAACCCTGTATTTGCCATGGATTCCCTCTGGGGTTAAATAAGGTCTTTGGTCTGTTTGTTTGCTTTTGGCATCTAGTGTGTTTGGATGTGACAAGTTATGTTAGACATCTTGTTGTTCTTTTAGTTTTAAGTCCATCTGTACCGGAGTATTAAACCCTGCAGGGCCTTGTGGATTACTTTTATAATGGATGGTTGCACTTTGATGTAAATAATAAAGCTATATATATATACATAGACTTTTTTAATTTTTGGGTGAACTAACCCTTTAATCCAGAGAGCCCATTGCTCGAAAATGCTCATTTGCTTTTAGGACTTCAAACTCTTCTGTCAATGAGAGTTTGATTACATATTGACCAATTAAATCATTGTAAGATAACGTATTGTTTGATCTCACAGGATGGTAGAAGGAATGGAAGGATTGCTACGTTCCTAATTTATGTAAGTCTTGGCTTCTGTTTAATTATTAAACATTAGTGGTTTACAAGGCTTAAAAGTTACTTTCTTTTATCACCTGTTTTATCCAGTCATTATGAACAATAAGTGATGTGCTCTTGCTGTAGATGAGTGATGTGGAGATAGGGGGCGCCACCGTGTTTCCTGAAGTTGGAGTTGCATTGAAGCCAAAAAAGGTAAACCTGATCTATGTGGTATATTAGAATAATTTAAATAAAATGAATTCATCCATCCTCTGCTTTTAAAGGGTTCCGCTGTGTTTTGGTACAATCTCCACAAGAATGGCAGTTTGGATTTGGATACAGAGCATGCTGGATGCCCTGTGTTAGTGGGTAACAAATGGGGTAGGTTTTTATTTAATTCTTACTGACTTTGATTACTCTTATAATGTATCTTCTATAATCTATGTTAATCAGACTAAATTTCATTGAATTTCATGACATTGAGCAATATTTTTATGGTCCCTTTTCAGTGGCTAATAAATGGATCCATGAGTTTGGACAGGAGTTCAGGAGACCCTGTTCTTTATCTGACTGGGAGTGAAAGACATTGTGATGTAAAATCATATTAAGTTTATTCTGTACTATTGACGTATCTGTTCTCTATCTTTTATATTTATTATGTATAAGTATAATATATTCATTCAAATATGTATGCATTTTATAATGGAGATCTGTAACATATAATATTGTAATAACTTTTACTGTGATTTACTGTCTAAGTGGCAGTAATGTTAAATATAACTGATCAATAAAACAAAACAAGTGCAATAGAGTAAAATGAAGTTTCAGCAAGATGTCAATTTTATGAGTTTTGTGGTATGTGTACTTGTGAATGTTGTACTGGAAGGAAGTATGTTTATGGTAATAGTATGTCTGTAAAATTACAATCTCACACGCAGAAAACAGGACTGTCTATACCAACTCTCACAGCGACACACAATATACCAACAATCATAATTTTGCAAGATTTTAAAGACAGTATCTATTATGAATAAATACTGTTTGCATCAATAACTTAACACAAACATGCATGAAAAGTCATACAGATTCCAGTACTTACAGATATAAATGTTTGCTAAACTGAATCTGGTTCTAATGCAGGCCGGTGCAGAGTCTACAGCTTTTCTCACACAGATGCAAATTTTATACAAGACCAAAGGGAAACATTTCGCTAAGTTTAACTTCAGCAAACTAGTCTTAGTGAATTACATGTCTTCAGACAGAAAAGGTTTTATTGCAAAGCTGAACATATTTGTGCATATTATATTACAAACATATTGTAGTTTGATCATTATTATCCTTACACTCAGTAACACGCAGATGTAAAGTAATCATTCATTTAACTTTTAGTTTCAGAATTAGTCAGACTTACATGTGATGGATGCAGGAGTGGTTATAATAGCAGCATTCTTCAAACGATGCAATGAAAAGTACACTCTGCCAGTTGGCCTTGATAATATTATACAGTATATCTTTCCTTTCCATGATTATAGCCTACCCTTTGCTGTCTCCAATCATGCAACATGAAAGTTTCAAAGTACAAGAAATAAAAGTCTATATTGTTGCTCATTTGTTAATGTCTCAGCCACATTTGCACGTTCCTTGTTCCCCCTCGTTTAAGCCCTCAGTTTTCAGTTGAAATGGGTTGTTCTTGTCAGTGCTATGTTGGTTTTCTGCATTTTGTATTTGTAGATTGTTAAGACTTATTGCTCCTGTTTTTAATTTGTTTATAAAATCCCTGCAGCGGATAGATACCATCTCTACACTTCCTTGTTCCCACAACCACACTCTCTCTCTCATTTGAAGTTTTGCTTTTGTTTTTGTTCTCAGGTATCAGGCATACTGAGAAATGGTGAAATGTGGGCAGATATAGGTGTGCCTCTTGGGGTCCATATATTTAAAGGAGCATTTAACACATTTCAACATTAATCTTTATTGAAAGTGGATCATATATGTAGTCAAAATGTAAAAGAATTTTTGAATTTGGTGCCCTCTTGACTGAGAAAAACAGAAAATAACCGAGGGGCGCATTTGTATGTAAGTCAACAACTCCCACAATGCACTACAATGCAAAGCTCCGCAAGCAAGCCACACCCACTAATCTGGAACTGCGCAAACAGAGAAATCACTCTTCCGTCTACAAGGCTAACGTTAGCTGTCACCAGAGTTTGGAATTCATTTCACACAAAATGTCTAGTCAGTTGGCTGTGGCGAGCAGGACCGAGGGAAAGGGACGTAAGAGGACGGCGTGAGGCCAGTGGCGTGAGTGATAATGAAAGACACCTGTGAGGTGCGCGCCAGTCTCGCGTCTCTCACAGAGGAGCGAAAGCATAAAATGAGGAGCTGTGATGGCAGATCGAGAGAGAAACAGGCCTGATTTTATGTTGTTTTGTTTCTGTTGTGAGTAATGTTACATCAGTCGTCAATGAGGGGCTGCTGGCTTATACTTTCGTTTTGTATTTGTTCATTTTACTATTAAAATATTTAAACGTTCGCTGGTTCGCGCCTCAACACTTCCCGCAGCAACAAACCCCGTTAACGTTGTGAATTACTCCTCGTTTGTATTTATTTCTATATGGTGAATTGCATGATACCTGGCTGTTCAGTCAGGCGAAACTATCACAACACAAAGCTCGAGCCAGTCCGGACTCCTCGACCGAGAGCACATGCACCAGCAGTCTGCCCAGCTCGAGCCAGTCCGGGGTCCTCGACCGCGACAGGCAGCCGCCTCTGGTTCCTCCATCAGCCTCAGCTGCTCTTCACTACTACTGTGACTCGTAAAGATAGCCAATTAAAGGGTTAGTTCACCCAAAATATTAAAATTAAGTCATTAATTACTCACCCCCATGCTGTACCCACCCCTTAAGACCGTTCATCTTCGTAACACAAATGAAGATATTTTTGATTAAATTTGAGAACTGTATCACTGCCACATAGGCACCCTAAGGGATTGAAACTCGATGGCCCAGAAAGTCATTGAAGAATATGTTTAAATATTCCATGTGACTACAGTGGCTCAACTATAAGTTTATCAAGCAACAAGAATACTTTTTGTGTGAAAAAAACAACAAAAATAACAACTTTATTCGACTATTCCTTTTCTTGTAGGCCTGAGACAAAAGTTCAAATTCTTGCGCATGCGTCGTGGAAATCTCTTGAACTCTCGTCTCAGGCCTACAAGGAAGAAAAGGCAAATAAAGTCGTTGTTTTTGTCGTTATCAAACCTCTCAAATTTAATCAAAAATATCTTCATTTGTGTTCCGAAGATGAACGAAGGTCTTACGGGGTTGGTACAGCACGGGGGTGAGTAATTAATTACTTAATTTTCAATTTTTGGGTGAACAAGCCTTTAAAGGAGTAGTTCATTTTTAAAAAAACATCTGCTGTTAATTTACTCACCCCCATGTCATCCAAGATGTCCATGTCTTTCTTTCTACAGTCGAAAAGAAATTAGGTTTTTTATGAAAACATTCCAGGATTTTCTCCAATAGACTTCATTGGGAACCAAACGGTTCAAGATCCAAATGAGTTTCAGTGCAGCTTCAAGGGCTTTAAACGACACTAGACGATAAGGGTCTTAGTGAAATGATCTGTCATTTAAAAACTAAATAAAAAAAGTTTATGTTTTATAAGCACAATCAAGACCTGTTCCAAGATGGGCGTTTGTTCAACACATTGACCAGTACAATGAAAGTAAACATAAATAAGTGATAGCTATATGTATTGTTTCCAAACGGAAACTTGCGTCGCGAAGTTCAGTGCAAGTGTCCATTAACCACCACTATCAGTTTACTTTAAACTCGCTATGTGTTGCTTACAACTTAGCAAATATTCATTGATATTGGCATGCAGTCAGGAATGTGTTATTAATTATGTTTCCTGATTATAAGCGATTTCGACGTCGGGGTGGGCTAGGCTAAATGCAAATATGCCTATGCCTTTATAGGTAGAATAATCCTGGTTGATTATAGTCATATCGTGTTTGTTTAAAAACATCCTTTTTAATTTCGGCAGCCTGTAAAAATATACCTCAGATATTTTGCCAAATCTATTTTAAATCTATTCACGGTGACGACACTCTTGCACATTGGCCGCTGAATGTATCAGCAACCAGCTGAGCAATGTAGGACAAGATAACGATGTGATTAAATTGAGGTAAGGACCTATCAGCCTGCGCCATCTAGAGTTTTATGACAGAACTCGGTATTTAAGCTCAATTACAAAAACACGTTGCGGTTTGAAATATTGAAGGTCTGATAAAGTGATAATGGCAGTGAAGGAACTGTTTCTGGTGTGTTTTTGGATTGTCTGTGCTGATGCTGGACATGAGTTCTTCTCATCAACAGGTTATTGTTTCAGTTCAATATCAATTCTTTGTTTTGTTTAGTTTTTTAATCGTTGTAGTGTTTGGTCGTTATTTCTCAATGGTTTTACACTGTTGTCACAAGCCTATACCACAGGTTTTGCCACAATTTTAACACATGCACTCATAACGTTATAGTTACTCTTACACTTTTAATTCCATTATTGACTAAACAATATCAACCCTCTCTTTGGTTTCTAATAAACTTCATAATACCTCTTAATGATGTAAAACTTAAATTATACATAAATCAAATGCCTTTTGAGAATAAAGTGCAGATTGTTTTATAGATCAAATTGCACAACTATATGGGAAGACAAAAGACCTTCTGAAGGTCTTCAGTCAGTGTGTTGATGCTGAGAATGTAGAGACAACGAAGAGGTGAAAACACTTATTTTGATGTTTACCAATCTTGTATGTGGATTTTAGATCAAGGATTGTGTTATTAAATACATTTTCTAACTTTTGATGAACCCCTGTCTTCATCCAGTGTTCTTCCAAATCTTCTGCTTTCTTACTCCGACTCTGAGAACCCAGAGGAAGCTGTGAGAGACCCTGTGGCAGCTTACAGGCTCCTCAGACAAATGAGAAATGATTTGATATATATTCTAAAACACATTCAGCCGAATCTTACTCAGTGTGAAGAGTACCAGAATGAGTTGGACTCAATGATCCCACCGCCGGAGGACTTGGATGGTGCAGCTTCAGGACTGATCAGACTGCAAGAGATCTACAAACTCCACCCAGAAGACATCACAAAGGGTAAACCGTCCTGCAGGTCTGCACACCAATGCAATTTCACTGAGAGTTTCACTTTTTCCGATCTGATTTATGCCTTTTCTATAACAGAAACGTCTCTAAATGCAGATGAGGCTTTCAATGTAGGGTTGGTCGCTTATGATGAGCACAAATTCCAGCACGCCTTCCTCTGGTTTCTGTACAGTCTGGACAGATTAACAGAAAACTCAACCACTACCGAGGAAGAGTTACTCCATTTTCTTAGTTCCTCAGTCTATCATTTTGGCAGCCTGTCTGTGGCAATCTACTTCAGCCAACGGCTTCTAAATCTGGGTGAGGTCATTCTGTCCTACATTTAATAGCATTTCATTTAATATTTTTATATTTGAGTTTGGCAGACAATATTGCTAAATTGTGATTCAAGTCTTCAAACCATCTTTTCCTCAGATCCGAGTAATGATGAAGCCAGAATTCAGCTGAACAGACTCCTTCACTTACAGAGCAACCCTGACATATTTCCACTGAACACCGAGTCAAGTATCTATGAGGCTCTGTGCAGAGGAGACGTTGACGAGATGGCACGTGCCAAAATTTAAATCCTCATTGACATGACATTACAAACAGTCTTTCTGAAGCCTTTTTTTGTTGATTGGAAGTTTATTATATTTGATCAAATCAGATCTCCAAGAGGCAGAGAGCGCTCTCCTGTAGGTACAGCACGGGTGGAGGAAACCCCAGACTGATGTACGCACCAGTGAAAGAGGAAGTGGTGTGGGATGAGCCTCGCATCATCAGATATCATGACATCATATCAGACCGAGAGATGGAGATCCTGAAGAATATCTCCAGACCTCAAGTTAACACACACACACACACACCACAAATATTTTGTTCTTTATCTATCTTTTTACTCCCCAGCTGATTTGTAAACCTTGAAAAAAAATCTAAATCTCAAAATCAATCTTAATTCTGACCAGTCTTGAATGAAAGTCAAATTTCATACAATTAAGCTTAAAAAGTTACTAACTTAAACCTTGGTTGTAGAGGTTTGTGTCCTTCATGTAAGGTCCATACAGAAATGATTCATTGAGGTCTGTGTGGAAGAACTTGGCTGATCTTTAGAAAGCCCAGAATTGAATCCCACTGAACGCATTTGAGAAACATTGGAGCCGGCACACAGGCCTCGTCCAAAATCAGAGCCAATGATTTTGAAACTAAATGCTCAGAAAGCAAACCTAATTGTGATGTTTGGATGTTCATTTACTTTTAGCCAGATGCATACATTTATACTTGACAGTGTTGTTTTTTTGTTTTTTTGCCCACAGCTTTCTAGATCGGAAGTTAATCGAGATGGAATCTCAAAACTACGTGTTTCTCAAAGGTTTAATTCTGGGTTTAATAAAAGTTAAAACTACATGATGTTTGGTTAAAAAGTTAACTTATACAAAAAAACACTAACATGAGAGTTGGCAAGAGTGTGACAAACGGTTTAATATTATGTAAAAAAAATACTGCTATGCAAAGAATAATCATCACTGTATTTTTAGTGTTTTTCTAAAAGTTGACCCTGTGGAAGCTGGAGTCAGTCAAATGATTGGAGATGCCACGGGACTATCCATGGAAACAGCTGAACCACTGCTTGTACGTCACAGTAAGAAATAAAGCATATGATCATGAACAGGCAGCTTATATTTTCTTTCCTGTCAGCTATGCATGCGTGAGGGAAATGATGGTGGACACACCAGATACTGACTTGTTTTCTGACCCCCTTATACAGTAAAACTGTACATTTTAGAGTGTCATTTTATTGTGGCCAGCCTAAGGCACACCCGTGCAATTATCATGCTGTCTAATCAGCATCCAAACCTGTGAGGTGGAATATCTGCAGCAAAGGAAAAGTGCTCACTAATAGATTTAGACAGTTTTGTGAACAATATTTGAGAGAAATATGCCTTATGTGTACATGGAAAATGTCTTAGATGTTTGAGTTCAGCTCATGAGAAACATGCAACATGCATTTTCCATGTGAAACATTGGAGTGTTAACAGTTTCTATTTCAATAGTCATTCATGAGTGATGCCATCATTTTCCAGGTTCAGAATTATGGGATTGGTGGAAGATATGAACCGCATCTTGATGCATTCGTAAGTGCACTGTACAAACATTGCATCAGTTTTGCTTCGGCATTGGTTCCCGCAGGAATCTTTGGCAGTTTGGGATTTATGAGTAATTATTTAATTATCCACTTTGAAAATAAATTAAATGGCCTGCACAAAACAGTGTCCAAAGTAAATACTACTACTACTGCTCACTTTCTTGAGTCAACAGGCTTTTTACTAGATTACATGGTGATTAGTCAAATCATGACAAACTAACTGAAGAATGTTTGACCTCACAGGGCATAGAAAATGACAGGATTGCTACATTCCTCATTTATGTAAGTGCATTTGTCAGAAAAACAATTTGCCTTAATGACATTAAACAGTATTTATATTACAGCTAGTAATATTACATTTGTGTAACTATCCTTATAAATGTTTTCCTGTAGTTGAGTGACGTGGAGATAGGGGGCGCCACTGTTTTCCCTAAAGTTGGAGTTGCAGTCCAGCCAAAAAAGGTAAACCCTCATTTCTGTAATTTATAAAAGAATAATTTAAGTACTAATTATATAGAATAATTTCAGCATCCTCTCTGTTCTTGCAGGGTTCAGCCGTGCTTTGGTACAATCTCCTCAGAAATGGTGAAAGGAATTGGAATACGTTGCACGCTGGATGCCCTGTGTTAATGGGTAACAAATGGGGTAGGTTTTTAAATTAAATTAGGTAGATCAATCTAAAATATAATTGGCTGAATCGATGACATTATTTTGAAACTTATGTTGTGTATTCTCAATGTATAAATGTATCTAAATTTCATTTTAAATTCATAAGACGTTATATACTGTATGTAGATTTATCAAAATAATTATTTTAATCTAAGTGTCTTATTTGTGAATGTTCTTTGTAAGATAAATATGTTTTTGCCCTTTTTTCTATTCTATGGTATTCTTGAACCAAACAATCATACTGTGTGAACAGGTGTTTGAGGAGAAAATCGATTCAGTCATGAATCATTTGAAAAGAAAAGCGGAAGTTAAATGTTAAGTGTTAATGGTAAATATTGTTTATTTTTATCTTACTACTTTTTGTTTTGTTTTTTTCAGTGGCTAACAAATGGATCAGTGGGTTTGGACAGGAATTCAGGAGCCCCTGTTCTTTGTCAGATTGGGAGTAAAAGACTCTACATGGCCTGCAATATGCACTATATTTTGCACTCTCTGTACATTTTATATTTATTATGTATCCGTAATGTTGGCAGAATCTGGAACAGATGTGTCATATCAACTTTTGCTGTTGTTTGTAACAGTATATTTCACTTGTCACTATTACTGGCTCAGATCACGGTTGAGTTTTTTATATTTTGCCCTTCTCTCAATGCAGCTGAGCCAATATCTCTGGATCTCAGAACACACAGTCTAACCCAAGTGATCTCTTCACCGGCAGAACCCTTTAGCTCTTACATGCACTGAAGAAAGGTGCTGTGCTTCCATGTCTGTCAAAGCTCAGTAAGGGTATAGGGTTCGGATTAGTTCTGCAACGTTATTATATTTAGAGTCTGTCTTGGTCAAATCTTTCATTAAAAAAAATAAAAATAAACTTCAGAATACAGAATTTGGTTGTTCAGATATTCCAATATGTAACTCTTGTGTGACACATATGAGGGAATGGGCTATGATGTCAGATCAGTTAAAAGCAGGGGCGGTTCTACAGGGGGGCAAGGGGGGGCAGGTGCCCCCCCACTCTAGAGCCTTGCCACCCCAGCTGCCCCCCTAACTTTGATGATCCAAAACAATTTACTTGTAAAAACAAAGTACACTCCACACGCTTCTCACAATAGTGAAATAAACAATAAATTTACCAAAAGTGAACAATTTAATTTTTCATTATAAATGTATTATTAGCCCCTCCCCCTGATTCAACGTGTAAAAAGCCTCTAATTTTATTTCATAGACTTGATTTACAACATATTTTCCTTTTTCCCTCTTGTTAAATAGTGGCCTCAACTAGCTGATTCAACACAAAATAAATTGTAACCTGGCTGCCTAAAGTTGTTAGGTATACTAAGAAACTTCAGTTGTTCGCAAATAAAAAAAAAGGGGTTAGTTCACCCAAAAATGAAAATTCTGTCAATTTTTACTCACCCTCATGTTGTTCCAAACCTCTATGTGTTTATTTGTTCTGCTGAACACAGAGGAAGATATTTGGAAGCATGTTTTAATCAAACAGATCTCATTCCCCAATGACTACCATAGTAGGAAAAAATACATAAAACACATACATAAACATAAACATACATACAAAAAATTAATTTTGGGTCAAAATGACCCGAGGAGAGGATGAACATAGTGTCAAATTTATAAAGTGCTTTGCTCTCTCAACCATTCATTGAGAATGTATCAACTTGAAACAAAAAGAGAGATGATTATGATAAACCAATAATAATAATAAAACCTTCTAATGCATGATCTCAGAAAATGTTTGTATTTTTCATTGTGTCTCCATCTGTCTGATATTATGTCATGATATCTGATGATGCAAGGCAATTTTTAGTGAAAAAATCGAGTGACGCCCATTATTTTTAATTCCTATATTCGCCAGTTAGGAGCTTTAGGCTAAGCCTTAAAATTCTTTGTGAATTGCCCCAAATTTGATAAAATATAAACTTTCAATCAACAAACAAAGCTTCAGAAAGACTGTTTGTAATTTAATGTCAATGGGCTATAAGCACGCATAAGTTCCGCATTTGACGCAAGGATGCTCGTCCATTTCCGGTTGTGGAGATTAAAGCGGAGGAAAACCGAGGAAAACGGGATTATGGCAGAGTCTTCAAAATTTACTTTACTCCCGTCTTTGAAACGAAACGTATACGTTTAGATATAATTTTATATATAGTTATGTTTATTTCATATAATTTTAAAAAGACGCATAAACACAACGAGGGGTGTCTGTTTTATCTGTTTTTATAACATTTCTTTAGTATAATCATGGAGTATAAAATTCAATATAAATTCTCGGTATTGCATTGGACTAGTTAATCGCACTTTGCTATGCCCGCATGCAAACACATTTTAAAAAAAAAAATTGAGCCGCAACCCATTGGCAGCTGATGCAACAGAGACCAATCAGATAACGATGATAACTAACAAATTAAGGGAGGGACCTATCAGCATGCGCCAGCTAGAGTTGCTTGGTATTTATAATCAATTTCACAGCTAGACCCAATTACAATTGTGTTTTGAGATGTTGAATGTCTGATAATGGCTGTAAGGGATCTGTCGGTGTTTATGTTGTGTTTTTGGATTGTCTGTGCTGATGCTGGACATGAGTTCTTCTCATCAACAGGTTATTTCAGTTCAAGATCAAATCATTATATTATAATATATATTTTTTGTTCTTGATGTTTTACGGCCATATTTCTCCAACTGTTTTTTTTATACCGTTTTCATGAGAAGTTGATAAGATTATACTATTTCACTTTAACAAAGTTGTTTTAAACACCAATTGTACTTTGGCTTCTTACCCAATAAGCCTT
Source organism: Cyprinella venusta (assembly GCA_038021265.1). Classification (NCBI taxonomy): domain Eukaryota; kingdom Metazoa; phylum Chordata; class Actinopteri; order Cypriniformes; family Leuciscidae; genus Cyprinella; species Cyprinella venusta. The sequence goes on along the minus strand of CM075870.1, from coordinate 15,827,293 downwards.
TTTCATTTTAACTGTAATTTAACTTAATACATGAATCAAATCCCTTTTGACAATAAAGTGCAGATTGTTTTATAGATCAAATTGCACAACTTTATGGGAAGACGAAAGACCTTCTGAAGGTGTTCAGTCAGTGTGTTGATGCTGAGAATGTAGAGACGATGAAGAGGTGAAAATACTTTCATTATTCCCAATATACCATTAAACTGCAAGATTACTGTTTTTTTGTTTACTTATTCTTTTTATTTATCATTATTAAAAACATTAAATTGTGGAATGGATGTTTAACAATGATATGATTTTATATTAAGTGTTATGTTAATAAATGCATCTAATACAACTTTTGATGAACCCCTGTCTTCATCCAGTGTTCTTCTGAATCATCATCTTTCATACTCTTACTCTGAGAACCCTGAAGAAGCTGTGAGAGACCCTGTGGCAGCTTACAGGCTCCTCAGAAGAATGAGAAATGATTTTATGTATATTGTAAAACGTATTCAGCCGAATCTTACTCAGTGTGAAGAGTACCAGAATGAGTTGGACTCAAAGATCCCACAGCTGAAGGACTTGGATGGTGCAGCTTCAGGACTGATCAAACTGCAAGAGATCTACAAACTCCACCCAGAAGACATCACAAAGGGTAAACCGTCCTGCAGGTCTGCACACCAATGCAATTTCACTGAGAGTTTCACGTTCCAATATGAATTGTTTTTAATTTCACAGAAACGTCTCTAAATGCAGATGAGGCTTTCAATGTAGGGTTGGTCGCTTATGATGAGGACAAATTCCAGCACGCCTTCCTCTGGTTTCTGTACAGTCTGGACAGATTAACAGAAAACTCAACCACTACCGAGGAAGAGTTACTCCATTTTCTTAGTTCCTCAGTCTATCATTTTGGCAGCCTGTCTGTGGCAATCTACTTCAGCCAACGGCTTCTAAATCTGGGTGAGGTCATTCTGTCCTGCATTTAATAGCATTTCATTTAATATTTTTATATTTGAGTTTGGCAGACAATATTGCTAAATTGTGATTCAAGTCTTCAAACCGTCTTTTCCTCAGATCCCAGTAATGATGAAGCCAGAGCTCAGCTGAACAGACTCCTTCACTTACAGAGCAACCCTGACATATTTCCACTGAACACCGAGTCAAGTATCTATGAGGCTCTGTGCAGAGGAGACGTTGACGAGATGGCACGTGCCAAAATTTAAATCCTCATTTCACATGAAATTACATAGTAGTTCTTATGTGTTTGGAAGTATATTATATTTAATCAAATCAGATCTCCAAGAGGCAGAGAGCGCTGTCCTGTAGGTACAGCACGGGTGGAGGAAACCCCAGACTGATGTACGCACCAGTGAAAGAGGAAGTTGAGTGGGACGAGCCTCGCATCATCAGATATCATGACATCATATCAGACCGAGAGATGGAGATCCTGAAGAATATCTCCAGACCTCAAGTGAATAAAATACGCACACACGTTTGATCTCCATGTTTTCCATGATTTTCTATGGACATGATTTGTTTATACTGCACAAACTATATGTTCTATCCTTATCCTTGTGGAAGACCTTGGCTGATCTATAGAAAGTCCAGATTTGAATCCCACTGAACACATTTGAGATAAATTGGAGTCATTACTGCCCGCATACAGGCAGGCCTCATCCAAAATCAGAGCAAAACAAACAAGCGTGCCAAAACCATATACATAAATGTATACTTTCTGATTTGTTCCTATACAGCTTTCTAGATCAGAAGTTTATCGCGCTGGAATCACAGAACCCTTAAAACTACGTGTTTCTCAAAGGTTAATATGTATTTTTATTCTCTCAAAAAAATTATTGATTTTGTTGATTTATTGATTATTGAAAAAATTAAATGTTTTAATTCTCTCAGTCTTTCATGATGTTTGGTTTTTAATACAAAAACGGTTACTTTAACATAAGAGTCATCATCACTGTATTTTCAGTGTTTTTCTAAGCAATGGCCCTGTGGAAGCTGGAGTCAGTCAGAGGATTGCAGATGTTACGGGACTATCCATGGAAACAGCTGAATCACTGCTTGTACGTCACAGTAAGAAAGCACGCATTAGATCATTATAGTATATAATTAATTTATATTCACCTGATTCAGCAATCTTGAATTCTTAAATGGAGATCAACATGCATTTTTACCTGTGAAACATTGACGTGTTAACCGTTTCTATTTAAATAGTCATTCATAAATGATGCCATCATTTTCCAGGTTCAGAATTATGGGGTTGGTGGTGCATTTGAACAGCATATTGATGCATTAGTAAGTTCACTGCACAAACATCACATCAATTTTGTAAACCAACACAGAATTTGCCATTGGTTCCCTCAGGAATTTCTTATGGGCTTTGGCAGTTTGGGATTTATGAGTAATTAAATAAATGAAGCAATGATTCGATTTAAAAATGAATTAAAATGCCAGCATGAACCTCCTGGAAAATTAAATGCTGATAATAATAAATAAATAGTCTACGATGGTTCACTTTCTTGAGTCAACAGGCTGAGATACCAGAGTCTAGACCCTGGAGGATAGAGAGCTGGCATGTTATTTTTATTTTTAGTGTTCATATTTTACATATTTAAAGGGCTGATCTGAGAAATCAAATTTTATTTACAAGCATAGCTAAATAAGATAGGCCTCGTGATGACAAACCGGATCGAGAGTGAAACTCATTATGATATCCAAAACTGTTCTCTACTTTTTTTTTTTTCTTTTTTTTTTTTAATTGTTGTTGATGTTGTCGTGTAATGCATGTTAATTTATTTGGCTACTGCAGCAAAACTAATCGCCCCTCGGGGACAAATAAAGGTCTTGAACTTGAACTCACATCAGTGGGTGTTTACTTCCAAGTCTTCAGTGCGAGACGCCCATAAAAACCAAGCGTTTTTGAGCTAGGCTCAAAACTAGGATGGAAAATAGCCTTATTCATTTAGATGTTTTTTTTTAATGTACAAATGAAGCGAATGTCATAAGTTGACCTCAGACAACGATATAAAAAATAATTAAAAAGCTCGCGTCATGCTAGCTGGCATTACATTCATTATGCTAAGCTAACCCAGTGGCTGCTCAGCCAAACTAAAACACTGCATGCACTGAGACAAATACATTTGCCCACCTATCTAAATGTAGGAAAGACTGTGAATAAGCCCTATTTCAAAAAAAAAAAAAAGAAGTGTTCCTTTTAAAAGCGCTTCTTCTCCACTAAATGGTTGATATTCTATACTCTTACGTGTATCTAAATCCAGTTACTCACTTTCAATGATTTTAAACTTTGTTACTTTTGTAACAAAGTACTTGTATTTTAATTAAATGCTTTTTTCACTGCAGTATTTTGTATTCTATTTTAAATGCATTTGAGTCATTTTTATAATTGAATACTTTATGTATGTGCCCGTCTCTGCTCGCAGGAGATAGAGAATGACAGGATTGCTACTTTCCTCATTTATGTAAGTTGACAGAATAAGTGCAGCTGTCAGAAAATCAATTAAACAGTATTTCTATTACAGCTAGTAATATTACATGTGTGTAAGTATCCATAAAAATGTTTTCCTGTAGTTGAGTGATGTGGAGATAGGGGGTGCCACTGTCTTCCCTAAAGTTGGAGTTGCAGTCCAGCCAAAAAAGGTAAACCCTCATTTCTGTAATTTATAAAAGAATAATTTAAGTAATTTATTTAAATAATTTAATTTACTAATTAAATAGAATAATTTCAGCATCCCCTCTCTGTTCTTGCAGGGTTCAGCCGTGCTTTGGTACAATCTGCACAGAAATGGTGAAGTGAATTGGAATACGGAGCACGCAGGATGCCCTGTGTTAATGGGTAACAAATGGGGTAGGTTGTAGATAAATCTGAGGTATAATTTGCTGATTTGATTTTGCCTTTTTTCCCCTCTATTGTATGGTGTTTTTGAACCAAACAATCATGTGGGGTTTTGTTTTTTTTTTCTCTCAGTGGCTAACAAATGGATCCGTGAGTTTGGACAGGAATTCAGGAGCCCCTGTTCTTTGTCAGAGTGGGAGTGAAAGACTCTACAAGGCTTGAAATCATAAGATATTTGTATCTATAAATGTTAACATACCTACAGAGAAAGTTGTACTCTATCTCTATATATTTATTATATATCAGTAATGTAGGATCTGGAACACATGTTGTAGATTTGCTGTTGTTTGTAACGGTATATTTCACTTGTCACTATTACTGCCTCAGATCACAGTTGAGTTTTTTATATTTTGCCCTTCTCTCAATGCAGCTGAGCCAATATCTCTGGATCTCAGAACACACAGTCTAGCCCAAGTGATCTCTTCCCCGGCAGAATCCTTTAGCTCTTACATGCACTGAAGAAAGGTGCTGTGCTTCCGTGTCTGTCAAAGCTCAGTAAGGGTATAGGGTTCGGATTAGTTCTGCAATGTGTTAATATGAGTATTTGTCTGCCTTGGTCAAGTCTTTGATACAAAATAAATAAACTTCAGAATCCACAATTTGGTTCAGATATTCCAATATATAACTCTTATGTGACACATATGAGGGTTGGGCTCTGATGTCAGATTAGTTAAAAGATTCAACACAAAATAAATTGTAACTTGGCTCCCTTGAAATGTTGTTGGGTATACCAAGAAATTTCAGTTGTTTGCACATTGGATTTCCTTAAACCTAGAAATAATATAAAAGTAATAAATGTGATGCTGACAACTAGTTTAATTATCTTCCTTTGTTTAACCTGTTATGCTCTCCTCGTATCTGAATTACACATTCTTCCCTCACGAGTCAAAATGACTCGAAGCATTAAAATTACACTTCATTGTTTTTGTCCAGAAAGCTTATCATTTCATTCTATCTTTAAGATTTCTTTTATTGATCTCTAAATTACTGTATTTAAACAACAATGACATTCACAATAAGCACGTTCTTCACATTCTTTAAATACAAAATAACTGCAGTACATGAAAAAATCAGTTAAAAAAACCCATTGGGTGTCTCCGCTGACCTCGTGCGGGAAAAAAATAACATGACATTTATTGAATATTGCTACTTGATTGGGAGTAAGTGAACTGGCACCATTATTTTAATGGGCATTTCTAGGTTTGTGAGGTTTTTATTTATTTTTTATGTGAGTGTGGGATTCTTAAAGGCCCTTATTTGCGTGTGTGTGTGTTCTGGGCTGTGCATTTTTTATAAATTTTTTATTTTGACACAACAAAAAAACGATAAAATTGACCTGCAAGGGAAGGATTTGTTACTTTTTTTAATGATTATTACAACCACAAAAACTCTTTTTGTGTATGTGTGTATTCCAATTTCAAGTATGACAAAACTAACAAGGTCTTGTACCACTCCGAAGAACACTCATTTTAAAAAATGATTTGCGGGTCAAACGACCCGAGGAAAGGATTAAGGTATATTGACAAATTTATAAAGTGCTTTGCTCTAAACCGATCCAGTGAGAATGTATAAACTTAAAAAAAAATAAGTATGATAAAACCAGGAAAACTTCTAATGCATAGTATCAGGATTTTCTTTTGTTTTCTTCTTGATTGTCATGTTTTTTGTCTTCTGCTCCACTTTTAAACCTCTCTTGTAATCCCATGACTCGGTTGAAAGGCCACTCTGTGCTGCTTTTGACTGGCCAGTTTACCGTTTGGGTGAACTGCAGTTTGGAGGTGACCGGTGACTGGCAGGAGAGCTCTGATAGGTTAGTCACTGAAGAAGGCGGTCCAGAAAAGAGGGGAAATTGCCTTTGGATTGGATGTGCCTGGGGAAAGGGGAGGGGTTTGGGGAAGCTGTATGGCAGCAGGAGGGGATGAGAAATTGACTGCACAGCTGTCCACAAACACATGTACACAAAGAAAAAAATGTCAATGTTTAAAACTAAATCAAATATACATTGCTATTTGCTTAAATTAGTGAAGACCTCTAAAATAAGCAATATTTGATTGTTAAAATAACACTCTTACCCCTGTCAATAGAAGGGTTGTAGAAGGAAAGATGAGAAGGAAAGGCAGAGAAAGGTACAGATGCTGTATTCTGAAAACGAATGACGAAAAAATAGCAGTTATAATATTCATAAGTCAAATTTGTCACTATATGCAACAAAACACATATAAACACTCACGCACCTGTGGGTAGGTTGGAAAACTTGGGTAATTCACTAAGACTAGTTTGCTGAAATTAAACTTGTAGGTGAAACGTTTCCCTTTGGTCTTGTGCAAAATTCGCTTATTATAATAATACCTGATTTGAAGGGGGAAAAATAGAATTGTCAAAAAATGGATTTCTCTTCAAAAAATGTTAAGAAAATTATGTTTTTCTATCATTTCATCGAATCATTTTTTTATGAAAACATAATAGAGCCTAATTGTAAATATAGCTATCATACTAACATAGCCTACTTTAGGATTAAATATAATTGAGGTTGGATATATGTTATAATTTAACCTTATGTATGAATGTGTATATGGATTGGAGTCATTGCATGTACCTTAAAGCTCTGCTGAGTTTGTCATAATTCATGTGTGGCTTGCCCTTCCTCTCCCCCCAGAGTTTAGCCAATCTCTCTGGGTCTCTGATTACAAACTCTCCCCATTCGCTGCCCCACATGATAGCTCCGCCTTCGCCACGCCCCAACAGCTCTAACAGGAAGTGCCACAACTGCACCTGCCGCGAGCCTGGAGAGCACGCTGGTTTATATGCCCAATCAGGGAAAAGCACTGCTGAGGAAAAGAAGAATGAAAAGTTATGCTTGCAAGATAGAAAGAGTAATTAGAAACAATTTGTACAATTTACTGCATGAAACACCAAGTTTCCAATCCAATTATGATTGCATCTCACTAATAGGCCTCTCTTTTCCCCGCACAGCTGCCAAAATAAACAATTCAGATTAATTCTAGCTAATCTGTTCACATTTAAAGGAGCATTTCACACATTTCAAAATTAATCTTTATTGAAAATGGATCATATATGTAGTCGAAATGTAAAAGAATTTTTGAATTTGGTGCCCTCTTGACCGAGAAAAGACATAATAACCGAGGGGTGCATTTGTATGTAAGACCACAACTCCCACAATGCACCACATTGCACAGCTCCGCAAGCAAGCCACACCCACTAATCCGGAACTGCATATCAGAGAAATCACTCTTCCGTCTACAAGGCTAACGTTAGCTGTCACCAGAGTTTGGAATTCATTTCACACAAAATGTCTAGTTATTTGGCTGTGGCGAGCAGGACGATCGAGGGTGGGGGACGTAAGAGGACGGCGCGAGACCGGTGGCGTGAGTGATAATGAAAGACACCTGTGAGGTGCGCGCCAGTCTCGCGTCTCTCACGGAGGAGCGAAAGCATAAAATGAGGAGCTGTGATGGCAGATCGAGAGAGAAACAGGCCTGATTTTATGTTGTTTTGTTTCTGTTGTGAGTAACTTTACAACAGTCGCCAATGAGGGGCTGCTGGCTTATACTTCGGTTTTTTTAGTTGTTCATTTTACTATTAAAATATTTAAATGTTCGCCAGTTCACGCCTCCTTCTTCTTCTATCATGATTTTAATGGAGTAATTCTGTAGTTGAATTTAATAAATAAGTTTTATTGCATTGCTCCTTCCTATAGCCTACTACACACATGTCCTGCTCCATCATTTGACCAAACACGTTCAGTCACGTTTGTAGCATAAAACTTATTCATTAAATTAAACGAATCATATCACAAATAGAATGTATGATTAAATAATATTAAAGTATTAACTGTACCAAAAATAAGTCTGCACCAGTTCTAGCAGTGCTACACACACACACACACACACGTCTCTGAGGTGTAGGCTATATAGTAGCCTAGATTTTGAGAAATAATTGCCAAGCCTAATATAGTATTAATATCACTTTAGTGGTGTAACAGTAACTGTTGCACAGCACCAATACAGTTTCATCGTCTCCGCTCGTCAATGTCAAAATATTTGAGATGACCAGTCAAATTTTTTAATTATTTCTTATCCATTTTTTGGCCCTCACACGTCTTGAAATGTACATAGTGATTCTACAAATGTTGATTTAAATTGAGTGACTTCAAAACTTGTGCAATGTAATACAAAACCACTTAAAAGATATGTTAGCCAAGTAGGCAAGTGTAGTTATCCATGCCAAATATTATGCAAACATATTTCAGATGATGGAATTGTGCACTTCAGTCCACACTGTTTTTTAAGACCATGGTTTTGATTGAAAAAGGTGGTTACACCTTTTATAATACTGTAATACAATAATAAATAGTTTCGGTGCATCAAAAAGCGTGTTCTTTAAGCAGACTAGCTAATCTAGCACAATAGTGCATCACCAAAAACTGATTTTTTGGTCTACTTTTTGAAAAAAAAAAAAAAAAAGAACCCCCCTTTCACTAGGCAGTCTATGCTTGACAGACAGACACACACACACACACACACACACACAATCACTTACTTCTGCTCCAGTAAGTCGAGGAAAAAGGACCCAGAGAGGAATTACAATTACACTCCATCTGTAAAATATTCATATCTTCATCATCATCATCAACTTTATTCACTGAGCTTAATTAAATCAGTGAGTAAAAAATAAGAAGCGATTGTTTGGAATCCCAATTACTTCAAGTAGACTTTCAGATCTTTATGTCACTGCTGGACTGTTTTCACGGGTTTGGATAAATGCAGAAAATAGATTAGGCTATAGACCAGATCGTTTTCAGTGTCATTCGATCTAACGTTTAGCTACATATAGATTTGTTAAGCAGCCGATGATGTCGGAAGTTTTAAGATATCAAAATCTCAAACAAAAAAACAACAACTTTTTTTTAATCAAATGATTAATTATTTTGATTTAAACATTGAAAGTTATTTCTTTAAAAAATACTACTATAAATCCCAAACCATGATAGAAAATCACTAAATAAGAATGTATAAATATTGAAATCTTGAAATGTTCAACACTTCAAATTTTATTAAATCATCAACAAAGGCCTAGCCTATCATAATGATCACAATAAACAAGTAATGCACTAAAACTCAAACAGTAAAGCGTAAAATGAACTACTACAGGCCTAATATGAATAATTTTCCTCTCTTGAATTTATAAAACAACACAAGTATAATTTCTATAAGACTCTCTTTAAGAGAGATGTTGTTACCTGTTCAGTGGAGATGCTCTTTTCTGGAGGAATGAAGAAAAGATACCGGTAACAATTCCCTCACTATTTATCTTCATCCCTGTCCCTCTCTCTTATTTACTGTACAACTATTAACTTCATCCCTCTCTCTCTCTCTCTCTCCACCAATCCCATCTGACATAGGTGATACCCAAGCTTTCCGTTTTAAGGAGGATGTTTTGTATTGGATGTGGATTTGCCTGGTTTAACACACAAAGAGAGAGAGAGAGAGAGAGAGAGAGAGAGAGAGAGAGAGAGAGAGAGAGAGAGAGAGAGAGAGAGAGAGAGAGACTAAACATTTAGACTAAATAAATTATTTTAGTTGATTTGACAAAAGAAAAAATGTTGTGATAACAAATCTTGAAAATATTTTTTTACTTGTTTCAGAATGTTTAGTGACATTTAAAAGTAGGCTAACATTCCCACGATGTTTGCAAAATGATAAAACAATGTTCCCTTAACGTTCACAAAATTTATTTATTTATTTTTATTATTTTTTTCAGTAAAACTGAAACAAACTGGAAGCTTTGAACATTCAGAGAGCATTCAGAAATAACATTTTCGTGACTTAATGGGGACTTTAGCTACATGTTTTAAAATATATTTTTCTTAGCTGGGCTACAGTAGGCCGACATTTTAAGCAATATAAAAATACATGTATGTAAAAATATTATTAAAATAAATGTATTATTTTTGTATTACTTTGTATTGTTAAATTAAACGTTCACAAAAAAATAATAGTATTAAATAATAAAGAAATTAATTAATAAAATGAACAAATGAATACAAATACAACATAACATATATAGCTTTGGAAAGTCCCTAAATGTTTCTTTAATCGAAACAAAATTATATCTTAATAATATTTAATCCAAATTAACACACATATGCTAATTAACGATAAAATCATTACCTATGAAAATTGTCCTTATGTGTCTCTGAATATGTCAAATCATGAATCTTAAACTAAAGGAGCATCTTGTCTGAAGGTGAAAATCTGTACTGTAAATCAACAGATGAAAGAGATTTTATATCTCTCTGTCTGACTGCACACACACACACACACGCACACACACACACACACTGCTGTGTGACAGGTGACACCGGAGGCTTTTAATTCCAGTGTACACACAAATTCTGGTCCAGACAGACATCAATAATTCAGGCTGTTAATTGAGTTGAACGTTATGCTTTTAGCAGTAGGACTTTAGGTCAGACAGTCAGACCTCTAACATTTTGGTTACACGCAATACATTTATATACACAAATTCACAAAGTGAATGCACTATTTCTTTCCATCATACATCATATTAATCAGCTAACATCTGAAGATTCCTCACATCTGAGCTGTGCATGTGTGGTCCCTACATTATGGGAATCAAATGTCCCCACAAATATAGCAATACCATGTACATTTTGACCTTGGGGACATTTTTTGACACCCATGAGGAATCTTTTGAATTCTTTTGAAAATCAAAAATAGCAGAAAGTTTTCTGTGATGGGTAGGTTTAGCGGTAGGGTGAGTAGGCCTATAAGGGGACATAATATACAGTTTGTACAGTATAAAAACCATTACCTCTTTGGAATATCCCCATAAAACATGGGCACCCAACATGTGTGTGTGTGGATTAGATGGTCTAAATGAAATGTTTGTTTTAAAGTGGACAGTGCCAAAGCTCTTTATACCCCTTCCTCATCAGTTCAACTTATCCTTTCATTCTCATCTCCTCTCCCTTCTCATCCTTTCTTCCCAGATCTCCCTCTCTATCCTTCTTACTGCTGCTTATTCCTGTTCACGCTGAGAGGAGAGAGGAGGAGATTTGCAGCTCTGATAGTGTGAGTGTATGCGCTTAACAGGCGTGACATAGAGAGACTGTGTGTGTTTGTGTATAAGGTCACAGGGCTCATCTTTAAGGATGAATCCTGTTATACGTTAGGAGGATAAAAGGCTCTGGTGTGTTTGTGCAAACTCAGTAATCTCAGATCGGATTGATTCCATTGGGAAGTCACTCTCTCCTGAGACACAACGGCGAAAGAGAAAGAGAGACAGAGTTTCTGCACTGAACACATCTTTGCAGCTTTATTTGCATTTATTCATATGGCTGACGCTATTAAAAAGTTTTACTTTATTTTGTACAGCTAACTGTTTCTGCTTTAAATTTTTACATTACAACGGTGACTTTGTATGTACATTTCTGAATTACAGTAACCTCTGTTATAACAGAACACTCTAGGGTAATAGACTCATGCACTTTCTGTAAAGCTGCTTTGAAATGATGTGTATTGTGAAAAGCGCTATACAAATAAACGTTAATTGAATATATGCTATGATGACTTTTAAAGGGTTTCATGAACTGGCTTTTTAAATTTTGTTAGCCTATATTGTTGTCTGAGGTCAACTTATGACATTTGCTTGGTTTTTACATTCAAAAACATCAAAATTAAAAAGTAATTGGCTATTTTCTACCGTAGTTTTGAACCCAGCTCAAAAACGCTCAGTTTTTATGGGCGTATTACACTGAAGACTTGGAAGTAAACGCCCACTGCTGTGAGTGGATAACAGTTTTGCATATTATAATGAGTTTCAACTTACCTGGTCGATGCACTTATAATGAGTTTCACTCAACCTGATTTGTCATTACGAGGTAGGCATCTATGTTATTTAGCTGTAATGCACGAATCAGTGGGCGGGGCTAAACCGGCCACGTTGAAGTAGGCATTGATCGTCTTCTGCGGGGGTGGTGTTTTATCCTCTTTGACGTCATATTTCCCCACTTTTAAAAGCAAGTCGTTTGCTGAGCCTGGTGTCAATAAAACCTTATATTGGACTAACAAGGACGTTTTCAGTTCTGAAATAGAGATGTCAAAAGCTCAAGGAATTGATGATTTCTCAGTCCATCACCCCTTTAAAAAGGTCATGAACTGGCTTTTTAAATTTTATTATATTGTTGTCTGAGGTCAACTTATGACGTTTGCTTGGTTTTTGCGTTCAAAAACATCCAAATGAATAAGTAATAGGCTATTTTCTACCCTAGTTTTGATCCTAGCTGAAAAACACTGGATTTTTTGGGGCGTCTCGCACTGAAGACATGGAAATAAACGTCCACTGCTGTGAGTGGATAACATATTATAATGAGTTTCAACTTACCTCGTCGATGCACTTGTATCGGTTTTGAAACGTCCAATGCCGTAAAATGGCAACCAGAATGATTCGACCCAAGTCCGTGTGTTGCACAATTCCAGTCAGATCCAATATAGACGGCACAGCACCGTTCTTTACTCTTAATCGGTCTGCAAATCAGTCCAGTCTTGTTTACAGGACAATCCTCAGTGAAATGAAGCGAACAGACAACGATGTTTTATCCTCATCAGCTGGAACGTCATTAAAAATAAAGTTTATCCATGCAATCCTTGTTAGACCTTATGCACCAGAGAAACGTGGGCGCCGTCATCTTTAGAATATTGTCTTTGAACTTCCGGTTCTGTATATTTCTATGGCATTGCTGTTGAAGAGTAAAGCTGGTGAAGTGGATTTACTTATTGTAGGGTTAACAAAAGTTATCATGAGCATTGTAATGTTTATCATAAGCATTGTAAAGCAGATGTCTTAACAAATGTCGAACGGGAATTTTTTTACGAGCAGTTCATTCAAACAAGATCGCTGCGAAAATACAGACCGGAAGTCAGACAACGTGCGCAACGCTGAAAAGGGGCGGGGCTACATAAGGTCTATTGGGTTTTTGAAAATTTAAAGCAGAAACAGTGAGCTGTACAAAATAAAGTAAAACTTTTTAATAGCGTCAGCCATATGAATAAATGCAAATAAAGCTGCAAATATGTGTTCAGTGCAGAAACTCTGTCTCTCTTTCTCTTTCGCCGTTGTGTCTACTAATTTTTACATTACAACGGTGACTTTGTATGTACATTTCTGAATTACAGTAACCTCTGTTATAACAGAACACTCTAGGGTAATAGACTCATGCACTTTCTGTAAAGCTGCTTTGAAATGATGTGTATTGTGAAAAGCGCTACAAATAAACGTTAATTGAATATATGCTATGATGACTTTTAAAGGGTTTCATGAACTGGCTTTTTAAATTTTGTTAGCCTATATTGTTGTCTGAGGTCAACTTATGACATTTGCTTGGTTTTTACATTCAAAAACATCAAAATTAAAAAGTAATTGGCTATTTTCTACCGTAGTTTTGAACCCAGTTTACTGTCTATGATCCAGACAGAGGAAGCTTATGCAACAACTGGCTCTTTCACAACCAGACACTGCACAATATTCTGTGTTGTTCAGTAAATTGATCCAGTTTGTCATCAAACTGGATCAATCTACTTTTTTTTTGGGGGGGGGGGGGGGGGGGGGGGGGGTTTATCCTCTTTGTCATCATAGTTCCCCACTTTTAAAAACGAGTTGTTTGCTGGGGCTGGTGTCAATAAAAGCTTTTATTGGACTCATAAGGACGTTTTCAGTTCTGAAACTTACAGGGTCGTTTTATAATATGATGACCTCTTAGTCATAAAAGCTCAAGGAAAATTTGATTTCTCAGTTCATAACCCCTTTAATACATAATAATTAATTACTGTACCTACTATACAGTTAGATTTAGTTCTATGTAATTAAACAAAAGGTATAGTAATTGCTATAGGCTACTAACTACACAAGCACATAATTACTTTTTTAAATGAATGTTAATTTCTCAATATTTTTTTGAGAATATTTGTTGCTATTTACTCGGATAGCTCTGCGGAATAATTTGAGATTTTTCTTAATTTGTTAAAATGTATTTGGATCATTTTTATAATGATGTTTTATAATGAAAAACGTGGTACCATAATAAAGTGAAAAAGTAGCCCAAATGATGTCAACAGTATTTTAACAAATAAATAAGAATATAAAACAGCTAATTAAATAAATATACACACCTGAGCTACACACTATTTGCCAATGTGAAAAGTTTTTCTCTCTTTGTCTTAGCAATGAAGAGTGAATTAGATTTGAGAGCGAGAGATGGGACAGACTCTGTGCGCGTGTGTGTATTATGAATCGGATCCGTTCCACAGAGGTCTCATTCTCAGACTTTTTTGTGGTCACTCGCCTCCAGAAGACTGAAACCTCTCTCTATGTGTGTGTCCCCAGATCTCTGCTCTTTCTCTTCCATTAATGCTGACAAATCTCTCTCTCTGCCCAGCTCAGGGGAGTTGTGGTTTCTAAAAGGTTTCTGTATGTTTCCCATGCCTCTATCAGCCTATGTCGAGGAAAATAATATATCCGCCCGAAACAAGAGACAAATAGCCAGAGACATTGAGAGAAAAAGTGCCAAAACAATTGCTGCAAGTGAAGCACACACAGACCTTTATAAAAATGAGACAGGACCCAAGTGTATTCACCGTTTTATACCTTCATCATCTTTTTAATCATGTGTAATCTTAATCTCATGTGTAAACAAATTCAGAGGAGACCTCCATCATTGGCCTTCTGCTCTTTATAAATAACATCCTGACCTCTTATTTTGGATTCCAGATGTCCAGACCTCACATTTTTCTCTCATGGACTGAATTCAGTTTCTGAATTCCAGATCTGCAGTGAGGACCATATTTTGATGTACTTAGTATATTTATGAGGAATATAATGCAAGAACATTGGTGACCAGCAACAAGAATTCAATGCTCTGAACATCTCAATTGTGTTCTTACCCAGACTCTGAATTATGACAAAGAGGGAAAAAAAGATCTGGGAGTCTAGAATCCAAATCTAGTGGCTGATTAATCTCATTAGTATCATTTAATCATGGTTCAAACATAATCAAACTTACAGTACCTGAACATGACGATTAACTTCACATGAACATGAGAAGAAAGGTAAATGACCCTTTTGATAGCAAAGTCCATAAAGCACAGCTGACCTTCAACAGAAGATATGATTTTTTTTTCTGCTTCCCAAAGGTGTGTGTGTGGCTGTACATTTGTTCCAGTCAAAACATCAGTAGTGATTTTTTTTCCTCAGTAGTGATTTTGCAAATTAAATAAAAACATAAAGGAATCACAGCGTGTTAGAGCTACAGTGCTCAGTCATTCATGAAATAAACAACAAATATGTACAAACAAAATTCACAATTATAAAAAATACTGTTTTTAACATTCACAACTAAAGATAAAGAGATGTGTTTTACACTTTAAGTGTCTATGAAAAATCAGTTACAGAAATGTTCTGCGCATTTGTTAATCGTGTCGCCCAAATGATTTGGATTAGCAGTATTTGTACAGAGATTCGGGCAATGTGACAAAACACCAGTGTTTATGTGGTTTTGGAACACCATCTAGTGGAGATGAACCTGTACTTCCTCTCTTTATAAGGCTTCAGAGCTTATTTGGACACTAGAGACAGATAAATGTTTGAATTGGTGTAGTTTGTGTATTGTAGCGTAGTTAATTTAAGATGTACATAGAGAATTGTGTGTGTGTTTCAGAGTGTGTAACATATTCTTTACATGAGTGTAATGGGTTAAAACTGAAGGAGCATTTGGGATCATAACTGCATGAATCATAACAAGTCCGTTCATATTCACGGATGAAAACACATCCAGAGAAAGCTTCCGAATAAAAATTACTTTAAAACACTAATCTTCTTTGCCATAGCATATGTTTCTCAAGCCTGGATTTTACTTTGACCCTTCATTACAGCCATCACATTCAAGCTTTTAGAGTTAACCATGATTCTCTCTAGCTCTTTTCCTGTGGACTTTATTTTTTTCCCACCACCCTTAAATCGCAGCCCCCTCTCTTGCTGTCTTTCTCTCTCTCTATGTGAGGTTGTGGAGAGGTTGGCTGACCCTCATGCAGCTCCAGTAAAGTGCTCTGGCCAGCGTCAACACCACCAGCAACAACGCCGCTGCCCAGGACGCATAAATACCCCCATACACACGCGCCTGGGACCACGTCCCTGCCTGGAGACAAACACAATTACAGAATACAGTGATGCAGTTTGATGTTATTTTGACAAGTCTCACAATTGGTAATGCTTTACAATAAGATTCAAACTGTAACATGTTGATTTACATACACTGTTGTTCAAGTTTTATTTTTTTTAAATAAATACTAATATATTATTTATAATACACTATTTACTATTTAAATAAATAATACTAAATACTTTATTTCACTATGATTTCTATCTCAAGTAAATCCTGTATTTTTGAACTTTGCAAAATTATCCCTGTTACCACAAAGTTATCAAGCAGTCAAACTGGTTTCAACATTGATGATATTAAGTAGTGTTTCTTGCAAATCAGCATATTTGAATGATTTCTGGAGGGTAATGTGACGCTGAATACTGGAGTAATGATGCTGAAAATTCAGTTTTGCCATCACAAACTACATTTAACTAAAATAGAATTTTATTTTAAATCTTATTCACATTTCACAATATTACTGTATTTTTTATCAAATAAATGCAGCCTTGGTGAGCATTCAAAAGTTACACTTTATATGATCATGAACAAACACTGTTTTCAGCATTTATTAGACTAAATGTCAACATTTACTAATATATTTTTGAAGATTAAAAGTTGTGTTTGTTAACTTTAGTGAATGGAATGTGAACTAACATTAGCCAGTATATGTATTAACTAACATTTACAAAGATTATTAAACATTGTAAACTATACATTACTCAGTTAGTTCATATCAGTTAACAATACATGAATGTTAACAAATGAGTTTTTGTATTTTTAAATGTTACCAATTTTAACTTATGTTTAATATGACAACTGATGCTAATTCATAAATGTGTGACTCAGCTTGGAAATAGTAATACTTTAAAGAAATAGTTCACAATGAGTGATATGATAATTAACCAGTCGGTAGGCTATTTGCACTTAAAGGAGTAGTTCACTTTTAAAACTTTTTAAAAACTTTTAGAACTTTTGCTGATAATTTACTCAACCCATGTCATCCAAGATGTCCATGTCTTTCTTTCTTCAGTCGAAAAGAAATTAAGGTTTTTGATGAAAACATTCCAGGATTTTTCTCCATATAATGGACTTCAGTGGGAACCAAACGGTTCAAGGTCCAAAAGACAGTTTCAGTGCAAACTGCAAACTGTTCAAAGGGCTTTAAACAATGCCAGACAACGAATAAGGGTCTTATAAAGCGAAACGATCGCTCATTTAATAAATAAATAACAAAGTTTAAGTTTTATAAGCTCAAATGCTCACCTTGCTCTGTTCTCGTGACTCTCCTGTCGTTCATCAAAATGAACAAATCTTTTTCTGAGTCATTTGGTTCATTCAACGAATGAAATGAACGAATTGACTTGGAAAAAGATTTGTTCATTTTGATGAACGAGTTCGAACAGGAGAGTCACAAACGTGCGTCACAGAACAGAGCAAGGCGAGAATTTGAGCTTATAAAACTTAAACTTTGTTTTTTGTTTTTTTTTAATGAGTGATCGTTTCGCTTGTTAAGATCCTTATTTGTCATCTGGTGTCGTTTAAAGCCCTTTGAACAGTTTGCAGTTTGTACTGAAAGTGTCTTTTGGACCTTGAACCGTTTGGTTCCCACTAAAGTCCATTATAAGGAGAAAAATGCTGGAATGTTTTCATCAAAAACCTTAACTTCTTTTCGACTGAAGAAAGAAAGACATGAACATCTTGGATGACATGGGGGTGAGTAAATTATTAGCAAAAGTTTTTTTGAAAAGTGAACTACTCCTTTAAGTTTAAATAGACACTCTGAAAAAGAAAATACAAAATATGGTCTATAATTAATTACACCACGATGCACACTCACAATCAGACCAGCAGCTGAGATGCTAAATAGCAAGCACAGCAGGTAACACCACAGACTCCGCCTCCTCGGATATCGCTGGCCAATCGAAGATCTGATGAAGATGAGGAAGAGACCAATGAGCAGAAAACATCAAGGGGTAATGGAAAGGAACATGCAAAACTATGAAAAGGCAAAGTGTGTAATTTATGTGCCACTAGCATTAGTACACATAACTCCCAAAATAATGCTTCTAACATAACAGATTTCCTAAACATCAGTCATTATTCAAGACAAACAGTTGGTCCCACCCCAATCTCATACCACTGGCTAAGCAAATGTTGTTATGTCTGTGTGCTCAAACAAACAGAAAACTGTTTTAATCAATCTACAGACAATAAATAGCTTACTTATAGTTGTCTAAAGGCAGGATGTTCAAATTTTAAGGGACATTTGAAAAAATGACAGCCAGTTAAAGGCAGTAATGCTTTTCAGAAGCTAAAGCTGTGTAATGGGAGCTGACAGAGAGAGATTTATTTATTTGGCATGTGCAAATTGTTTTGTGAATGTCGGCTGGGAAATACTCACACTTTTCTGCAATGGGGGCATCGAGCCAGTGTCCTGTCAGTAAACTCGGTCCACTGAAATGTTGAGAAAGTTGTTGAGAAGCTACTGTGAGGCAATTGCATAAATAAAACACGAATAAACAGCCATCTGATCTTCCACTTTAACTTGACTCCTAAGCTGAGCCGAGTGATTCGGTCATGATGTCAGTGATAATGATACACACTGTGTGTCCGTACGATGTTGCTGTATTGTGCGTGTGTATGTACCAGGAAAGTGTTGCTGCAGTGTCCGCAGGAAACTCTAGCTCCAGCAGGTTGTGGTTCTGGACTGGCTGGGCCTGGATGGACTGGCCCCAAATTTATGATCCTCTTACTAGTCCCAGACAAGGAGACAAAAACATTTCATTTTTCTCCACACACACACTCCAGATTGAGACAAGAAGTTTATTAGAGTCAAACGTTTCACTTGTTTTAAATTTAACTTTGTCTCCTTACCAATAAGGCCGAGGGCAGGCGATCCTTTGGGATGTGACCTTGCAGATGAGAAGACAGTTACAAGGACACCGCACATATTTCTTCCCTGCTGGGGCATTCTTTATGGGCTGGAGAGAATGAAGGATAATGAAAAGAATAGAAAGAGAGAGCGACAGAAAGCAGAGTTAGTTATGGTTACCCAAAGATGGTCACATGCTTTTTAAAGGTCCACTTTAAGCAATTTTCGGACCGGCTACCAATAGCAGTGAAAGCATAAGATCCTCCAAAACACATGAGCGCATACAGCAGGGAGCAAACAAAAGCTTCATGACAGATGACATTAAACTACCTCATGTCTCAAAGCACAAAACATAAACAACTTACAGAGCTCTTATGTGTAACACCTGGCTTTTAGTGTTGATAGTTTAGCCATTGAAACGCATAAATTCAAGTCACAAACCAATCTCGTTTATAACATCACAGGTTTCCATCTGTTCTAAATGACAGTAGCTATGGCGTGAACGTAGCATCAGCTTGTTGTTTTGGTTCAGGAGGAAGTGAAAAAGGTGGCTGCTGTTTCAGTGCTGTTCACTTCTGTCTAAGATACATGATGTGTGTGTATGATAGGCAGGTAGGACATCATATCATTGCATGTGGACCGAATTCAATGATTGGACGAACATTTTATGGTGCTATGCCTTCCACAGATGATACATATAAATAAATTTAGACTACTTAAAATATTGTTTCTGGAACAAACCACCAATCCTGCCTTTAACAAACAAAATTCTATGCGTCTTGGAGGCAAAAATTGAAGCCGGAGCTACTTCTCTTGGTTTATGTATATGAGTCAAGCATAATACTGGGTTACTCCGCAGTCGCTCGGCCTAAAACAGTCCAAATATAAACACTTATTATAGATGTACTGTAGTGAGTCAGAAGAATAAGACAAATACACGATTTGGAAGGTGGATTAAAGATGTACTCGCTCATTTAAATTTTAAACAAAAACATTAGATAGCGCACCTTTAAGTTTTGGGGCTGTCAATAGAATATATTTTTAAAATTCATTACATGTAACACTGAATAATTCATTGCATATGCACCATATGTAAGTTTCGGGTCAGTAAGATTTTAAGAAATGTATACTTTTATTCAAAAAATCCACATAAAATTGATCAAAAGTGATAAAGACTTCTACATTTTTTTCAAAAAATAAAATACATTTCAAATAAATGCTGTTCTTTATATTCGTCAAATAATCCTAAAATAGAAAACAGTTATTTTGAATTGTAATAATATTTCACATTATAGTGTTTACTGTATTTTGATCAAATAAATGTAGCCTAGGTGAGCAGAAGAGATTTAAAAACATTAAAAAATAAAACTAAATCATACCGACCCCAAACTTTTGAATGATAGTGTATCAACATTTACTGACAGAAGCCCCAAAACCATCAGACCTATTACATTAGTGTATTAATCAACTACTCAATCTGAATATAGCATTGGCTCTAATAAAACTGTATTGTTTAGTCATGACAATAACGGAATTTTGAATTGAATCAATTACTGTAGGATGCAAACTATCAACCAATGAACACATATTTTGAGGCAAAACTTTAAATTTTACAATTGTGCAAAAGTTGATATGCTATTATGCCTAATAAATCAATTTTAAAGCATGTTTTAAGTGTGAATGTGCTCTATCCCAACTCACAGTAGCTTCATTGCAGACTCCACACTTGACCACATGTTGGTGGATTTTGCCCTCAACGCTGATGAGCGACTGGCACACCCGACAGCTGATGACTGGTGCACTGCCACTTTCTGGAGACGTCAAGGGGGAATACGGTGGAGGGTTCTCGCCCAACAACATGGGTGGCTGAGTCGAGCTCGGAAACGGAGGAAAACCTAACAAAGGAGAGATTGTCATTCCAGTATGCACATTCTTTAGACTTGGATGTGTCACAATATGGAAGAAAATATCTGTCACTACTTCAGTTTCATTGAGACTTAATGTTTGAAATGTTTCAGTGTCATTAGTTCAACACAGATACTGAAAATATTGCCTCAAGAAATTGAGTAAAAGACTAAAGTTTCATTTACCTCAAAGTTTCAACCAAACACTGAAACTTCCGCTTTGGGAAAATGAAACAGTTATTTGTCGCCCAAGCCATAAGGATTAACAAGAAAATCAGATTTGGCCTCGAGATCTGCTGAAAGGAGCTTTGTAAAGAGACTGCTGGAATGTGCCTCATTACTAAAGAAGCATAGCCTACATATTTGCCTATCCTTGTGAGGGATAAATCTTAAAAAAAAAAAACCTCACAAATGCAGTGAAAAAGTGGAGAAACCCCATTTCTGAGGATATTTAGGAGTTCTTACACTTTTAAATACTCCCAAAATGAAAAGTTATCTGCCTCTATGGCCTAAAGTTATATAGTGAACCAACATTTGGGATAAAATATGTATTGTTTTCATTAGAATGTTTCCAGTATCACCATATCAATCAACACACCACTATCATCATCAGGACGCCCTTTAGTAACTTTCTATTGGTACCGCCCACTCTGTGCAATGATTGGTTTGAGTCTCCTCAGCTAATATTTTCAGGCTTTCTGAATGGCCCAAAGATATGCCAATCATGTGTGTTTGGGTGTAGCTGGAGTTCGCGTATACAACAGATTACTGTAAATGTATAATGTAGAGACGCCGACTCGCCGGTAAATGTGGATAATGAAAACCTTTGTATAGCCGTCCCCAGACATATGTCTAGTTTTAGACAGTATTATCTTATT
Organism: Cyprinella venusta; assembly: GCA_038021265.1. Taxonomy (NCBI): domain Eukaryota; kingdom Metazoa; phylum Chordata; class Actinopteri; order Cypriniformes; family Leuciscidae; genus Cyprinella; species Cyprinella venusta. The sequence continues at coordinate 15,805,494 of CM075870.1, read as the reverse complement.
ATATTTCGTCTCGGAAAGGCCAATATCAGAACAGTAAACAGACCCGAACAAGCCAACAGTGATGTTCATTCATTAGAGGCTTATCAGCCTCCGCGGTGGATGCCAGAAGTGTGCAAGGATCAATTCAACATAGATTTGTTTGACAAAATAATACCATCCACCCAACGCAGGTGTATCAGTTGCAACTGCATAATATGGCAAGCAGCAGCATGTATCAGCAACAGTAACGTTATCCGCGCGCGATCACGTACGCGCACACAATTCATCTGCCTCTCCACTGTGATCCGCCAGAAAATCATTCGTTCGGGTATCTGCCTCCATGCCACCAACGTACAAAGACAAGAAAAACAACACATAACCTGTACCTAACCTAAATCGTAGTAAATGCACATGTGTGTGCGCGCGCGCGGGCCCGTGACAGCGCAGAAACGCGCCGCGCTCGCTACTCACTCTGCGGTTTGTTCGGAGCACCATGTGGAGCTGCTCCGGGAGACACCCCGCCGTTCCCACTGCCGAGAGCTCCATCACCGAGATCCGAGAGCAACGGGGACCGCTCGCCGTCCGCCATACCGAAAGCGAGGCGTAAAGAGGGGGAGCGGCGAAAGCTTGTATTGTTGTGCTACCGGACTGTATGTGTGTGTGTGGACGGAGCCCGTCTGCGTCACACGGGTACGTCCGCTGCTGTGGCAACGCTTGTGCGCATCCGTGCGCTCGGGGGGTGTATTGCATGATACCCCATAGCAACCGCGCGCGACATGCTGTTACTCCTGTCACTTACAACCATTTCAAAGATCACTAGATTACACAAGAGAGGTGTCTTCTCAAAAAATGCATGCATGCAAAAATTAAGATAAATAAATAGGAAAGCAATCAGGCTGAGTATTACAAGAATATTATCCAATAAAGCAGGTGTGTAGTACTGAATATACCTGTGTGTAAGAAATTGTAGTGTGCTTCGATCCAACTTCCACTCCAATATATATATGAAAATGTTCCTTCACTAAAAGAGCTTATTTATCATAGAGACAATTCATTCCAATCTCAGTAATATCACCTATAGCATGGGAGCGACTGTAATGATTCACGATGCACAGAGGAATCCATTTGCAGCTTTTATTAAACAGGGTCGTACAGGCAGGGTCAATACGAGGCAGACAGGGCAATGCAGACAAGACAACAGGATCAACAGGAGACAGGCAGAGATCAGGGCAGGCAGCAATAATCGTAGTCAATAACAGTCCGAGTTCAGGCCAGGCAGATATCAATCGTAGAAGTGTCAAACAGTCCAAAGTCCAAAACCAGAAAACCAGAATCAGGATACAAACGCTCAGAAATGATCACCGGGGCAAATCAAGACTTCGCACTGGTGTGGTGTGTGGACGTGGCTTTTATGTGTGTGTGTTAATGGCGTGCAGGTGTGTGACGCAATCAGTCCCAGGTAAGCGGCATGATGGGAATTTGAGTTTGAAGCCAATGATCAGTATTCTGGTGAAGGCTCCCTCTGGTGGCGGAGAGGAGACAGAGCGGGAGCCTCCACTGTAACAGAGCCCCCCCCCTGCGAGCGGCTCCTGACGCGAGGAGGCGGTTGTCGTCGGGGTCTCCCACGGGGTCGAGGGGCCGGTTTCTCCGGGTATGTCCTATGGAACTCTTCAGTGAGAGTGGGGTCCAGGATATCCCTTGAATTGACCCAGGACTGTTCCTCCGGACCGTACCCCTCCCAATCGACCAGATATTGGAGCATGTTACCCCGACGTCTGGAATCCAGCAACTTGTGCACTCTGTAGGCCTCCTCGCCGTCAACCAGAAAGGCAGGAGGGCCCTGAGAGGCGGCCCCCTCCTCCGTCTCTCCCCTCGGACCACCAGCGGGTTTTAACAGGGAAACATGAAAAGTGGGAGAGATACGATAGTTAGCGGGCAGGTCTAAACGGAATGAAACAGGTGATATTTGTCTTATAATTTGGAAGGGACCAACATACCTGGGACTGAGTTTGCGACATGGAAGTTTGAGGCGTAAGTCTCTGGTTGACAGCCATACCCATTGACCACTCTGGTATTCTGGGGCAGGACGACGATGACGGTTGGCTTGTTGTTCTTGACGCCTGACAGCATGCCTCAAATGGGTGTGTGCTTGGTCCCAGACCTCTTCGCTCTTGTGCAACCATTCCGTGACAGATGGGAGTTCCGTGGGTTCACCGGACCATGGAAAGAGAGGGGGCTGAAAACCCAGTATACATTTGAAGGGGGTGATACCAGTAGCAGGTTTGACCAATGAATTTTGAGCATATTCTGCCCAGAATAAATATCTGCTCCAGTCATGTTGGTGTTGCTGGCAGTAGGTTCTCAGGAAGCGGATGATGTCTTGATTTAGACGTTCGGTCTGACCATTGGACTGGGGGTGATAACCAGAAGTAAGGCTGATGTTCACGTTTAAATGTTTGAAGAATGCGGACCAGACTCTGGAAGTAAACTGAGGTCCTCTGTCAGATAGTATGTCCTCAGGTAGTCCGTAAAATCTGAATACTTGGTTGCATAAGAGTTCAGCAGTTTCGAAGGCAGTGGGAAGTTTAGTGAGGGGAATGAGACGGCAGGCTTTGGAAAATCGATCCACTATCGTGAGGATTGTGGTGTGTCCTTGAGAAGTGGGAAGATCTGTGATAAAGTCGATGGCTATGTGTGACCATGGTCGTTGAGGTGTGGGGAGAGGACAAAGCAGGCCAGCGGGTAATTTTCGGAGTGATTTGGAAGTTTGACAGGCGGTGCAGTTTTGAACATGGTTTGTGGTATCGGATGTAAGCGTGGGCCACCAGAAACGATTTTGGAGAAGATGGATTGTGGCATTGATTCCGGGATGACCTGAGCTGGGATTAGAATGGACTTGATCAATGAGACGGGGTCGAAATATTTCTGGAACAAAGAGGAGGTTGGCTGGACACTCAATGGGGGCAGGAGTCTGAAGATTGGCCTGTTGGATCTCGGTCACAATGTCCCACTGGACTGGAGCTACTAAGAGATTCTCATGGATGATGTTTTCGGGGTTGTCTTTGTGGACTGTCTCTTCTGTTTGGCGAGAGAGGGCATCGGCTTTGACGTTCTTGGTGCCTGGGCGGTAAGTGACAGTGAAGTTGAATCGTGTGAAAAACAGTGCCCATCTTGCTTGACGAGGATTGAGGCGTTTGGCGGATCGAAGATACTCCAGATTCTTGTGGTCAGTAAGAATGATGAACGGTTCTGTTGCTCCCTCCAACCAGTGTCGCCATTCTTCCAGAGCCAGTTTCATGGCTAAAAGCTCGCGGTTCCCAACATCATAATTCCGCTCAGCTGGAGAAAGTTTGCGGGAGAAGAAGGCACACGGGTACATCTTGGCTGGATCTCCCTGTCGTTGAGATAATATGGCCCCGACTCCTGTGTTCGAAGCATCTACCTCCACAATGAATTGACGTTCTGGATCGGGATGACGTAGAATGGGTGCAGTGGTGAACCGGGTTTTCAACTCCTGGAAAGCTCGCTGTGCTTCGGGGTTCCAAGAAATTCGAGAGCTGTGACGTTTGGTTAGAGCTGTTAGTGGAGCAGCAATGAGACTGAAGTTTCTAATAAATCGTCGATAAAAGTTAGCAAATCCCAAGAATCTCTGTAATTCTTTGACCGTCTGAGGTAATGGCCAATCCAGCACTCCTCTCACCTTCTTGTCATCCATGGCCACTCCCTCTTGACTGATGATGTAACCCAGAAATGAGACGCTTGTTTGATGAAACTCACACTTCTCTATCTTGGCATATAACTGGAACTGAATTAGACGTTGAAGCACTGCTCTGACATGTTGAATGTGTTCCTCCAGTGAGTTTGAGTAAATCAGGATATCATCGATGTACACGATCACCCATTTATCCAGCATGTCACGAAACACATCATTCATGAACGCCTGAAAGACGGAAGGACTGTTTGATAAGCCGAAAGGCATGACCAAGTATTCATAGTGCCCACTAGTGGTGGAAAAGGCTGTTTTCCATTCATCCCCCTCACGTATGCGAATCAGGTTATATGCATTGCGTAGATCAAGCTTGGTGTAATATTGAGCCTGTCTCAGCTGTTCCAATGCGGCTGGCACCAGAGGTAAGGGGTAACGATATTTGATGGTGATATCATTTAACCCACGATAGTCAATGCAAGGCCTGAGTCCCCCATCTTTCTTCTTGACGAAGAAGAAACCAGCAGCGGCAGGTGAGGTGGAAGGTCGAATGAATCCTTTGGCTGTCTCTTCCTCAATGTATTTTTTCATGGCCTCAGACTCAGGTTTTGATAGGGGAAAGATTTTACCTTTAGGAGGTGAAGCGCCGGGCATTAAGTCAATGGCACAATCTGTTGAACGATGTTCAGGGAGTTGGGAAGCTTTTTCCTTGCTGAAGGCTTCCGTAAGATCAGAATAGACTGCCGGTAGCTCAGCTAGCTCATGATTTAAGGTGTCTGGTTCTGGCTTGGAATTGGTCACTCGTTTGACTTTAGACAGACATTGGTTGTTACAGGTCTCACTCCAACGAATGATTTGTCCCTCCTTCCAGGAAATGTGTGGATTGTGAGTTTGCAACCACGGGTGGCCGAGAATGATGAAATGATGTGGAGCGTGAATGACATAAAATTGAATCTGTTCAGAATGAAGGGAACCAATCTGCATTTGGACCTTCTCCGTTTCACACTGGATTTTACCGTCTCCGATGGGATGACCATCTAACGCCTCCACTGACAAGGAAGAATGACATGGATGAAGTTTGAGTTTGATTTGTCTGGCGAAAGTTTGAGAAATGAAATTGCCAGCTGCTCCGGAGTCTATGAGGGCTGTAGATTCAATACATTGGTCTTGTATAATTAGACGAATGGGGAGAGTGAAACTGGATGGAGATCTTTGATATTGGTTTACAGAACTCACCGAAAGGGTGCGAGTTGGAGGTCGGACTGGACAGGAGAGCTTCATATGGCCGGGTTGACCACAGTACATGCAGAGACGATGTTGCAGTCTGCGTTCCCGTTCCTCTGGAGTGATGTGCGTGAACCCGATCTGCATGGGTTCGTGAGCGTTAGCTGCCTCGAGTGAGTGACGGATGTGTGCCCGGGTAATGCGTCTGGAACGCATGAGATTATCGACTTGAATGGCCAGACTTATATACTCATTCAGGTTTTTTCCCTCATCTCGACAGGCTAATTCAGATTGAAGTTCAGCAGTGAGCCCTCTCCTGAAAAGCGTTTTTAATGTATCTTCGACCCAGTTCGTCTGTGCAGCGAGGGTGCGAAACGTAAGGGCGTATTCGGCGGTGGTACACCTTCCCTGGGTGAGATTTAGAAGCTGTTCTCCAGCGTCTCCTCTTTCTGAAGTATGCTCAAAGACTTGACGAAACTGTTGAAGGAATTCTTGGAATGTGGTGAATGAAGACCCCTCTGGTTTCCAGACTGCCGTAGCCCATTCCAACGCCTTGCCGGTGAGCAGGGAACAAACAAACGCAATGCGACTGGCTTGAGTGGAATATAATGTCGGTTGCTGGTCGACAAAGAGTGTGCTTTGCAAAAGAAATCCCTTGCATTTAGTTGGATTTCCGTCGAATTTGTCAGGAAATGCGAGTCGAGGATTTACTGCTGTACTCACGGTTTCAGAGGGAACACTCGATGGTGGTGATGGTGTAGCAGATGCGCTTGGTACAGTACCAACAGCGGTGCGTAACTCCTGCATACCCTGTACGAGCTGTTCGGTGAGCGTGGTCAGGTGGCCGAGCTGATAATGATGTAAATCCAGACGAGAAGCTTGGGAGGTGAGTTCAGAGGTGAGTTCCATGACGGCTGCTGGATTGTTTAGTGGCGAAGTCTTCTGTAATGATTCACGATGCACAGAGGAATCCATTTGCAGCTTTTATTAAACAGGGTCGTACAGGCAGGGTCAATACGAGGCAGACAGGGCAATGCAGACAAGACAACAGGATCAACAGGAGACAGGCAGAGATCAGGGCAGGCAGCAATAATCGTAGTCAATAACAGTCCGAGTTCAGGCCAGGCAGATATCAATCGTAGAAGTGTCAAACAGTCCAAAGTCCAAAACCAGAAAACCAGAATCAGGATACAAACGCTCAGAAATGATCACCGGGGCAAATCAAGACTTCGCACTGGTGTGGTGTGTGGACGTGGCTTTTATGTGTGTGTGTTAATGGCGTGCAGGTGTGTGACGCAATCAGTCCCAGGTAAGCGGCATGATGGGAATTTGAGTTTGAAGCCAATGATCAGTATTCTGGTGAAGGCTCCCTCTGGTGGCGGAGAGGAGACAGAGCGGGAGCCTCCACTGTAACAGCGACAGCAGGCAAAGAACCATCTTGATTACGGGGACATTTGAAGTGATGTACATTGTGTTGTACACTTTGGAGTTGTGATGATGATGATGTCACCTGTTAAACATGAGAGTTCTGCCAGTCCTGTTCTCTCTATTTTAAGTTAAATGAATCAGTTGGGCTGATTGGATTATCATCAAGGTGTGAATGAGACTTTTATGCTGATGAGATTAGGACTGGGGAAATGGGCTGACTCCTGTACTTCATTTACATGCTTAGGGGGAAGACGAATGGAATAATACAGTACAAAATGTTTGAGATGAGATTATTTCGGGGTTCATTCTGACGCCGGTGAACCCAAGGTGCTTCGTGTGCCTCGCCACTGCTATCCTGTAAACTTCATTTTTGAGATCTTCGACGTCCACTTAATTTTTACTTACACCTGTTAGGACATTTGTTGAGATTTTTAGGAGACACCTCTTATTATATAGTCTGCTTTCAGGTACAATTCATACTATTTAATCGAACAAAATATTATTACAAATTAAGCAGTTTTGATATGATCATAAAAAGGGACTTCTTAGACACCTGCTCCTTTCCACTTTATCAAAGGTTTGGAAAATTTTTAACAGAATGTTTATTTCCTTGTTCTAAAGCTATGAACCTGCTGATAAGTGAATTGGGTTATGGTAAGGCATTGACCGAAGAGAATTGGATTAATGGGACATATCCATAGGTTATGTTTCCGGTTTGGATCCAAGACTGTCAATGAAAGGCTGTAGATTAGAACGATATCTGTATTGATGTTGTCAACACTGCCGAAGTGGTTCAGTCACTCTCTCTGTCTCTCTCACGTCAAGTAGATGCAGTCCATTGGTCTGTTCATGGGCAGTGTGATCTCCAGTTCTTCCCTTTCCATGATGAATCTGGCATTCCCCTCATGTTTGTGGACTGGGTGAGGCAGGTGAAGGCCCAACTTACTGAAACAAGGGATATGCACACATATCGAATGAGTACTACAGTTGATGGAAAAAATAAAATATTTTAGTTCATAGTTTACTCACTACTTTGGAGTTCTGAGGTCAAGAAATGTCTCCCTCACATCCAGCACCAAATCAGATGCTTTTGTATCTGGCAGTTTAACTTTCACCTTGCATGATAGAGAGAGAGAGACATTTTGTGAGATTACATTGATAATACAATTTTCTAAAGAAAGAGAAACAGCTCAGTTATTTGAGGACAGACAAATGTTTTCACTCCAATCAGCCTTTGCTATCTGCTTTTAATGCACCATCAAAGCTAACCTTACAGGGAGGAGAAAGGATGTTTCAAACCCCAGTCTTTTTTCTTTATGGTAAATCAAATTACTGAATCTTAAGCTTTTGGTCTTTGAAACTTTAAATGAGATTAAAAAGTGTGGAACTTATAGAAATGTTTAGGGTTGAGATTACAACTTAACTTTACAGCATTACAACTTGTTTATACGTGAATAAAGGTCTACGTAGATTCAGTCTGTTCGCCATATAAAGCGATTATCTGTTCTGAAAACGTGGTCTTAACAGCTCAATTCATATTATTATTATTTTTTTTTTTGGATAATGGATCTCTTTATGAACTTTTTGAAGTTAAAATCTAGTTAAAGTTAAAAGTGGTAGTTGCATAACGGTTTATTGAGGAACTGAAAGTTCTCCGGTTTCACAAAAAAGATTTTAATATAAGTTCCGAAGATGAATGAAGTAATGAATGACAGAATTTAAATTGTTGGGTGAACCATGTATTTAATGACCCCAGTAAAGATGCTGTTAAGTTTTGTGAATTTCGTATTAATGTTTAAGAGGATTGAGGAGTACCAGCATGCTGTCACAACACATGGATGAGGGGTCCTTTCTGCTCAAGCCAAGAAACAAATCTTGAGTCCCAACAGACTGTTTCAGCACAATCTCGTACCTAAACATGCAAACACACATGCACAGTGAGAGACCAGCTCACTTACAGCTCAATTTTGACATGCACGTATTTTCTCTTACTCTGGCTGTGGCCGTGGATCGGTGAGGTCCTCAAAATGCGCCCCCTCGGTCACTTCATCTTCATCCCAGATGTCTTTGCTGTTCTTCTTCACATAGGCAGTGCTACCTAGAGGGATGAGAGAAGGAACCATATTTTGTGTTCTCACAAGTGAACCCATAAGCAGCATGAAAATAGCAAAACGTCACAATGTTCAACAATTTCAAATTAGTTAGTCTGTTATTTATTATTCTAAAAGTATATTCTTTTAAAATATATATGTTTGTGTGTGCATATACAGTAGGCTACCGGAACCAAATGTTTGTAAATTAATATTAATATTTTTTTCATGTTTTTTGAAAATCTCTATTGCTCATCAAGCCTGCATCTTTTTGATCAAAAATACAGAAAAACGAAATCAGCCATTAGTCTTCAGTGTCACATGATCCTTTAGAAAACGAACATGCTGATTTGATACTCAGTTATTATCAATGTTGAAAACAGTTGTGGTGTGTAATATTATTTTGGCACCTGTGATACTTTTTTCAGGATTCATTGATGAATAAAAAGTTCAAAACAACACCATTTATTCAAAATAGAAATGTTTTCTAACAATGTACATCTTTACTATCACCATTTATCAATTTAACACATCCTTGCTGAATAAAAGTATTTATTTTCTAAAATAAAAAACATACTGACCACAAACGTTTGAATGGTAGTGTATATTGTAAAACTTTTAATTCATCAAAGAATCCTGAAAAATTAGAATTATTACATATTATATATAAACATATTATTAGAACATATTAGAATGATTTCTGAAGGATCATGTCACACTGAGGAAAAAGCATGCATCACAGAAATAAATTATATTTTAAATTATATTAAAATATTATATTATTTAAAATTGTAATAATATTTCACAGTACAGTTTTTTCTGTATTTTTGATAAAATAAATGCAGGCTTAAACAGTTTAATAATATATATATATATATATATATATATATATATATATATATATATATATATATATATATATATATATATATATATATATATATATATATATATATATAACGTTAGGCCTACCCTCTTTGTGTTTATCCCCCGAAGGTGCTGCAGGATAACCGATATGTCCCGGGCCCAGCTTTTCTATGGGATTCACTTTCTGGAAGAAAAAAAAAAAAACAGGATAATATTCAGCTACTTATCCTTAACGCAAGCCGACAATGTAAAACTGGATTTGTATGAAGCACAGACCTGGAAATCTTCTTCCTCATCTTCTTTGTTTGGAGAGAGCAGGTCGGACAGCGCCTGGAGATGATGCACGGACGCAAAACCCTCCATCTTTATTATTCGCTTTTGAAGTTTTGACGAGAAGGTGAAGTATTTTTAGAGTTTTCTATTTAGTTTTTTTGTTAGGTGTCACTGTGCTGCTCTTCCGGGTGGCTGGAGTTTAGCATTTCCATGGAGACCGCACGCGGATGTAGCAACTGTTGCGTCTTTGTTTTTTGTTTTTTCTATGAAAATAGTTTGGCATAAAATTTACAAAACTATCATCGATGTAAATCATTATATCAATAGTAAGTTTACAGTTGACAACTGAAGTCTTAACCAAGATTGAGTTTTAGAACACATTTTCAATTATTATCTAACAACACTTAAAACAATATAGCTACAATAAAACAACTTTATTTAATAACTAAGCGAATAGCCTAATGGTTGCCTAATATAATTTGTAGCGAGTTCGATAAACTTTAAACTTTCAAATAGAGCTTTACTCCGTTTTTAGGCTATTATTGTTGTTCCGAAGTGTATGGTTTTAATTAAACATAATTAAGATCAGGTAATTAAGAAACTGGGTATTTTTCCTAGTGTTAGATACATTTGTAACTGTATATAAATATGGATTAATCTGTGATGTATTAATCTCTACTAAACAACAAGAAAGTTATACCTCTAGAGGCCATTAATGAATGTTTACACCTGTAAGTTATGTAAAACCACTAGAGGGCGTGTTTGGTTTACTTTGTCAAACTGGTTGCAGGCCTGAAACCGAGTAACCAACATTAGTTTGTGACCAGTAGAGTTGTTTTGATCCCTTTTATGAATGGCAAGGAGAAACAGGCGGCTCAGTTGTTCAGAATTATTTATATCTCCTTGAAATATTGCTTTTATTAAACTATAACGTCATTTGTCTTCTCACTGTATATGCGGCCATGCAGGTTAATGTCAGAAGTCAATTGACCTGAGTATTTTCAGGGACCCACTTTTCAACATTTTTCAGAAAAATTTGGTTCATTCGCTCACTGTCCCTCGCAGTGATTTTTATGAAATTAATTTTCTCTCAAAATTTCTCTTTCAGAGCCATGTTCCTGCTTCAGTCAGGGAAATTGACTGTATATGTGACAGTAAGTATGTGGAGCTTTAAATCATTGCCACAGCTGAATGTGTTTTGCCTGCAGCCGTGATAGGGCGAATCTGTCTAGCAAGTAATCAGTATTCCATTCATGTAGTTTCTTTCTCTGCAGCATTCTCTTTTTTATGGTCACATATCTCTTTTTCCCACATATTTTTCACAAAAACAATGTTCAGAGACACTGAATCCGTCACTCTCTTATTCTTCCATTCTCAGCATTCCTGAATTAAAGTAGCCTACTGTTATTTGAGTCTAGGCCCTAATTGAGAACGGATTTGTCTGAATTTGAACTACATCCGTTTGAGTCTGAATTTGAATTTTGGGAAATAAAATAGATTGTATTGGGAACAAATCTACGTAGGGGAGTCTGAATTAAGAAACAGATTAATGCAGGCGAGTCTGAATAGAGAACAAATCTATGTAAGCGAGTGTAAATTGAGAATAAATTTAGGCGAGTCTGAATTGAGAACAAATTTATGTAGGCGAGTCTGAATCGAGAACAAATTTATCTTGGCAAGTCTGAATTGAGAATAAATCTATGTAGGCGAGTCTGAATAGAGAACAAATCTTGTTAAATTAGTCAGTATAACAATTCAGCATTTTTGAGCATCATAGCAAGATTAGTAGCTGGTAGAACAAAAACTCTGTAAAACAGGACACATGATCATTCAATGGATAATTCTGTAAGTAAATAGAGGTTACAGGAGCCATGCTAGACCATCTCATATGTGTTTTGGCTGAAATCCTCTGCATACCATTCAACTGATCTGACCTGATGTTATAAATATGGCCAAGCTTTTCCCAGCTTAAACCAAAGGAGGAGCTGGCAGTCGGCACTGATGCCAGACAGCGCCAGACCCCATGCAAGAGCTGATTTTGTTATCTAATTAACAAATTACCTAGAATAATACAATGTCATAAACCGATGTGTTTAGATGTTTTAATTTATGGAATTAGGGAAACAATGGAATTGTAGATACAGCTGTTGCTCAGAGATTTGGGTTTTCCGACTACAGTCGCACAGGGAACATGGGGATTTTAGATGACTTACAAATCTATCTCCCATTGTTCACAGGAATGCCTTGAGGTCAGAAAAGCCAGAACTGGATGGTACTAAAGGATTACAATTCCACGGGTGATGTCCTGTATTTGGATTGGCCTCAGTTGGCCGCAGTTGTTTATCCAAGGTAAAAGCTCTGTGTGCTAATATAAAAACTGCCCTCACATCACAAGTTTTCACATCTTTATGACAGCACAGCATTTTCAGCAAAATGTACCTGTACAAGGCAGCTTGCAGTGAGATTCCTTTCCCCAGGCAGAGAAGTGCTCAGCGCTCTGAGAGAACAACAGGCCACTTCCTCCTGAGACAGCGGGAAGGATTGAGCTCCCACCACACCGCAGGTTGTCCTCACTGGAAAGGTAGATCCAGCTCTGCCACTGAGCTTCAGCAGCTGGCCTGTTTTATGCAGATCCATGGGTACTCTTTAAAGGACTCAGTGAGCACCAACACCAAAATGATCTACAGGTACATATCACTCGTTTTTACAGGATACTTTAAAGTTTTTATACAACATAGAACCAACATTACTGTGTCATAACTGGCTTGATGTGTCAAAATTTACTGCACACAAATGAATGTGCAAAGTTGCTGATTTTATCATATCAGCAACTTTGCATCACTTAGCAAAATGTCACTCTTTAATGCTTTTTCTATTATTCAAATAACCTGTAGGGAATCTTTGACCCATGCAGAATTGTATGTACTTCTGCTTATACATTATAATTTGGAATATTTATATCCTCAACTAACACAGTTCACATGTAATAAACTGTGATGTTATTGAAAGAAGTCTCTGTTGCTCACCAAGGCTGCATTTATTTTATTAAAACATAAGGTAAAAACATTAATATTGTGAAATATTATTTCAATTTAAAATAAATGTTTTTTCAAAGCTGAATTTCCAGCATCATTACACCAGTCTTCAGTGTCACATGATCCTTCAGAAATCATTCTAATATGATGATTTGGTTCAAGAAACATTTCTACTTATTATTATTATTATTATCAATTTTGAAAACAGTTGTGCTGATTAATATTTTTGTAGAAATCGTGATTCTTTTTTTTTCAGGATTATTTGATAAATAGAATGTTTAATGCATCCTTGCTAAATAAAAGTATAAATTATTTATTTTTAAAAATACTAACTCTTACCAACCCCAAAGTTTTGACTGTTGCTGTACGTCCTGAAACCTGTTCTGAATTTGTTAAACTCAGCAGATCGTTTGTACATTTCCAATACATTTTGACTTGGATTTCAAACTAAAACACAGTACATTTATTTCTTTTGTTATTATTTTATTACTTCTGTTGAACACCAAGACGATGTTTTTAAGAACTTTGGGATCCAAACAACTTTGACCCCATTTTTGTTTCTTTTATATTTTTCAAAATATCTTCTTTTGTGTTCAAGAAAGGAAGTCATAATTGGAATAACATGACAGTGAGTAAATTATGAATGAATTTTTATGTTTGGGTGAACTGTCCCTTTAAAAAGAAAGAGAGAGAGAGAGAGAGAGAGAGAGAGAGAGAGAGTGAGAGAGAGAGAGAGATTCCTCCACTTGCCTAAATCCCTGATTTTATGAAGGGTGTGTTCAGCATGGTTAATTTTGCAGTCATGTTTTTGAACTGCAGTTATCAGCTGTGTATTGTAATATTAATTTCCTTACTTATTCATTACACAAAATAAATAGCATGACCTGTACCGGCTTACGCAAGAAAATTGGCAGATTAAATGAGCCGTGGATTCAGTTTCTGTTTGACTAAATTAAGCAGTTGGGATTTACAGTAATAGACTTCACAAACCAAGAAAAAAAAAATCAGGCCAAAGTGTTCAAAGTAACCGTGATTCAAAAAATGTACAGCTGGTTTTCCAAAGCATGTTTGCTGCTTTTCAGTTACATTCTTGACATGTTTATTATATATGTAGACACTTTACATTTTTAGAGCATGTCTTTAGAAGGCTTATATCCATACTGTATAATCAGTGCATGAAAGCATGTGTCAAAGATCAAAGGTTTTGTTTATGAGGTGAAACACCAGTATGAGTCAGAGGTGTTATTCTAGCCGTGGAAGGAGGGCCACCGCTGGGTAAAATAAAGCTATTAGCTCTGATTAGCAGCCAGCTTGATCTGCTTTGACTCACACTGGTTCTTTATGCTAATGACTTGCAATACAACTAATCCCATATGACAGGGAGAGGGAGATGAGGCTTAGGTACATAGTTGCGCAGAAGGAAAAGGTTATGCTGACAAAATTTAAATCTGTTCTTACACAATCCATATTTGATGTAGAGTCACAAAGCATATATTATCAATTATAGGGGTTCTGTACAGCTTATGTTCATAGCCAGTGACCGGCAGATTCATTCTGTGCACGTGTCATGCTGAGGCCAGTGGTTATGAGGATTATGTTTCCCGGGATGACACAGCCCATTCATACTGTTGTGTACATCCACCAGTCTAAGATAAGATTATTTTTTTATTTTGTTTTTCTGCTTTATGACGTCATTTAAACAAGGTAACCTTCCTGAACAGCACAGTTATGTGAACAAATGAATAGGCATGTCTTTATATTCAACTCTGACATTCATACACTCTCAGAAAAAAAGGTATTAAAGCTGTCACTGCGGCGGTACCTTTTCAAAAGTACCTAAAGGGTGCATATTGGTACCTTAATGGTACATATTAGCACCTAAAATATACATAAAAGCACCTAAAATGTACATATTAGCACCTAAATGTTAATATTAGCACCTAAAATGTACATATTAGCACCTAAAATGTACATATTAACACCTAAAATATACATAATAGCACCTAAAATGTACATATTAGCACCTAAATGTCCATATTAGCACCTAAAATGTACATTTTAGCACCCAAATGTACATAATAGCACCTAAAATGTACATATTAGCACCTAAATGCCCATATTAGCACCTAAATGCCCATATTAGCACCTAAAATGTACATATTAGTATCTAAAATGGACAAAAGTTTTCCCTTTTGAAAAGGTACAGCCCCAGTGATGGGTTTTGTACCTTTTTTTCTGAGAGTGTATTTAACCTTATTCCAGTGTGCAATAGTGATATTTAAAAGACTGGTGATATTAAATTTTTGAATTGAAAATGACTCACCTTCATGTCATTCCAAACCTGTAAGACTTTTGTTTATCTTTGAAACAAATGAAGACCTTTTTGATGAAATCTGTGAGATTTCTATCCCTCTATTGACACACAACTACCAGCTACTTTCAAGCCCCAGAAAAATAGTAAAGACATCATTAAAGTAATCGGTACACTTTACAGTATGGTTCATCAGTTAACTAGTTAACATGAACTAAGAATGAAAAATCAGCATTTATTAATTTTAGATTATATTAATTTCAACAACTAATACATTATTAAAATCAAAGGTTGTATTTAGTTAATGCACTGTGAACTATGTACAAACAACAAACAGCTCTATTTTTATTAATTAACATTAACAAGGATTGATAAATACTGTAACAAATGTATTGCTCATTGTTACATTAATTATAATGTAACATTAACTAATGAATTGTAACATTAACTAATGACCTTATTGTAAAGTGTTACCAAGTAATTCCTACGCTATCTCATGACCAATTCGTACGAATTCGACGAATGATTAAAAAGTGTCTAATTTGTTCTAATTTGTACGACCTCACTCGTACGAATTCGTACGATTTGTCTAAACCCACGTGATGGATAGGTTTATGGATAGGTTTATATTTTATAAAATATGTATAATTTAGAAAAATCGTACTTATTCGTACGAGTGAGGTCGTATGAATTGTTACGAATTAGCCAGGTTGGTAATTCATGTTACTCCAGTGGTTTAACCTCAGTTATTTGAAGTGACGCAAGTGCTTTGGACAAAAAAAACCGTCTGCCTTGCGTCAATAGAACACACATGAGTCGTGGTGCTCTCGTAAACGTGCTTTGGAAATTAATATTTTGTAAATTAAGTGGTACTTTCTGCGCAAACAAATCGCTCTTGTCACTGACTGAGGTTAAACCACTGGAGACACATGGATTACTTCATGATGTCTTTACTACCTTTCTGGAACTTGAAAGTGGTAGAGTAGACTCCCAATGGAGGGACAGAACGCTCTCAGATTTCATTAAAAAATATGATGAATATAAATCTTACGGGTTTGGATTGAGGGTGAGTTATTAATGACAGAATTTTTTTTTGAGTGAACTATAATGTGGGGTTAAAAAATGTCATTTTCCCATTAAAATATAGCAAATTATAGTCAATAACTTTTAAAAACAGCTAGTAAATTTACTCATTTTAATATCAGCCAACTAAATTCAGTTTAGTAGGGCTAATTGGTCCCCAGCTTCAGCCCCGATGGGGGTATCCATTACACTTGATCTTATAGCGCTGCCAAACCTTCACATTTAATTGTGTTTCTAAATCGGTGTCTTTCTCAGCTGTTCTTACAGAGGGAAAACTTCTTATGATAATGTATCTGGATAAACGAAGACATTAAAAATGAGCTGTGTCCTCAGAGGGCTCTTGCAAAAGCATGTTTGACTAAACTAATTTCCTGTTAGAAATCTTTATTTGGATGAGAGTGTAATAAAGTGGGTGATCTCTGACTGAGTCTCATTATCAGGGGGACGTTTAGAGAGATCTTTTCTCAGGGTGCCAGAATAGTTTTTCCATCATGGGACGCCAAAGTGTGACAGTCTCAGATTAAGCTCACTTTAATGACACACTTACACTCAGTTAAGACTGTCAGGCAGAGCAGGGATATTCAGCTAGAGTCCTGGAGGGCCACTGCACTGCAAAGTTTACGGATCCAAAACCTTTATGGGACTTTAGTTCATGTCTGTTTGCTTTGAGGTCACCTATGTGTACTCCTAAAGTAGAGCATTTTAAATGCAAAGCTCTCTTTTTGGAAATTGGGCCAATGCTAACATTATATTCACAATATAATCTTAATATGATTTTACTCAACAATAAACGAGTAGTAAATATTTTAGACGTAATATTGTCAGTTAGTCTATTTTTGTCCCGCCAATGAAGCCACAGCAGAATAAACCGTTCCACATATTATAGCAGTAGAGGCGTTTCTGAACAAATTGTTTGTGTGAATGTTTTAACGACTCACTCATAAAAAAGTCAGTTGTTTCTTTGCTAAATTGAACGTATCGAATTGAATGAATGATTTAACGACTCGCTCATAAAAACAGTCACTTGTTTTATTGTTAAATTAATCTGTCTTCTTAAATGCAAAATTTGTGACAAAAAAGGAGTATTTCCCTTTAGAAGGAGTATTTCTTTCAGAAAGACCGTTGGTTAGCAAGGTTAGCGAAACTTTTTTGACCCTGCCTCTTAAAAGAATCGGAATCGAGAATCGTTGGGAACCGGAATCGAAACAAGGAATCAGAATCGGAATCAGAATCGTTCAAATTCAAACGATACACAACCCTACTAGTTAGTGACGCGATAGACGCATATTACCCTCTGGGCTCTTCATGTCATCTGTAACGCGGCCATATGGTATCAAAATTAGCACAGTCATAGTGTCACATGATCAATGCGACTAGTCGACGTCAAGCTTAAAGCATGGCATTGCATTAAGGTCGACTAGTTGACTAATCGATTAGTCGGTTCAACCCCTACTGGTGAATATTTTTGAAATTCAGTTTTACCACATGGAACTGAGTCCTCCAGGATAGGGTTCAGAGCGGCTTTAGACAGTTTTTCCATATCTGATATTGGGTTTCTGTTAGGTAGTTTGTAATTCCTAAAAATCCAAACTTTTGAGTCTGTGCAGTTGGTTCTACTCGCTTTAGAGAAGAAATAAAAACATTTTCAGGTTCGGACAGGTTTAGTCTTTAATATCCGAGTGAGTGCATCAGTCAGTTTGGGCTTTAACTTGGTGTCTAGTTCTGAGCTCCTTCACTGAATGGCACGTTTTGTTCAGTCATTGTCATAATCCCACTGCAGCACAAGGAAGTTTTGGGGAAAGCAGTGGCACACACGTGCCAAACGCATTGTGTGACCTGACAAGAGCATTGCTTACTGCTTTTAGGATGGTCAAGCTCTGCTTTCACAATAATGTGTTTCATATGACAACCAGATGACAGTAACATTACTCAGTAACATCTTTCAGGGGTTTAATACAGGCTAACGATGTCAAATCAATGATTAGCTGTTCCATCACACCCTTTCTTCAAGCTTTTGCAGCGGACTACATGTGACACGCTGCGAAATAAGAATGACATCTGCATTACAAACGTATCCGAACGCATCACACTCGCACATTCAGGCGCAGTCCCATCCAGATGGATTGTCTTCACTCTCAGCACTGAGCCGCTGGTGAGAGACTGCAGTTATTTCAGTCTCATTGCAGTCTCTCTCTCTCTCTTTCTCTCCCACTCTCTCTTTCCTCTCCTCTTATATCGTCTCTGATTAAGCATCATTCTCACATGCTTGGCTTTCATGCATCCTCTCTCACACTCACTCTCTCTCCGTCTCTGTTAGCTTCTCTTTCACTTATAGCCCCAGTGATCATGCCGCATCCCTCTCTCTCTCTCAGTCCTCTCCTCCGCCTGTCTGCTTTTGTTTACATATATCTTCATTAAACTGACTGTTTTTTTGTGTGTGTGCCAGCTGAACTGCATTGGTAAGAGGACATTTAGATGTGGGACGCAGCGTGTTTTTCACCTTGCAGCTCCCTCATCTCGACGGCTTTTGGGAAGGGGTCCTGTTCAGACTTTCAGGAATACATCGATCATCCGGTTTGCTGCCCGCCGAGTGTTTTCCCATGAGTCCCGGAGTCTGTTGCATAGCTGTGCATCTCCTGCGGTGCACTCGGACTGCTCTTCTAGTCTCGGGGAAGAGCGTGGGCTGAAGAAAACCCCCCTCTGCCCGTCATCAGCCTGAGGAGAAACACCGTTCAGGGTCAGCTGAGAACAGTGGAGAGGAAAGAGGGAAAACGAGACAAGAGTGAAGGGCAAAGCAGCACCGCTCAGGTTAAGAAGAGCATCAGACGGGATCAGCTCCTGTCGGGAAAGAGAGCAAGAGTTTAAAAAAAGAGAGAAGCAGCAGCACTTTGAATTTCTGGGACTCTTCAGCTTTTGAGATCCAACTCAAAACTGAATTCTGATTCTCTTGGACTTCCAGGACAAGCTTTGTCAGTTTCCCCTGCTCAAGATCCTTTGCAGCTAACAGTCATGCAGGTGTCCTTCGCGTGTACGGATCATGGGTTGAAGGCCCCGCGCACCAGCGAGCCGAACAAGCAGAACACGTCGAGTCCGAACACGGCCAGCGCGGCACGGGCACGGTTCCGAACAGTGGCTCTGATTGCTCGTAGCTTGGGCTCTTTCACGCACAGGCACCACATTTCCCTGAAGGAGTCCACTGGAAAACTCACCGGCATGAAGTACAGGTACGGAAAACTTCCGGCAACCACAGAAAACTTGTTTTGAGATATCAGTTCTGACAGTTTTTTTTTTGTATCTTTTTGCTCTGACAGTTTTGATAATGCTCATCTTTATTTTTAAATTAAGATGAGCATTATCTTAGATTAGCATTATAAATGAAAAATTTTATTCTCAAAAAGACATGCTAAAGGTTTCTATAAAAAATAGCAGTTTACTCTTTGAATGAACAAACTCATTGTAGTAAATTATGTCATTATACTGAAATATTCAAGGAATAGTTCACTTAAAAAAGGACATTCTGTCAGTTTACTCAATCTCATGTTGTTTCAAACTAGGGTGACTTTTTTTTCCTTTTGTGAAGCACAAAATATTTTGAAAGTCATTGGGGTCCAAACAACACTAGACCTAACTGACTTTCAATAAATAAATAAATAAATAAATACATTTAAATTTTTTTTAAAGAAAATAAATAAATTTTTCAAGAAAAAAAAAATGTTTATGTTCAAAAGAAGAAAGAAAGTCATGCAGGTTTGCAACGAGTAAATGATCACAGAATTATTTTGGCTGAACTATACTTTAGTTCAAGTGGTAACATTTATCGAAGTCTTAAAGTGATTGTTTGGTGGAGTGAATGATGAAATTGTGTTTTGGTTACATTTTTGAACAACTTTTTTTTCATTCACTGACAATGAACAGCTGATTATTTTCATGTGTGTGAAATTGTGAATTAGATTACAGGCTGGAGAGCTGAAAACACTCAGTGTGTGTGTGAGAGAGAGAGAGAGAGAGAGAATATGAGGGGGAGGTGTGAACTAATGGTTTTTGTGCTGGAAATAATTAATTGCATCTGAGATACAAGTAAACCACAAGCATGCAACAGTTATGGCATATCTGCTAGTTTCCATAACGACAGAGAACTGGCAGTTTGCCTGCGCTTTACTCTAATTGGACACATTAGCTGTTGGGCAGGGGTCATAATTGGGCAGCAGGGTAAATGTACATCCTCAGCTGATGTCCAGCTTCACACACTCATGTTTGACATTTATTACTTTTCTATACTTTCAATGAATTCATTGCATGAGGAAATTACTTTGTCTTAATCTTTTGAAATAAGGGTTTATTTATTATAGAGAACAGATAACCTGTATATCTTTTCCGAGAGTTCCAGGTGTTAGGAAAGTGTGGCTGAAGTTTATTTGTCATCAAGATCTGGGTCATATTAGTCTGACCTTAAAAGGTTTGTGTGGCACATTTCAGCATAGATTGTTTTGTGAACTTGTCACAAGGTTCAGCTAATTATTGAAAGTCGGAGCAGTGTAAGCTATTTACTAGAGAGCAAACCCATCTTGTTCATTTTACATGCAAAGAGGCTGTTTAGTCTTAAAGGAACAGTAGTTAAAAAAAACTGTTTAATGCTAAGGGTAAGAAAAACAGGGTGGAAAATGATTTGTGATTTTGAGAATGGGTAAAATAAATATGTATATATATATATATACATATATATAGCAGAAAAAAGTGATGTCTGGCCTAGCAAAATTGACATCTTCACCCTTTATTAATTCACAATTAATTTAAACTTATTAAAGATTTTATAAGCATACTGCAGTTGAGCTTGGAATCAATTGTCAACGCAATAAAACATGCAAAAATAACTGATTATGTTGTAGTCGATGCTTTTACTGTGAGCTTTTTTTGCAAAATTATTTTGCCCAATAAGGACCATAAAGTTTAGTGTTTTTTTTCTTCCCTAATATTTAATTCCTCATACTTTGGTGGTTTAATCTAACTTGTAGGGTCATTAAAAACAAATATCCCCTCTTTCCTACTGTATGTACAGTATGTATGTATGTATGTATGTATATATTCACAGTGAAAAATAAATATACAAAAAATGTAATACATTAATTTTATGCTAAGTATACTAGAAATTTTCCATATTTAAAATAATTTAGATACCTTGCAATTGTCTTTAATGGTCTTAGCTGAGGAGATATTAAACGATATTAGATATTACATATTCAAATCATATAACAAAAAACAACAAAAAACTGTCAAGAGGCAAACACACTGCAGAGAATTTTTAGGCTGTTTTCACAAGGCAAAGTTAACCATGATGAGTAATGCCCCTCTCTTTATACTTATATGTCGGATGTCCTGGAGAAGAAATATCTGTCTCTGTGAGAAGTGCTACAGACTTAGCGCTTCATGCTACAAAGGCTACAGCACAGGCCATCGAAAGGAAAATGGCGAGCTTGGTCGTGCTCAAGCGCCATCTTTGGCTCAACCTTACCGAGATCAAAGAAGCCAACAGAGCTAGATTTCTCGACGCCCCGGTTTCCAGCTCTGTTGTCTCCTTATATATGTAACAGTGTCTGGTCTGTTATATATATAATTATATAATTGGGTTCTGTTAGCTCAGGGGTTCTGATTTGCAGTGCAACCAGTTACTTAAGGTGCAGCGTTTTGAATGGCGTCCCCACTGCGTATAGCTACGCAATACGAACTAGTGACCGTTGGAAAGGGAACTACTCTGTAACAATCATAACCTCAGTTCCCTGAGAGAGGGAACAAGTACGTAGCCGGTCGGACCATAGTAATTGGTGAAGTTGTTGTTTCAGTCGTATTAACCTTGGGGAATTCGGGGGTCTATATAGGCTAGACCACGCCCCCTCGGTGGGCTCTGACGTTGGGCTAGCTATTTGGTTGCACGTCAGAGTTGCTTGCACCATTGGATGTGCAGTTGCTGCAGCACAACCTATGAGCGTACCAGATGGTCAGTGTGCTGGCTGTGTAGCTGCAAATGAGTTTTACGAGCCCGCGATCTCATGAAAGTTCGTATCTATAGCACGAATGTCATTTCTCGTGCCATTTATACGCCAAAACTAGTTTTTGCGTGTATCTGGTACGCGTTTTTCGCGTGCATATGATACGCACTTATTGGCATAATAAGTACGAACTCCCCACCCCCCTTCCCGTTAAACCTATACAGGGGTTTTCAGTGCGTAGCATATGCACGTAAAAAACTATTTTGGCGTATAAATGCCACGAGAAAAAGACAATCGTGGTATAGATACACACTTTCATGAGACTGTGTTGGTTTTATATATAGGCTTCAGTAAATTGAGGAAAAGGTGTTTTTCCCATTGCGTATACCTACGCAAAACTCGTTCCCTCTCTCAGGGAGCTGAGGTTACGATAGTAACCGAGTAGATTTGTAAAATGCCATCTTATCTCATCATCATACCAAGGGATTAAGCATTAGCATTGTGTGTCTGTATTTGTATCTCTCTCTCTCTCTCTTTTATTTGTTCAAATCATAGAAGTTAAATTTTGCCTGGTATTTCTGAATTCATAGCAGCAAAGCAAACAGTTGCAGTGTTTCATGGTTTACTGGCCGGTGATGCACAGTCCAGATGGGCAGTCATGCTGTGTGTGTGTGTGTGTGCGTGTGTGTGTGTGTGTGTGTGTGTGTGTGTGCGCGCATTCATCCTTGTCATTGCTTCTGTTTTCTTGGCCATTGGCCTATTAGAAATCAATCAGTGTATGTGTTAGTTTTATTTGACTTGTAAGACAATAATGGTCCGTTGTGCTAATGTGTGTGTGTGTGTGTGTGTGTGTGTGTGTGTGTGTGTGTGTGTTTTTGTGTGTGAGTAACACAGCATCATGAGTATCACTGTGTTCCAGAATTTTCAGATGCCCATGCAGGATAAGGAAACCTTACAAACAGCCTAAAGGGCACAGGGATATTTCATTTTTCATTTTCTGGGTTTGTTGGAAGAGACATTTGTGATTATGCATATTTGCCAGGTTTACCAGTGTGACTTTAAAGGATCTATCTATCTATCTATCTATCTATCTATCTATCTATCTATCTATCTATCTATCTATCTATCTATCTATCTATCTATCTATCTATCTATCTATCTATCTATCTATCTATCTATCTATCTATCTATCTATCTATCTATCTATCTATCTATCTATCTATCTATCTATCTATCTATCTATCTATCTATCTATCTATCTATCTATCTATCTATCCATATTTAGTTAGGTAGGCAAGGAAAATATATGGTTTGAGCATCATTTTCTATTATTAATCAAAATTATCACTATTTATTTGAATCTGTCCGACTGTCCTCCCTATTTACTGTTAGTAGGTTAGTTAGTTGGTTAGTTAGTTAGTTAATTAGCTATCTAATCTTATAGTTAGTTATCTGATCAATCTGCTTGCACATTGTCATTTTCTGGACAGCTGATTGGTTCCTGCTGTATCAGTAGCCAATGAGCTTATGTGCTAAGTCTTCAAATACTGGTCAGCATTCAGCTTTCAGAAGCTTTCCACCTTCCCCAGTTCTGCCTGTATAGATCTGCTATGGGTAATTTGTGTATGCTGTATCGTAAAACAGCAGCATGTCTTACTTTCTCAAGTAATTAGTTATCACACTGACTCCGCAGGTCTGACCTCGTTATCAATTCTGTTTTACGACGACTATACACTATCACAGGAGACAGTAATGAGGCCTCACACACACACTCATAAGCTCATACTCTTACTGAAACACTTTTAACGGCCATACTGAAGAATATTTAAATGCTTGTCTTCAGTCTGTCTGGTCTTTCAAATGCTGCATGTTGTTAGTTTATTAACAAAACCCTGACAAAAAAGTATTGTGGTGGTATCATCATAGTACTTTTTACTTTGAACACTTGCATTTAGCATGGACTCATTAAATTCTTCAAAAGTGACTGTTACAACATTTGTAATGTTTTATAGAATTCTGAGGGAAACATGTCATTTTTACCATATCCAGACATATGATGATACCACGTTTTGTAACTGATTCTGTATTTTTGTGTTGTGTTTTGAGCATTGAGTCAAAGAAGGAAAAAAACCTGTTGTATTCCTACACGCAGTCATGTACATGTACACATAAATGAGACCTCCTGTCATGACACATCTGTTCTACACACACCTTCCACTGAACAATGTCAGTGAGACGATATATACCGTTTCCATTGGCTTGTGGAGGCATTTCTGAACTTTTCTATCATGCAGTCTCTCAGTTGTTCTTCAGCTCTCTGACTCAGCTCGCTGTGATGAGGAAGGATCCGTTAAAAACCAACGGCATGTGTGTCTGCTACCCGGAAAAAAGACGCACACCCCCATCACACAAAGAAAAGGGTGTTTTAAATTATATATGTCTGCAGCTGAGAATGTGCTGTGGTTGTAATGTCCCACAAACTAATAAGGGCTCTGAGAAAAAATGTAGAGATGATGTTTTGGGGACATGCATCAGCTGCATCAGTGTGAAGGATGAAGCCATCTTTTATAAAGACAACAGATTTATCTTATTTGAAAAAGCAATAATCTTTAAAAAGCCTGACCTGACCTGCAGGAATAAGACAGAGAGATAAACTAGATCATTATTTTTTAATTTGGTTTCATTCTTACTCAGATTGCTTAAGGAACTTTGATGCAAAAATTTGAAGACAGATTCGTTTGGAGGGGAAATGTGAACTCTCCATGCTGAATTGGTATTCTCATCGTAAACTGATTTTTTTTTTTCCACGAGCCAAAATTAATGTTCTTGGTTTCCCACCAAATGCATGTTAACTCGCTTCCTGTGAGGCAATGCACAGCTTCACAAATACACAGAAATGTTTAAGTACCATGTCTGGTGGTTCCTCCTAAGATAATACCCCAAAATGAAGAAAATCCATCTTGATGGTCTTATTATGATGCAAAATCAGGTTTTGAGGCTGGCAGGGTTAGATCCAGACATCAGGTGCTGTTGCTGGAGTTCTCAACTAAAAAGGAAAATGTGAGTGGTGTTGCTCATTCAAAACCCACCATCACCAAGGTGTTGTGGGTGGTTGTCAGGATGCGTGCTAAGGCGTTCTGAGTGGTTTTTAGTGTTTTGTTGTGTTGGTTGCTTGGATTTTCTGGGTGTCTCTGACTCTCCATCTATGTTATTGCGGTCAATAACTATGACTCAGGTCTCTACTTCAATGCAAGTTTATGGGTTTTTTCATCTACCGGTTGAAAATTGTAAGTTCAATCACATAGAAAATCAATATCACACCTCTCCTCAGCAATCCACTTTATTTGAAGTGTCATTTAGTTCTGTATAGCAAAAACACATTAGCCTACATCAAAGTTGTTTCAGTGTTTATCACTTCAGTGTTTGCTGATGGATGGATGGATGGATGGATGGATGGATGGATGGATGGATGGATGGATGGATGGATGGATGGATGGATGGATGGATGGATGGATGGATGGATGGATGGATGGATGGATGGATGGATGGATGGATGGATGGATGGATGGATGGATGGATGGATGGATAGATGGATGGATGGATATGTGGATAATGGAATGGATGGATGGATAGATATGTGGATAATGGAATAGATAGATAGATAGATAGATAGATAGATAGATAGATAGATAGATAGATAGATAGATAGATAGATAGATAGATAGATAGATAGATAGATAGATAGATAGATAGATAGATAGATAGATAGATAGATAGATAGATAGATAGATGAGGAATCTTTTTACAAAAAGAAGAAACAAAGAAACTACACTTAGTCTACATGTGTTTATCATATCATAGGATAACAACAATTGTTTAAGCAATCTGAGGACAGTAACACACTCTAAAAAATGCTGGGTTGTTTTAACCCAACGTTGGGTCAAATATGGACAAACCTGAAATGTTGGGTTAAAAATGTAATATAAAAATTTAACCCAACTGCTGGGTTAGTCCATATTTGACCCAACGTTGGGTTAAAACAACCCAGCATTTTTTAGAGTGCAGTAACAGTGAACCAGAGCAAATTGATGATGTTTCATCTGTGACTCAGTCAGGCATTAAAAGGACTCCACATTTCAGAGTAGAGGCAATGTTAATGATAGAGGAGTGGAAATGGATTGCTGAGGTATTACTGTAGATTGAAACCAAGACTGCTGATAAAGTCACATTCACACCCTGATGAATAGAGCTGTAGCTAATGTATTGTATATTGTAGCCAATAAGATGATCTCAATGGGAGGTTCAAGCCATAAAAGGTGTAGATCCAAGAGTTTGGGGCATAAATACCAGCCAGCCATTTTGTACGTGTGCATTCACGTGTACTTTTTCAAAGCTATTAAAGAGTTTTTGTTCTCTAGTAATAGCTATCTTAAATCAGTGAAGTTCTTTAAGAGTCACAGCGGTCTCTGGATTAAGCATTCAGTTGTCGTCTGCACTGCGAGAAAATTAAAATGGTTTCCTCTGGGTCCGAAAAGGAGGTCCATTATTCACATGCACTGCATTCCCATGTGTAATGTGTGTTTGTTTTTTTGGAATTATTTTATTTATTTATTTATTTTTTGAAAATTTAATTAGGACCAGTTAGGACCTTGGTTGCTTTTTAAACGTTTTATTTTCCTTTAACTTTTCAAATAAAAGTGTTCAGTGTACTATCCAAATATCTGTACAGAACATTTCAACATGTATGTATTTATGTAACTGCCACAGTTCAATGCTATTTAAGGATGTGTCTGCACTCAGAACTCTATACTGGAAGTTTTTAAGGTTTAAAAACATTATAATTAAATTATATATAATTATAAATAAATTATAATATTTCAATTAAATACCAATTTTGAATTATTTTTTACTGTTATTCCAATTCACAATAACGTTTTTTTAAATTATTGTGGGTGTGGCCAATTCAAATTCTCACACATGAATGGAGCCAAATTTTTAATTTTTAGAATATTGCCTGTATTGCAAAAGTATCCCTGTATTGTATCCCTGTATTGCAATAGTAATATATATATATATATATATATATATATATATATATATATATATAAGATAAATTAAAATTAAACAGGGATGTCTGAAGTGAAGACATTTGAATGTTATGTCCTTGGTAACAGATTTCTAACTTTCTCCACAGGAATCTTGGGAAGTCAGGACTGCGAGTGTCATGCCTTGGACTTGGTGAGCATTTTTTTTTTATTTATAAACCAGCAGCCATAAACCATAAACACCCAAAAGGTCACACTGACTATAATCATAGAGCTGTGGTGCGTCCACACAATATGTTTCAATGAAGTGCAGGCAAACAGTATGTGTTTGAAGTCACATGATCTTGGAAATGTTATCCTCCCTCCATTCATAATTGAAACACACGCTCACTAATTGCCTCACACTCCACACACAGCAGGAGAGTGATGGGTTGACGCTTAATTTATTCTCTTTTCCCTTTTAGTTTACGATTGGTTGTTTTCATTAACAAGATCTGTGAATGGAAACATAATGACTCTATAAATCAGTTTTGAGATAAAAACATGCAGTGGCTTATAAAGCAGGCTACGGGGTTCCTGGAAAACCATGCAGGAGATCACGCAGTTTATTCCAATCTGGCCATTCTATATTTATCACTTCAACAATTAATTCAAGATACGCAAGAAAATTATAGCAGTGTCAGTTCTGGTGTGATGTTCTGCTCTTTTTTATAAAATGCTAGAATTCGAATGGTGTATTGAAAATGTTATGTTTCGTATCCAAGAGCAAACTAATTTTTCTCGCATGAAAACCACAGGGCATTGAAAACTGAATTGGTTTGGTGTGGACTGAACTAGGATAAGTGAGCCGGATTTTATTGTTGTCACACTAAAGGCTTTCAGAAAGAGCACTGAGGAACAAACAGCTGCTATTCACCATAAAAAAGCCCCAGGCTTATCTTCACAATCCATTTCCATATGGTGTCTCTCTTATCTTAGGTAAGAATCTTCCTCTGTACGAGTCTTTCCTCCTGCATCCAAATACACACTGCCCTTCAAAAGATTTGGAAAAAAAAGTTTACTATGCTCACCAAAGCTGCAAATATTGAATCAATGACATAGTAAAAACAGTAATATTGTGAAATTTTATTACAATTTTAAAAATGCAATATATTTTAAAATTTACAACGTATTTCTGTGATCGCAAAGCTGAATTTTCAGCATAATTACTCCAGTCTTCAGTGTCATTATTCTTCAGAAATCGTGCTAATCTAATCTAATATTCAAATGTGATGCTTAAGAAATATATCTGATTATTAGCAATGTTAAATGCATTTTTGATAAAAGGGGAAAATAAGGGGGAAAAAAGTTAACTTAACTGTCACTGTTGCTAAATTTAATGCATCCTTGGTGATAAAATTATTATTTTTTTATAATTTTTTTTTAAATCGTACTGACCCCAAACTCTTGAACGGGAATGTACAGAAATACATAATAATCAAAAATAAGTTACTTGAAAAAAAAAAACATGGAAGTTGTTCCTTGTTGTACCTAAAATTTTACTTATTTAACAACATCCAGATGTATTATTAATATGAATTGTTGACTTTCACTATTATTAGCTAACAGACCAAGTTAACAGATGTTGCTGTCAGTGTCAGGAGAAAATATACAACTTTTAATGAAAGTGAATAAAATGGATTTGAGTGGCGTTTGGTGTTATTTACTAGCCTGGGAAAACCCAGACAACTTCCACAAATTTAGATTTTCTCTGAAAGTTAGTCTGGCAAAGAGCTCATTTCCAATCCATCGAAATCGCTACACCATTCGTTGGGGCAGGCTTTACACAATGACGACAGCGTTGGGATTTTGAAGCAGATTTTGTAGCCTATACATTACAAAGATGGATGTCGCCATCGAACATCACTAATTCAAATCAGATATCGCGTCTGTTTTACGCGATGAACGTTTCCTTTTTGTTAAAAACAGAGCAAAGAACAACACTCTGAGATGTTTCTCCGCCGGCTGCCCATAGACGAAATGGACAGAGCAAAAGAAATGGACAGAGCGACCCCATTGATTTCAACGGAAAAGACTGAACCCCGATTTTTGCACTTCCAGTCTGATGTCTGAGTGACTGTGCAGACTCAAACTGAGCGTGACGACAGTCTGACAGTTGTAAATCTTATAGTAGCTGTGCCAAGACAAAACGTTGTTGAAATATTTTGTCCCATTGCTTTAATTGGACTCTCTATCTGGGCTTCTCCCTCGACTTTATCCCTCCATGTCCCCCCGATTGCCTCACAGTAAAAGATTGCCTGCGAGCTTCTCCTCCTTTCTATACAGTAATGTGTCTATTGTGCGACAGAAACTTGCATAGTGATGACGCAATCGTTAGCCTATTTTTCACAAAATCTACGGGGCCGTAACGTAAGATAGAAAGTAATGGAGCGTTTTATACATTGTCGTGTTTCTTTAGAAATAAATAATGGACAAATGAAGTCTTTGGACGCCTCAGATGTAAAGTTATTCGCTGTCAAAGTGACGCCAAAATGAATGGGAGTCAATGGGATGCTAACAGCGGGTGAAGTTCTGCTACAGTGGCGGCTCCCGCGAGGCTTCAGCTTTCGGCTGATGGATTACCCCCCTTGATTACCCGCTCAGCATGCATCATCTCCTTCATCGCTCTGATTGGTTTTAGGTCCACCCGCGACGTCCATTGGTGACGCCCCTCTAGAAATGATTTGTCTATGACGCTTTGCCAGACCATAACTCAGTTACAACAGAAAATGGTCTGGTTTTAACCAGGCTAGTTATTTACATGCAGTTCTGTATTATTAACTGAGTATACAAATCAGCAAACATGCTCCCAAAAGCTGTGCTGAAACTTGCAACTTGTTTTGTGAATAAGGCTTAAACTACTAAGAGCTCTTATAGCTTAATTTCACGCCTGCTTACTCACTGATGGTTAGTGACTGAAATGCAGGTTTTAGTGCTGAAATACTTTGCAACTCACCTCTCATTGCTTGTAGCTTCTATTTTTCTGAGACGTCAGAGGTCATCGCTTCAGGTCGGACATCGCAAACATTAGCCACTTGACCAACCACTGCAGGCTGATAAGATTTCAGTGCTTCAGACATGCACTTTACTGAATACATGAGGACAGCTTTCAGTGGAAACCACCAAAGCAGCAGTAATTTTTTATATAGGCTTTGTGTGTGCATATGTGCATGTATAAATGTATGTTCATTCATGTGAGTCAGACTGATGGAAACACAACGGTGACAAATGGTTTATTTTTGTACAAAAATTTAAAATAGGTATAACATATAATAGCATATAACAGGTCTTATATTAATGTCCTAATGTAAATTTTATACACACTATTACTAATGTAAATGAATATAAAAAAACTCAGTCAGATAATATGTGAGGAGATCCAGGATTATAGGATTAAAGATCCTGCGTTCCCTTTGTCCCTAGTTTGTCTCAGTTGATGAGCTGATGAAGACCCTGGTGCACACTGTTGCTCACAAGTACGCATAAAGTTATCTGGCAGGATGAGGACTGTTATGTCATGTCCCAAACAAAACACAAGAAAGGCGCCAAATGCTTCTTATCGCTGCACAGGTGTCACCAAGGGAACGTAACACTTGCAAACGCCCACACCATTTCCTCTTTTATCCGGCAACCCATGGGCGCTTGATCACCATGGGAACAGCTGATCAGCCCAGACGGGTTCCCTCACCCTGAAACACAGTCGGGTGTTTCTTCGAATGCCAACTGATCCCATATATTGAAGCCCAGGACACCAGTGCTTGCTGGAGAGATGCTCATCCCGCAGCGGGGGTGAGTTTTAGGGTGATAGTAGGTGATTCTGACAGGGATGTGGAGCAGTGACTACAGAGTCTTACCCTGACAGCAATGAATCATGGGTGCTTTAGACTGCCAGCAGTGTGAGTCAGGCCAAGAATAACAGAGGCCTCAGGAAATCCTGGGACAGATTTCCCCAAGAATCAACCTCATTTTTATCTCTTTAGCTATATGCTGAACTAAATTATTGAAGCATTTATTTGTTTTTGTTTTTTGTTTTTTGATGGTTTCAATTTCCCTATCAAATATTCTCTCCCCCCACCTCTCTCTCTCTAAACACACACACACACACACACACACACAAATATATACTATATATATATAGATATATATTTAAAAATACTTTTTATTACCATTTATACACCATTATCATGTCATATTGAATGAAATCAATAGGAAAATGTTGATTTGTTTACATCATTATGGAAGTGAAATGTATATCCTACATCAAGTCCACTGAACAACAATGAAGTTTTCTTAAATTCTTCTTTAACTTGTATTATTACTGTAAAATATTCCGATTCAGGTCTGTGTTTCCTTCTAATGTGTTTGAAGGTTTCAGTGACAGGCACCAGACAAAATAGATTAAACTCTGCTTGCAGTTCATTTACATTGATTCATTTTGCAGACGCTTTTATACAATAGCGACTTATAAATGAGGAATACAGCAAGCGATTCATCATGAAAAGGCAAACAAGAAGAAGAGTAGTGAAGACTTGCTTAAAGGGCTGGTTTACTGTTTTTTTTTTTTCTTTTTCTTTGCATGATTGTGTTTATGGGGTGCAATATAACATGTCTTCGTGGTTTTCTTTTTTTTAAGCCTTATTTTTTATAAAGTTCAAGAACTTTATTGAAAAATTTATTGTAAGCTGCTTTCTCTGTCATTTGAATGACCGGTTGGCCATGAAACCACTCCCCCCAAAAAATGCAATCAACCACCCCTTACAAAACAAAGTTTCAGACATTGCTTAGACTAGCATAAACTAAAAAAAAGGAAGGGATTAAAGGAAAGTAAAAAAAAAATATGATGAGCTTAAGTGCTCACAGAATAGATGCTGAGTTTGCTGCTGTCTTTTGAATGTTGTCAGGGACTCTGCATTGCGGATGAAGGTGGGGAGATCCTTCCACCAGCAAGGAACAGCGAATTTGTGAGAGAAACAGTGAGAGTGTTTTTATGCCTCTCTGTGATGGTACCACACAAGCCATGGCTCATTTACCGATTGTACAGTAGGCCTCGGGTAGGGATGTGGATGAGCGACGGCATCACAGAGAGGCACAAAAATCACTATAATAATAAACAAACTCACTGGATAACTCTGACTCACACTCCCTCCCTCTCTTTCTTTCAATTTCTTTCTCTCTCTATCAGGCACATGGGTGACATTCGGGGGGCAGATTACAGATGAGGTGAGTATTTCAAAATGTTTATATTCATAACCAGAAAGTAAACCTAATTCTTTACGATACATTTTCAACAGAAATGAATCCATAGATTAAACTTTTTTAACATATATATATATATATATATATATATATATATATATATATATATATATATATATATATATATATAATAGTACATAATCTGTTTTCACCCATAATTCCCATTTCTAAATCCACTTTAGCCATACGTACAAATTAAAGCCTAGTTCACACTACATGATTTTAAGACCGTTTTGCAAATCGTTGAGCTCGCCGGCAGGTCAGGGTGTTATCGCGTGCAAATTGCGGGGGATTAGAGGGCGATGAACGCTCGCCAATCTGTTAGTATTAAAGAGCCAACAACACATCAAAGACGCTCACAGATGCCTCGCAGACATGTCGTCGAGCCCAGAAAAATATCTAGCATGCTAGATATCCAGGGAGCTGTCGCACGACTCAACCTCACATGATGTCATGAGCTACAGCCAATCAGAGCAAGGCAGGGGTTAAGGTCACCGAGTAAATTTTTTTTTTTGTCAGAGCAAATCGTCACTAGTTTCTGTCTGACGTTCATATTCGTGTGTTGTCTTCTTCGCTGGGTATTGGCGCGCATGCTGTTTCGCGTAATTTCCGGTTCAATTTATGACAAAACGTGGTTTGTAAACAAGATAGAATCGTTGGGTGACAGAGTTGTTGTCAACTCGTGTAGTGCGGATCAATCACGTTGTGTCGTCTGGTGTGAAAAGCTCAACAACTCGAACACTCCTGATTTCACAGATAGCAAGTCATATAGTGTGAAGTGCACAGTTCAGCCAGACGTTTTAAAATCATGCAGTGTGAACTAGGCTTTAGCCGAGATGAGCATGTTCTGTGTTGACAGTCTTGGCAGAGAGGAAGGCTCGTAGACACTCATTGTGCTGTGGTCTTCCTCATTATTCAAATAATAACATCATTCTGCCAGTGTCCCTTTCTGACACTCACCCAAGGCAAATGCACATAAATACTAGCGGTTCTTGCATAATAAAAGTCCCTGTGGCAACAACTTCCACGACAAGCCTGTCTCTCCCCAGAGGCGGAGTCTCCTCTTTTGTTCAGTCATCCCTCTTGTCCAATCAAATTATGCGAGATGCGAACGTCCCAGTTCGGTCCCCTTCTCCACATGTCATAAGTCATCTCATCAACAGTTGAACAGACGGTTTTCTCTTATCGGCCTGCTAATATACAACTGTGCCGACAGAACGGATCACTGTCACTCATGCTGGCTGACAGATCTCCATCAAATACAGCAAGAGAGAGAGAGACTGATGGATTGTAGAGATTGCAGAGGTTTTAACCACCATTTCAACTGTTCTTTCATCAGAAGATAAAACTCTGATCGATATGTCATTGCATGACCACTGGCTGTATGAAAAAGGACCCATATTTTTGCAGTCGAGTAGATTGTATGCTTTTCCATTTTGATTGTATTACTATTTGTTATGTTGAATTCATGTCTATGAAAAAAGATGCTGGAGAGTGTGACGTCGTATCACGACAGTGTCCATTGAAATTCATTGTGCTCAAAGCCTAGACCGTGAATTAACTGGCTTTTCACACAGAAACATGTGCTAGACGGATGTCTTTGACCATTCGCGTCTTGCATGTTGTTCAGGGTCTCATCGATGACGCAGTGTTCTAAAAACACATTTCTCAAGTTAAAAGAAGCTTAACTTTAAAAAAAAAATGTGTCTCAAGACTGCGTTTTTCACATTCCACTGGCCATTTAAAAACAAAACAAAAAACAAAAGGCCTCAAGACATGTTTTAGTCTGACTTATTTAAATTTGAACACTACGTGGCCCTATCATACACCCGGCGCAATGCAGCGCCATGACCAACGCGACGCAAGTGTTTTTAGCTAGTTTTCAGCCCAACGCAGTTGTCATTTTCACGTCCTGCGCCATGTTGTTAGCAAATGCATTTGCGCCCATTTGTTCATCCATGGGCGTGCTGGTCTGAAAATGAGGTGTGTTCAGGCACATTGTTGGCGCGTTGCTATTTTGAGACAACTGGAAATAGACTGCGCCATTGACCAACTGAAACCTGGTCTAAATGCGCAATATTTTTTATTTAAAGGGCACATTGTGCCTCACATTAGATGAGCCAATAGGCGGGGTACACAATGCACATACACTGCTTATTACACACACAAGGGACGCGAAGCAGCAAACAAACATGCCAAATATTAAAAAATGAAAGGATTACAATGTAAAAGATCATTATTGTGTACATAAAGATATGGTGGAATCCGGCTTGTCCTGTAGATAGTCTGCTAGCACGGGGTCCGCGCACAAATAGATTTGTTTCCTCTCTGGGGAAGCATTCAGTTTTTCCGCTTGCAAATTCCGCCATGCAAATAGTAATCCGCCATGGCGCGAGCCCAACTGGCTTTTAAAGGGAATGGAAGATGAGACTCTGATTGTTTTTTTTTGTTGTTTTTTTTTTTGTGCCACGTGCAAGATGCTGCAAAAAATGCAAGCTCTTTTGTCAAACACATCCATCTAGCACCTACAAAGAACAAAAATGAAAAAAACTGTGCAATGGATCGCAAAATCACAATCGTTTCAAATTAGTAATGATGACTTGTGTGTCTAATAGTTTGTGCTCTGAAATATTGAAGATAGTTGTGACATTGCAGTGCAGTTTAATTTATCGCACCCTACGTCACGACTGTTACTATTTATAAAATGATGAGCACAATTTTTAAAGGATATATTAACCAAGCATCCATGCATAATAATAATCTTGTGTTAATACGCACATGAGTGCCACTCTGTTCATCTGCCGGAAAATCTGTCCGTAAAGACGTATTATTTTTTCAGAATTATATGACAAACAATGTGAGGTGTACAGAATAAAAACACTGTCAGATGCTGTTATTCCTATACATAGTGACAAGCAGCATTACAGTAAATGCCAGGATAGAGGCGAGTGCTTGGAAGGGAGGGGTTAAAGAATAACAGTGCTCGGTGAAATCAGCTGAAGAGGAAAATCTTTCAGGGACAGAGCAAGCTATTGCATTTTGATGAAAGATTACAAAGATAAATGGCTTTTTTTAGCGTAACATACATTTTGTCATCCTGTTCTGCTTCTCTCTCTCTCCATTATTGCCTATCCTAACTGCACTGTTCATATGAATACAAGTGGTATAGATATTCTAGGTTTAACACAATATGTAAAAAAAACAACAACAACAACAAAAATAAATCAGCTCAGCCCTGAATTCGGTTAAGTGCGAGGGGCATGAATGTTATAACAGTGCTTCACATGGCAGTGAGTCATGTGAAGAGGATTCTAAGCGCTCTGCATTGATGATTGAGTGCAGCTGAGAGCTTGATAGTGATTGTGTGTGTGTGTGTGTGTGTGTGTGTGTGTGTGTGTGTGTTTTGCAGGTAGCAGAGCAGCTGATGACTATAGCCTATGAAAATGGGGTCAACCTCTTTGACACTGCAGAGGTCTACTCAGCTGGGAAGTGAGTTTGGCCTTTGACTTACAGCAAAATGAATGGCTGAATTCACCTGGACACCTTTATTACCTTTTCATATCATCTAACTATTCTAAATATTGCATACTACATAACCTATTTAATGGATAGTATGGGAATTGGGATTCAGCACATACTGTATAATAGTCCAGCCTGTAAACTTCATATCTTCCATCTTGCCGGCTGTTTTATCTAAACCTGTTAGGAGATGCAGAAGGGAATTCACTATGGTTGAAATTCACCGATAGCATCATTTCTGTACATATTGTCTGCATTAATGCTTTGATGCTTTTGCATCAAATTCACTAAAGGAATTATGCATTCAGGGTGTGATGCAAGCTGCCACAAATTTAGTATTGAATGCAATTTACATGGGGCAATTTTTGAAGGCCTGTTATGCAGTGCAGGATGCAACAAAATATGAACAATATGTATCTGTACAGTGTCACTCCACCACTGTGATCAGGCACCTACATTGGCTATATTTAATCTGGATATGTGCCTGGTAGTAATGCTTGTAATGCATCATTTGATAAATGACTGTTGCCATAATCACTATAAAAGTACACTTACATTCATTTCGAATAAGCTTTAAATTTCCTACGGATTTCCTCGGACAGTCACCATAAATCAACGTTATCTGTGCAAGGCAAATAGCGCTGATGTTTGAATTCTATAATGAAACTGCATACAAAGGAGGTGTGTTTGCCCTGAAAAGAATGACAGTAACTTTTGTTTAAATCTGCATTGCCCCCCCCCCCCTCCAGCCCCCCTTCCAAAAATTATATTTAAATATTATTTCAAAGTACTCAAAATGTGTCTTTCTTCACAGAGCTGAAATCATCCTAGGAAACATTATCAAGAAGAAGTGTTGGAGGTATTTATCTCACTTTTCTATAAATGTATTTATTTAAAGGAGATCCCACTGATCAATTTAATTGAGAAATGTATAAAACATAATCACTTTACACATAATCCATAATCTGTCTGTGTGTGTACAGGAGATCCAGTCTGGTCATCACTACTAAACTGTACTGGGGAGGAAAGTAAGTATTAGTGGAGTGAATCCATCCATCCATCTATAGTCCGTCCCAACCCGATCTCACGACCAAGTCGTACGAATTCGACAAATGATTAAAAAGTGGCTAATTCGTAACAATTCATATGACCTCACTCGTACGAATTAGTACGATTTTGCTAAAACGTACATATTTTACAAACTGGCCAATTCGTATGAATTCGTACGAATGACCTAACCCTTACCCCGCCCCTAAACTTAACCGTCATGTGGGTTTAGACAAATCGTACAAATTCGTACGAGTGAGGTCGTACGAATTAGTACGAATTAAACATTTTTTACTCATTCGTCGTATTCGTACGAATTGGGTGTGAGATAGTGTTGTCCGTCCGTCTGTTTAAGAACAGACATTTTATTATCTATTCATTTTATTAGTCGTAATAAAATGAATCTAATCTATTCATTTTATTAGTAGTAACTATAGTCTTATTTTCTCCCTAAAATTTAGGCATTTGTCTTTCTTTCTTTCTTTCTTTCTTTCTTTCTTTCTTTCTTTCTTTCTTTCTTTCTCTCTCTCTCTCTCTCTCTCTCTCTCTCTCTCTCTCTCTCTCTCTCTCTCTCTCTCTCTCTCTCTCTCTCTCTCTCTAGGGCAGAGACAGAGCGTGGGCTCTCGAGGAAGCACATTATTGAAGGTAGATATTCTTCTTTCTTCTAATCCCCCTGTTGTTTGTAATTGACCTAAACTTTTTTCTTCTTTTCTTTCTCATTGCCTCCTCCTTTATTGATTTTTTTCTCCTTCGCTGCAGTGTGTGGTGTTGTTCCTAATAAAAGCTCAGCACTCACACTAACATTCATTCTTAAACAGTGTGAGATTCTCTCTCTCTCTCTCTCTCTCTCTCTCTCTCTACATATATATATATATATATATATATACTGTATATTATCTCGCTCTCTCTCTCTCTTTCTCTCTCGATAAATGCAGATTTGATTTAATAGAGAGCACATGCAAACCAGTGGAATGATTTAAATACAATATGTAGAAACCATTCACGTTCTACTTTTATAACACTTTCAAATAGAATTTTTATGTTTTCCAGTAAAATGCCTAAACTGTAGTCTTTAAAACAAGATACATAGAAGAGTAAGACTTATTTATTTGTTTCTTTGTTTATGTTTTTCTTACTCCCTTGATCACATACAGATTTAGCTGCAGTTTGTCACCTTTTAAAGCTTTTCATTTATTTTGTAATTTAATTTTAATTTTACCATAGGCCTATTTATGCGGTATTCTCATAATCGACAGCATGTAATTATGTGAATTGTTTGAGATCGTAAGCTTTATTTGAGTGCCTGATTAAGAGTGGAAATCTACATGGAATAATAATATTCTCATTTATCTCTGCTCTATTACTGTATTACTACTATGAGACGGATGTGGACCACTGATTTTATAGTTTAATATCTATAATGTCATTTCTGTATCACTTTCTGATTGAGAAACCTCACTGTTTGTATTTCATGAAACTAATTGAATCATTTGCTTACTTTGCTCAACCACAGTTATTTTTATCACTCTAGCTTGTGTGTAGTCTTCCTTTCTGGCTCGTCTCTCTCTCTCTCTCTCCCGTCCTTGTTAGCTCGTGTTTGTATGACATTGTTTGTGGGCTAAAAAGGACCGTCTGTTTATCCTTTAAAAAGCTTGCCGCTAAGAATATCTCATCCACAAACCCAGAAAATTGTGACTGATTATAGCCGTGGCGGATGCGAGGGCGCACTCGGTGAGCAAGGGGCAGATTCATAAGTCTGAGATTGGCTGGTACAGTGTTTTTGTGATGAATGAGTGTGCGGTTTATCTGTCAGATTAATTTCAGTATGGCAGTAATCACGTCAGCGTCTGATCACTTGAAAGCTCTCTGACTTTGTTTCAGCACACCTGGTGTTTGCTTTCTCTCTCTTTCTCTCTCAGCCAAGATTTATTGGCATGACTGTAAAGCATCATAGTTTTGCCAATGCTTCACTTTCACAGTATACTTACACATAGGTGTATAAAATAAGAAAATGTTACTTAAAAGAAAAGCTAAAATGAAATAAAGGATAAATGTGTTCGGAGATGGAGTGACCCCAATAAGTATTTGGGCGCTCAAAAAAGCTTGAATGCCATTGCATTAAATGTCAAACCAAGTTGCATTTATTTAAAGAAAAACAGGTCAAGAACACTTTTCATGCAAAACATTTCACAGAACAGATGTTTGTGAGGTTCTAAATGGAAAGGCAAGAGATGAGATGGGTTTTTTTTAAGAAATGAATAAAATGATCAAAAGTGACAATAAGGACATTTATAAATACAAAAGATTTCTGCCTCAAATAAACACTGTTCCATTTGACTCTATATTCATAAAGTATCCGGAAAAAAAAATAGAATATTTTTAAACCAAAAAATGTTATAGTAATGATGCTGAAAAATAAGAAATAATAAATGGCATTTTAATATAATGTATACATTAGAAAATAAACAGGTATTTTAAATTGTAATAACAATTCATAATATTGTTGAGTTTATCAATAAATGCAGTCTAAGTAAGCATAAGAGACTTCTGTCAAAAACTTAAAGAAATCTAACTGACCTCAAAGCTTTGGTAATGGTAACTTAATTGTCTATAGTGTTATGAGACATTCATTTTAAATGTCGAAGTTTGTTTTTTAGGGGTGGAGGGGCACTGGTCTATAAATAGGAATGAAACAATATATTTTGGGGGATATGATTGACTTATTTTTATGTTCCTGAATTTTATACCAATAAATATGCAATATTTGTATGACTAATAATATATATAATGCTCAGTATTATACATCTGTCAGGGTTGTGTTCAAAATGGTCACTGATCTAACCCTAGTCTATAAATATACGTACACAAACAAACATATTACTGATGTGCATTATAAATGTGGTCCATAAAACTAAGGCATTATCCCAAGTGTTCTGAAGCCATACAATAGTTTTGTGTGAGGGAAACACCAAAACAAGTAATTTTTGGATGAATGTCGAACACTGAACTTTCCCCAGACCACCGTATAACGATTTCGGGTGCAGTTTGCTTTCACAAATCAAACGCTCACTTCAACAGAGCATTGAAATTCTCTTACGCGTTCTCTCTCTCTAGGTCTGAGGGGTTCTTTGCAGAGGTTACAGCTGGAATATGTGGATGTGGTTTTCGCCAATCGCCCTGACAGCAACACACCTATGGAGGGTAAGTGAGGCTTGGGCCTCCAAGTCCCTACACAGATGCTTATAGTTTTGCTAGCTCACTTTTGTGCGTCATTGCATTCTGAAATATGTTCAAATCAATTCATGAAGCAATGTATTTGGCATTGTCGCAAGAGCAGCTATAGTGGGCTTTAGGCAGGTTTTCTCTTTACTGTCAGGGTGGAGTAACAGTTTGAAAAGTCTTGGTGAGCCAATTAGTAAAAGTTGATTTTTTTTAATAAATAATATATAGTTACCTAAATAAAAACACGGTATCGACTTTTGAAGATAACTCTAGCGCCCCCTTGAGGTTTTGCTAGGACACTGTTTTAAGGTGCAGTAAGCAAATTTCATTATTGATATTTAAAATTAACCCAAAAACAAACAGACCCCTCGCTTCATTGATCCACCCTCAAAATGCATGTGGATGTAAGCACGCGCTGCTTTGTTTACAGTGTCTATCAGCATCGGTTTTTCCTTTTTGAATGACAAATATAGACTAATAAATTTGCAGAAATAGACAGTTGGCTCATTATACGCAGGCACAGAACGCACATTCTTGCTGACAGTCGGCTGTAGTTCTCTCGGTGTGTTCAAGTGCAGCTTTTTACTCCGATGAGAGCAGACGAGAGGTGACAACACAGTCGGCTTTCATCAGCGCTAGTTCGTCGGCGTCGGCTTGGTGTGTTCCGGGCTTATCTGTACTTCCGGGATTCTTCCCACCAGAGCCTCGCTTTCCATTTCAAAATGGCAGCTGCTTGAAATCAGTGTATTGCAACGTTACGTATGGAGTGGAAACAGCGCAACCTTGCCGTCTGATTTCAGTCTTTCCCGCTTCGGTCTCTCCAGCGCTGGCAAGCTTTTCTAAAATGAATGCGGGTCATAAAGCTCTTGCCTGATCATAACCCCTTTTATCCAGTGATATTCTTTTTTATCTTTGCTCTTTTGTGATGACTCTCAGCCTTCTCTCTTTCATGCTCAATCTCTCTCCTCCCCAATCACGAGTGGACACGCCCCTTACTTCTGATTGGCTACTAGTGTGTTGTGCTGCTCAGTCCGATCCAAAGCGTTTCTCAGAAATTGCTTACTGCACCTCTAAGTGCACACTATACCGTTCAATAGTTTGGAGTCAGAAAAGAAGTCCCTTATTCTCACCAAGGCTACATTTATTTAATCAAAAATACAGTAAAACAGTAGCCCAATATTGTGAAATATTATAACAATTGTTATCTATGTGTTTTATTATTGTGATGGCAAAGCTGAATTTTCAGCATCATTACATTTTCTATCGTTCTTGGTGTGAACCGGCCTTTACTTTGTGTGTGTGTGTGTGTGCTTGTTTATATGATTTATGAGGACAAAATATGTATAATAACATAATAATGTATATAGCATATTACACTGATATTACAGTTTTCTGTGATGGGTAAGCTTAGGGGTAGGGTTAGAGTAAGGAAATAGAAAATACAGTTTGTACAGTATAAAAACCATTTCGCCCATGGAATTTCCTCATAATGAAAGGTGCACCAAGTGTGAGTGTGTGTGTAAAACAGGATGTAAGCTATTTCCATACATCTCATGAAGCCGTTTTTTCCCCATACTGTTATCATAATCCCAATCTAACCCCCATCTCTCACTCTCTTTCAATTTCTGTGGCACTGCAGTGCTTAGGAAGTCTGTTTCTTACACACTCAAGTCTGACTTTCTCTCTTTGACTCTCTCTCTCTCTCTCTCTCTCTCTCTCTCTCTCTAGGGGGATTATACACAGAGTTGCCCATGGGGTAGATAGTGTATTTTTAAGCTGCTCTTTCCCCACTGTGTCTCCAAACTCTAAACTTTTCTTCTCACATTTGTACACATACAAGCACATACACTCATGTTTACTTGCAATCTAATGAGAACATACCTCTTTGGATTGCTTTTGTGTGAGGCTTTTACATTTTTAGAAAAAAAAAAACATTATTTGATTTAGTCAGATTTAGCTAACTTCTTGTAGGTAAACCAACTGATTTCTGCCATTGGACTGCTGTAGGATTTTTGTCTGCATGAGCAAGTCTTATCAACACGTAAACACATTTTACATCAGGGTTACAAGCCAGAAAGCACTGCATAGACTTCCTACAGTGTGAGGATAATCTCAAGAGGACTCTATATCAGAGCTTTAGAGGCACTGCTGCACTTTACCGTGAGGAAAAGAGGAAGATCTATCAAAGTAAAACGTTTAATCATCATTCTACCATCAAGTCTGCTTTTAATCCAAATTGATGTGCAGTCTGTTCTTGGCTCATGTACAGTTGAATCCTCGTGGGAAGAAAATGGGGTATTTTAATAAAAGAACATTTTGGAACTGAACTGAGAACACATTTTACTATCCGTGGTCTCCCTGGAGAGTTGTTGAAGTTTTTGCCACATGTTGTTACTAAGCTTTGTGAAAAAGATCATCAATGTGATGCTAGAGCAGATATATTGTTATTCTGTACGTTTAAACACACACACACACACACACACACACATATACATAAGCCTACATATATGCATACATGCACAAAGATGAGGTCATCAAGATTGATTTTTTTTGGTTTTACTTTAGTTTTCAATTAATTAGTGTAAATGGGATTTTTGTTAGCTTCTTACAAACTAGGGGAAACAATTATTTTCTGTAATAATTAGAAAATATGCAATATATGCTGTT
The DNA here is from genome assembly GCA_038021265.1 of Cyprinella venusta. NCBI lineage: Eukaryota > Metazoa > Chordata > Actinopteri > Cypriniformes > Leuciscidae > Cyprinella > Cyprinella venusta. The sequence goes on along the minus strand of CM075870.1, from coordinate 15,762,719 downwards.
AGAGCATATATTGAAGCACTATTGGATACCACACATAGTCCTCTGGGCATTTAAAGATCTCTTTAAACTAAATGAACAGCATTACTCTATAATGCACTCACGATCTGTAATATCTTTTGCCATTTTATAAACAACAAACACACATTTATTAGTGTTCATCTGATATTGTAGACTAGCACCAACTGGCATGTTTCTACAAACCTCAAATGACCTGTTTGTGCTTGAGTCGTCCACATAGAGATATTAATGCCATAAATCAAAATCATACACCATTGCCACTGTCTCTCTGTGTCACACACACACACACGCACAGATTTTCAGTTGAATTTCAGGGGATCTCAGCATGAGAGAGTGACGAGATGGGGAAGGGAGAGAATTGTAAATTGGGAGGTGATCAACTCAAGTGTGATTGTGTCTCGAATGGGGATTTAAATATAGCACGGTAGTTCAGATATTAATTTCCTTTGTTTTCGTAGAGTTGCCCTCTCTTCCAGTATCTTACAATAATCTCAACATTTACTAATACATTATTAAAATCAAAAGTGCATTTGTTAACAATAGTTAATAAACTGTGAGCTAACATGACCAATACCATTTTTTAAGTAACATTATCAAAGATTAACAAATACAGTAATAAACGTATTGCTTATTGTTAGTTCATGTTAGTTACATTAACTAATGATACTTTATTGTAAAGTATAACCCATATCAAATTGAAAAACTATTTAAAAATCTATGAACCATAAACTTTTGAATGGTGGTGTATATGTGTTTTAAACCTATGATGTATTTTTGTTACATTCGAACTGACTAAATTTATTGAATGTAAAAGAATGATTTTTGCTTTTCCCCCCTCTACATTTTCTTTTCCCTAACAAGCACTCAACAGCATGATTTATTGGGAAAAATTGCAATCAAAATCCACTTGTCTCCAAAATCGGAGGGGACACTTGTGCATGACGCATCTACACATGCACACTTCAGCCTACGCACTGCACAAACCCCAGACAATCACATGGGATTAATACTTCAGGGCTCTAATGTTGGGATGTTCTGTGAGATCCAGCAAAATTGAGCAAGTCTCTAGTTAGAAGAAGCTGTGTTTTCTGAAGAACCATTCATTTTTGTTCTCACTGGCATGTGCCTCTGGTTTCCTTGTTTTTGTCTTGCTCTCTCTTTTCTTGAGCAGATGTATTGTTGCGCTTAGCTGACGTTCACTTCGCTTTTTCTCCTCCATTCTCACCCACACACATTTCTTTTCACTCGTACAGAGTTCGTAATGAGCGAGTGGGTGTGGGCTTTCATTTTCATCATAGGCTACTGAGGTAAATTTGGCTTCTCCTGTTTTTTTTTTGTTTTGTTTTTTGAATCTTTTTTTCACCTTCTCTTGCCTTATTTTCCTTCTCACAAGTTCTTTTGTTTCTCACATTTGTGCATAGAGTGCTGAAGTGACATCTCTTTGTAGGACAACTCGGAAGCTAGCGGCATTGCATAGCGGCTATGCATTTTTCCCATAGACTTTTGGGAAATCGCAAAAAATTAGATCTGTGTTTAACAAAGAGCTGTGACCCGTTTTGTCTATCAAGATAATCTTTACAAGTTAATCCAAAATTTATACATTTTGAAGCCTATATAAAGTTTTTTTTTTTAAAACCCAAGCAGACACAATAAAGTTTAAAAAAACACAATATGGTTATAACTGTGTGTTCTGTCATAGAAATCTTTAGAGGCTTTGTTCACCACAGACCTTATTTCAGGCGATTCAGCAAAAACCCATTCAAAAATCCCATAGACTTTAGAATGAGGGAACCGGGAGTACTAAAATGCTAACTCACTTCCACGTTTTGGCCTACAGAGTGACGTCGTAACTTCGGCACTCTATAGAGCATCACAGCCGGTGGCGGAAGTAAAAATTCAATACAATTTCTCCATTGACAGTTGGGATATACGACATTAAAACATAACCATACATGGTAGACTTAAAACCAGCTACGGCTGTACTAAGCAATTATATATGCCCATATAAACGCCAAAAGTTTATGGGGCACTAACCTTGTTTTAAGATAAATGCCATTTATTCGCGATGTATTGAAGTACTTCATTACCCACAATCCTGAACAATCCCACAATCCCACAGTGATGCATCTGATTGATGGAAGTCGCGTCGTGTCTGAAACCCCGTGAAGGTACGTGAAGACTGAAGATGGTGCAATGACGTCGGGCTAAGTTCATTGGTCACACCTCTGAGACGCCCCCGCGCCATTGGATGTGCAGTTGCCACAGCTCAGCCTATGAGCGAACCAGATGCTCAATGTTTTAGCATGTGCAGCTGCAAATGCGTTTTCTTCAGTAAATCAAGGAAAAGGAGTTTCCCTGCACATTCACATAAAACTCACTGGAGGAAAAAGTTTACGTGGCCGTCGTCAGATTTGGAAGTCAATCAAAAGGCTTTTTTACAGTCAACTTCAGTGAGGCGTGATGGTTTATGGGAGGAGTAGTTCCTTTGCTCGGAAATTAAAATATGTATACAGGCTTGTACCCTTGACTTTTTTTGGATTTTCTATTCGTTTGTTCTCGCGAAATGATATGTTGTATGCTCATGAGTTCAGTCGTAGCTGGTTATCCTCAGACATGCTCTAAAACTCTTTAGATATGGATTTTACAAAATGTCAATGGGAGAAATGAATGGGGAATTTACTTCCAGCACCAACGCCGTCTCGGGCTGTGGGGGCGGGACTGTGATGCTCTATTTAGCTGCCCTGGTCTTACAGGATTGGTCCACATTGGACTATGACCTGCCCACTTAGACAAGAAAAGCGTTGAGCGACCAGCGTCGATTAAGCGAATCTAACAGTACTTTCACACCAAAGGCGAAACGATTGTTCGCCTTTGGCTAATTCACTCCAGCACACTAGGTGGCGCAACCCACTATTCAGCTGATCGTCTTTGACCACTGAGAAGAAGAATCACTTAAATGTTGCATAGCACCAGAAGACACACAATGTTATAAACTGTGTAAAATAAAGAAAATGGATTTCTCTACCAGCAGCAAAGATGGTGTACGCTGTTAGCACCACCAATCACCTATATATTACACTTGGTGGACTGATTAATGCCAGCCAATCAGATTAGAGCCTGCCAGATTTAGCAAGCCTGTTCCAATTTTTTCTGCAGAACTTCACACAGTCAGTGAACAAAATGCTGGTCCTCAGGCGTGGCATTTGATGAGACTATAGGGCAGCCCTGGTACACAGACAAAGAGCTCCCCACAGACATCATTCGCTGGTGGCATGTGAAGATGAAACGCAGACTCAGAGGACGGAGAGTAATGGCCACAGCGAAGCGCCTTGAGTCAAAACACTGATGAGACAGAGAAAAGCAGCTCTTTGCATATGAAAATCTGAAAGATCAAGCAATAAAGCAGCTTTATTAACTCAATGACGGAGGTTTTTGAGCAAATCTTGTACTCGCTGTTGTTGTCTAAAAGCTATAAAGCACCGCTAAAGAGTAACTGCGGTAAAAGGGCTCCACTGGTAATGGCGTAGAACGGGATAGTGCCTTGAGGATTTCAGGGCAAATGGAGTTAGCTGCAGAGTGACGATCTGTCAAATATAATCAAAAACACTGATGCCTGATGAAGACCTGAGGGTCGAAACGTTGTGCTATTAATAAATGAATTTGGAGCAGCTATTTTTAATGCGCGGACTTCACGCTTCTTTTTTTCGTTTTGTCGTACACACTGATATCGTGTGCAAGTATATGACGAAACAAAGACTGTGGGTATTATGCATTTCTATTTAACATTATACATGATCCCACTACAAATTGTAGGTATTTGATCATAAATTGTGGTTGTAATATTTTTGGGGAAACCTTGGCACATTTTTCAGGATTCTTTGAAAGTTTTGAAAGAACACCATTAATTTGAAATATACATTTTTGTAACGTTATAAAAATCTATAGTATTCATTTCTTACCTGACCCCAAACTTTTGGAAAGTATCATGCATGTTCATATGTTGACACTGATATTGTTTTACATTATAGTTCATAATCAAATTTATGTATGAACAACTTGATGTTTACACAAATTTTTGTTATATTTAGAATACTGAATTCATTGATTAATTAAAAACATAAAAAAAACATCACATTTCATCTACCTAATTTCACATTCATTTGGTATTCTTTATCCTGTGTGATTTCTTGTGTGGAATTGAACTCACTTTGAAAAATGTGGATCATTTTATCTAAATTTAAAATACATGAATAAGATTATGTCATCATTCAATCAATAATAGTAAATGTAACTATTAAAATTGATTTATTATGAAAATGAAAAGGATTTGTAACACATTTTACACTTCTAAATTGTGCATGTGTAAATTTTAGATGTTGTCAATACATCCTTCTCCGCAATTATCAAAATGTAGGCCTACAAAAATCTTATGTTGCATATGAACATCAAAAACTAAGGCTACACATCATAGGAAGCCTCAGAAAAACATCAAAAACAGAATGAATTATTTGGCAGAATATGGGAAGTTTGATTCCAAGGGGTTCAGCAGAGTTGCGAAGAGTGATGAATCACAATGAAACAAGAGTTGCATGGTGATACTCTAGAGCGGTGTCTTCGAAAATCTGGTGAGAAATATTACAATAAATTCCTCTTTGCTACAGTGAAGCATTGAGGAAGAGTGTCATTGTGTGCGGTGACCTGCTTCTCTGTGAAAGTCATTTAATGCTTTGGATAGAGGAGAATATTACAAAATGGCTTGCTTCCCACAAATGAAAAGTTGTCATGTAAAGAGGAATGATCAGATGTTATTTTTCAACAAAACAATGCTCCTAGCCTAGAAGTGGCTTGAGAACAAGTCCATCAGGCTCATGTTTCTGGTCAGAGTCCAGATTTGAACCGTATGAATTTTTGCTCTCATGTTAAATTTTACAACTGGGAGACATTTTTCAGCTAGGGTGGTGATGGCGCAGTGGATAAATAAGACACATGCCTTTGGTGTGAGAGACCCGGGTTCGAATCCACTGTGAGACACCAATGTGTCCCTGAGCAATCCTTAAAGGAGTAGTTCACTTTTCAAAAAACTTTTGCTGATAATTTACTCACCCCCATGTCATCCAAGATGTCCATGTCTTTCTTTCTTCAGTCGAAAAGAAATTAAGGTTTTTGATGAAAACATTCCAGCATTTTTCTCCATATAATGCACTTTACTGGGAACCAAGCAGTTCAAGGTCCAAAAGACACTTTCAGTACAAACTGCATTATATGGAGAAAATGCTGGAATGTTTTCATCAAAACCTTAATTTCTTTTCGACTGAAGAAAGAATGACACGGGGGTGAGTAAATTATCAGCAAAAGTTTTTTTTTTTTTAAAAATTAACTACTCCTTTAACCCCTTGTTGCTCCAGAGGTATGCGACCTCTTACATATATAGCAATTGTAAGTCACTTTGGATAAAAGCGTCAGCTGAATAAATGTAAACATACTCATGAAATGTTTGAAGCCATCAACATTGGAACAACACTCTCTCTTCTTTCTGTAAAAGGCTGTCTGCAAGTTTATCCATGGCTTAAAAGGGGAAGGCTATTACATGCAATACTTTATCTGCAGTGTTTGTGCAATTCTTGCTAATTTCCTGACCAGTGATTTGTGATTAAAATAGATAAAGACCATTATAAGACCACTAAATATTTTGCCATTTATGGCCTGGCCTATTTAGGGTTTTTTTAGTGTAAGCTATAAAAAAGAATGATGGTCTGCACACAGACGGATAGTTAAATTCTTCTTTATTAAACTCCAGACTGAGCCTTCCTTAGTGTGTTAAAGTTCAATATGCCCCATCTCCTCTTTAAGACCATCATGCGGACCATTATCCTTATTAACTCATCGAGTAAAATGGGTAAAAAAGCACTGTGATATGTGAGTATTTTGATGTCCATTTGTGATTCTCTGATGGTGGTCTATTTGCATATGCGTTTAGCACCCAGTTCACTTAAGGAATAAATAAGACAATAATGCGTACACAGCAAAGTAGCGCTGAAAGCAATTTGCACTGGACTTTTCTGAATTTTAGGATGCTATGCTATACTTTAGGACTGTGCAGCATCAGCTGTGAAAGTTTCTTCTGCATTATTCGCATTTATCCTTCGTGGAACTTTTTTTTGCCAGATCTCACAGGAAAAACAAGCAAACTGTTCTGACAACACATCCCACAATAAGCCTCCCAAAACATGGCTAAATAAGCCAATGTAAAGGGATAGTTCACCCAAAAATGAAAATTCTGTCATTATTTTATAATTTAATAAACAAGTTGTTCCAAACCTGAATGAATTTCTCTCTTCTGAAGAGCACAAAAGAAGATATAATGAAGAATGTTGGTAACCAAATCTCTTCTTTGGCCTATCTTCTTTTGTGTTCAGCAGAAGAAAGAAACTCATACAAGTTTGGAACAACTTTCATTTTTAGGTGAACTATCCCTTTAATATTATCTGATTTATTAAGACTACAATAAATTGTATTGTGCAATTCAAGGTCCCCTTAATATAAACATAATCGATATTATCTATAATGCTGCAGAATAATTTTCATAAAAAACGTGTGTTGTCCTTTTTAGTTCCTATGTACCACCATCATATCCTTTGTAGTGTTCTGGGCATTTATGTAACAATGCAAAGTATCCTTTTACAAAAAAAAAATAATTCAAATAATACACATTTACAACTGGACCTGTAAATCAATTATTAAAACATAAGTGCAGTCATACATCCTTGGAATTCCCATATAGTTTTAAATGACTTTATGAAAAAATAAACTCAGTTACTGCACAAGGATGTATAGCGCCATCTAATGGTGAGCAGACACAAATGATTTCTCTGGATCTAGAGCAAACTATTTCAAAAGCTTGGCTGATATTTTTTGTCTTTACATGTGTGTGTTTCAGAGATAGTGAGAGCCATGACGCATGTCATTAACCATGGTATGTCCATGTACTGGGGCACTTCACGCTGGTCAGCTATGGAAATCATGGTGAGTGGAGAGGACAAACTTCTGTGCACTCTTTCCTTAATGCTTCCTCCACATATTTAAAGCTGCAGTCTGTTACTTTTGGTGCTCTACAGCGACTTGCGGAAGAACACTCTAGCCGGAGCTACTTCTCTCGGTTTATGTACTGGGATGCTCCACAGTGGTGCCGACCTTCTGCTGCTGACCTTCAATGATCTAACTCAACCATAATAAGCAAATATGACTTTAGATTAGATTCAGTTATAAAAGTGCTGAACTCCCTTTTCCTGTATCCGATTGTTCTTTAATCCAGAACAGCAGCAGCTGAAAGATTTGTTTGAGCGGCGCCCTCTACTGTACAGTAGTAAATATTTATTTCCTTTAGCCTGAGGCTTATTCATTTCACTTTTTATGTGATAGGGCCTTAACATTTGGCAAAAATAGCCTTGTTTAGCATTTTTATGTTTAGCAAAAATAAACAAGCAAGCTCAGATGAGGAAAAAGTAATGCAAAAGTAATGTAATACTTTCATAAAAAGTTACTAAGTAATGCAATTAGTTACTTTTTTTTTTTGGCGAGTAACGTAATATTGTAAGCCATTACTTTTAAAAGTAACTTTCCCGAACACGGATTATAGGTGTGCAGTAGTGATTGATAAGACAAAAACACTTTATTTTTTCATGATGTAGGCTAGCCTACTCTCTCATAAAAAAGTTACGGACTGCAGCTTTAAGTCAATACTGATTATGAAATTATTTTATATTGTCATATTTCATAAATATTAACTCTGTCATCAAGAATGTTTGTTGTTTTGTTGCTCTGTTTATTTTTTGATTTTCTATGACAGTGTGGGCACTGTTTGGATGTTTTAAGTGGGGGACTTTTTTGGAATATTAAAAGTGACGTCCCACAATAAAAAAAAATAATGTTCAATATCGCAAACACCATATCTTCATTTTTGCGGAATAAATCAGCACAAACAAACAGCATAGTTTTTGGTGCCAACTTCACGGAGGTAGCATGGTTGTAGCGTACACTTCAGCAGCTGAGGCTCCTTGGCTGAAGAGGCGAGTCCACTGGCCGGCTCAGTCTCACACAAAGCCCGCCCTTTTACCCATATATGGATTGGCCAGACGATGGGCGGGGCTAGGATTTTCTTGGGGCCAAGATTTTCCAAGATGGCGCCGTCCATACGCCCCATAAACTGCATTAAAACCGTTCTTCAGAGAGTCTATCTATGAGTGACGTCACGGACGCTTTGTCCATATTTTTTACAGTCTATGGTTGAAACTATGGTTGAAAGTGACATTTCGCTGAACACACTCAAAGCGGTTGACCAATCACAACACACTGGTCCAGCCAATCAGAGCACATTACGCTTTTCGGAAGGAGGGGCTTCTTAGAGACCGGAACTAAAAGCGTTACTGACAGACTGGGAGGAGAAGTGCTGCAACAATGTAAAATATGTCAAAAAGTAATGTGTTTTTTGAACATTTAAGCATAAAAAACCTATTCTAGTAGACCCAAAATCAAAATTGGGGCTTAATAGGTTCCCTTTAATAGGGCATAATATGTCCCCTTTTAACAGTATTAATATCATTGTCTTTTATTTTTTGTCATGTCTTTCTCTCCATGTAGGAGGCGTATTCTGTAGCGAGGCAGTTTAATCTGATTCCACCTGTGTGTGAACAGGCCGAGTATCATTTATTTCAGAGGGATAAAGTGGAGATGCAACTGCCAGAGCTTTACCATAAGATTGGTAAAACAAACACATATTATACAGAAATACTTACACATAAACACCCATCATTAACATTAAAATGGCCTTAAAATTTTATTAAAATATGACTTGTACCATAGGTGTTGGAGTAGTGTCCTGGTCTCCCCTGGCCTGTGGCATCATCACAGGAAAATATGAAAATGGCATCCCAGAATCTTCCAGAGCCTCTTTGAAGGTACTTTAATCAGCTGAATAGGACAATCTGTGTGATGAAGTGATTTAGGAGTGATTCTTTAGAAATTTGTCCTGTCTCTGAATATTTCTATGGCATCGCTGTTGCTGATGAAGTGGATTGACTTACTTTAGAGTTAATGAAAGTTATCATAAGCATATAATGTTTATAAAGTGGATGTCATTACAAATGTCAGTAGACCGGGAAAATTTTAAAACGAGCAGTTCATTAATAAATCCGTAAGATCTTACCTTCATGCTGTGGAAATACAAACTGGAAGACAGAACTCAAAAAGTGTGGCTACATAAGGTCTAAAGTTAATAAATTACACCTTTAGTTTGTAGGCTATCCAGCGGTGAAGGTGGTAGGTCTCTGTCAGGGCAGGTTTGCTTGTCTCACTTTCTCTCTCTCCGTGCAGCCGTATCAGTGGCTGAAGGAGAAGATTCTGAGTGAGGATGGCAGAAAGCAGCAGGCGAAGCTTAAGGAATTGACCCACATTGCTGAGAGGCTCAGCTGTACCCTGACACAACTTGCCATCGGTTGGTCTGAGGAACTTCACTCATTTTCACTTCAACTGTCACGATGTGCCACATATTATCAATGCCAGAGTGACTCAGACTGTTCTGTCACATGCAGTACAGACATGAGTAAAAGGCTGAATTTTCTTTTATGCACATAACCCACATGGCCTTAAAAATCACCAAGTCTTTGGGTTGTTTCCGAATTATTTTTTGTTTTTTTGTTTTTTTACATGGTGGTTTAGTTAAAATTGCAGAACATAACGAGTCTTTGGCCTCTGTAATATTACTTTTGTCAAAAATAGAGGATACCAAACTCTCGAGATGCCAGAACTGTCAATCATCGCAATTTCGGGAGTGAGACGTGTTCCGTTCCCACAAACACGGAACAACAATTCAGGGGATTCAATAGCGTATTCAAATGTGGTTGTCTCTCCTGACACTTTACAGTACATGGCTGTAAACTTCTAAAATTACATACCTGAAAAGGAAAAAACAAAACAAAAAAAAAAAACGATCTTGGCTTGCTTTGGTCCATTTGGAAGCCTCTGGAGGGTACAATTCTTAATTCTAATTCTTTAATTGGTTTAAAATTGGTGATGAAATGTTAATTATTATTTTAATTTTGTTTTATTTTTTATTGAGTAATACTAATATATCTTTTCAAAAAAAATGTTTATATTAATTGTTTTAAATTTAATTTTATTGTGTATCTTTATTCATGTTTTAATTAAAAAAAAGTTTGTTAAAAAAATATTGTTGAAAAGTCCTGTATGAACAAACCTTTGGCTGCAGCACCTGATCAAGATTCCACTTATTCACTGGCTTGAAACTTTCATACATATACTGTATGACCAAACAACCGTTTCCTCATGCATCTATTCTCTGTGTTCCTCTATAGCCTGGTGCCTCCGCAATGAAGGAGTGAGTTCGGTTCTCCTGGGTACCTCCAACCCTGCACAGCTCACTGAAAACCTGGGGGCGATACAGGCAAGAGATTTATGATTTATCAAAACATGTCAAATACACTGTCACACTGTGAAATCATAAGCTTCTACAGCTCTCTGCTCTTTACTTGTAACACCTTACTTCTGAATCTCACATGGTTCATTTACATTTAAAACATCAAAAACAGGATATTGCTTGATGCTATTTTTATTTGCTATGGCAAACTTTCACACACCGATGGAAGATCCAAAGCCTCAGACAAAAGATGGTTTTGGGGATTTTCTCATTATGATTTAAAATTATTTAAAATGAAAACAAAACAAGTATTAAATAATTAATCATTAAACAATTAAAAATCAAGATATTTCATATTTTAATTCACCCCCTCAGACATGAAAAGGTCATGTATTTTTTTTTAAATTTAAATCTTAATCTTAACATTTTATTAGGTAGAAATAGTAACTAATAATTTTTTAATTCTTAATTAGTAAAGCAGAAAAAAATAGAAAACTTTTTGCTGTGTACAATGAAATCAAAATGGTTGAGAACCACAAATTGAGACTACCTTAAAGGAGTAGTTCACTTTTAAAAAAAAACTTTTGCTGATAATTTACTCACCCCCATGTCATCCAAGATGTCCATGTCATTCTTTCTTCAGTCGAAAAGAAATTAAGGTTTTTGATGAAAACATTCCAGGATTTTTCTCCATATAATGCACTTCAATGGGAACCAAAGGGTTCAAGGTCCAAAAGACGGTTTCAGTGCAAACTGCAAACTGTTCAAAGGGCTTTAAATGATTCCAGACGATGAATACGGGTCTCATCAAGCGAAACAATCGCTTATTTAAAAAAAAAAATTACAAAGTTTAAGTTTTATAAGCTCAAATGGTTGCCTTACAATTAATGATGAAATAATTTTCATTTTGAGTGAATAATGACATTGAACATTTGACTCTGTTGTCTGCATTTTAATAGTTACATCACATTCTCACTGACAGGTTCTTCCAAAGATCACTACTCAAGTGGCCTCGGACATCGACAAAGTCCTGGGTAACCGTCCCCACAGTAAGAAGGACTACCATCATTAGGCCTTTCTGTGAACCTGTAAGCCTTGAGACTCAGGATCCCGTGCCAGCCCTATTGTGTCGGCGGGTGTCCACAGTGTGTGATTCGATTCCCACCATTGTGTGTCTAAGTCAACTTCTTCTGCAGAGAGCCATTGTTACCATTACAGTAGAAATGCTAAAGTGTTATGCATGCTTCTGTTCGACCTAAACCTGAGCTCAACCTTGCATTAAAATCTCTGTGGAGAGACACCTGCCTGTGAAGCACAGAAGCTCCTGGACTCCCTCATTCATGGGGTTTTGCATACAGCTGTCCATCGCCCATATGTGCCAAAGTGAACCTGGTCTTGACCCTTGACCTCTGGATATTCATTCTGAAAAGGGGCGAATGACAGGCCCTGCTTACTGTCTATTAAAAAAAGTGAAGAAAACGCACTGCATATCGCACTGAGAATGTAATGGCAAAGAACTGTGATGTATGGCAGAACAGCATGTGGAGTTAAACTGTGTAAGATGTGTGCATTAGTAAAAATGTGTTGGATTAAAAAGCCATCAACAGTAAAGTGGACTGTTATGATGTTTAAATGTTCTCCAAAATTAACCTATCCATCCATCGTTGTTGGACTGTTTGTGTATGTTCCCTCTGTAATACCTACAATTTGTGTCATGTCTAATCTGTTCAATAATTTCTTATTTCTCCATTTTAAATGAACATTATAAAAGAAACTAGTTTGTTTAAATGCTTTTCCAGTGATAAAGTTGATGAACACTGGTTAAAGACAAATGCTTGCTGCTGTTTTTGGTAAGTTTTGAACTGCTAAGCAGTACATACTTGAAGCCGGAGAGAGATAAACTGCACAAACTGTAATGTCCAAGGAGTGACAAATGAGTCAAACTGTTTACAAACATGGAAATGAGGAAGCTGTTAATGAATGAGTTGTGCAGAGTGCTTTTAACATCAAAATAAAAATGTGCATCTCCAGGTTGTGTTTAATATATAATAATCAATATAATATAATGAATGTTTGAAGTAATGAAGTGTTTGTGAAACCAAATTGGAAGTTACATTGCAGGTTTATGAACTTTGCTACAAAACGTTGACTGGAATCAAAACAACATGGTTGAAAAGAGTGGGCACCCAAAAAAACCACTAGGACATAACTGAACGGAGGAAATAGGTCACAAGAAAATACTGAACAACATAAATATTACCCTCTGATCTCCACAGAAACCATGTCCCTCCCTCAATGCAACAAGCTCCTCCCACTTATGTTTTCTATTGGATAAACTCCCTGTCAGTTTCAAAATCCGCTTTTTTCATTTGCTCTCCCTCGTCTTCCGTGACCTTAATTCGAATTCATACCCGCCAAACATTCTAGGCCGCGATATACTTTATTCAAACAAACACTTCGAAACTACACTGTTTATGGCAGTTGAGAACTTTATTTTTTAACCCAGTGTTTGTTTTGTTATTTATTATTCAAATAAGTCGTCTAAAAGGAAAGAAGGAAACCTCCCTCTCTCTGTCTCCAAGGCTGCAGGCTGTATACTGAAAGCACAGCAGTGCGGAGGGTGAGTCGCTCTCCCTACAATCATGATGTATTTGTTTATTATGCGATATATGTGATTAAACATATCTCGAAAACAATAAGGTCGTTGGTTAGAATCGTGTTTTGGACTATCCACTTTCATTTGAAGCTCATTGGGAATGTTGATGCACGGCCGGAGGAGCAGCCCGAGGGGCGACAGTGTTTGTGTTGCTGCTGCTGATGATGATGAAGATGGCAGTATGATGAAGAGTGACTCCTTCAGCATGAACCAGTCCTTTCCCTCTGCTCGCAACTGCACTCTCACCCGCATGGAAGCATCAGGTGGGCCACGCAGCTTCCACACCTGAGCCACAATGTGTGGACTTATATAAAGTAATATAAATATCTAAAATAATAACACTAAACTATCATAATCACAACAATACAGTATACAGCTGTTGTTGCTAAAGACATTCTCTTCTAAAATAGTTTGCTCTGATGATTGGCTTACTTTTGTTCACCCTCATATTGTTCCAAAACTTAACTTGTTAAAAAATTGTGACTTATATTACTTATATATAAATTGTGACAAATAATTGTGACTTTTTATCTCACAATTCTGGTCAATTCAGAATTGCGAGATGTAAGCTTGCAATTGCGACTTTTTCCATGTTACAATATCCAATTTTGAGGAGAAAATACTGACTTTTTCTCAGAATTGTGAAATATTAACTGACAATTGTGAGGAAAAAAGTGGCAGAAACAAGCTTCCATACTCACCCAGGCTGCATTTATTTGATATAAAATGGAGTAAAAAGAGTAATAATGTGAAATTTTATTGCAATTTAAGATGGCTATTTTCTTTTTAATATATTTGTAATGTATTCCTGTGATGGTAAAGCTGAAATTTCAGCATCATTACACCAGTCTTCTGTATGATTTGGTCCTTCATAAATCATTCTAGGATGCTGAGTGATTTGGTGCTCCAGAAACAATTATTATTATCAATAATGAATAGAGAGTTCATAAGAATAGCATTTTTGGCCATAGAAACATTTTGTTACATTATAAATGTCATTAATTTCACTTTTTAATGCGTTTTAACTCTCAAATGAATGCATCCTTGTTGAATTCTTAAAAAAAAGTACTAACCCCAACTTTAGAATGGTTGTGTAATTAAAGTGAATGGTCCCTGAAGCTGTGCTTCTGCCGAACATCTCCCTTTGTGTTCCAGTTGCACTGAAATTTAAATGGGTTTGGAAAGTTGAGTAAATAATGGAAGAATACACATTTTTATCTGACTTGTTTCTTTTCCAAAAGGTGATTCGCATGTTGGTTCATCTGTGGCGATGAGGAATCTTCAGATTTCTGATCTGCATTCCTTCCAACCTGTGTCTCCGTCATCAAATCAAGGGTCTCCTGTGTTGGAGAACTCTCTGCTCAGACAGCTCATCTGTATCGCTCCAGAGAAGAGAGGCACAACTCTCACCATCAACCCGAATAAAGCTGTCCTGTCCATTAACTGCACCACATCACAGGTATCAGACGGTTGTGCTCGTCAAAGGCCTTTTTCTGATTAAATAAAGGCCTACATTGCATTATATTGGTAATGGGAATACTTCACTTAGTCTTTTTGCTGCACTATTATTCATAAAATTTCTAAATTATGAAGGATTTCAGTGATCTCTTTCTCCTGTCTCTTTTTTGCAAGGTTTTGGATGCAAATGAACATGCTTGTAAGCTGTTTGATTGTGCATACAGTGATTTGATTGGCCGGAAGCTGACCTCTCTACTAAGATCCAATCAGATGCTAGTAGAAGTCCTGAAGGAGGAGACTCTGGATTCTGATGGGAACCTAGTTGCTATTTCTGCAAAAGTGGTATAAAACAATGCATTTAATTAAACAACAAATTACTTCGCTGTCGCTCAACTTATTTGATCCATGAATTTATAATTTCTTCCATGCTGTACGTTTTGTCTAGAGCCACTGTTCCACCGTCGAGCTGAACGGTTCCAGTTGTATTTCCACTTGAGTTTGGTATGATACAGCCTGTTTACAAACCGTTCCCGGCCTGGAATTCTCAATTCTGGAAGAATGCATGTACTGTCGTCACCATTCAGGATTGTTCACTTGGCTGCTGCTTGGCTACTAGTTTCTCTGTAGCTGGCTAAATGTGCTATTTGAGCAGCCTAAACACAAATTAATATTAAATTAAAAGCATTTTTACATCTATTTACGTCACACATCCTCTCGCGTTAGCAAGGCAACGACTGATAATTTATTTAATTCCAAATTGCTCTGTTATTATCAGTCCCACAGTGGAAAATGAAACCATATCCATACCGACTGGACTGTATCCGCACGGAATGGAGTGATTAAGCAAAGAGAACGTTTTGTCCCGATGGTGGAAAAGTGTTTTTGGCTCTGATCTCTGCTTTCATGTGCTGGATGTGAGCGTCACGCACGGCTCTGGCTCATTCTCTCCACAGGTGACTGCAGTGAGTTTGACAGGAGCTGAGTTTCCTGTGTCTGTGTGGCTTCAGATATCAGAGCTGCAGCAGATCTCAGAGCTCCTGCTGGAGCGAGTGGAGAGAATCACGGCACACGTGACTTTCACTCAAAATGTGAGATTCATTCCCTTGTGAACTGAAAGGTTTATTTATTAAGTTAAGCATGATGTTGATCATTAGTGTTATTTTTAAAAGAGTACACTCTACCGTTCAAAAGTTGTGGGGTTAGTAAGATATTTAAATAAATTATCACTTTAATTCATCAAGGATGCAAAAAGTGATCAAAAGTGACTTGTACCATGTCTAGACCAGAAGCAAGCGACGCCATTAAAGCAAATAGAACCCATTATAATCAGTAATTCTGTCAACACTGGATGCGGTAAACGGTACACTGACGCCCCATTCTATTTCTGATGTAACATGACTGTTTTCAACATTGTTCATAAGAAATGTTTGTTGAGCATTAAAGGCTGGAAATAATGATGCTGAAAATTCAGCTTTGCCATCACAGAAATATATTAATATAGAAAACTTTTCAAAAAATGTAATAATATTTCTCAATATTATTATTTTAATTATATTTTATTTAATCAAATTCAGCCTTTTCTCATCCTAAGAGATTTCTATCAAAAAAATTCCTACCGATCCAAAGCTTTTGGGGTGGGTTAGTGTAGTGTGCCATTGAAGAAAATTGTATTGTAAAGCTGCTGCTCAGTGGACCAGAAAAGTTCCAGCTCCTTATACTGTTTCCTCAGGGTGGAGTCCTCAGTTGTGATGCCACTTTTGCCCATCTCTATGGTTACCACGCTGCTGAGGAGATGACTGGACTTTCAATCATGTCTCTTATGCCATCTTTACAGATTCCCTTCCACTGCAGGACAACTCCCAAGGTCATGATCATTTTAAAAAAAACTCCCGCGAAATGTTTGTCGTTTTTGCAGTTTCATTTAATTGTGCCAGTGACGATAAAAATAACAGTCTAAATCAGAACTTGTGCCACAGTGTTATATTTTGTATTTATATACTAATAGTTTTTATTAATATTTTGAATTGGCTTTTTGTTCTCATTTAAATTTGTTACATTTATTACTATTTAGTTTTTTTTTATCTATTTAGTTTTTGTCTCTTTGTTTTTTAGTAATTGTAGTGCTTCAACTTATTTCTGTTAGTTGCCAAGGCAAAATGTCAAATTTGTGTTGTTGTTTTTTTAATTGCATTTAATATTTATATAAATAATTAATATATAATCATTTTGATTTGGTTTCATTTTCAAAAACAATCCTATTGTGCACCCTTGTTTCTTTGCTCTTTTTCTCAGGTGTTGCGTATGCAGAGATTGTTTGTGAAAGCCAAGACTGGTTTGGTGGTTCCAGCATGTGTCCGCCTGCAGGCCGCTGTGTCCTGTGGAAAATCACCGCTCCAGATGAATGGATCGGCACATCCAGAACCTTCTGATGCTTCACTCCTAAGCTCTCGATGGCCCAACCGACATCCTTCAGGTCCGCCCTCTCGTTCACTGCTGTGCATGCAGAGTTGTAGAACTGTGTTGAGTTGTAGATCTTGCGTGTTGTCTCGTACTTTCACATCGAAAATATGAATATTCAGATTTCTTAACTGTGAGTCAGATTTCTCTATACATGGGGATTTATTTATAACCCAAGGTTGCTAGTTATAGTGCATTTCCAATATTTTGTCTGACTTGAAAATCTATACTATTGTTTCTTGTTTGTGTTTGTCCAATCTAATTAAGAAGGTTGCTGATAAATGTAATTATATCTAATATATTTCAATTAAATTTCAAATTGCTATTGATTTTCAGTGTGATCAACACAGTGCACTCTTGTCCTGCAGGTGGTAAATCATGTATGGGTGGTGTCCTGTCCCCTAGCACCGGTGTGCTGTACTCTGGGTCAGTGTGTGTGTTTGCTCCCAGTAGCTGTCTCCTGACGCTCCTGCCCAACGGCACCATTCACAGTCTCAACAACCCCTTCAGCTCTATGCTGTTCGGATACAACAGCAGTCAGCTGCATGGAAAGGTAGAGATGCTATGAAACATTCCCTTTTATTTGTCCCCTGTTGCTGGGATTTACTTTTTTAGGGTCTGTAGAACCCTTAATAAAGATATGTTTAAATGGATGGTTCACCCAAAAGTGAAAATTGTCATCACTTACTCACCCTCAGGTTGTTCTTAACTTGTATGAGTTTCTTCTGATGAAAACAAAATATATTTTAAAGAATGTTGGTAACCAGACATGTGACTGTAGCCATTGCCTTCCATAGTATTCATAGAAGGTAATGGCTACTGTGACCAACTAGGCCACCTTGGTTATCAAATAGTCATAGGTTTTTGGCCCGATCAAAACCAAACCAGTGCAGAAATATTCTCTGGAGTCTGAATATCAATAATTGTAAATAAATAAATAAAGATGAAATTGAATCATGGTCACTAAGGGGGTAAAAATAACCCTGGCGATTGGACACTTGGTGCCACTATAACGGGGAAAAAACATGAAAATGGCTATAACCCCCCCAACCATTAGTCTGATTGACTTGAAAATGGCTTACAGTGTCTTTGTCCCAGGTGCCATGATAGTCTCAGGACATTTGCATATCTAAAAAAAAAACATGGCCGCCATTAGCCAATGAAATCTGAGCACCTATTAGACGAGGTTAACAGGAGCCAATCAGAATGAAACTCGGTGGGCATGTTCGACTCATGGCCCTAGTAATGGCCTCTATAATAATTTTGAAAGAAATCAGCTAATGTGTTTTACAGCTCTGTAATCACATGGTGTTTCACACATCCACACAATATGCTTTTTATAAAGGTAATGCCTTCGGAGGAAATAACACAAATGCAAATTTAAATGTGAAAGCTGATCCAACCTGTAACTAAGCGATGTGTCGAAGCTAGTTTACATGCTAACAGCAATTCTTTGCACCGGTGTAGAACGTCACATACCTGATTCCAGCATTTTATGAGAGAGTTCGTGCTGCGGAACGAAGTGACCAGCCTGCATCTCATCCACAAGACGCATCCATCCCCTCTGACGGCCACGCAGGTAAAGAGACGTGCTGTAAGGACACACACTTTAGCTTGTGATACTGTTCTAAAATCCATTCTCATCCTGTCTGCCTACTTCTCAGACCCTTGTAGATGTTCTGCCCTCACTACTGACATGCTCTCAACTAAGGATGACCAACAGGAGACATGTAGTGAGTTCTTACTATGATTTGCTCAATACACACTTAAATTTAAATTGCTGTCCCTTAAAGGGGTCATAGAATGAAAATTCAAATGTTCCTTGATCCTTTGTCATGTTCGTTGTACTATAGAAAATACCCTGTAAGTTTCCAAACTTTTGTTATTCCAAAAACTATTCCTAGAACTACAGAAACGTGACCCGATCTGGCAATCTTACATAGCATGGTTATAGCAGATATAGGGCCGCAAAGCAAATCCAGAAGAGCCTTTCACCCTGTTATGACTTAATGAACCACTGAAATGATTTTGGAAACATTATTTATAAGGTAAAAAAATCGTACTTTGTGTTGCTTTAAAACAGAGTGTTGAAATCAGAAGCTAAAATTAGACTTGTAAAAATGCCTTTTTTATATATAAATTATGACCATTTTTTATGTTAAAATCATACTAGCAATATATGGGAACCCCAGGAAACATTAAAATAATCCAGGCTTTAAATTATTAGCTTTTTTATTGTACCTTTGTTTTGTTTTTCCTGTACTGATTTGAATGAGATATTTTTGCTGTAACTTCAATGTTGAATAAATGATTGCTGTTTTCATTATGTATTAACCAGTGTTTTATCTCTGGATGATGTGTAGATCTAAACACAGTGCTTGCTGGTGACAGTGTAATGGTGCATCTAGCCATGCGTAGGAGAGTGGGTCTTGGGAAAGGAAAGAGAATCTTTACTGGGACCATCGCTAAACTGGAGAAGGAGAGCAATGTCCCACCCACCATGACCTCACCTGCTGTCACCTCCACACTACTGAATGGGTTAGATACTCCACTAAATCCTACCATTTAGCTTTTGTTGATGTGCACAGATTTATAGTGAATTTCTCAAAGTCTGTCAGAAACGTGTCCAGGTCATATTGTACCTGGGGAAAAAAAGTACTTGCAGTAAAAGTACTAAAGGAAATGAAACCCATTTATCATTATAAAAAAGTTTTGCCAAAGTTTGCCAAGTTTTGTCTTGGCAGCATTTGTTGCTTGTAATACTTTTGCGATTTAAATAAAAAATAAATTGAAATGTTATTTTTCTATTATACTGTATGTAGTGTACCATTTATTATTGTCTTAATTATGAAAATTTCACTTTTTCGAATTTTTTTTCTAAGTTTCCTAATCTTTTTGAAGAATCGATTTATATTTTGATTTTGTGATGAAATATAAACTGTCTTTGTGTGATTCCCTCTTAACCCTAAAAATATGTATCGTCTTTCTGTTCATGTCAAAAAATAAGCACTCTTTTTACCTTATTCACAGCAGTGCCATCTTCACCTTTTTAACGGGTCTGTTAGGGACATGCATCTCTTCAGTGGGTGGTACTTTTTATTTTAAGGTGTTTTTTAGTTTTCCTGATGAAACTCTGCAAAAATATCTTTCCAAGAAATATCAGTTGACAAAAATTCCAGACAGCATGAGCTGTGGAAAATAAGTGATCTAGGAGTTTTTTATAGACCATTTCAAAAGATGTAAACAACACTGGTCCAGAAGCACTTCCTGTTTCAGTTTGTAACTGTTTTCTTTATTTCACATGTAAAGAAAACTTCTTAAAGATGTTTGTTTAACTTTTTGATTCAGTTTTAAATGTTCTGTTGGTTGTATTTTATCCCAGCTTTTATTTAGTGTTAAAAAACTGAAACAGGAAGTGCTTCTGGGCCAGTGTTGTTTACATCTTTTGAAATGGTCTATAGCGGATGCCATTGAGAACACAGCAAGTTTATCCCGGCTTACCGCCTCGCTCTCATACCTGTCATGGTGCTGCTCTGAATAAGCTCTATAGATCAGAAAAGACGTCAATGACTAGTGCAGATTTCCATGATTTGACATCGTTTTCTCTGTTTATCTCAGGTTGGATGACACTACAGAGCTTTGTGAGAAGATTGTGGATGTGACCACTCAAGAGTCTGACTCTGCCAACTCTACCGCTGCTCTGCTACAGACCTTCGCTTTGGTGGAGTCTCTGGAGGTCCACAGGACCTGCCCTTCTGCTATGGTTTCCGCTCAGTGTGGCCCATTTGGGCGCCTCTTCACTGGGCGAAGTTCTTCCAAGGCAGGCCAAAACTCAGATCGTAAAGAAGCTCCAGTAAAGTCCTCTGACTCTGAACCTCACACGCAGGCCTGTCGGTGTTCAGAGCAGGCCCAGCTTCAGGACTCCAGCTTTGAGGTGATTTCCCTAGGCAGTGGTTCATCATCTGGGTTCTGTGAGCGGCTTGTGGGCGGTTCTGGTCCGGAAAAGGGAGATGAGTCTCAGCAGGGATGTCTGCAAGTGGAATCTGGCAGCACCTTTCTGGATTTGAACTCCAACGGAGATGTCATTGTTCATGCCATGTCAGAGATGGACCTGAACGACAGCATTGAGATCCCAAACGCACCTGTAGATCTTAACCCTTCTCTCACCTCATGTGACACTGCTGAGCTCCTGCGTACTCCTTCACCCTTCATTGTTGAGTCAGACACTGAAGCAGAAGTCAGCTCTAGGCAAGAAGCAAGACATGAAACTGCCCCATCACCTAAAGAAAAGCAGGCAAGCCCTCAGGTAAAGGCCCTAGAGCAACTGACAAAAAATCATCTTACTAAAGTTCTGGAACAGTGGAATTCCTTTTCGGAAAATGACGTTGGCCGAGCTCTGGATCTCCGGAGGGGGAGGGGTGGAATGCTGTTGCCAGGCGACAACCCTGCCACCTCCACTCCTAAGAAAGTCAAGGTGAACTCTTCCATTCCAGAGGGCAGGATTCATGTGACATGCTACAACAGAGACGGAACGCCAATCGGTATGTCAACCTCTACCTCACCTGTTTGAATAATACTAGGGACACACAATGACCATATTGAGTAGAACTTTATAAAATTTCTCTTTTTTTTTTTTTTACTTGCCTTTACACTGCATTGAGTGGCAAAAAAAAATCTATAATGACTGTTAAACTGTCCATAGTATTATTCTGGTGCTACTTTCATATTTAGCATCACTCTTTCTGTGGTATTTTTTCATATTGTAATTTTGAATGGCTAATTAGTGCCATCTTGTAAATTGAAATGCCTAAAGTAGCATTTTTTCTCTCTCAATATTAGTTTTATGGTGAGCATAAACGTTTTGTTTATAGATCATCATGTAGATGGCTAGAAACTCTCAGCTATAGCAAGAACACGTTGACATTGTCAACAAGAACAATGAAATGAAAGACTTTAAATTTGAGGAAATAGAGAATATTTTGGAACGTTAGGAACTTAACAACATTGGAGCCCACTGACTTCCATTCTATGCAAAATATAATCTTTTATTACCTTTAACAGACAAAAGTATGACCAGTTGTGGCCATTTCTGTTGTTGTGGTTCCTAAACAGTGGTCCTACGTCATACAGTGAGATTCAAAGATGGCCGTTGACACGTCTTGTGACCAAAGATAGCCTGCAATAGTTTTCTGACAGTGTCAGAAATTTAGCATGGTCATGATTCATCTCAGTGTGTTTGCTGATATGACCCATTGACAAAAAATAAGTTATTGCTTAAAGCTTCACTGTGTGATTTTTACACCCATTTAGCGGTGAAAAGGTATATGACCATTCAGTGAATATTAGTTTCAGTTCCTCTCAATTCCGATTTCGTTTTAAGAGATTTTCAATGGCATATTAAACACTCATGAGAATACTTCATTACTTGAACGAAATAAATATAAATTAATGAGCACATATATATTTTGAAAGAACTAAGTGTTTTTTAGCTAAGAATAACCTAAAAGAGTTACACAGTGTAGCTTTAACTGACCAATGAAAATGTAGCAGGAAATGCTGCTGTATTGATCGACAGCACATGGTGCTAAAACTTCACCACTTAAACATTTATTTTGTGATGTTTACCAACATATATAAGCTGTTTAATCGGTTATAGTCTGCTCAAGGAGCTCTACCGGTGATTGATTGCGTTTGTGTCCATGACTCCTTGTCTATGGCTATGGAAAAATTTGTGTCGGGTAAAAAATGCAATCATTACATAAGAACGATGATCAATAAGAATGATGATTTAACCAGTCCTGTTTTTGGAGATGCAGTCACATGTCTAATGTTCCATCCCACATCAGTTTTAAGGTAGCCTATTACACACGGGATGTACACAGTTGCAATTTGCATGTTAAGTGATTTTTCTCTAGATTTGAAGCTGGATTTTATTTATTTTTTGCTACCCCGATAAAATCACTGGGTCATAACTGGCCACCCCTGGAAAAAAGTTCCAGCTAAGCCCCTGCAAGATTGGCATGCCAAGTTGGCCTCTTTTCCCTAGCCATGACCGCATCTAAATTCGTCTCTTTTGCTTCCTCCTCAGTTTTTCAGCGCACATAAAAACCACCGTTGACAAAGTGTGATTCTTCTTGCTCTATTTGTTTACCAATAGCATACGCTGATGACGTTTTATTATTCTATGCAAACTTGGGTCGTACAGTCTACATACGTGTCGTTCCAAAGTGATCTTGATCATGATCTTATAGGATTTACCCTTATATTCTGTTCGAAACCGCACAGTTACAGTTTTTAACATGCTGTGACATGTAAACCACAAGTGAGATAATGAAATAATCTAGTCTAATCTCCAATCAACAATTCTTTGGCAAGTAGTCGTGTAATAAGATGGATATTGTAGACATTATCGCAAAAATAAAGCCGTTCAGGGTGAACCTTGCCTGGGCTTATTCTGTGATAATGACTGTACGTTATCTCTTACTGTACTTAATTTTTCCATTTCACACTGTGTACTCTTTCTGTATGCCATGTTTCAAAAGCACCATCCATCTTTTCTCCTGTACATTTGATGTTTCAGTGCATGAATCCTTCAGGTAATTTTCCGCATCTTTTTTTTCGCTCTGTGTAGAGGTGCAGTGTGATGTGCGATGGGTGACCCTGTCCAGCGGCAGCTCTCTGGTCTGTCTCTGGCTGAGTGGGAGTCATCTCTTTCTCCACCACCAGGAGGCGCTACAGAGCACAATGTCTCCCACAGTGAGGACAGGAGCCCCAGAACAGGAGGCCTTTGCCTGCAGCCTTGCTGAGGTGATCTCCATGAGTACTTAATCTAGAAGACAGGCTTTATAAAGCTCACTTCTTAAGCAACTACTTTTTTCTCCTTCAGGCAATTCGGTCAGATCCTTTACATTCTTCTGTGGACCTGGAGCAGTCCGGAGCATGTGAGGGTTATTTTGAGGAAAACTACCGCCCTCTGCGCTCTATTGGAAAGGGAGCCTTCGGCTTTGTCTGGCTCGCTTCAAGACGGATATGTGGACAGGAAGTCAGTGACACTCTTTCTGCGCTCGCTGCTGTCCATGCACTCGTATTTATCCGGTTGAGAGATAATAACCTGATAATGTTGACGTCAGTTGTTCAAACCTTAGACAGGGTTCTTAAAAGAGGATGTTTACACACTGAGTTAGTGTCATTGCTGTAGGGTCCATTCAATCTTTTATGGACAATTATATGAGCTGCTGAAGAGATGAATTTATTATCACTCACTTCAATTTCAGGTGGTTGTGAAATTCATTAGGAAAAGTGCGGTGGTGAGTGAATGCTGGGTGGATGATCCTGATCTGGGCCGGATCAGTCAGGAAGTGGCCATACTGGTTCGTTTGCAACATCCCAATATTGTGAAGGTACACTCAGAGAACTGTTTGACTACATATTAAATATTTAGTGTGTGTATGTATATGTGTGTATATATATATATATATATATAAACACCTTTCGCTTAATTATTTTTTTGTTTAGTGCACAGATGCATTAAGCTGATCAAAATTGATTGTAGAATGACATTTATAATGTTATAAAAGATTTCTATTTTACATAAATGAACATTCAATTCATCAAAGAATCCTGAGAAAATGCAATCGTTATTTTTGCATGTTCACTGTGGTTGACGTTAAGTGTCCTAAATTTTTGCTGCAGGTGCTGGAGGTGTTTGAGAATGAGAGATTCTTCCAAATGGTTATGCAGAAACACGGGGATGGACTAGACCTGTTTGAGTTTATCGATATGCAGCCTAGACTGGACGAGCCTCTTGCCAGCTACATCTTCAGACAGGTGAGGAACAGGCTATGAGAACTAGCATGTGTCGGTAGCCAGTAGTCCTATAATATTCTGATATGAGTGAAGTTTTATTGAATATTTCTTTCACTTTTACCTGATGTTTCTGTATGTGTCTGTACGCAGTTGGTAGACGCAGTGAGTTACCTGCGGGGCAAAGGAGTGCTTCACAGGGACATAAAGGATGAAAATATCATCATAAACTCCAACTTTCATATCCAGCTGATCGACTTTGGCTCAGCTGCCCTGCTGGAACCCGGAAAGCTTTTCTACGTCTTCTGTGGCACTCTGGAGTACTGCTCACCAGAGGTGCTTCAGGGAAACCCGTACGTACTGAAACAACACACAGCCCGTCTCAGTTCCATCTGTATGTCTTAGCTTGATAAGGATAGAATAGAGGATAGGATCAGGTAACACCTGGGATATGTAAGGGTAACGCATGGGTTATTTATTCATGTCTATAAAAAGAGCCACAGATTCACAGGATAACTGATATCACTACAATGCCCCTTAAAGGGGAACTTGGCAACTATTTCAACTTAATAAACCCGTTTCTAAATCATTTGGATGGTTAAAGCTACACTGTGTAACTCTTTTAGTTTATTCTTAGCTAAAAACACTTAGTTCTTTCAAAAATATATGTGCTCATTAATGTATATTTACTTCGTTCATGTAATAAAGTATTCTCGTGAGTGTATAATATGCCATTGAAAATACATACGGGTAAGGGGTTCTAATGTCGGTCGCCATGTTGCCCCTCCATCTTGAAAGTACATTAGCCAAAGAGGGACATACCTGTTAATTTAAGCTTCGCTTTTCGCGTTTACGTTTGGGTTAACACTCATGGGCGAGGTCGAACTGGAAGCCATGTTCATCTTGGACTAGATTAACTGTAGGAGTTAAAACAAAATCGGAATTGAGAGGATCAGAAACTAATATACACTTGATGGTCATATACCTTTTCACCGCTAGATGGAGGTAAAAATCACACAGTGTAGCTTTAAATAACGTGTTCTGACGAGAATGGTGATTTTCCCCGCTCCCCCCTGCATTCCCAGGTGGAAAACCAACCTTGCAACATAGGAACTAACGTCCTGGTAAGTTAAAAATTTGAAGTCTCGTGAGAAGCGAGAACGAGCGAGAAACGCAAACTGTTTTACGGCAATTCAAAATTAACACACGCCATAGATAAAGTTAGCTGACTCGATAATAACAAATGCACATGGGCAGCAGTAGAAAGGGGCAGGAGGTAGCCAGAAGTGAGTTTTTTTTTTTTTACGACAGTGTTGTGAAATATACGCCGCACAGCTGTAGGGGGAGCTCTTTGAGAAGATAGTTTGGAACTTGAGTTTGTCCAGAATGAGAATAGAATCTTGCATAAATGTGAATGTCCACTCATCTGTGCTTGCATTATAAGGTGAAATATGAGACTGCAAGTTCCATATTTCCTTGTGGTGTTCTTTGATGCATTTAGATACGAGGGTCCAGAGCTGGAGATGTGGTCTCTAGGAGTGCTCTTATACACCTTACTGTTCAGTGAAAACCCATTCTGCAGTGTGGAAGAAACCCTGCAGGCCCGACTCAACCCTCCATGCCAGATTTCTACAGGTTTGAAGATCTGAGCAAAAAGAATCGAGTTGAGATGTGACAAATTCTGCAAATTGTGGCTTTATTACTGTACATCTTGTTGCTTTGTTCTTGTTTTAGAGTTGCATGTACTGTTGGCTGGTCTTTTGCACCCAGTCGTTGATCAGAGAATGACTCTAGAGGAGCTCTTGGAATCACAGTGGATACAGCAACCCATAAATCTAGCAGAGTACTCGTGGGGAGAGGTCTTTCCCACCAGCAACGGTATTGGTTTTAGTTTATTTTTATATTGTGGCCTTTTATGCTACCAAAAAGATAATATTCAGCTCAGTCAAACATATTTTATTTAAAATCCAATGCCGCAGGTTTCATACAAAATACAATTTTATCTCAGAATCCACAGAGCATGTGGACTCCAACTCGTCATGTGTGCACCGAGCAGACATCCTCTACCTGGACCCCGAAAACGACCTTGATGACACTCCTTTAGAAGATGAAGATGAGGAGGAGGATGAGGAGCAGAGGAGAACTATGGCGGCTCTGCAGTCCGAGCTGCTGAAATACCTCACAGACGAGTGAGGAAATGTTGTGAAAGAAACACTAATGCGTTCTGGCCAACTAATTATGACATTACATCTAATGTCACCATGAACACTAATGCACAATCTCTGCAGAACTCTCCGTCCACCTGCTGCTGTCCTTCTTGATGATGCCAGTCCGTCCAAAGAGCAAAAGGAAAGTGTGACTGGGAATGGAAGCAATCTGTGTTGCTAAGAAACAGTTTTATCTCTGTGTTTGGTGAAGGAACAGGAGTGTTTTTATCAAACGTGTTGTGTATTTCACCTTTCTTAGAGGTTTAAAACATTTTATTCTGAGATGTAGAAAGTTCTTGCTGTTTGTTTTAATGGCGTTGAGCACAAGGATTGTCTTATTAAAACATGTAGCACATGCCCTAGACCTGGATGAGGGTTACCCGAGCTTTAAGATATGCATTATTTGGCCTTCAGAGTTTTTAAAATATTTTTAGGTTGATTTTTTTTTTTTATCCTTTTAAATAATGAACATATTAATTAATTTTAACATTGCACTATTTATCTTGTGAATAAATTATTGGTATAATTTCTGTTTGCTTTCACGGTCTGTTATTTGTTTTATTTCAAATTGCTCACAGGCTTTGTAAAGCCTCTATGCAATGTTACTGTCACAGGAATTCCTAAATAAAAATGATTGCAGTTTATAATAACGTCTTCTGTTGAAATAATATCCGGAACTTTTGAGCTCTGGCTGTTGCAGCGCGGATGTATTTTGACGCGGCACAGATATGGGAACGCATGTTTGCAGAAAACAGGTGAGGACGAAAGAAGTTTTACACATTATTATGGAATTAGACAAATTTAATTGAATGTTCAACTGCTACTAAGAAACTGTCGCGATGCAGCCAACTTTATCTTTGTGTCATACAGAGTCCGAGAACCAGAACAACTGATGAATCTGATTATACAAATGGTTTAATGGCGTATTTAATATTATAACCGTTTGTGACTGCTAGGAAATATTTATACTAACACAACGTCACAAAAACTGAAAAATAGTTTAGCACGAAACGTCTGCCTCGATGATTAGAAGTGCAAGGTCAGTCACAATCATTCATACATTTAAAAATTCTCCATTCTTTTA
Organism: Cyprinella venusta; assembly: GCA_038021265.1. Lineage (NCBI taxonomy): Eukaryota > Metazoa > Chordata > Actinopteri > Cypriniformes > Leuciscidae > Cyprinella > Cyprinella venusta. The sequence continues at coordinate 15,734,604 of CM075870.1, read as the reverse complement.
GCTTAATCTGGTTAAAAATAATGTATAGCCCCTCAACAGTTTACATCCCAGCAAACACACACACAAAAAAGGGGCTAAAGTAAAGTTAATTACATGTTTGAGCTTTTTTACCTGAAAGCAATTTCTGTTTGGTCTCAAAATGTACACCAGTAATATTTTTTCCTGGGCATGTTTATAAAAGCTTCTTAAATGTCTGTGAAACCAGGCCTCAGACTTATTGTCCAAAAACTATTTACTGTATTGAACAGCATTTGCTTCCTCTCTCTGTGTCCTAGATGGTGCAATGGATGTGGAGATGGCGTGTTTGTCCTGTGGCTGCGAGCAGAGGTCATATGCCGATCTGCACCACACCAGAGCCCCTTCACGTGAATCCATCCCGCACCGGTCAGGTCACCCACAGTCATGTGACCCAGCTCACTCTCTCCTCTTTGCTTGAAATGGGCTTCTCAGAAACTCAAGCCGAGGAGATGCATGAAGGTGCAACGAAGAGCCGTGGAAAACATGTTCCGTCTGTTCTGACGACACTGTTGCTCCTGGGATTAAATCCCTCCAGTATCCTGAAAATAATGCAAAAGTGTCCAGAGGTATATTCAGTTAAAGGTGCAGACCTACAGCAGCGCATCAATCATCTGAGGAAGATGGGATTTTTAGAAGGTGATGCATCTTTTCTGGTTGGAAATTACACTTCAAAGGTGTTTGTCCTGTGCGTATCTATCTATCTATCTATCTATCTATCTATCTATCTATCTATCTATCTATCTATCTATCTATCTATCTATCTATCTATCTATCTATCGTCGATCTATCGATCTGTTTGTCTGTCTAAGATACATAGATAGAATAAAAGTATTAATTTAAATCTATATCTATCGATCGATCGATAGATATAGATTTACATTAATACTTTTGTTCAGCATTATATTATGGAATATATACTATGGAAGTCATATATATACTACTAATATATACTATGGAAGTCAATGAGACCAGAAACTGTCTGGTTACTGATATTCTTCTAAATATCAGAAAAAACGGCTGACTACATCTGAAAATGGTAAAACTCAACTGTTTAACTCTGGGGGAGTTGTAAAATGAGCCTATTCCTAAAAAAGTGGAGTATCCCTTTAAAATAAAATATAAACTTGATTAATTAATTCAACTATGATTTATTTGTGTCGAACAGCTTATGATACATATTGTTCCAAAGCATTTTAAACCTTAAACCTATGTACATCACAAGTAAGGAGAGAAGATAATTAGTTAGTTCTCTCAAAATTAAACGCTAATTTCTAATTTTAATAAAGCTAATTTTTTTGGCATTCTATGCCTTTATTGTGACAGGAAAGTATAGACAATCAACAGTTCAACGGGAATGGTCCATGAGCCAGGACTCAAACTGGAGTTGCCTGCATGTCAGAGCGTTGCCCACAAGACTATTGTCTCTGACTGTTTTTTTGTTTTGTATTTCTCATTGTTAAAATACATTTTGTTATAATAAAAAATTGAATGGGCTACTTCATTGACCCCAGTTTGAAAGCCAGTCAAGTTGAAATAGTATAGTATAGTAGCTCTTCTTGTGGGCTTTCTAGTTGAGCTGTTTATTTTATTGTCTTTTAACTGTGACGTAAATGTCTGTGTGGTTTTGTATGGTTGTTTTTTGTCTCCATTCTTGTACAGCACTTTGTTCAACGACCTGTTGTGTAAAAGTGCTTAATAAATAACATAAATGAAATGAAATCTGTCCACAGGCAGTCTGCAGAGGATGATCAGTCGCTACCCCAAGATCATGGTCCTACCTATCAAGAGGGTAAACATGGTGTCCCGATTGCTCAAAGAAAAATGCCTCTTCACCGTCCAACAGGTCACAGACATCCTCAGAGACTCACCGGAGGTTTTAGAGGAGGATTTGGTCCAGCTGGAGTACAAATTTCAGGTACAAATTGTCCCTTGCTCTGATTACATAGTACATAATAGGTTTTCTCGTGAGTTTGGGTTCACAGTGCAGTGTTTCTTTTACAGTAGTTGCAAACTGACTCACACCTTGTCCCCCCAGTATGCCTATTTCCGTATGGGTGTGCGGCAAGCAGAGATGTTGAAGGCGAAGTTGTTCCGGATGTCTCTGTCCGAGCTGCGGTGTCGTCACTGTTTTCTGGAGCGGAGGGGACTGTACCAGACGCCAGACAAGAAGGGCCAAACACTCATCGTCAACCCCCCGCTCAACGACGTCCTCTGCGTCTCAGAGGAAACCTACCTGACGCAGGTCGCCATGGCAACTGTAGAGGAGTTCCATGTTTTTCGCAAACTGATGACGAGAGAGCAGGAGGAAGAAGTGAGGGAGGACGAGTACAGCAGTGATGAGGACGAGGAGTTAGGGGAGGATATAGAAGATGAAGATGATGATGACGGCCAGCACAGGAGGAAGCATCACTGGAACACTGGTTACAAGAAGGACAGAAGATGAGGCGTTTTATATAAAAATAAATCAAAATGAATAAACCTTTTCATTCAGCAAAATTCACCAATGTTTTTTTCTTTATGACTAATACGTGATAGTATCAGTTTTGCATAAACAATGCAAATAGTAATACTAAACCTCATTTGTTTACGGACAGGTGGCCATGCCAACATTTTTGTCAATTATTTGTTTGTTTAACCCTCCTCGTCTCATTTATTGCTTTATAAGCTTTTAGCTCCGGATATGAGGTGCATAGTAGTGTCGTGGGACATTGAGGTAATAACGGTGTTAGTGTTAGTTTATCTGAACGGCCTGTCATGGGGAGGGTCAGCACAATTTACACCAAATGCTGAGTAACCATAGAGAGCTTAAAGAGCGTTAGTGCCGTGCGATGGTTTACGGATCTGTGCGCATCAGTGGAACGCCTGCTCTCTGATAACAAGGACAGAGTCGGGAGGTATTGATCTGGGGCGACATTAGTCTAATGGAGGTCTGGATGGAAGCAGAGGTTACTTCACGTGGATGAGTGGAACAGGTACGTGAGTCATTTTAACAGTTAATCGATTGTTAGTCGATACAACCATATTTCATTCTTCCTCTGCGAACTGTTTGTCTAACAAACAAAGTGTTTTGTGGATCAGGAATAGTACAGGAACTCTGCCATGTCACAATGTTTGGTGTGTTATTAGAGATAAGAGCTTCTAGCATAAAATAAACACATTTGCATAGATTTGGTTTGCTTGAAACTCATATGAACATTTAGGCATTGTGGCTGACAATTTCAGATGAAACTGTAATTAGGTTTATAAGGCTGATTCAGTTTCACTCAAAAGTATGTTTGTATATATTTCAAACTGTTATCATTATTAACCCTTTTATTGGTGTCTTAATGTTTTCATGAAAAGATGGACTCTCACCCATTTTCTGCATTTCTTTCTCTTTTTTTAAAAAATGCAGTGTTATCAGGAATATGTAAGAAAATCGAATTAACTTTTTCTAATTAGAGGTATATTGTTTGGAATATTCTGTTCATCATTCAGGTCCATTTACTGGAGACTGGAATAAGATTCTTTGAAATTCATAGAAATTACAATGATTTACAAAAAAAAAATGACTTATGTTTGTCAAATTTTGTATTGGGAGAAAAACATTGTTTCATTTTAGTTTTTTATGATTAATGTAACATTTATCCATTATTTTTGGAGAAACTACAAACTGGAAGATTAATACACTTCTGGGCTTCGCGGTCTATGCGACCCCAACAATTGATTGAGTAATTGTACAAAACAATTTTTTTTTTTATAAATATACATACAAATAATATATCATTTTTGTTTACTTCTCATCTATTCATTAATGCTGTGTTTTTGGAGATATAAAGTACTTTTGTATCCATATACCACACAATTCTTCAACTACACTATTAGCTTTAGCATTAGCATATGAAATGTTATTTTTTTTTAGATACATTGCATTTATGCTCTAGTACTAGGCCTTCATTTCTGTGTAAAAATTTTCAGATTTATGCCAGATTTTTTTTGACACATGAAGAAAATATATTTAGTTTTTTTTTTTTTTTTTTCACATTTCCCATTCATTTCAATGTGGGGTCATATTGACCCCGAAGACCAGAAGTGTAAACATTTTTTTTTACATACCTTCAGAACAACCGAATCAAGCCCAGTTTTTTGTGTGTATAGATAGATAATGTATGAAAAGTCACAAAATCTTATTCCACTGAGATGAAGGGAACCTTGGGGTCGTATAGACACCATTTGGATGACATTGACTTCCATTGTAATGTAAAAAATAAATCAAAATAGCTTTTTTTATGTTCCACAGAAGAAAGAAGTCACTCCTGTTTGGAACAACATGACAAGTAACAGAGTTTTCACTCTTGGGTGAACTATCCTTTTAAAGTCCACCAGAAATCGGGAAGATAGTTCCAATAAGATTAAGATAAATTGCCTGTAATATTAGGATAGACATTCTTATTCTAGAGCTTTTGACTGGGCAGTGTATTTGCAGGATGCGTTTTGAATATTTCTTGTATTGTCTTTACTTCTGGTTTACAAAAAATGAAACTGAATTTGCATTTGTTTCAAGAACGTTCAATATTTTTGAAGCCTTATCCTACGTTTACAGGTCATACGGTGTGTATGGTGATGTACATAGTTCCGTACTCATGTTTTTTCTGTTTTCTGTAGGTAGAGAAGCTATATGTGCTCCACCGTTCCAGTCTCAGCATACCGTGGAGCAATTGTTCTTCACCCCAAAGCTTTCTCTGAGTAATGAGTCATTGGATTTCAAATATGACTTTCATTGTTAACATCTCTGAGGAGTGGTACAGAACCATGGACACCAGACATATGGATCTGTTCCTCATCCCCACAGTTCTGCTAACCTCGGTCACAATGCTGGTCAACCCCATTCTGTCCATCTGCATACTGTGCTATCCTTCGCTACGCCAAGAGAACCGCTACCTGCTCCTTGCTAACACGCTCTTCGCCGACATGCTTTTCCTCACCATAAACCTTGCGATGGTCTCCTGCAACTCTGTAGGCCTGCACATGCCCTACTCGCTGTGTGAGTTTATGATGGTGAGCATGGTAATGACGTACAGCTGCTCTGTGATCACGGTCACACTGATGGTTGTCGACACATATGTGGCTGTGCGTTGGCCGTTACGTTACAAAGAGATTCTCCCTCCATCTCGGGCCAAGAAGATAATCATGAGCGTATGGGTGATGGTCGCAGTGTGTCCGGTCTCCTTGTTAGTGCTGTTTGAGATGGTGATGGGCAGTAACCAACAGAGCCGTCCAGTGTGTTTGATGCTGATTGCGTTGCACTCGTTGGAGCAAGAAATGAGTGCTGGGGTTCATTTGTATTTCATCATCGCCATCAGCCTCTGCACTGCTCTCATTGTGTACTGTTACATACATCTCTACGTCATCACCAAGACATCTGGGATATGGCGTAGTCGCTATTCCCGGGCGCGTATGACGCTTTTGGCACACACTCTGTTGCTCATCATGTATTTTGTACCGGCATTGGTTTTTGCAATCGAGCTGGCTCTTTTAAAGCGAGAAGCAAAGGTTGATGTGGTGGGAGTGTTGATTAACTTGGTGAATATGTGCATACTGATGTTGTTGCCACGCTGTTGCACTCCTTACCTGTACATATTGCGCTATCGCGAGATTTACGACACTGTCCAGCAGGTGTTGTGGAAGAAGAGACATCAGAGTCAGGGAAGTGCAGCCTAGAAGAGTGGACTTGAAGCTAAAGCAGAGTCAACCTGCAAAATAACTGTATCTGGTTCCTCTGTTTTTGGAGGATTAATTTGCAGAGGAGTGAATTTTCAAGGGATAGTTCACTTTGAAATTAATTTTTGATATGTTTTAGCTTACCTCAAGGACATCCAAGATGTAGTTGTCTGTTTTTCCACAGCATTTTCAATTTTGACATTTTTTGGTCAAACCGTTCTTGTCAGTCATTTTAATGCAGGTCTATGGAGCCCACCTCAAAGTGCATCCACAGAGAAGTCAAAATTAAACATGATTTAATGACTTGTAAATGTAAGTAGTACAAACTGATGGCCTAAGACACGAAACAAGCGGTTTTTGTGAGAAAACAAACAGTATTTATATAGTTTTTACCTCTTGTTAACAGCCGTCGAATTGATCTGAATCAGATGTCCAACTGAACCAAACTAAACCATCTCAAACGTGATGCCGGAAGTGATCGCGTGCGTATGCACGTCACGCATTGTTTACACTGAGATTTCGGAAGTTTTACCTTTCACTAAACATATTTAGATATACGGGAAATCGCAATGGAAGACGATTTCGATATATCTAAATATGTTTAGTGAAAGGTAAAACTTCCGAAATCTCCGTGTAAACAATGCGCGACGTGCATACGCACGCGATCATTCTGGCGTCATGTTGGAGACTGTTCAGTTCGGTTCAGTTGGACATATGATTCAGATCAGTTCGGCGGCTGTTAACAAGAGGTAAAAACTGTATATATACTGTTCGTTTTCTCACACAAACTGCTCGTTTCGTGTCTTAGGCCATCAGTGTGTACTTACTTTTACAAGTCATTAAATCATTTTTAATTTTGACTTCTCTGTGGATGCTCTTTGAGGTGGGCTCCATAGACCTGCATTAAAACAGGGCTATGATTAAAATGACTGACAGACAAGAACGGTTTGACCAAAAAATGTCAAATTTGAAAATGCTGTGGAAACAAAGACACCTACATCTTGGATGCCATTGAGGTAAGCTAAAACATATCAAAAATTAATTTCAAAGTGAACTATAGCTTTAAATAACTCCTGAGCCAGAAAGAGATCTCAAAAGAAACATTTAATGTTTCGTATTAATATTATATTAAAGTATTTTAACTGTTAACATGAAATATCACATATTTAAATCTTTTTCTTTCATTTGTAAACTAAACATTGAATGCTGTTAAATGCACGAATCCCGTTATTCATTATAACAAAACTATATCAAGTGCAACTGGTGGATCTCAATTTCACAAAATGTCCAGATGTCCAGACACAAAATGTCAGATTTTACACCAAAATAAAATAGGTACTTTTTGAGCAATATTTCCCCAAATTTTCATCGTCGTCAAGTGGAAACAAAACTCAGTATGTATATTTGTGTGAGTGTGTACAGGATAATCATAATGACAATAAGTTTGTTTTGCATGCCATTCTCATTTGTAAACAAAACAGGCTTGGATGTTTTCATGCAAATTATCTCTCTCTTTTTAAGGACATCTCTTGACAGTTTTTTGTGAGATTCTCGCAGCAATATACTGTATGTTATAATTCATGACCACAATATTGATTCAAACTCTTGTAAGTACTGGTCGATAGTGCTGTTTTGTTCTCTTAAGATAAATAAATTTACATTACAGGATTTTTACATGATTGTGTCTTTCTCCAATTTCCTATATGCATTCAATGTTTAACCTGAGGCACTTAGTCCTCCAAGTTAAACAATCAGTCCAAGAATAACAGGGTAAATGTTACGCAATAGTCCTGATTCTAGGAAGACATATCAATATTTATGCCTTGGTGCAAAATCCCAGTCTCATTCTGATCCTTTTAGCTGTGAAGTGATATTTACCCGTTTCTCTGTCTCCACGGAAACCATCTACAAGCCTGTCTGTGACAGACCTGTCCCCTAAATCACTTACACAGTCAGCGAGAAGAGAGGAGGAGAGACCAATTTACCTGTCCGTCGCTCTTTGTACCTTGGATTGGACGCGCAAACAAGTGCCAAGAGATGGAAACTCTGATGGAGGGAAAGTCTAAGCTTTTCTACCTAGCTGAGGAAGACATTTTTATATCTCTGCTTTGTTCATTTGGCAATTGGTACAACAGGTCTGGTCGAGCTGAGCTTCACAGACGTTCCTCGAATGTTTCCAACTCTTCTGAGAGCCAAGCGGAGATGTTTGCGCACGAGTGGCATGGATTCATCCCTCCCTGCCACATGAAAGTGCTTGAGATGTGCCCCATTTTGGCCTTCCTGGCCATTCTGTTGACCACTCCGGTTCTTCTAATGCGTATCCTGTCCCGCGTTGACTTGCGGCAGCAGACACGTTTCCTCCTTCTGGCCAATCTTCTTTTCAGCGACCTACTCTTTGTTTGCATGACTATTCTAGGTGCCTGCATCAACTTATCGGGTGTGTTGATGACAGAGTGGCCGTGTGCCATGTTGCTCTTCCTATCCGCGGTATTGTACAGTTCTGGTGTACTAAGTATTACAGCAATGGTGATGGACACCTGCTTTGCTGTAATAGCACCCCTTCGCTACCTGGCAGTGTGGCCCGTGTCGCGAACCTACGGAGCAGTTGCTGCCATCTGGGCCGTCTCAGTCTTTTTCCCCGCGGCAGCTGTTGGCATGTTTTTGTGGTACCATAGTACGGCCCCCTGCGCCCTCCACATCTGCTCCCTGCCTTTGCTGATGGTTTTGACTGTTAGCCACTTTCGCCCACTCTATGTCTCAATGTTGCTGACAGTCACCGGTATCATTTTCATCCTCCTCCTGGTGTTGTCTGGTTACCTCATCCTCTACTTTTATACACGTAATTCGGGTGTGTGGAAGGGCCAAGCCTCGTCCCGCGCTAAAGGAACATTTCTCATCCATTATCTCCACCTGTTCCTGGCTTTCTGTCCCCTGCTGGTTTTGGAGATCGAGCTGATGCTTTTCCACAATAGTGCGACTCTGGACCTCAGAGCAAACCTGTGGATGTCCCTGGTTGTGTGTAACGTCTTACTCATCCTACCCAAAGCCTTAGCTCCGTACCTGTATGGGCTTCGATATAGAGAACTGTGTGGCGTGCTGTTCCAGTTCTTTCGGCTGAATAGGCCAAGAACTATCACACCTGTGCTATAAAGATGCTCATTTTACCTGAGAAAAAGACATTTGAAAGCATGTTGTTGAGCTTTTAATCAACGCATTCAGTTAACCTTACATTTGATAGCTCTAATGATGCTCAACTGTGGTTTTGTTCACAAGAGGAAAGTAATATGAAATGCCTGAGAATGTGTGTGAATATTCAAAAAGTTGTAGTTTATTTTGGTGTTGTTATATTACTTATGGTATTTACACAATGCATTTTGTTACTAAAACGTTTTATTTCTAGACCAGCATCAATAAAAAAAAAAACCCTACAAAGTAATTTCCCAGCCTTCATTTGCTTTGCTTTGTTCAGTCTTACACGCATCATAAGGATAAAGCCTAATTCATAGTACCCTATGACATCGCCTGTCGGAAAAACCCAGCTAGCTAGTTGATACAAGAAGTGTAAGACTAAGGTTTGAAAATCGCTAATTTTGTTTTATTTTTGCAGCTGTTGCTGAATCCAAGTTGCTATATTTTATTACAGTGGGTGACTGTGTAATAGTTCGACTGAAAGGTTGTGTAAACCATTTTGTTAAGGGCGACTAAACCGGGCAACTGTTAGCAAATGGTTATTATTCGTAGGGTTATTTGAAAGCTACTGAAAATGAATAAATAACACTTACCAGAGAAGTTTAAGTGTTAAAACATTGCGCACTTTCTCTCTCGTGTTAGTCTGAAAATTAACTTTGATGAACTTCACAAATGTGCTGCTGCAGCAAACAGCAAAATTCGATTCAGGTTCTAATGGAAATTAATCCAAGAATACATTAATCAATATTATTGCGATAAGTATAATACATTTTTGTAACATAATGTACTGTGGGACGTGTTATCGTCGAACATAAAACACATTCACCACAATAAAACAACCACAAGATGGCGGTATATTGATACAGTTTTTTTTCTAAAGGATGATTTCTCCTTGTTATGCAGGCGAGTTTTGTCTATATAGGATATTAGGCTACACTAAAGTGTTTTCCCGTTTTATCCAGTGAACTAAGGTTACCTGTTTTAGTTTTTCATCAAGTAGGCTACAGTTACAGAAAGAAACGAACGCAATATCAACATCAGCCTTTTAAAAAACGATGTAATGTATACAAGGGATTACAAGGCAAGGGAGACATGATAACTAAATCTATTGAATCTAAATAATTTGTTTTTGTAGTACAAAATAATATTTATAATAACGTCAAACAACACTATGGGCTTTGCTAGACTTGATATATTTTGCCGTGACAACAACATGACATATACTGTCTATCACGTTTTTGTTTGCAAACAACGGCCAGCCACATGGAAATTCTCCCGCAAGGAATTCTGGGATATGATGTTCTTTTGCTGGATTGAACAGGGTTTGAAGGACTGGTGGTACGATAGTGATATGCCACTAGAACTACATTTCCCTATCCACACCCTGCAGAACAGCTGACACAACAGAAGACTATAGCTGTGTGTACTTTCTTTGTGCCAGAATACGCAGAGAGCTATTATGAGACGGACGTTAACAAAGAAATCTTCACAGTGACAGCAAGTGCTCATGCTTATGGAGCTATTTTTCAGAAACAAACCGGATTTGTTTGATCGCATTTACTTTTAAGGACCTCTACTCTTTGCTATATACTTTGCTATATAGTTTTTGATGTTTTCCAGAAAGTTGGTCTCTTGGGGATAAGGTGAGAAAAATATTGCTGAATAACTTTTCTGAACAACTTTTATGATTGAGAGATTATGTCAGTATCATGCGATATGATGTCACTCAGTCAGTATAATGCGATTTGATAAATGCGTTAACGTGCTTTTTAAAGATTCGGTGGTTGTTTATGGCGAGTTAACAAACAATGATTTATTCAGTATATATTCTGTAGTATTAAATGCCACTTATTCAGAATCTGCATGAAAATATTGAAAGCCCTGGTCGACTATCTTGGACAAGCAACAAAATAGTTATACCAGGATGGTTATTTGGAACATAATATCTGGTCGACTTGCTTGTACCCTGCCTTTCTAGCCTTTTATAGAGTACAATCACACATAATGGATCTCATTTCTATGAAGTCATCATTTCAGTCCACATGGGGCATGTTTAGCTGTAGGGGAAATATTGAGCAACCGTCCATGTTCCCTTTATTTCTACTTCCACAACAAAACAAACCTGAGTGACTTGGTTGGAAAAAAAGATTGCGCAAATTCACTCACACGCGCTCGCTCACGTTCTCTCCGCACAAAGAATCAGTTGTCCCTTTATATCAGTATATTGCCTTTTGAGGAATAATTTGTTTAGTTTTTACTGCTCACTTGACAAATTTCAGTGTGCTCTAGTTACATTCAAAGATATTTATGAACTCAATCACTTTGTGCAATAGTTTGCTGTACATGGTTGTCATGGCCCTTGTGACAGATTATAACACTTATAATACCACTGTAATTACAATAACAGTTATTTGAACATTTTACTTTAATAATAACCCTTAACGATATTTAATAATTAATAACTTGGTTTGGCAACAAAAATATATGAAAATATATGCACGGTTTCACAGACAAGGCTTAGATTAAGCCAAAATTAGGCCTTAGTTCAATTGGCTTTATGCACAGCTGCACTACTTCCTGAACTTAAGCCAGCTCCTTGGTTCCTGTCTGCCATTATTGGCCAAATTGATTAATGCAGGTGTGTCTGATTATTGTTGCCGTGACTACTGAGGTCAGGCACACCTGAATTAATCAATTTTTCCAATAATGGCAGACAGGAAACAAGGAGCTGGCTTAAGTTCAGGAAGTAGTGCAGCTGTGCATAAAGCCAATTGAACTAAGGCCTAATTTTGGCTTAATCATTAAAAGGACATTAAAAGTAGCTTTTATAAACATGCTTTAGAAAAATACGTTACTGGTGTGCATCTTGAGACCAAGTTGTTAAAACTGCTCAATGCATTTTAGTGTAGGACTAGGCTTAAAAGTCTTGTCTGTGATACTGGGGTTTATGGCTAATATTAACAAATAATGATAGATTTGCAAAATAATTGTTACTTTTAAAATTCTCTTGAGCATGAGCTTGACCTTTAGCCTCAGCATCAGGGTCAAAAATTCACTTTGAAAGTGTGAGTCTGGCTATATTCTGTATGAAATGAATAATACAAGAGGTCAATAATAAATGGATGCAGTAGTTTCTTTCTCAGTAAGTGACAACAACAAACACATTTGAACCAGGTCTGTGGATTTACTTTAAAATTACAGACTGTTATGATGTAGCAGGGGTACCACTCTCAAGAAGACTGAATACCACTTATAGTGTTTGTTGATTGTCACTGCTGTTCCTCTACAGGTGTTGATGCTTGCTGATCGTTTTTTCCTGCAGACATTGATAGTGATTGTTAATTGTTGAAGGGCTCCTGTCGGATACAATCATGGTGCTCATTTTGAGTCGGCGTCTGAATCATGGGAACTCTGGTGGCGTGCCTGAATCGCCAGCAATCAAGCGTAAAATCTTTGAGATGGAGTCTAAGACCCTGAGCGAAGTGTTCAACTTCTCATCCGGTTCCTCTCACTCTGAGAGCGTCCTCCAGGTCTTCAACGAATTCCGTGACAGCCGCCTCTTCACGGACGTGATCATCAGTGTCCAGGGGCGCCAGTTCCCCTGTCACCGCGCCGTGCTGTCGGCCTGCAGCAGCTACTTCCGTGCCATGTTCTGCAACGACCACAAGGAGAGCCACGAGATGCTGGTGGAGATCAACGGCATCCAGGCGGACGCTATGGACACGTTCCTGCAGTACGTTTACACCGGACATGCCTGCATCACCACACACAACGTCCAGTTCCTCTTCGAGACCTCCAGCCTCTTCCAGATCACCACTCTGCGGGATGCTTGCGCAAAATTCCTGGAGGAGCAGCTGGACCCCTGCAACTGCCTCGGCATCCAGCGCTTCGCAGATGCCCACTCTCTCAAACAGCTGGCCAGTCGTTGCCGTGCTTTCGCCTTGCTGAATTTTCCAGAGGTGGCTCAGCATGAGGAGTTTCTAGACCTCCACAAGGATGAGCTGGAGGAATACTTGGCCAGCGACGAACTGTCCATTGGCAAGGAGGAGGTGGTGTTTGAGGCGGTCATGCATTGGGTCTACCACGCCGTGGAGTATCGCAGGCCCATGCTGAAAGATCTGCTGCAACATGTCCGACTGCCTCTGCTTCACCCCAACTATTTTGTCCAGACGGTGAGTGGCACATTCAAATCCATTTGGACAGGTGGACATTATTATTATTATTATTTTTAGTTCAACAAATCCAGACATGTTCTACTTGGATGTTTATAGAGTGCTACAGTGTTGTTGTATTTTTATAGGCCAACCTGGAAGCTAGCATCAACCTGGTTCACTTGACAAATGTCCCAAGCCACCTCTGTAGTCCAACTTTTTTCAAGACAAGTAAAATAAATGTCAGTATACCTTGAACTTGTGTTAACCACAGACCTTATTTGAGGCATTTAACAAAATCATAAGTGCTCGATTGAACCATGAGTGCTAAAATTCTATTATTTCAGGGTTTTGACCTACAAAAACAATTCTTTGGGTTTAGTATATGGTCCTAAAAGTACGAAACTAGATAAAGCAAGGACTTGAGATTTGGCTATTTGTTGAGTTTCGCTTCAATTCAAAACACACTTAAATCAACCAGCTAATCAAGATCCTGGAGTTCGCTAGAAAAGTATCAGCAGGTGTGTTGAACTAGTCAGTTCAAGCTTTCTTTATTGTCATAATGGAACAAGATTAGCTGGACTCTGTAGGAAAGCAGATATGAGGAAACGGGTTTGAAGTCAAGTAATAAGATTGTGGTCATTTCTCCGCTGCAGGTGGAAGGTGATAAACTCATCCAGAACGCTCCAGAATGTTACCAACTGCTGCATGAAGCACGTCGCTACCATGTACTTGGCAATGAGATGATGTCACCACGTACAAGACCCCGCAGGTAAAAAAAAAAAAATTGGTCAATGTCAGATCACATTGACAGCATCTCCTTTAGTTTTTTCTTCTTGTGAAGGAATAAAATAACATGCATTTTACAGAGAAATTGAAACCCCTGAACACTGAAACCACTGTTAACACCAGTTAACTCAATGACATTGCCAAATAAAAATGCACTCATGTTGCCTCAAAGTTCACGTTTTACTGGAAAATCCACTGAAGCTGAAAGTATTGAAGGTACTTGATTCTGTTTGAAATAGGAAGTTATTATAAACGTTGACTGTTTAGTTATTCATTTTCTTTATCATTATTGCTTATTCTTTTTGATTTTGAACGACCCCCTTAAACCCAAAGTTTACTTCAGTTTGATGCGCTTTTTGCGTTTAACCTCGACTTTGAAACAATACGCTGATTTCACGCTGCCGCCATTTTGAAATCGGTGGGAAGAAAACCGGAATTGTCGCCTTTAATTATAGGAGAGTCGCGAATGCGATGGCATATTGTTGGGATTAATCTAGAAATTAGTTATTCTAAAAATGTACACATTTCTTTCATACTGTAGACTTTATACATTGAAATTTAATTATAAATACAATTTTTTTTAATGTATAATTCAGAACGTAAAAAAAAGAAGCAGGAACGAACTATATTCATATCCTATATTGGATATTAACATCCAATAGTTTAAATCGCGGCTTCAGGTTGGTAGTCCAAGCCATCGTTGTCTATCTGTACTTTCGGGTTCTTCCTACCGGAGCCTCGCTTTCCATTTCATAATGGCGGCTGCGTGAAATCAGCGTATTTGCCTGGGCCAGTGTTGCCATTTAATAAGTAAAAATATGATTGGACCTAAAAAAATCATTTACTTGCATTGCACTAAAAACACACTGTGTCTTTGACTTTAGCATGGCCGGCACCACTCACGGTTTTCTTCAAGAGAGCAAATGTAATCAATTTCTACACTTACTCGATTAATCATGAGTGACGAGGACATTAGGTACTTTGTTGTTTTAGAAAGAATCCATCTAAGGGCTCGGCATTAATTTAAGAAAAGTCTTTGTTTAGTGGCAGCATGTCTTATTTTGGAGGGAGTATTTATTTAGGGAAATATCTGTTTGGAGGAAGTTTCTGTATTTTTAGTTGACTATCTGTATAGCAGTCAGATATGGGGAGCTGTAATCTGTACTGGAAGGCAGTATCTTAATATGGGCTTTCTGTATTTAGATTCAGTATCCTAATATGGGGTCTGTATCTGTATTTAGAAGCCGTATCTGTGTTCTGGTTGTTATCTGTGTTTGGAGGTAGGATCTGGCATTGGGTGCTGAAAATGGATTAGCTTGTTTTCAGACATTCCCATCTGCCATAAAACCTCTGTCAAAATCATATTTCAAAGTGATTTGGTGGTTTAAAAATGCACACATTCAGCCTAGAGAAACCACAAATGCAAAACATCCACTGTACAGGACTTAACGCACATAAAAGAGCAGTGAAGGCACTCGATGTTAACGTTGTCGCATAGTGTATTTCAGACGGCTGTTTGTGTGTTTGGTTGGGTGTTATTTTAAAAGGAAAAACACACTTGAAAGTGTCTAGGAAGAGTATTATTTTTCAAATGAATCACTGCAGAAGCTCATTGTACCTTAAGCATTTAATGAAGCTTAACCACATCCTGATGTTGTCATCTCTTTATTCCTCCACTTCAAAGCTCATGCTTATCTGAAGATTGTTTCTATCTCTCTGCAGGTCCACTGGTTTCTCTGAGGTCATTGTGGTGGTGGGTGGCTGTGAGCGAGTGGGGGGGTTCAATCTGCCATACACAGAGTGTTACGACCCTGTGACGGGAGAGTGGACATCTCTTGCTAAACACCCCGAGTACACGAAGTCTGAGTATGCTGTATGCGCCCTCCGCAACGACATTATCGTGTCAGGTGAGACCCTCATATTCCCGCCTCACAAATTGAAAAATATGATATTTGCTGCACTTTTAGTACTGTGTGTCCTGTGCTTGGTCACAGTGACTGATCAGCAAGAGGCTAGTATTGCAGAACCCAAACACACTCTGCATCATCATAATGTACTATATAAATGGAAATTAATATTTCAAAAGACTATTTTAGCCTACATTTCACTACAATATAGGAAAATTAAAATACTTTTGTCCTAATTTCTTCACTTGCAAGAAATAAACCCTTGAGCCCTTATTTAGGAGAAAACACCAGATTGGCATGCTGATCGCGTGAGCAAAGTGCACACTTTTCTTTAACTTTCAAGCACTTTTATTTATTTTATTTATTTATTTATTTGGGTCCCCATTAGCTTCCACAATGTGGTTGCTAGTCTTCCTGGGGCCCATGAAAGTACTGAAACTTATGTACAATTAAAATGCACAAATATAACATACATAAATATAACATTCATATAAACATTACCCCATGAATACATTTATACACATATACACACTCATACAGCATTTGATAATATCAGTACATATAAACAGTCACAAATTAACCAATGTGATACTATTAATTGTAATCTGTTTTAATGTCTTCTTAAAATTATATATGTTTGATATATGCCTTATTTTTAAATCCAATTTATTCCAAGCAGATGACGCTCTAGATAGAACAGTTCTTGCCATACAATTGGACACAAAAGCACTTCACGCCCTACGACCTACACCACTGTTGTTATTTCGTGACGGTCGTCTTTTTGCTAAAAAGAAAGGCACTTAGTGCAAAACTGCAAATGTTCGCTCCGTTATCGAAAATGTAAAAAAAAGAAAATGTCTTCCCCTCGCTTGGACCCCAAGTGCGTATGGCGAAGCGAACTTGCAATGAATACATTTTATCAGACCGGCCCTCGCGGCCTCGAAACACACAGGGGAAACTCCCGACTCTTCCGATTGCCACTCCGCCCCTGCATCCTGACTGGCACCATCCTGGCATGAGCAAGCACCACTCACATGCCCAGAGAATGAGCTTTTAAGGTATCATGCTAGTAAGCAATGTAGCAACTCCCTAAAATTCGCATAGTAACATGTTTTATACCACTTAAGTAACTCCATAGCAACACCCTTTCAACCATACACACCATCCCGGCGTTGTAACAGTGCCTTGTGCATTAGCAAACACCACTCTCATTTTCTTCAAACAATGTAACCTTCTACTTTTAAATGCATTGTTTAGTTGAGCTTCATTTGAACGTTCTGTTAGGGATGGGTTGGACAAATTAGTCCTGGGCTTTCTGTGGTGAGTTCAGGGCTTTTAGCAAATGCCTTGTTTGTGAGGACATTTCTAGAACAGCTGTTTATGATTTGATGAAAATCGGAAACAACAGCTGCCTCTGTGACCAGCTAGTGTGTCAAGGGCTGTTCTCACTGGCAAACTCTAGCGTTCCGTTGGCTCAGAGCTTGGGACATTTTAAACTCTAACTGGCACAGGCAAGGAGCTCCTTAAGGGAGTATTTGTGCCAAAAGTTTCAGAATAATTCCAAGAATGATCTGCAGTGTTTGGCTGCAGGTGTTATTGCTTTACGTCATCCAGTGCGTGAAGGTTGTGTCTATGTAAACAGGTCATGCACTCGAGGAATACATCTAAACTTTTAGGTCATGTGCGTGTTTTTGTTTACACAAGCTTGATGTAATAACCAGGAACTCTGAATTGTGTAATTCTTATCATTCTCCTTCTAGAGCTATTATTTAGTGCTTTAAAAACACAAAGTAGTTTGGAGTGTGACTGATTTCCATGAATTGAACTGTGTTTTTGAGCTCATAATCTCACGTGTCAGGACTCTTCTCTCTCACAGACACACACACACACATACATGATATTTATTGCTGTTCTCGTGTGCACGTGCAGTTGGCCGGCCTCCAGTATTAGGTTCAGAGGCCCTTTACTAAATCTGTCCCTCTCATCTGTCAGAAGTCATATCCTACAGGCTTGGTGGTTCAGCTGTCTTTGATAAACATTACTCTTGCAGAACCGGTAATAATTTACAGTTAAGAGCTTTTGCTTTCGGTTTATTTCATATAAAAACTGTCAAAGTGTGTACAAGTGAATAAACTTGAAAAACACTAAAGTAACCTGCAATTTGGGGAGTTTCTATGGTATTAACGTATTAAATTACTTTCCAAATAATCTGTCATTGGAGGCCTTTATTTGCATTTTCTTCAGAAGAGCCTAAAAAAATTACTATCATTCTTACACTCATGTTATTCCAAACCTGTATGACTTTCTTTCTTCTATAAAACTACTTTGGACCCCATAGACTTTCATTTTATGGACAAAAATGTATCTTTTTTTTTAAATACTATATTTTGTGTTTCACAGAAGAAAGAAAAGCATACATGTTTGCAATGGCATAATAATGAGTAAATAATGATATGCTTTCTCGCTTGACATTTGAATGATCTTCTTCCTGTTCACGGTTGCCCATTTTAGAAGGCTAATGAAGAGGGCCGTCACTAAACATAAATCATATGGAGTGGTGCAGGTATGACTTCATGTCATACCTGCACCACTTTATTAAAGGGAAACTTCACCCATTTCCATTAAGCTTTTTATCTTTAGAAACCCAGTCATATTTTTGAATGGTCATGGTTTATTCCCTTATATTACCCTGAGATGGGAGAAATAAGGATTTAAGTGTTTTTCTTCCTGCTTATTATTACGTAAAAATCGTCATTTTGCGCCATAATAAGCATAAGCGTTTTTTTATTTTACTTTGTTTTATTTTCTCAGTCAACAGGGCACAAAATTCAAAAATTATTTTACATTTCGACTACATATATGATCCACTTTCAATAAAGATTAATGTTGAAATGGGTGACATGCTCCTTTAATGACATTGCATAATGCAAATGTACTTATTATACATGTGTAACCAACTCAAGTAAAAGATTCATTTTTTCAGGATTATTGATAAGGGTTAATGCCTGATGAGTTGTCCATTGTTAGGTATTAATGGACGACGGCGAGGCGTGGTTGCCTTCGCCGGAGTCCATTAATAACCAGACAATGGACACCTCCAAGGGCATTAACCCGCTTCTACCATGGTCACTTGCCAAATAACACATTTTTAAAACATTAATTTATATTTTAATTTTTTACAATCGAAATCTAGTTTTTACAAACAATAACTTGGTTTCCCTGGTTACGCCTGACGATTTATTTAGCAACTGGAGATATTTATAGTCCGCTCTGCTCGTAGAAACCTTCATTTTAGCTAACTTACGAGCCAGAAAGTATTTTTTTAATGTAAGTTAGGCTTGTCTAGCCATGAGCATTACACTTTCATTTTTTAAACCTATAAGTAAAACACGCTTATACCATGGTCTGGGTGAATAATTAAAGGGTTAGTTCACCCCAAAATAAAAATTCTGTCAGTAATTACTCTGTCAGTAATAACAAAAGTTATGAAAGACATCGTTAAAATAGTCCGAGTGACTACAGGGGACTCGATCTTAAGTTTATCAAGCGGCGAGAATACTATTTGTGCGCAAAAAATAAATAAATAAAATAAAAACTTTATTCAACTATTCATTTCCTTGTGAAAATGAGATTTCACATAGTGAAACTACGCAAAGCTTCTAGGTTGTACGGAAATTAATAGTTTAAAGTTGAGCCACTGGAGTCACTTGGACTATTTGAACAATGTCTTAACTTTTCTGGGCCGTTTAGTTTCAATTCCTTAAGAAGCCTATGGAGGAGTGATTTGTATTTCGAAGATTACCGAAAGTCTTGCAGTGTTGGAACAACATTAGGGTGTTTGCAATTGCATGTCTGTGATACAATTACGTGTGTAGACCAGGTCCAGTTGGTTGCCTGACTTGTGAGTTCCCGTGATGATGAGCTGTTTGAGATCGAAGGAGGCTATGAGACAGATGAAGGCTGTAGCATACGGCTTCTCTTGATGAATGTTGAAATCATCAAAGACTACAAGTAGGATGCCATCCTCAGGGAAAGAGGACAGCAGCACATCCAGCTCCTCTACAAAGCTTCCTAGTTGACCTGGAGGTGATCTTTAACTGCAATATGGATCTTAATGGGAGTTGTAAGTGCAATAACATGATATTCAAATGAGATGTTATTGCACAGAGAAGGGAGGGTTGAGTATTTCCAAATGTTAGAAATGAGAAGACCAGTACCCCCACCCCTCCCCAACTGGCGAGAGAAGCATGTAAAGCATGTCTAGCAATGTCTCACTCTGCTAATGAGTAGTTTTACTGTTCACGTGTAGGTTTTGCATCCTGCTTTAAGCAATGTCTGTGACAACGTGAAGTGTCGGCAGGAGACTGGCTCCATCTTAAATGCTGGTTTGTCCGGTCTTCAGTCTGAATGAATTTTACAAAGGCTTGATGTTTTTTTTTTGTCAGGGGATATTTATGACAGAAGAGCAAACTAAAAGGACTGGATCCTGGTTTTATTATATTTACTCATGCAGTATTAGAGGAAATGGCCAACGCATCCTCATTAATTAGACAGAGATTTTGACTCTTCCTTTGTTTACCAGACGGTTGCTCAGCTAGTCCGCTAATGGAGTTTGTGAGCACTGTAGTTCTCACTGTGGTGCTCGTACTTCCTCAAAAACCCCTGCCTTTTCCTTCTTTGAGCTTCCCCTTTCTCCTTTTTTCTGCTGCTTGTTTTTATTATGTTTACTCTTAAATGTATGTGCGCTCAATTATTTAAGCTAAGAAGGCGAAGTCTTATGATAACCGTGTTTCCTGCACCGAAAATAGTTGAAGAAATTTGTTGCCCAGATGCCCATCCAGTGCACCAACTTATCTTGAAGGGACTCTTGAGAGGGAGGCGGTGCCTCATGTGCTATTTGAGAAATTCTGACACCTACATTATCTAAGTCTATGAACAGAATTAAAGTGGAGCGGCCTGCTGCCAGGTCTTTAGCGTGTGTGTGGGAGAGAAGGACTGTCAGAGCTTGGCTCAGACATGCTATTTGGATAACCAGCCATTTGGGTCAGATGTGAAGAAGCCCTCAGCAAGTTTAGATAAACATAGATGACAACAAGAAAGGATGTTCAGATCATAGGGAGCATTTCTGTGAAGCGGGAACACAGGTGAAGCACTGTGGTTTGTATAATTACAGACATTGTGTTTCCTCAAACTGAGAACTAATAACATGTTTTTGGGTTTGCAAAGTTGAAATTCTTGACCACAAAAAAGCTGTAAGTGGTTGATAACTAAACAGTGGCCCCAAAAGGTATTTGGACACTTAAAGGTGCATTGCACAAGTCTCTGAGATTTTTTTTTGCAGAACTATGCCCCCTCTGGCGACAAGCGAAACTGCAAACAGAGGTGTGCACACTCATGGATCACATGCACACTTGCACTTGAGAATCAGCCGCACAAATGTTAAATTACATTCATAATGTCTTCAGAGGTAAAAAAGTTATAAATCTGCAAGTCATTTTAAATATATGAAAGGAAAGGCGTCTCTCCATTTGTTGAAAGCCTTCCCGATGTTGACTCTCGTATTATTCAGACGCCTGGCACTAGACAAACGTTTTATTTTCTTTGTCTTACGTGGAGTTTGCGTTGGGGTTTGGAATAAACTATAAGCTTAATGAACTCTTTGACTCCATCTTCTACTTTTGTCGAGTTGTCTTTGCTGATACGGAGAATGGCGGCAAATACACAAACCTGCCAGACATAGCCAGGCGAGCGTGAACGCGCATGATGTCACGCCTTCTCAAATTCCCTCTTATTTATTTTACTGTACAGGATTATAGACGCAATCGCAGTGATCAGAGAAGGGCTCATTCAGCCCATCAGGCAGTTGTTTAATCATGAAAAACAGGTATTTTTAACATGAAATGGTGAGCAATGCACCTTTAAAGGAATAGTTCACCCAAAAATGAAAGTATTCTCATCATTACTCATTCATACCATCCTTGATGTATATGAGGTTCTGTCTTCAGATAAAAGCAAATGAAAATTTTGAGGAAAACACTCCATCTCTCTGAGTCCATATAATGGCATTGAATGGGTGCTGCTGGTTTGACTCTTGGAAAAACCCATTATAGCATTGTGAAGTTCACAAGAGAAACGGTTGTCCTTCCATGTTACTTCTCGTGCAAACTTCACAACTCGCTTATATCACAACGTCCCTCTCATGAACACTTGTATAACAGTAGACCAGAACTAATGCTTTGTAATTTAAGAAAATAAGTATTTTCCTGCCAGTACTGAGACTCGAAACACGTGACTGGTAACAAGCCAGACTTTCTAACTATTAGGCCACAACTACCTGGTCCAATTTTTGTGCCCAAAAGAAGGTTAAGTTGGTGTACAAACACACAGAGCCTGCTCTTGCTGCTTGTTAATGATTTGGTTATTATTTACAGGTGGACGCATCAACAGCAGTTACGTGTGGATGTATAACTCCCAGCTCAACGTCTGGATCAGAGTGGCCTCTCTTAACAAGGGACGCTGGAGACACAAGATGACCGTCCTACTGGGGAAGGTGAGAGAGAGAGTGTGTGGTGTGCATGTGTGTGAGTGTTTTCAATCCCCGTGCTTTATTTCCTAAATCAGAGGAACACATCCTTTGGAGCAGTGGAACTGTTTGGAGAAAATTATGCTGGATTTGTACCTGTGTGTTACACGGGTTACACAACTAATGTACTAAAATATTTGTGATTTCAATGTTGCTTGGACAATTTTTTTTAATTGGTTAAAATACATGGCTACTTTTTAGAAATGAACTCCCATAATTTTAGTTACATTTTTATTTTATTTATTTATCATTATATATTTGTTTAGACATCCCCACCCTTCCTTTGTTTTTCCTTATCATAATTAGCCCTGTAATGTAATTCCTCTGAATTCTTCTTATCATAATTAGCCCTGTAATGTAATTCTCTTGAATTCTTCTTATCTTTCTTCTCCACAATCTTAAAATATTTCAGCTTACTTGATGTTTTTTCCACTTTGGACTCCAGCAAATGTTTTTGTGGACAATTTCAGCCTTTGATGTGCCATTTAATGAAAATGAAAATTTAATTAGAACATATGACAATCTCCTGCAGCATTTGGTTTCCTGTATGTATTTGGATATTGTTATTGGTCTATTCTTCTATAATGAATGATTAACACGTTTTACCATATATATATATATATATATATATATATATATATATATATATATTCCCGTATAAACAACTCAACAGGAACAAAATTGCGTAAGATATTTAAAAAACGAATTGTATCCCATTTTCAAAAAAATATTTTGCATTATAATATAATGCATTATAATGCATTATATTGTTTCATAAATAATTGCAACCAAAGTTAAAATGCATTATTGTATTCACAGATTCCTTATTAAATGCATTATACTTTCTAAAGGTATATTATAACTGTGGTTACAATTATTAAAAGAAATTAGTAGAAATTAGCTGTCCCTGTATTGTATGTTTTATTTGTCTAATGCCGAATCAAGATTTCTATAATTACTCATGAAAAGTGTTTTGATGGTCTCTTGATACTGTATTAAATTTGTATTTTATTTTGGGTGTTTGTACATGTTTGCAACATATGCATTTCATTACACATGCGGGGGTATAACATTCTGCCTGCATGGATGTAATAGATTTCGTCTGTTCATACACCCAGAGAGGCATAGGCATGCACACACAGATCTCTTGGGAATCTGTTTTCCTTGGAAAACCATTCCATTCCTTGCTAATTCTCTCTCTTCCTCTGTGTGTGTATCTGTCCACCCAGTGCCCGTCCTTGGTTTACAGGATGATTTTCAGGATGTTTGTAGTTGCTTTAAAATGTAAACTCATTTGAAATCCTCCTCTTTTTTTTAAGTAGTTCATCCAAAAATAGAAATTTTGTTCATTTTTAAGGCCCTGATATACTCACGGCAATATCCTTATAGTTCTTTGCTTAGGGGTAAAACAGGTAAAGCAAAGTTTAATATGACGCCACCCACACTGCTGATAGCAACGGGTAGATGAATATGTATTATGTGCTGTGCGCTTTCCTTTCAATAACAAAATAAGCACAACAAAATTGATAAGACGGCAAGCATTTTAGTGAAGCACAAGAAAAGCATCTGATCATAGCAACGTGAATATGTTTGCACAAGCTCTGCAATTCGACCCTCTAGTAAAGTCAGATTTATATACATATATATATATATATATATATATATATATATAAACTATACAATATATTGCTTAAAATCAAGCAGCTTTACTGTATTTAAACATGAAAAAAACATTTTCTCAGAGGTACAGCTTTATTTTCTACTATAAAGCAGCTCTCCAGTGTGTTCATGTTGTTCCTCAAGTATGTCTGACCACGACGGACTGAACAGGACAAATGAACTGACAAAGATTTCGACATGAAAGAAGGTGGTAGCCTCAGCTCACACCTACCTATTACGTTATCGCCATGGACCTATGGCAATACAAAGGTGTTTACCAGCCGTAGCAAACTTTTCCGGAGAGTTAGCTTTGGCAAGCTGTTTCAGACTCCCAGAATGAACTTAATTTTGGCCTGATATTGTTCGAAATGACGACACATCAGTTCGTGTTTCGATTCCGCTTGAACTCGCTCATGTTGTTCCAAACCCGTATGACTTTTTCTTCAGTTGTTCCTCATATATAATGAGTATTACAAAGAAGTTTGTTGATTGTCAGTGACATAGCAGGCTCACTGTGATACCATTTGATGCATCCATCTTCCATCTATTAGATTTTTTTTCCTTTAGGTTTTCTTTTAAATGGATAGCTCACCCAGAAATGAAAATTGTCATTTACTCACCTAAACCTGTATGGATTTCTTTGATGAACACTGCTGAAAAGAAGATATTTTGAAGAATGCCAGTAATCAAACAGTCGATGGGCTTCATTGACTTCCATAGTATTTTTTTTTTCTGTACTATGGAAGTCAATGGGCCCCATCAACTGTTTGGTTACCCATATTCCTCAAAATATCTTCCTTGGTGTTCAGCAGAAGAATCAAATTCATACAGATTTGGAACATTCTTGGGTGATTTAATTTTGTGTTATATGTTTGTGTACTTGTTGTTTATGTCCACATTTGTACAGCAGATGTATTTTTTGGTTCTTGTATGGAGGTGGTGACACTGTAAACACTCTCCTATTTTCCGAAGAACCTCTTTATTGTTTTGCTGAAATATGATCACCTGCACTTACAGGGATGGATTTTACTTGTAAAGGCCCTGGGGCCAGGTATCTCCAAAGGTCCCCGCAACCCCCAAAGCCCCCTCCCCCCATATAATGCACGGTGTTGAGTGTTGACGCTGCCAAATCTCGTGCATCGTGTAGACATTGTTCTCCGTTTTTTCCACGCAATGAAAAATCCTGAGGCAAAGAGGACACTGACATCGATAGACAAGACAAGGCAAGTTACTTATTTAAATGAAACAAAGACTCCGCTTTCAAATTACGTCAATATTATTACGAACTTCAAACAATAAATACTGTTTTGGCACTCTTTGTGACATGCCAGATCAGCACTTCGGTTCAAGCAGCACGTGCTGTGAACTGATCTAAATATAGTGAGGCGGTACAGTAGCAAAGGGAAACAAAAGGGTGATTTACCGTGCGATCGACTACAAAACCCCAGACAACTGGGGAAATAAGAGCCCTAAGGGCACGCAGGTTCGTCTTGAAAGAGAAGGTGAAGAGACATGAGTCATATAGAAATAGAAAAGTTTATTATGTTTGTCGATATTGACTAATAAATAGCTAAAACTTCAAGGTGAAAAAAAACTTCTACATTAGCCATGTAATAATAAAAGGGACACCATCAATCTACATCTACTCATACACACACTATAGATGAACTCCAATTAAAGAAAACAAATTAACCAACAGGAAGAGGTATCTGTTCGAAATGCCATATTGTTGAACAAACTCCCCCACGATAATCAACTATGAATGCCCAAACGCACACGTGAAGTCAAGCCATTGGCCCAGTCAGTAATCCATCCCTGTGCTCTTACAGGACAACAACTACAATTCAAATAATTGAAGTTGGCCATCTAACATGATTTTATCTACCTTTATATCCATTCATCATCATCTTATCTTGTTTGTGCCTTCTTGTGTAAAATGATTTGTTATTAGCGTGCAAAGATAGTGAGGTTCAAATTCTTATCCTATTTATTTATTAATTTTTACTAAGGAAAATTGATATGAATGCCATTTGTCTCTGAGGACAGGGTGTGACGGAGTTTAAATCATTAAGAGTGTGAATGAGAGAACTTTACTCTCCTAGGTCAGAGGTCATCTGTCTGTATGTGTGTTTGCACATGAATTTAGGCCTCAGGAAGAACAGGTTTCCCGTTGAACAGCTTTAATGTAGGTTGGCGTCATTATGTTATCATTGCTCCTCCACATTTCCTCTGCGCTGTCAGTTTGAGGATAAAGAGGTTTGTGGAGAGGATTTGAGGAGTGTTTGTTTTTGAGTGGCTACAGAGACCATTTTTATATTGTCCTTGAATATCAGCCATAAGCTAGGGAAAAGATAGTGTTGATAGATGTGTAGATAGTGTTGTAGATAGTATAAGCCTATATATATATATATATATATATATATATACACTGTATATATATTTACATTTCTTATCTGTGTATGTATCCTGCAGGTGTATGCAGTTGGAGGTTATGATGGACAGTGTTGTCTCAGTAACGTGGAGGTGTATGACTCCTTCTCCAACCGCTGGACCGAGGTGGCCCCTATGAAAGAAGCCGTCTACTCTCCGGCAGTCACCAGCTGTGCGGGAAAACTCTTCGTCATTGGGGGACAACCTGATGAAAACAGCTGCTCCAATAAGGTGACTGAGAAACGGCACTAAACAAACACACAATATAAAATTAGGCAGAACTGATCCAAAACTAATAGATTTGGTCTTTGGCCCAGTGACTTAAGTGGTGGGAGATCTGTCCAATGAGTGCTCTTGGCTAGGTGCATTAAAGATTAAAAAAAGTATTGGTTTCGTTTGTTTATGAAAAATTGACAGATGATTCCTTTTATCAAATAAAAACAGCTTTTCTGCCTTGCCTTTCATTTCCTCAAACCTGTTACCTGGAATAAACCACATTCCAACTCATCCCATGAGTTTGCTCATTCCAACTTGAAACGATTAGTCACATCTAAATGATACTGTCATGTTTTTTTCCTCCTTGACGCAATACCTTTATGAAGCAAATGGACCATAACCAGAGCAAGAGAGCTTAAAGGGATACGCCACTTTTTTGGAAATAGGCTCATTTTACCACTCCCCCAGAGTTAAACAGTTGAGTTTTACCTTTTTCGAATCCATTCAGTCGATTTTCTGATATTTAGAAGAATAACAGTAACCAGACAGTTTCTGGTCTCATTGACTTCCATAGTAGGAAAAAAATATACTATGGAAGTCAATGAGACCAGAAACTGTCTGGTTACTGATATTCTTCTAAATATCTGAAAATCGTCTGAATGGATTCGAAAACGGTAAAACTCAACTGTTTAACTCTAGGGGAGTGGTAAAATGAGCCTATTTCCAAAAAAAGTGGAGCATCCCTTTAACCAACCCATAATTTACGCCTTGTTTACGCCTGGTATTAAGATGTGTTTACTAGACGATCGGATCACAAGTAGAGGGGGGACACATACCCGTTTTAGATCTTTCGATCTAATGGACAAAATATGCACCCTCAGTTTAAATATGAGTGCACCCAGAGACAACGCAAAAACATACTCAGGTTCAGTTTCTGCTCTGACAGTCACAGACCACAACGAACGCTGTGAGTGGGTGTTAGAAATCAGGAATAGTGAGATAACGTTGTGCTTGGTGTGTTTTTCCTCTTCAAGCCAAACTTTGTCAAACAGACAAACGTTTAAATCCTGTCGGGCTAGTGCGCTTTCCATAATGTTTAAGATTTAGGTCAGAAGGCGGAGAGTTGGAGGTCTTTTGTGGCTGTTCGAAACGCATTCAGTGCTACAAAAGCAGTCAGGTCAAATGCATCAAACTAATATTTTTCGTCATTACTCCAGTCTTCAGTGTCACATGATTGTTCAGAAATCATTCTAATATGCTGATTTGTTGCTCAAGAAACAGTCTTAATATAACAGTTGCTTAGCATTTTTGTGGAAAACTTTTCAGGATTCTTTGCATATAAGGTTTTGATAACTCTTGCTGAACGAGCATTAATTTAAACAAAAAGTGATAACCCCAGATTTTTGGGTATGAGACGGGTCCTGCTAAGCTCAAATTAATTTTGTGCCTCACAACCCCTCGCATGTGGGCATCTTTTTGAACAGAAGGGCTGCTAATGGCAGGGCAGATGGGGAGTGAATGTAGGTGTGTGTGTGCAGGTGGTCTGTAAGCGAGTGAACAGGTGGACCTCCGTCGTCAGCTTATTGTCCTCAGACACTGGTGCCATCTCAGATAACAACATACGTTTCTCATTGATTTTTCCAGTGCTCAGATTACCGCATTTACTTTACTTGCCATCTGGAACAGAAAGAGAAGGAGCTGATCTAGTTTACTACAAAGCTCTCTTCCACAAAATGCTAAATGTTCCTCAATGCAATTGCTACGTCTGTCACCTGAGAGTTTCCAAATGGCGTCTGCTCGACAATACATCTTTACTGTATACAGAGTGCGTGTCTTCGGTGACAATGCCATGCTTTTTTTAAAATCCATACATCAGCTAGCACAGAGAAACATTGCTTGCACTGAGGAATGCATAAATACTAGCTAGCTCTGTTTCCTCACCCTCAGGGCCTGTTCTCTGGTTTCAGCTCAATATATTTGGCACTACGCAGGTGACAATGAGGAAGTTATTAATATGGTAGTTGATCACTGCTACAGTATAACACCTGCGTATTCATGTAAGAAAAAAAGGAACAAGTAAAAATGTTCATATGCTGAAAAGTATGACTTAAAATAGTATATAAATAGTATTATAGTAATGCTAATAAATGAAGTCATTTGTTTAGAATTTGAATCCTTTTATAACACACGCTTTTTCTGTTGTTTCTACACAAAGGTCCAGTGTTATGACCCAGAGACAGACAGCTGGCAGTTGAGGGCGAGCATTCCCTTCACCAAACCCAATATTTCTGCTGTTTCTCTCAATAACGTCATCTACGTGTGCGGGGGCCTCACCAAGTCCATCTACTGCTACGATCCTTCACAGGACCACTGGATGCATGTGGGCCACTCCTTCAGCAGACAGGTACCAAAAGCACAGCTGCCAACACACCAAAAAGTCAAACGTCCCACTCATTTTGTCCCATATACTGATTTTATTATTGTTCGTCCGTGTGTGTTTAGGAGAGTTGCGGGATATCGATTTGTAACGGAAAGATCTACATCCTGGGTGGACGGGGAGAAAATGGGGACGCTTCTGACAACATTGTGTGCTATGACCCGGCCACTGGCATCATCACATCCACGGCCGCTATGCCTCGTCCTATCTCCTACCATGGCTGTGTGACCATACACCGTTTCAATGAGAAACAACGCAAAGCCTGATAGCATCCACTAACGCACATGCAAACTCCCAAACATGGCCTTGTCTGAACATGCATAACCAGATGTGTTATTTTCATCATGCCAAAGCTGTTTCGATTATCTGTGTGGATTATCTAGTTTCCTGCACTCGTTTCTCTGGAAGACGAATGCAATGCATAACCTTCCTCATAGCTGAAATACATTTAGAAAAACTATGAGAAGTGTCCATTAACAGAAACATTTTTCACATTTCTCAGTTCTCAGGCGTGCAAGTCATCAAAGTGGTGAAGGGGAGATGACAGGAAATCTAATTTATGGATTCCTGTATGCTCCAATAACAAAATAATAATAATAAAAAAATCTGTGATGGCGATTCCACGACTTTCCAAAAGAGGGAAAAAATATAGAGCAACTATATAAGTAAAGCAGTCAGAAGAGAGAAAGATGTCAAATTTGCCGTTAATTTCTTTGCCGTTGTTTGATAAACACACTTGCAAATGTGTTGATCCGTTTGTATTTACTACCGCTGTAATGTATAGCAAATTATAGCATTATACATTTTTAAAAAATGAAACTGAAAAACTTTACTAGATTTGTGATACTGTGGAAACTCGTCATCACAGTTTGTGAAAAGGATCCATTGAAATAAATCTGAAATAAAATAAAATGTGAATATTAGTTGAAACTAAAACTAAAATAATAAAACGGTTAAATCTGAAAAGCAATAAAAAAACGTACAAAATGACTAAAGCTCATAATGAAATTCCGAAACATTAAACTAAAATGAACATAAAAGCTAAATATTGATACCTAAAATAACAGATTCAGAGAATGTCAAATCTGATGGAGTAATCGTCAATCCTTTGTTAATGCCTTAATCCTTTATTATTTCTGTTATTATTACTGTTTTTTTTCTATCATTACTCCTAATTTTTGACAATGATTTCTTGAGAAGAAGTAGTCTGCCGACCGAAATAGTTTTTTTAGGTTCAGTCTTGGGAGTTGATATTAATGCGCTATTTACTCTTTCTACATCATATTCAACTTCTGAGCTTATTAAATAAAAGAAAGCACTTAAATAATACATCAAACATGCTGTATGAGGGTTTTTTTTTGTGTACAAAGCACTTGAAAACCTAGGGCTCGTAGCAGGAGTTCAGTGATGGACCGCTCTGATCTAGGTCAATGAAGTGTCACGTCTGGTTCTTTTAGGTTCTTTATGAACCGTACAGCTGTGAATTATTGTATTTTTTTTTTTCTTTTTTTGTATCGTATCTGTATTTAAGCATCTCATCATCTTTGTGACACCAGGACGTGCCTTTCTGATCTTTTTTATTTTTAAGCAGAGCCCCAATCATGCACTTGTGTGTACTAGTGTTAGTAATATATCTCAGTGTAAATACATTTTGCTCTTTTGTTATGTTTTTAATGTTATCTGTTATTATTTTATGTCGTGTTTGGTGAAAAATGCTCATAGCTGTAGATTACATTGAATTCCTTTAGAGTTTGACTGGCGGAAAAATTCTTGCGTGTTTGCATGAATGTGCATGTTCAAATAAGACTACCTTGGAACTTTTTTTATGTTTTTTTGCGGTCTCTACTCTAGTGCTTATCAGTACTGGAAACACATACATCTACCTATTTTACATTTGATGCATAGTATTGGTTTCATTTTCTGCAATACATCTGAACGGGTCAGGCAGGATGCTGGCAGCTAGTTTACTCAAAGCACTGCATCGCCATCTCTGCCTGCAATGATAAAAGATATAAGTGTGTCTGTATATATATATGTATTTATATATTTTCACATACATTTGTTGATTTTTTTCTTCCATTTAATCATTTGAATTATTACCAGCTTTACTGTTCTAAGGTTTTTGTAAATGTTATTTTGCCATTATGTGTACTTTTACACTTCTTTTTAAATAAATATAATAAACCAGCTTTGTATTGTGTGTTTGTTTTTTTTTTTTCTGAGTTAGATGGTGGTGTTTTTGTCACTGTTGTAATATACATATGGAATTTGATTCTTGACTGAACTGGTCATTCAGCTCTGATTTGGTTTTCAGCCAGCTTATTCATATCTAGTTCAGTCAAACTGGAGTGTGCAAGCTTGGCACATTCTTTACTTGCAAATGATTACTGCATGGCACAAGGTGATTGGCCTATGCTTATCATAGAGCCAATAAGATCGATTAATAAAGATTTAAATAGTCTTGTTTATTGTTTGTCGTAAGCTAGCCCTGCAGCACGTCATCAGAGTTGCTCTGAAACCCTCCACCTCCCCCAGCTCCACCTGCCTAGAACTGCTAGAGGAATTATTTCTGTCTATGCAGCAGCAGCAGCAGCATATCTTACATGTTCTGTGTATCATTAGCATTAGCATAGCAGATCTAGTCTGCCAAGACTAGATACATTAACCTTACCATATTGATAGGGGTGGTAAAATGCCATTTTCATAAGATGTTAAATAAATCTCTGATGTCCCCAGAGTGTGTACGTGAAGTTTTAGCTCAAAATACCCCACAAATATTTTTATGTAGCATGTTAAAGATGTCACTTTTTTAGGGTTTGCAAAAACGCACCGTTTTGTGTCTGGCCCTTTAAATGCAAATGAGCTGCTGCAGAGGGTGTTAGTTAGCAGCTGGTTACCTCACGCAGACACTAAAATGACAGAAACTCTTCTGCCTTTAATGTTAAAACAGAGTCAGTGAAAGATGGAGAGACTCAAGAAGGAGTGACAACATGTAGCAACAGGACGTCTCTGAATGGTTAGTTGACGAATTTATGTTGTTGATGTGGAGTTAGCTATCTTCAATTAGCATATTCTGTCATCATAATCTATAAATCGCTCGTGTAGGAACTGTGAGATGCACACCGAGTGACTTTCTATTGTATGTGAAAAGATGAGTGCTAAAGTTTGAGTCGACTCACAAATGTACTCTTATACAACAACGTTTCCTCTTCTCAACCATAGATGTTCCCTGGGGAGGGGTTTATGTACATTTTAGGGTTGGTGATGTCACTAACCCGGGAGGAAGTGTAGTCCCTACCAGTCGTTTGTTGTAGTCCTTAAAAAACGATTTCTTTAAAAGCAAATATCTTCCTTTGCTTTGAACTGAGCGTTGTAACTTTTATATGTTGCTTATGTTCAAACAGCAACATTTCACACTAACTAAAAAGTGAAATCATACTTTACCACCCCTTTAACCCTGTAAGACCCTTGGTTGTAAAATTACAACATCACTTTTAGCTCTTCAAAAAACACATCTAAAAACTTTTTTAAAAAAGACCACATTTACATAGCTAATGGGTCATTTTGTTTAGGGTCCTTTTGTTTAGTCTTGGATAGTAAATGTGTATATAGGTCTTGCCATAAGGTCATGAACTCTGCAACCTGCAAACTTTACTGGAAGCACATCTCCTTGTTTCATTGGACTGGATATCTCAACATTGAAGTAAGTAAAACCCCATATATATATATATATATATATATATATATATATATATATATATATATATATATTGTCATGGTTAGAATGTCTAGTTCATGTAAGTATACTTGGTTATTGTGGAATGCATTCATCAAATTAGATTTCTATCTTGTCATGTCTTTGTTGTAATTTTACAACGTTGAGATAGAATGGTAGTCAATATAGTATGTGCACCTTGCACATTACATGCAGGCATTACACTTCTCAAATGTTCACATACACATAATGTATTTGATTATTCACAATATCTAAATGTGTTATTTGTTATATTTTTTTTTTAGATCAGATTTGAATAATTTTAAATTAATAAATTATTGCTTGAAATGGTTCCTGTATAACTCTTACAACTATTATCTTCATTCCAGAATGAGAGGGCACTGCAGACACTGCAGAACAGGTTATTTGAATACGCTCTGCAAGAAGTGCAATCTCCATCTCTGCTTTTCAGTGGAAAGGAACTGCTTTTAGGACTACCATTGCAAGTGAACACTGGACACTGTTTATTTGACAGATTTCTTCTTTTGTATATAATACAGATCTTTTTTTGTATATAATATTTATATTTTATGTTTACATTTTTCAAATATAGGCTACATATTATAAACCTTAAATTGTAAAACTGCAAAAGTGCTTCAGGCACCATATGTTGTCATTTTATTTTCATAATTATATCTTAAGCATGAAGAACGTTTGTAGTGCTCTGTGTTTGTACTACTCATTCATTCTTCAGGCATGAGGAAACACATATTTGTGCAATCTTCAGGATTCTATGGAAATTCCTTTGAAAGGATTTCCAAGTTATATGCGCCATATTCCTCATACTCTACTCAAGGCAAGTCAGGTTCAAAGATCTAAAAATCTTGTAATCTAAAACTACTAAAAACATTGTTAATTGAAAAAAAGCTAATAAAATAATTAACATGAAAAGTAAAAATATAAAAATGAAGTTCAGAGATTTATTTGTTACTCTATAACCAATTAGCTTTCAAGTTAGCCTACAGTTTTCTTACCTAATACTTGGCATTTGTTAATTTCGGTAGCATATGGACAGTCATCCACAATGACAACTGTCAGCTGGTCAAAACTCCAAAAAGTTTGCCCTGTACATGTCTCAGCTCATGCCTAGGTTCAGACATTTTTGCATTTTCTGTGCTAATTTTGAGGGGAAATCCACAGAATGTATTTAAATATTGTAAAAAGTAGAGAGTACTGAAGGTTAAAGGCAGCTCTCCTTATTGAAGTTGACCTCTAAAACCTTATTATTTTATTGTCAGCAAAAGGGCAGAACAGAAAGAAAGACTGTCCTTTGAGCGTTGATTCCTCTCAAGGTCTCTTCTTTATTTTTTTTCCTGACACTGTTGATTTTTCGCTTTCTGATTGTTTTGCTATATGCCCTGAGACAATTGCCATTGTTAAAAGTCTGCCTTTGTTAAATCTAAATAAACTTAAATGAAATTGACTTTGTTTGCTCTGGTGTGATGAATGAAACTTGTCAACAAGTTGTCGTTTGTGAAAGGAAATGAGATGACATTCAGGATCACATTCCTGGCCAGCAACAAGAATGAGACTTCAAAACCTGTGCAATGTTTAGGTCTTTATTTTTCTGTCAATGTAAAGGCCCTCAGGTGATGAATGGCCCCCAGTGATGATGTGTTAATGTACTGTTTGGAACGGATGACTGACTGACTGAAACAAGGAAAAGGGGTTGAATGTGAAAATGCAAATAAGTGGACATGACATGGTATGATAAATATGAAAAATGTGATATTTTCAACATGTAGGCTTATGGAAGTATAATGTGGACATGCAAGAGAAGTTACAAAAAACTGAAAATGCTTGTCATAAGATCTGTGGTTTTTGCTGTTTAAAACATGCATAGGCGGATCCCATTATTAAAGAGATAGTTCACTTTGAAATTAATTTTTGGTATGTTTTAGCTTATCTCAAGGGTATCCAAGATGTAAGGGTCTTTGTTTTCACAGTAGTTTAAATTTTGGCATTTTTCAAAGCGTTCTTGTCTGTCAGTCATATAATGAAGGTCTATGGTCACCACCTCAAAGAGCATGCACAGAGATGTCCAAATTAAACATGATTTAATGACTCGTAAATGTAAGTACACATTGATGGCCTAAGACATGAAACGAGCGGTTTGTATGGGAAAACAAACAGTATTTATATCGTTTATGCCTCTTGTAGCACAGCCATGTCCAAGTGATCTGAGGGTGCGAGCGCTTTGTAGCTGTGGTTACAAGAGGTAAAAACAACATAAATACTGTTCGTTTTCTCACACAAACCGCTCGTTTCGTGTCTTAGGCCATCAATGTGTACTTCCATTTATGAGTCATTAAGTCATGTTTAATTTGGACTTCTCTGTGCATGTTCTTTGAGGAGGACCCCATACCTCTATTATATGACTGACAGACAAGAACGGTTTGACCTTAAAATATCAAAATTGAAACTACTGCAGAAAGAAAGACACCTACATCTTGGATGCCCTTAAGGGAAAGCTAAAACATACCAAAAATTTATTTAAAAGTAAACTATCCCTTTAACTCTTGGTGAGATGTTGATGTAAATGTGGTTTTCAGCGCCACCCTTTGGTCAGGCTCGGGTATAGCATGGCCTTACTCTACTTGAATTTATTAGGTTCAGTGGATCATCCACCACCAACAAAAAATTCAATCTTTTTTTGTGGCATATACACTAATCTGGGTGATGTTTTAACAAAACATCTTTTTTTTGTTTTTAATTTGAACTGAAAACCTAAATGTAGGATGTTAAGTTGTCAGTGTGTAAAGCTAATAATGCTGTTTTAACTCTAATTGTTAATGCAGAGTTATATATTGGGGGAGTTTAGTTCTTTGTGCAGGTACAGGTTCAATACAATAATGCTCAGGGATTTTCAACCTTTCAGATGTTTCGTAGCTACACACAGATATCCTCATGCAAGGGACCCTTACCCTGAAACGTAAAGGCCATCTAAATAGTTTCTTGTATAAAGACCCCATTTATATTGCGTTAAAAATGTATAGTAGCCTATATGTAAAAATACTATTTGGAAAATATTTAGTTTGTTTCAATTTTACATTTGTTTCCTATTCATGATAGAACTGTATTGTTACACATATTTTTAAGGCATTATTTATTTATTTATTTATTTGACAGTTTTTTTTTCTACACAAGTACCTCCAAGCACTCCTTGCTTTCGACCCTTTTTTGAAAACATCTGCAGGCCGCGCGCTCGCTGCGCTCTTTCCTGAGCGTGAACGCGCCCTGCACGAGCTCGTGTGTCCGCGCGAGATTTTATTGTGCGCGAGACCAAGAGAAGCTAACGGCTAAACACCTCACCTTTAAAACATCTCACCATCACATTCAGCGTAGGTTTAACGTGTTATTAAACACACCTACAACTTTTGTGCGTGTTTACGTCACATTTTGCTCAGTTTAGTAAAGTGTCAGTGATGAGAGTTTTGCAATAACTGCTTAAAAATCTGTTGTTTCATTTAGCTTAGTGTGTGTGTCAGATTAGCAGCGTCTTTCAGTTTATCGTGTTCTTAAACCTCAGCAACAACTAATAGCAGTTTGTCAAGAAATTATAATGACACTTGTATCATGCTTAGATACTAAGTCTGTGTCTCAAAACCTAGTAAGTTGCCTACCCAGGACGCATTTTTGGGAATCACAAGAAATCAATTACGTTAGGCACCTAACGTTAAGTTTTGAGGCACAATCCCTGTGTGTCTGTAGAATAAGTTAGTTGTTGTTTATTTGTCCTGTTGTATACTTTGTCTGCAGTCCAGCCAATGAGTGATCATGTCTGGGGTGAAAAGGAAAATAGAGGACAAAGATCCTGACTATGAGGACATCACTCAAGTGCTGGAGAACAAGAGGAGCAAAGTGGTGGAGCAGAATGGTAAGTCTAGGTTCCTAACAGTGTTTAACACTGTGGTTTACTTAATAGGGAATTAACTTTATTTTTTTTATCTGCTTGTTTGATTTTTTTACCAGCTCGTGATGCTGCTGTGCAGAAGATTGATGCCATCATCAAGGATCAATTTTCTCTTGAGATGAAGAATAAAGAGCATGAGATCGAGGTCATCGGGCAGGTAATCTTCTATCCAAAACTCACTTGATCTTTACAGTATGCCTCAAAATTAGGTGGACTGGATTTCAGGACAGACTTTTATCTTATTTCTAAGTTAGCAGTACTTTTTTAGGCCAAATGTACTTTTAATGAGGGGTGTAAAAAGTACTGAGAAACTACATTCACTTATTGGTATGTTTATGTCAATAACTATGTCACTACGTCAATATTTTATTTAAAAGTCTATATAAATACTTGGAATACACTGCACAACTGGAAAAGATTTTAAAACACTAGCCATTATACAATTGCAAGCTCTGACATTCAGCAACTAGAGTCTGTAATCTTCCCGACTGCAAGTATGGACAAAAATCTTGGAAAAAGTTGTGTAATGTATTCCAATATTGTAATAAAATATATGAATCCCGATAAGTAAATCAGAAAAAAAAGATTTACTTTGATGTTGCCATTAATAATGTTATTATTTTCATCTGTTTTTTCTTCTTCAGAGGCTGAATGAGGCCAGGAGAATGATGGACAAGCTCAGAGCTTGCATTGTAGCAAACTACTATGCCAATGCTGGCCAGCCTAAAGTCCCTGAGGTAATGTGTAGTAGATACATTTTGTCTAATTATAGATTGAAAGAAGTAAAAATCCCATTTATTTTCTTCATAAGGGAATTAATTTTGAATAATAATTGTTAAACATTTAAAGACCGACCTATTATGAGTGATGAGGCTGTTATTTGATGGTGCATGGCTGCATGCTTTTGTTAAATCAACCTGAAGTAATTCAAGATTGGAATTCCTGTTGGAAAAACATACTCATGATTCTGTGAAACTCCAAAAAAAAAACTCAATCGCTGTGGCTCGCGTGACACTTTGATAGCCCAGTTCATTCATTAGGATCCAAGCAGAGAAGCGACCAAACACCTCCATGTTTACCCTATTTAAATACAGTTACACAAATAGTGTAACTTGACCAAGAATGGTTACACAAAATTAAACATTGCGCTTTTCTAAGCGTGTAAAGTGTATAACTATAATGTCATGATCCTAACCTTTAGGTTCATACTGAAATCTCCCATGGCCAGACAGTGATTCATCTTTTATTAATCATTAAAATATTGGTGCGGGACACTGTGAGCTTAGAGCCTAAATGAACATTGTGAGTTTTTAAAAGCTTAGCTTTAATGTGTGATGTGAATAAACTGAGTGCTCATAAAGGGATGCTGATTGAAATGAGTAGAGACTTGTACTTTACTTGATGAAATAACAAGGAGGCAGTTATATATATTTTCCATCATTTTAAATTTGATTAAATACTGCTGGAACTAAGGCCACAAAAAAGTTTGCTCTGTTAATGTGAAAAAACAAAACAGAAAATGTCTGGTTTTTCTTATTCTACATGAATAATCATCCAGTTTTGTTGCTGGTTTGTTGAAAGCTCCTTTAAGCCCAAACAGTTGATCACTGATTTCATTTGCTTCCAGGCCACTAAGAGTGACCCATCTGTTCTTAACCACCCTGCCATAAAGCGCTTCCTGGATTCCCCCTCCCGCTCCTCGTCTCCACTGAACCAGAATTCAGAGACGCCATCACAGGTCCAGTCTGAGACCGAGTCCCTCAGCCAGCATGGGGAAGCTGGGGAGAGAGAGACAGACAGCGGGAGAGAGGATGGGGCTCCACGTGAACGACGACCCGGCAGAAACACAGGAAAGGTTAGTTGCCTACACACTATCAGAACATAAGCCTTTAATAGGTTATCAGAATGTAGTTATAATGTTGCAAAACCCCATTTTATTAGAAGTAAAATACAGTGTTTCCTCTAGGATTTTTTCCAGCTGTGGTGGCATTCCCATTGAACCTTACCCAAAAGTATCATAGGCCTAATATGAGCATCCCGTGTGCAGAATGATGCGCTTGAAGCAACATGGAGTCATTGCATGCAGCGCTTTGCATTGAAAAATGCAGAAAACAAGGGGAAGATGTATTGATGCTTAGTGTATCATATCTATGCAACAGTTTATTGAACCTTTTCTTTTAACAATTGTACATTTCAATTACTGTGCGCGGGAAGAACAATTCAGTGCTCTCTACTCCAGTGTGATCTAACAGACACC
The DNA here is from genome assembly GCA_038021265.1 of Cyprinella venusta. Classification (NCBI taxonomy): domain Eukaryota; kingdom Metazoa; phylum Chordata; class Actinopteri; order Cypriniformes; family Leuciscidae; genus Cyprinella; species Cyprinella venusta. Next base: position 15,695,580 of record CM075870.1, on the reverse strand, counting down.
CAGGAGAAAGGCTCATGATAGACTCTGTCGTACCCGAATGTGATGCGCTATTTGAATGCTGAATGAAGAATGACTGAGGAGAGATACATTTCCATTAACTTTTTTTTGGTGTGTCGCCCCGCTTCCACAGAATGAATGTTACAGAAACACTACAATAGTTCAAGAAAGCTCAAAGAATGTGTCACAGTGATTTTACATAGTTCAGGGGTGTTTATTTAAGCCCAATGTGAAAAATAGAGAGAAAAGTAATCAAAGACCTCTATGATTACTTGAAATGTTATCAAAGGTTTGTTTATTAAATTATTAAGTAATATTTATGTAGAATTTAATTAGATAAAAAATGCTTAATGTAGTATAAAAACAACACCAAAAAATATTACGTAAGCAAATTGCTTCATAAGGTACATAATGATGCAAGTTTATTTATTTACAAATCAAACACATTTTGTTGTACTTATTTAACATATAAAGAACTTTGGGAACAGAGCCTTTATGTATAATGCATTCTAAATGTATTCAAAATGTATGTTAGATAATGCATTACATATTTTCAAAATGAATTAGCCAAAGTTAAAACGCATTATTTTGCAGATTCCTTGTTACATCTGAAGTTGGCACAGTTTGGCAAATTTTTTAATGCATTATATTTTCTAAAGGTATGACAATTAATAGATAAGTATTATAACTGTGGTTACAATTATTTATGAGACCATACCAGGGCTCCAGACTGACCATTTTTCCTGCCGGTGCGACTAATTTTGTTAGAGAGCTCCCATTTCTGTTGCATAAGAGAAATATCAAACAAAGCGAATTGAAAGCACGACAAATGACAGCAACTCTGCTACTCGTTTGAGCTGCGCCGATCGTGGGCCAATCTTTGATCATGCGACGCCTTTACAGCACAGCAATGGCAGATCCAGTGAAAAATTGAATTCGTTGCAGAAATTTCTGTTATTAATTTCTGTTGTTAATACATGTCTGAGCCATTACTTGACAGTAACAATTTTTTATTACTTGCCCATGTGTAGGACACATTTGGTGTGCCATTATCCTTAGAGCAGCATGTGACTTACCATACTACAGGAGAGGAGGCTTCTCGACTCTACATGAAGAAAACCATTGTTGTGGGCAACGTATCCAAGTATGTAGCTTTTATTTGTCTCCTTGCTCTTATTTCATAGATAGATCAGAGTGCTTCATATTACCAATTTCAATTTTACTAGATTAGCTTGATGTCTTTCGCACTAGTAAAGTGAACCCTGTATGATTAAAAAAATAATAATCATTTGTAGTGTAGATCATATTTTATCCCAACAACCAGAGGGCCAATGGCCTAAAACTTTGTTATTGCACTTGTGCACTAGAGAGCTTTGATTTAGCACCTCTGGGATGTTCCCTGATGTTTCTGCTCTTTCTCTGAACAATTCTGGTGTGCCCTTGAGTAGGACGCTTTATTCTCGGCTCTGCAGTGCAACCTTAAAGGGATAGTTCACCCAAAAAGGAACATTCCGTAATCATTTTATTTTTATATCACTTTAAATATGAATGTCTTTCTTTCTTCTCCAAAGGAGAAATATCTAAAGTGTCTTAATCATACCAAGGCAAAATACGCTTTGGTAAAAAATGGTGTTTGTTTAAAAAATCCCTTTATGACTTCAGAAGACTTTGAATGTATATCACTACATTTGTAGTGAGGAGCTACAGTCTTAATTCATTGAAATCTCATGGAAAAGAGTGATTGATAAATTGAAAGGAATGTCATGTGGGTAAGTAAATAATAGAAATTTCATTTTGATAATTTTTCAAACCATCCTTTTCTTGTTCCTTTGTCAAAGAAAAAAAGAAAAGGTCCTGAATGAATGCTAGCCATTGATTATTTGGATAAATACTTTTATGAGAAACAATGTTTATTTATCTGAGCTTGTATTCATTTTTAAATGCATAACTTTCTCTGGAAAATCTCAGTTTTATTTTTCCGAAACCCAATAAACATCTATGTGGCAAAAAGCAAAGCTTTCCCTAGGCAGCGATCTAACCTAATTTATTCTGCATTATCACACAGTCCTCGTCTACTTTACCTCGTAAAATTCATTCAGAGCACGTGAGAGAGACACAAGTGTGTGTGTCTGCATATGAGCAACGATATAAGCTCATTTATCTTCTGCCTGCAGAGCTACTAAAGATCTTTATGAGACTGTTTACTTCAGGGCCAGTGTGCTGAAAACACTCTCCTTCTCAAGCTGTTCATCTCTCTAAACAGCTCTACAGTCTACATTTATGTGTTTAGCAGATGCGTTCTTTTCGGAGAAACGTAAAATGAAGTGTACAAATCACAGGCAGGTTGCTGAAATTACACAATGCATGCTGAGCTGAAAATAAAAAAAATGAACGGACTTTTTATCATTCCTGCTACTGAATAAATGCATAGCAAAACTTCTACCTAATGAAGCTTGAAGGAAAGTGCTAAGTATTTTAAAATATTCAAAATGTTTGAATATAGTTACTGAGAGGTTCATACTGTTTTTCTTCTTCTTTTCTAATTCATGGATGTGAACAACCTTGACCAAAACAATAAGTTAAAGCTTGTATGTATGCTTCTATAAATTGATTTGAGTTTAATTTGTTTTTTCAGGTATATTGCTCCTGATAAACGTGAGGAGAACGATCAGTCCACACATAAATGGATGGTGTATGTTCGAGGTTCTCGTAAAGAGCCTAGTATCGATCATTTCGTGAAGAAGGTCTGGTTCTTCCTGCACCCCAGCTACAAGCCCAATGATCTTGTGGAAGTCAGGTGTGTGTTAACTTGCCTCTCCAAATTATTGTTTTGTTTCTAATATTTTTGAGGAAACTCATCTTTTTTTTAGGATTCTTTGATGAATAAAATGTTGAAAAGAACGTTTATTTGAAATAGATTTTTGTAACATAAATTACTGTCACTTTTGATCAATGGATTCTTGCTGAACAAAAGTATTAATTTCTTAAAAAAAACAACAACATCTATTAGCGATGATTCATTTTGCTTCAAGTAATATCAACACAGAACAGGCAATGCCCTCTAGTGGAGAAGACTAGATGCATCCCTGTGGTGCTTTTATTTATCTCTGATTTTTTAAAAACTGTCTGTGTGTGTGTGTGTTTGTTTAGTGAGCCACCGTTCCACCTGACACGTCGAGGTTGGGGAGAGTTTCCTGTCCGTGTGCAGATTCACTTTAAAGATCAACGGAACAAGCGTATCGACATCATCCACCACTTAAAGGTCAGCCGCTTACTGACCGCTTGCATACACTCTCTCTTTGAACCCTTTTTTTTTGCCTATTCTCTCTCTTTATCTTTCTTTGTACTTTTTTACATGCGACATTCAAAAAGTAGAGGACATGCCCCTCTATGTCTTTGAAATTCCATTTTTGTTTAGTTTACGTGTATGCAAATTGCACATAATAGAATATGCCTGTATGAATCCATCACTTTATCCTGGATTCTCTGAGTCTATAGGGTGATATGGTCGATTTTAAAAAGCATTCTGTCTGTTGATATTTTCTTTCTCCTTTATCTCTTGTCACAACAGTCCCTTTTGTTATAGGTTAAAATACAAATAAAAAATAGAGGGAGATGAATCGAGATGTCAAGACAAAAGGAAAGTTTGTGGATTAAAGTGCTTTCCTTAACCCACCATCCTCTTAGATTCTTGACAGCAAAGACTGTTGAATGTTCTTTAATGTCTTTGTTATTTATCTTCTTTTATTTGTTTTCCCTCAGCTTGACCGAACTTACACAGGTTTACAGACTTTGGGAGCTGAAACGGTAAGATGCACCGAGTATCTTTATATTTACCAGAAACTATAGATATACATAATGCTTTTTATTATTATTTTAAAATGAGAGAGAGCTTAAAATTGAGTTTTCTTTTTATTCTGTACTACCCTGCAATAACACAACTATCACATAAAAAGGCTACAAACATACATTAATGCTCAAGCACCACACAATATTAAGAACCAGTGTAACTTTTTTAACAGGATGTATAAATTCAGTTATTGTCATGTGGACTATGTGTAAATATCTGTTATGTTAAATAGTTTCATCATGACTCTACTAAATAAATCAAACTACTTTACATTTTTATTGTTTAAAAAACGAAGTGAAGGGACTGTAAGGCGCTCAGAGTGAGAACATTGTGTATTAGTGACTGCAAATTATAACAGAAAATTATAAACTTAAATAAGCAGCACACTTATCTAGTTGGACTAAGAAGAGGTCTCAATTGGGAATATAGTGATGAAAAAGTCATTGTCTCCAAGATGATGGAAAGCACAAAACCGGAGTTCTGGTTAGTGTGGGAATGCAAGTGTTAGACAGGTAAATTAACAGTATGGGTGAATGTGTCCAATGAAGATTTATTGTTGTTGTCACTTGTAACAAAGGAAGAAATGATGCCGCAGCGTAGTTAAATGCTAAACTGTGTAAATGATTTTCCAGAGTATGTGGTGTGTAGAAGGTTTTTTTTTTTACTCTAAGGAAAGAATGAAATGATGAAAGATGTAGTTTTTTTTTTTTTAGCTACAGAACTCAGAGAGCATAAAATTACTTTTCAATCTGGACACAGTAAGAGTGCAGGGGTTTTATAGTTCTAAAATGATTTTGCGATGACGATGTTTATTGCATTTATCTTTAAAATGCCAGTATCTCTGTCTCATTTCCTAAAGGTGGTGGATGTTGAACTCCATAGAAACTCACTGGGCGATGACTTCTTCCCTTTTGCCCCCTCATCTTCGTCATCATCATCTTCCTCTCATCTGCCGTTTGTGGGCGGATCTGGCGGCTCCTCCTCCACAGCTGCCCTGGGCTCTCGGCGACACTCCTCTCCCTCTCAGCACCCTCATGATGATCAACCCAGCTTAGAAAGAGGTAGACAAAACATACACAAATGCTTGTCCATCTCACAGGATTCCACATAATTAAGAGGATTAGTAGGGATGTGGGATGTTTGCACTTTATTGCTGTGTCAAACACATATTTTTCCAAGACTTACATCTTCATTATACAGTCCTTGCCCAAGTGACATGTGTGAAAATGCATGTTGTGTTTGTGGGAACAGCTTAAGCTGTTTCTTAATGATACTTCTGGAAGTTATATGTGTGCAAATGACTTCTTGATTAAATCTGTTCATTAGAATCTTAAAAGTCCCTTCTCATGTCCCCTTCAGTTCCAGGTGTCACTGTCAAGACTGAGTCGATGCGTTCTTCATGTTCTGAACGAACTTCGCAGTCAAATAGGTCTGAGAAAATCACCCTTGGTTCCCACGGAAACTCTGCCTTTCAGCCAATCACTGCCAGCTGTAAGATCATTCCACAAGGGCAAGTGCCCAGTCCCGCTGAATCACCCGGGAAATCATTCCAGCCTATCACGATGAGCTGCAAGATTGTGTCTGGTGAGTCTCACAGGAGCCCAAAGGAGGTGGAGAAGAGGAGAGTTGAAGTGCAAGCAGTAAAATCCTCTATATAAAGTCTCTTTCATGTTGCTCTGGCTTTTTTTCTGCTTGAGAATGCTAGATTTTCTAGAGAAAAGGAGACTGTCAGAAAGTTTTTAAACTCCCCTGTAATGCATTATAGATTTGCTGTCAATGTGTGACAGCAGATCTAAGAGGGACTTAGTCTGATCTTGCTTTGCCAGACCTACGCTTTATAAAGTGTGGTACACATTACATCTTATTCTTGCCAAGAACCACCCAATTATGCTGCATTTCCACTATCTCTGGCATTTTCATACAATTGCCATTTTTTTTGCTCCCCAGTGGAACCAAATTAAACATTCAAATGGATTGTGCAGCAGACATTCATCATTGTGAAAATAATGAATAAGGAATCTTTGAATATATCCACACATGAAAGAAATGTCGGCCAGTGTGTATAAACAGGTTTTCAAGGGATAATCAATGTAAATAATCATAAAATAATAATTTAGGACATAATTATTCAAAACCATCCATTTTACAGGTTTAAGGAATAACATTTTTGTAGAAAAATATTGTTAATTCTCACCTCATGCTCATAGGTTTCAAGAGAATATTATTTGGTTGTGTGGAGATGATGAAAAGGCAGCTTTAGACAGTTGATTAGCATGCAAAATGACTAAACTACAACTAAGAACTTTAAAAAATTTGATTTTGTGAAACCCATAATCTTTGACAATCCTAGGCAGATATTTGACTTGTAGCAGCCTGGGAACTTGCCAACATGACTGTGTTTCCCATTGAAAGTTGTATAGTCCGAAATTGTGTAAAGCTAGCCAATCAGTTTTGATTTTGCCGTTTCGAGAAGACTGAAACTGTTCTGTAATGCATTATGGATTTGCAGTCTGTGTAACTGAAACACAGTGAGACACTTATAAGGTCACACTGTAAATCTAATTACAGAAACAGAATTTTTGTGTTCCAGGCTCTCCTATCTCCACCCCTAGTCACTCTCCGCTTCCCCGGACATCGTCATCCACACCAGTTCACATGAAGTCCAGCCCCTCAGTCATAAATAACCCCTATATTATAGTGGACAAACCAGGACAAGTCATTAATATGGCTGCATCGTCATCTGCAGCTACAGGTACATACATCGCATCTCCTCCATGGGGATTTTATTGGTTTTATTCTCTTATGTTCAGCATCACAGAAGTTCGGCTTGGCTGTTATTTTTGTTGCTTTGTAGCAAGGACAGTGTAATTATTTTTTACTAGAAATTTGTTGCATCATGCATGAGGAGGACATTTAGGGGCTGTTTACACCAGGTCACTTCATGCGTTTTTCTGTGATCAGATAGCTATCCGATCGTGAAAAGACCAGGTGTAAATGCCCTCCGAAACGCATTCGAGACGGATTTTGAGTCCGATCGCACAAACCACTTGAGGAGATAGTCTGGCCCGCATTCCAGATGAAACTGGACAAGTGTAAATACATCTGATAGTTGAAACCACATATGTATTTTACCACATATGTATTTATATCTATTTTACTGCTCACAAAACGTGTGAGAGCATGTTATAGGCTATATGTCATTTAGTCAGATGTGATGACGCTATTGCAACATGCATCACCTCAGATGAGCATCTATTCATCAAGCCAATTCGTCGCAAACTATCGCAAATCAAAGTGAAAGTAAGTCTCAAATGCTTAACACACAATCATCTTCATTAAAAGTAAAGAAACAAAATGATCTTACCAGTTCTTTTAATGCTCTCTTATTGCTGTCTTTGATTTTGAAATTAGCCAATGATCAATAAAATGCAGCAATATCTCTTGCTTTCGGTGACGTGCACTCCATTAAACCTGCAGCGGGAATTGAAGATCTGATTTATATCCATTTTGGAAAAACACATGTATGTGACATGGGGTAAATGTAATGGTTTTGATAAATCAAATAGCTATCCGATCTGAGAAAGTGGCCAGGTGTAAACAGCCCCTTAGTGAGTGTCAGATGTGAATAATGAAGACAAATCACAAAGTACAAGTTCCCCCTTCAGTTCTTTTTCTTTATCCTTCTTGCACTCTGTCTTTCACACACACTTTCTGTGCTTCACTCTTTCCCATAACTCATGCTGTGGGTTTGCAGGCCATCCAAGTTGCCATAGCGACCACATCACTGAGATTTTAGGAGTGTGTGGAGTATGGAGTTGATGTAACATTACTGTGTGTGTAATGTGTGTCACACACACAAACCTCCACACAAACACACCTACATGCTCTTAGGGATAATGTTTGTGTGGGTGGTCGGAGCTCTGTGCTGTGGTTTTAAAGCAACTTGGTGACCATTAGAGATGGACAAATCAAGAACAAACATAGAAAATACTCATCTAAACTCAGTACTATTTACCACCTCATGACTGTAGAAATCATAGTTGTCTTTTTTCTCAGGTACAGTAGACACTTGGATATAACAATTGAGTGCATCTTTGATTGCAAATTATGCTGTTTTGTATGAAGTGAAAACACAGCCAATCTTTCATGACTTTATTCTGATATGGGCTCTGCAGAATTCATACAACAGCATAGAAAATGAGGTGTTAATGAAGTCTGAATATCTTAAGAAACAGCTGCTTTGAGTTAAAGCTAACATCAACATGTAAAATATTCCGCTACATGCTTTTATGAATAATTAAGGGATTGCCAAGAGATAAGAAATCCCTACCATGAAAATGTATCCATTATATGAGGATGAGTAAAGCTGTTTTACTGCCCTGATTCATTCAGATGTTTGTGGGAACTTGTTTAAAAATGAAAATTACATAACAGGATGACAACTGTTGTCATTTATGTTGCTTTTCCTTGTTAAATTGGAAATAATTTGACTTCAATTTTGTCAAGAGTGTCAGAGCAGCTTCACAAATTCACTGCAAATTCACTGGAGAAAGCAGCAGCATGCTAACCATCCTGGGAGATGGATGATGCATTATGAGATTTGGAGTAAATAAGCTGCTTTGTTTTTTTTGGTTTGCACAGATATACTGGAGAAATTGAGCAGAGAAGAGCAGAGCTGCAGTCTTAACACATTTAGGTTAAACATTGAGCTGCATAGTAACTCACAATTTCATTGTGTACAAAGATGCAGACAAAAAAGCTGTGTGCCGATGTTTTTTTTCAACCTCTGGGAAAACGTTTTAAAAGACACTGACACATGGTATATTCACACATAAAAATGGCTTGTTGTAGGCCAAATTTTTGAGCTTGTGGAAGAGATCCATTAAGATGCTTTGTTTCATGTATTTTGACCATTCTTGTTTTGCTGAACAAATTGTTGGGTTTTAAAAGGCCTTCAAATTCAGATTAATTGGAAATTTACCTATTTGCTTAATGCATTTTATTGATCATAAGGTGAATGATTCATCTATGAATGTTTAATTTAAAAAAGTGCTTTTTTAATCAAAATGTCATAACCTGATTTTCCGATTGATTTCGCTCTAGTGACATATGTCGGACTTCTTCAGTCATTTCATCTGCAAAAAAAAAAAAATCCTAGACCTCACTTTAACAGGTGGGACAACCTGTCATTCACATGACATCTCAGCAATAGCAAACCACAACTATCTAATCAATTCCGATGGACAAAATCAAGTCCTATCCTACATTTTTTTTTTCTTGTTTCATTCGGATATACATCACAATAGTGAAGGAAAGACTATCTCATCTTTGGTGTCATGTCTACTTTAAAGGGATACTCCACTTTTTTTGGAAATAGGCTCATTTTACCACTCCCCCAGAGTTAAACAGTTGGGTTTTACCGTTTTCTGATGTTTTCAGACGATTTTTTTATATTTAGAAGAATATCAGTAACTAGACGGTTTCTGGTCTCATTGACTTCCATAGTATATTTTTTTCCTACTATGGAAGTCAATGAGACCAGAAACGGTCTGGTGGCTGATATTCTTCTAAATATCTGAAAATCGGCTGAATGGATTTGAAAACGGTAAAACTCAACTGTTTAACTCTGGGGGAGTGGTAAAATGAGCCTATTTCCAAAAAAAGTGGAGTATCTCTTTAAGCTTTTGCCTCCATCCAATCAACAACCAATGAATTAATCAAGTGGCAAATTTTGTAAATCCATTTTACTCAGATGTACGTCAGAATACAGAAGAAACGATTGTTACTTCTGCTACTTTTGATATATTGTGACTTCAGCACATACTTCCATTAGGCATGGGTTGTTTATCAGATGAAGTGTCATGTCTATTTGTTATATCTGCTGTATCCATATGTTTATCCTAGGCAGTCCATCAGCCAAGCAGAGCAGCACAGCCCATGGTGCTCGATCACCTGCTCCTAAAGTTCACACCAGCAGCTTCCTGTCCTCTGGCGTCAAGGTGAGACTGAGAGTATATGTGTTTCTCTCATAGTGTATGGATTTATTCAATGCATTCAATGATAGGACTCAGAGTAGCAATTTACCTTCTCTGAGGGTATTTTGCTTCCCTTTAGCAGTCTTTTTTTTCATTATTTGAAAGTGACTTGATTTATTACCATGCATAGTGGGGAGCATCTCTCTCTTGCTTCTTCAAGGCAACTGTAGTGAAGGGTGTGTGGATGACAATAGAATATGAGAAGATATGATGTGGGTATTGTGATTGAAATCAACTATAATTGAAAAATACAGATGTAGGCATTTGAAAACAATGTGGCACAATCAGTTCCCCTTCAGGCAGGTTGGCAGGATGAATCAGTCCATTTGTGTTCAGAGAGAGCTGTAATGGAGCTTGTAAGAGGAAGGCACTCCTAAATAGGACATCATTTGTCTGTCATTGTGCTTTAGAGCTATATTAATATGGGCTCTGCTTATGTTCACAAACTAAAAAAGATAGTGTTAGACTGAATTATACTGACACTTAATTTAGCTTTATTAGCTTTGTCCTTCTGTTGAACTTACGAAAAACACACTGAAATTAGGTAATGATCTTTCTTTCTCTCTCTCTATTTGGGTTATTCTCTGAGGCCGTTTCAGTGTTTTCTTGACACTGCAGGCTAAATTAACACCAGTAGTTATTAATAGGTACTGCCAGGCAGTGCAGTAAGCGGTCTGCTGCAGCTGTGTGTGTGTATGTGAGAGAGAGAGAGAGAGAGGAGAGAGGGGGTTTAAAATGGGACATCTATCTGTGGCGTGATGCTGCTTTTGCACAAGCTGTTCAGAGGACTGGAGTATTCCCAGAACTCACTCACTCACTCTGGCACTTTCTTTATGTGCATTTTTGATCAATTTAATGCCTCCTTGCTGAATAAAAATATTAATTTCTTAAAAAAAACCCATCTTACTGACACCAAACCTTGGAACAATAATGTACTTGACTGACTGAATTTATTTATGTCTCTGAATTAAAAAAAAAAATCTCAGAAGCTTAAATGGTTAAAAAAAGGTTTGTAATTATAAATTGCGCTTATGAATTTCTTGAACTATTTTTTTCTTCTTTGACATAGTGAAGGAATAAATCAAATGTCCATGATACATGTGAATTTCTAATGTTTAAAAGCATCCCAGCATGCCCTTCGTAAATTTGTTAAGATAATGATCTGTGTACATAGCTGGAATCTAGTCAGAGGGTGACTAAAAAGATAAAAAATAAGAGAGGTTTGATTTGCTTAACATTTTGATCACTAAATAATTCCCATATTTCCATTTGTGTGATTTCATAGTCTTAGGAATTAGTCTTAAGTGTTAAAAATTGTACAAAGAATGAATATGTCTGCAGACTTTTTTTTGCACTGTAGATTCCTCAAGGAACAGAATTTGGATTTAAATTCATATTTAGAGTGTTAAAGCGTGAGCGTTGTTTCTTGTTACTGTTGTATATAAGAGCAATATGACAGTGATGTGTGTTTTGTGTGATGGAGCTTTTGCTGGGTGCTACTGGCAGGAGAGGGAAATCTTGCACAAGTTCACTGAGTTCATCTCTATGTTCAGTCTCTCCCTCAGAGAAGTGTGTTTACCTTACCTAAGGGAATGTGAGATTCACTAAATTAACTTTGGATTTGATCTCACATCCAATATCTCTGAAAATATCTTGGTTCAAATTGAACCGTGAATCAAACTGATGGTTTTTCATTGCACATCTCGCTGTAATATGACACGCACAGAGTAATAAAATTTCTCTGTCCGACTGTCTGTTTGTCTTAAGGTTATAATCAAGCAAGAACCAGGAGAGGTGCCCAGCCAGCCGTCACCACAGCAACAGGTGATCTCCACGGCAACATCCCAGCAGCAACAGCAGTATGTGACTGTGAAGGGCGGTCAGATGATAGCCATGTCGCCGCAGAAACAGAGCGGGGCGGGGGCTGGAGGAGCGGCCACACCCAGCAAGGTTTCCATGTATACTTTTTGTTTTGTGTTTGCCATTGTTACTGTTCATTTAGCTTATTTTTGTTTCATAGTTGTTTGACTCTCCAGTCACAAAACCAATATCATATCTTTCGGTTCTTTGGCTGTATTTAGTGGCTGAAAATATTTGAGCATCAAAGCTCAACAATTGTTCCGATCCACCTATAATATCCAAAATTGATTTCTAGCTAGTGCCATGTGTTTCTATGGTCCCATCCCTTGTTCAATTGAGAGAGATTTTTTTTTTTTTTTGAAAATGCAGTGCGCTCTGGTCATGCGGTCTAAACATATCTCAGGTCATTGTGTCTCTGTGGATGTCCTACTTGTCTCTTTACTGCAGCTTTTTTTTTAGCACTTGTGTCAAAGTCATTTGTACAACCTGTTCAGAGACTGTCAATGTACAAACGCCACTCTGCTCTGACTCTACAGTAGAGGTTTAAGCATTTTTTATTTCTTTATTCCATATTTTTTATATAATTCCACTTATCTCAAGGTTTGACGTCAAGCCATTTTCTATATAATCTTTAGAAACAGTATAATTTGTTATAGATGCATTTCCTTGATTTGGCCCATTTAAGGGTGTGTTCACACATGGCATGTTTGGTTTGATTAAAAACGAACCCCGGTGTGATGGCTGTGTTAGTGCTGTTCATTTTATTAAGTGTAAACGTTGCCATCTGAACCCAAACAAGCGGACTGAGACTGTTTAAAAGATCAGTCTTGGTCCAGTTCCAAACGAACTCTGGTGCAGTTCGAATGAATATAAACGCAACATGGACCAAAGACATGTAAACAAACCAAAAACAGGACATGATGTCACAAGATGTGATCCTAAAAAGACATACCTGTTTTTTTTCCCCCGTCATAGTCACAATGTTGACCATCACAGTTTGGTACAGGCATCAGAACTGCAGAACTGTCTCCTTGCAGCAGATCTTCATTTGTGTGGTTGATGAAGGGATTCCTGTCGCTGTTTTGACACATTTACACATTTTATAAGCTCTCAGCTGGTCAACATGCATCAATACAAAATATGTAGGCTATATGCACAAAAAGACTGCATTTTGGCAAGTTACGTCACAAAATATTTGTCATAAAAGCTGACCAATCAGGTTGTGAACATATCCCAATGCCTTTAGGTTAGGTGTTAAAATACCAATGTGAACGCTAAGGAGATCAGGGCTTTTTTTAATTAAATAAATTATGTTCTTTAATATTTCACAGTGTTACTCTTTTTCTGTATTTTTGATCCAATAAATACAGCCTTGATGACCATAAGAGACATCTTTCAAGAATATAAAAAAGAGAAATCTTACTGACCCCAAAATTTTAAACAGTAGTATACATTGTTTTGTACCAAAAGGAGACCAAAAGTCTTACTTTTATTGTAAGTTAAGCTTTGAGTAATAGCACATTTTAAAAACTGTTTACTGTGTGTGTGTGTTTGCTTGCGTAGGTGTTGGGAATTCCACTGGGCTCTGCCGTCAAACAGGTCTCCATGAGCAGCGGGCAGATCTTGGTTGCTAAGTCCAGCCCCTCTGTGTCCAAGGTGGTGGGCCAAAAGCAAGTGGTAGCACAGGGCGTCGCTAAGGCAATCGTCAGTGGAGGAGGCAGCGGTGCAAGCGGCATAGTGGGACAGCAGGTGCATGCTGGTACCAAGGCTGCAAGTGGGTCTGGAGGAAGTGGCAAAAGTGGAGGTCAGAGTTCATACTTTTTTTTTTTTCTTGACCCTCATCATGCCATAAACTAACTCATATAGTTCAACAACTGGTCTCTACTATGCTATGTCTTTCTTTTAAACAGGTCAAAATAAATGAATGAACTAATCTTAACCAGGGGTCATGTGACAAGTTGTCAACATTAGGTTGTTTTTTTTGTACTCACTGAAAACGATACACTGCACAAAGCTATAATCTCAACAAATCAGTTGCTGATTTGAACTTCAGATGCATGAATCCATGTCTGAATTGTAAAATAAAATTGTGTTACATATAGTGACTTTTAGAAGGTAAATTGTGTATATGTGTGCAAAGTTTAGAAAGCATTTGTCTTGCCAAGGTTGCTAATTAAGATGTTCAGAATAGTAGTGCTTGTGTGAAAGCATCTGTTTGTGTGTTTGGGGAAATGTTTATTTGGCTGATTAGCAGATGTTGTGCTGAAAGGGGAATATCAGCAGAGCTGAGTCTGACTAAATTTTAAAAACACCCAATATTTGGTTGTTGTATTGAAAGCTTGTTTTAGTGGTATATGAAATAGTCTTTAAGCCTTGTCGCTATATATTCTGTCTAGGTTCTGTACTTTTTATCTTATGAGTCCACTTATAATGTTAATAGAAGCTGCACCAAAATTAGTTTCACTATTCTGACTCTTAAAGGCACAGCTCAGCAATAAAACAAATAAAATGAATTATAATGACATCTCTTATTCTCACCAATGGTGCATTTATTCGAACAAAAATACTGTTAAAATTCTAGTATTGTGAAATAATACAATTTAAAATAACTATTTTCTACTTCAATATATTTATAGATATACTCTCTTTTGATCAATTGAATGCATCCTTGCTGAATAAAATTATTCATTTCTTTCCAAAGAAAATCTGACCCCAAACTTTTGAACTGTAGTTCATGCTGCTTTTCCTATACAGTGGAAAACATATAGCCTCCATCTGCTTTCATGGACAAAAACACCATGAAAATAGTTAATACGTTTTAGAGGTCAAGTTGATATTCACTGAAACTTTTGATGATTTTTTTATTTTTATTTTTCAGTAATGGCAACCCTCCAGCTGCCAGCAAATAACTTGGCAAACCTGGCCAATCTGCCTCCAGGCACCAAACTCTACCTGACCACCAACAGCAAGAACCCATCGGGCAAAGGCAAACTGCTACTGATCCCACAGGGAGCCATTCTGAGAGCCTCACACAGCGCAGGTCAGACATACACTGACACGCTACATGTATCATAGGATTTGGGAAATATCATTGTCTCTCAGGGCCTGTTTACATCTGATATTAAGATGTATTTTGATTGATTGGATCACAAGTAGACGAGGGAGACACATTGAGTTACAACTGGTGTTTTCAATCCATCTCATTTTTTGTGTCTGTCTGTAGGCCAGCAGTCTCAGAGTTCTGGTTCTGGAGGGTCACAGTCCTCCAGTGGTTCCTCAGGGACTGGCAGCCTGCCTTCTAATTTATCCTACACTTCTTACATCCTTAAACAGACTCCGCAGGTAATAGTCTTTGTTGTAAACGGTTTAAAATAAAGATTTTTACACACTAAATCTGTGGAATGGATCTTGATATACTCAAACAGTTTAAACAACTTTAGTTTGAACATATGTACTATTACTTTGTTCACGCAGTAACTCTTGCATGCTCTATATATAGTGGGTGCTCTTGTTGTCCAAAACAGTGTCTAGTAATCCTTTCCCTGTCAGTTTGTGTTATGTTGACAAAGTCACTATTGATCTTTCCAGGGCACGTTTTTGGTTGGCCAGCCAGGGGGCTCTGGGAAACAGAGCTCTGGTGGTGGTCATGTAGCGTCGAGTCCTGCTTCCAGTACTCAGCAGGCCATTCGGGTCACAGCAGGACAGAAGGCAGCCATTTTGGCTCAGGTGTGTAACAAAGGAAGGATTTAATAACACAAAATTTCCCATTCTACTTTATATACTGGTTTTTATTATATTATATATATATTTTTTTTAAAGGGATACTGCACTTTTTTTGGAAATAGGCTAATTTTACTACTCTCCCAGAGTTAAACAGTTGGGTTTTACCGTTTTCGAATGTATTCAGTCAATTTTCTGATATTTAGTAGATAATCAGTAACTTGACAGTTTCTGATCTCATTGATTCCATAGTATATATTTTTTTCCTACTATGGAAGTCAATGAGACCAGAAACTGTCTGGTTACTGATATTCTTCTAAATATCAGAAAATCGGCTGAAGAGATTCGTAAATGGTCAAACTCAACTGTTTAACTCTGGGGGAGTTGTAAAATGAACCTATTTCCAAAAAAAAAGTGGAGTATCCCTTTAAAGTTATTTTATTTATTATATAGATGGAGCATATTGGATTGCAATAGACAGGTGTTTAGGTTATGCTGTAGGTTTGTTTTTACATGCAAGATAATGCAGTTGAAAGAGGTTTTGTCCTTTTTTCGCAGTACCTGACCCCATTTAACTTTTAATTAGATTCAACATGCAAGCCCACAATTCCTGGGAAATATAATTTCTTTTTGGTGTGGTTCTGTAGATAGCGATGCAGAAAACACTGAGATGGATTCGACAGCACATCAATTTCCCTTGCTAAAACAGTCATAGTTAGCTTCAATAAAATAAAGAAAATATATGTTAAAACACACCCTCACAGTGACTCAGAAGGAGTGGGATCAGCAGTTTAGCTCCTGTATAAAAGCAGATGTGTTCAGGGGTTTGCCATTATTTCCTCCCTCTCCATCATCGCTTTCTTGCTCTCGCTCCATCTCATTGATCTTTCTTTATCTCTTTCCTTTTTTTCACTTGCTGCACTTTCATTGGTGTTACACAACGCCTCTTTTGAAACGCTCACACTCTCTAGAGCCCTTCCTATGTGTGTGTGTGTCCTGATTATCAGATAGAGGCTAATGAGTATGCCTGCAGCTGACATTTGAGCTGTAATTCAACCTGTGAACACACGCTCATGCACATCTCCTCCTTCCTTCCCTCTCTTACTTCCTTTCTTCTTGTTAATTATCCATTAAAATCATATCCTCATTATTCTCATCATAAAGTGCAGCACACAGGGCACCATGAATTCTGCTCATATTTTTTTTAATTAGAATTCTCTTTATCTCTTTCTGCAGAGGTGAGGCTAAATCAATCCTTTTCCTCTGGTCTGTTAGACCTGCTTGAATTTGTTTGTGTACAGTAAAATGGTCATATATTAATAAGCACCTGACATACTTAAAAACCCTGAAGGTGGTGGTGGAGTGTTTGTGTTTGAAGAGTATTTGCTGTGTGCTTGAGAGAGAAGAAATATTAGAGGTAAAGAGATGGGCCTTAGGAACTGAACATGCAAAAATGAGTGTTCGAAACAAGTTAAAGTCTTCTTGCTATATAATTCCATTTGCTTTATGTAAAATAGATACCCGCAGTCTTTTTCTCACCCTCTTTTTAAGTCCAGTGAATATATTAGTATGAATATTAAAGTACATAATTGGCAAAGTGGTGTAGGACAACATTTCGGTTTATATATAGAATGTATGAATAGATGCATTCTGTATATACTGCACTTTTAAATCTAATTTAAAAAATAGTACTAAAAATTAGTGCTGTCAAATAATTAAAATATTTAATCATGATTAATCGCATTAATGGCATAGTTAACTCGCGGTTAATGGCAATTAATCACACATTTATCTATTCTAAATATCTTTTTGTTGCATTATTTTTTCTAATTGTAATGCTCTTATCAATATGGAAAAGTGGATCGGCTTGCTTTGTGCAAAGGTTTTTTATTGAAAACAGCATTGACAATACTGTGTTTAATTTCACACTAAAACATTCTCACTTGGAGCAAATAATCTCACACACAATGAATCAATAATAGGGTCAAAGAAATACTGACGACGTCCTGATATTGACGAGGGGGCAGAGAATTCGCATCCGCTGTGTGTGTGTGTGCCTGGCCATCAATGATGGCTCAGTTCACAATGTCAAAAAAAAAAAATAATAATAATTTGGCAACTTTTTACAAGTACTTTGTGTTCAGAATCTTGGCATCCATTTCGGCGTCTCGCGCTCGTCATCCACTCTAACGTAACGTTAACCTACTACTTGGGCGGCACGCAACAAGTGTGTTTCCGATCTAGCTAGATCCGGTGCTTTCAGACAGGACGTGGAATGCGCGGCACTACACCAGTTTTCAAAACTTTTTGGATGCCAAAAAGTTTCTATTGGGCACGTTGGTAATCGTAACAGTGGAAAAAGTTGAACTATTTTGAAATTTGACCGCGGTGTGCGGTTTAGCCATTGAAATTAATGGGTTTCATAGCGCCGCGCATGCTGCGTCCTTTTGCCAATAAAATGTAAAATAACTACGAAGTTTGCTAGACCAAAAAGACTGCTAATCTTGCGCTAAAATAAATGAATCACGTAGAAATGGGTTTGTGTTAACACCGTTAATAACGCATTTAACCGACAGTCATGTTTAAAATTAAACAAGAAAAATGTTAGCTTAGACTAGTTTTTATGAACTAAAAGCATTAAAACTAAATACATTAGATATGTTTTTTTCAACTTCTTTCTCTTAATGTTTGATTGACAGGTGGTGGGGGGGTCTCAAGGTTCTCAGGTGAAGCTGTCAGACGGCTCCGTGAAGATGGTAACAGCTGCCGCAGCAAGTCACCTAAACAAACCTGGCACAACAACCCTGAGAATGACGGGAGGTGTCATTACAGCCACAAGCTCTACCCCAACAACACCCAGTTCCACACCAACCTCTCAACAGGTAAGAGATGTTTCTTTTTTTCTACATTATCTGACAAGGCTTGACACATTGACCCGAGAATTGACGTACGTATTAGGTAGCATAGTCATTATCATCATTCTGTTTCTTTGACATGATAGAAACTTGTGTTGTGCATGGGTCACAAAGTTAATATCTTAAGTTATTTTGACCTACAGCCCCTCTAATGTTTTTCCCTGTACAGTCAGCAGAAGCCACTGGAGCATCCTCCTCTCAGCCATTACCTCAGACAGCTAAAGCACCACCGCAGCACCACCCTGTGCTTGTAGCTGCCAATCAAGCTGCCGTGATCAGTGCGGCTAAGAGTGCTAGCTCTGCCGCCAATACAGCAAAGAGTTCTGCCTCTGGCACTGGGGCCGTAGTCACAGTTGCCAAGACCGTCAACATGCCTCTTATCAGTCTGTCAAAGGGTGCGGGGTCGTCTGTAGTTGGCGGGTCCAAAAGCTCCAGCCCTTCATTGGTTACTGCAGCATCACTGATTGGGGGAGGAACTTTCAGTGGGAAAACTGCTACCACGATCTCAGGTAACCAGTCATCTGCTGTCCAGATTTGCCAAATATTTTGTCCTTAAGGTGCTGTCACAATTACCATTGTTCAGGAATCCAAATAAAATGGAATTTTGCACGAGGACGAAAGATTTCCCCATGCAGATTTAGTTATGGGTTGAAGTTGGGGATGCGAATTTGCAACATTGACCAACAGAAAGCTGCTTGGTTTGAAACTGACGTCTTTGTGAGCTGTGCTTCATACATCACTGCGTTATTGACAATAGACAATGGACCTCTTTTGCCCACAGAATTTCGCTAATATGATCAACACCTTTAGAATGGCAAACTGCTAAAGCTCCCACGGACTACTTTCACAGATCACAAATGTAATTATATGAAATGTAATCTGATGACTGAATGGCCTTGACCATTAGCTTCAGGAGTGAAATAAATCTGTCTCAATACTGAATTAGGGGTGGGGGGTGTGTCAAAGTCTTGTAACTTTATCATGATTCATGAATGGAAAAATTAAAATTGGTTGACATTAAAAAAAAAACTTTTTTTTTGGATAATGCAAGCTGTCCCCACCCCCTTTCTGAATTGATTGCCGTAAAGTTCATTAATCCATTGATTGGAATGCTTTATTTGTTTAATTTTTTGGTCACTGTTTTGTGTTCACCATTATTCTCTTCATGTACAGGAATGTTGAAGTTGCACCCAGCTCAGTCCAGTTCCCAGCAAACGGTTCTCACCATCCCAGCCAATCAGCTGAAGCAGCTCAGTGGGGGCAGTGGGTCCTCTGCGCTGCAGACCATCTTGATGCCCGTTGGCAAAGGTAACAGCACCCTGTTCCTCTTATACCCACACAGCCTTACTCACACTCCTGATCTCTACTGTCCAGAAGGCTGTGAGTCTGTGTAATATTGTGAAGTTAGATTATTTATTTTCAACTTCATGCTCTAGTTAACTGCTTTGACATATAAGCTCTCTTCCCAATGCTGGCAACCCAAAGATTGAAGGTTCGATTCATGATTCATCACAATTGTGATCTTAATCAAGGCGCTCTTGCATGTTGTGATGGGCCGTTTCAGGTTGTGGTGTTATAATTCTGCCAGCCTTCATGAACTGATGTTTTTTATCAGCTGTGTTAAGCCTGCAAGATTGTTTGTATCAGAGATATTTGTTTTTGTTTAGCATTCATCAGCGATGACAGTAATAGGTGAACAGAGCTCCAGAGATGCTCTCCTGCCAGATATGTCAGTTTTCATTTTCTCATTTTGTGCTCTCTTTATCTGGTTGCTTTGTTTTAGATCGATCTGTGTGGCACCATGGAGGCAGAAGCCAGTTTAGTTTATTTTGCATTCAATAAATACAGTACATTAGAGCAGGAAGGACAGGCCATTTCCTGTAACAATATGCAAGCTGTTGTCATAGTGATAGAGAGCATAAACATAAAACAGAACATAAAAAACACTTAGTAAAATGCTACCTTAGGCCATGCGTCCTCCAAAGCTTTTTTTAGCCAGCTGAAAACGCTAGACTCTCAGCTGAAAACGCCTAGCTGTGGGCGCTTGAGAGCTGTGGGCGCTTGAGGGCGCTTCGTTGCTATGATACTGAATATCCGCAGCAGTTTTAGCTGATTATAATTTATTTCATGCTACAAATTTCTTTTTCATCCATTTTGTTCGGTTAGATTTTGATCGGTGTGGTATTTGTCCCGCCCCTCCTCCACTGTGATTGGATGGCTGGGTAAAAAGTGACTGTGATGAGCGCTGCGTTTTACCCAAAGTTGAACATTTTTCAACTATCGGCGACCTGTAAAAAAACCACCAAGCTTTCAGCACTTGACACCAAGCTTTCAGCAGCTTTCAGCAGTTATTAATTTGATTAGCTTTTGCTTGACTACATTCTCAAACAGCTAATAATGTGTTGCTAATGTTTCATAAACCATTTTCCCATTCGCAATCCAACCGCTCCCTTCTAAAAATCAGTGTCCTTAGAAATGCTTTGAACAATTCAGAATGTCAGTGGAGAAAGGCATATAGTTAATTATAACATCGCAATATACATCATACATAATTCACCCACTATATTTCTAAATGTACCTGGGTTTTTAATATCAACAGAAAAAATATACCGGTATATAGTGTGATGCTAAAGCCCGCCCACACATTGATGTGATTGGTTACAAGGTATTTTGTGACGTGAGAAACACCGGTGATTTCAAACAGCTTTTGTGAGCTGTAAATGTCTTTGGTTCACTGCGGTTTTAAGGAGAAAATACTCAGCAATCGTGTGGACTGATGAATTTTTTAAAGCATTTTAAAATTTTTAATTTGGGGATCGGATCGGTTTTGAAAAAGCAGTATCGTTGCATGCCTAATTTGTAATTTATTTGATATTTTTCAGTGTTCTTTAATGAATAGAAAGTTCAAAAGAACTGCATTTATTCAAAATAGAAATTGAAATTGAAACATTACAAATGTCTTTACTGTCACTTTTGATAAATGTAATGCATCCTTGCTTAGTAAAAGCATTCATTTCTTTAAAAAAAAATAATAACTGCTTCCAAACTTGGGAATGGTAAAGTAAACCTGTGTGTGTTTGTGTTTCAGTTGTGCAGTCTGGTGCTAAAGCATCTAGCAGCAACACAACCACGAGTGGAACTGCTTCCTCAGCACCCACACCTGTAGCTCAAGGTGAGACGCTCACACACATTCATACAGTGGAAAATAACATCAAGGAGTTATATGTGTATAGCTATTCAATCCACTGAGTTCAAACTTTTTCTTTACCTCGGTTGTGCTTACCTCATTACATAGTTAAAACTGAACCTGGTTTGGTTGGCCTCACTTGTACGACTCCAGTTCCCCAACAATCTGCCCCAGCCACTTCAACACCAACCCCTGCTTCATTGCCGACAACCCCTGTATCCACAGACACAGCTGCTATTAAAGAAGAACAGGGCATGGAATCAACACATGAACTCATCAAGTGAGAAGCACACACACAATCTGATCTGTCTGAATCTCTGTGATTCTCTAAGGTTTCTGTTTCTGCATAGGGGCATTGACACCCATAGACTTGCACATTCGCCAAATTTTTTAATTGCACATGGTCATAGCAACAACCAGTCAGTAATAATACTAACGCAGTTCTTGACATGTTGACATTTTCTGAAGTGAATACAATTTTATTAATTACTCTATTCTAAGTTACCATGCAATTTTTCTGACCTATTCACAATCTCATAACACTATTGAGTAAAACGCAATAGACAGATATTGTCTTTTCTATTTTGCAGTGCCTAGTTTTCAATCTAGTCTTCAAACTCACAATTAAAATAATAATCAAAAACACAGATGTGTTGCTATGGGGCACCAGTGCTGCTCAATATCAGTGCAGGAAACTCTTATTTTGTAAATATTTTGTAAAGTCAAAAGCTTGTAATATTTGTGAACATGTTTGTTGAAAAATTGTCAATCTCTCTCAGCACGGAACACATCGAAAACATGACACAACTTCTGACAGTCATAGTGAAGAAATTTCCTCTGATTATCCCTGAGAAAAGTAAGTTTAATTTCTCATATTTCAGCCTCTCCTTCAGCATATTTCACCATAGTGAATTTCTAATTGCATGTTATTCATCCATACATATACTGGTGTTCAAAAGTTTGGGTTTGGTTAGATTTTAAAAAGTTTTTTTTAAATAAATCTCTCACCAAGAGACATTTATATATGCTCGCCAAGCATTTATTTGATCAGTAAATACAGTCGATACAGTAAAAACATTAATGTTGCTGTGATTCATTTGATGCTTAGAAAGTTAAAAAGAGCAGCATTCGTTTGAATTAGAATTTGATCTTTTTATTTTTTACAGTATAATAATCTTTACTAAGTGTTTATTTTTTCATAACCCTTCCAGTGAAATGACAGGTGTTTACCACCTCGCTTCAATCATTTAGTCCACTTAAATAATGTAAATGTACCTAAGCCAGACCAACAGAGATGTGTGTGTGTGTGTGTCTATGTGCTTTACAGATGAGGACTCTCATCCGTTCTGCGCCACCTCTGTGGATCTGTACTACTCATGGAACATTGGCAAACGCAGAGCTGCAGAGGTACAGGAGTATTTGTGTTTGTATCTGGTCTGGGTGCATCTGTAAGCTCTGTTGGATTTTGTTCATTTACATTGTTTCTTTCTCTCTGTGTAGTTGCAGCGAGCAGTGGCTGTGCGCCGTGTGTGTGCTGATCTGTTAGAAAGAACACCTCGGCTTCAGGCCCTCACCCCACCCAGAACTAAAGAGGTGCTCCGCTGGTGCCGTCTCCGGGGTTACACGCCCCCTGACCCTGAACCCCAGCACACAGAGGAGGACTCCATTGAGGACATACTCACACAGATCGACAGTGAACCGGGTGAGTGTGTAGCTTATGTAACGTGTGTGTGTGTGTGTGTTTGAACCTGTGATTGAGGTTAATTCATCATGGCCTGTGTCACTCTCAGCTATCCAGAGCTTTGGCTTACACAAGACTTGGCACAGACAATGCAGTAGTGTTCTCTCTCTCTTTATTTTCCAGTGATGGTGCATTAGCTTGTATAATGATGTCAGTATTCAGAGATGGGCATTAATTCAACTCTCAGATAAGCAGCTGAAATTCAGCATCAGCTCTGCTTCAATCCCTACTGAACTTCCTACATAGACAGCATTTTAAGGCATCTTGGTTCTTGTATGCTCCACACAGTTTGCTGCCTCATAATAATAAGATATCAAAATGACACTGCTTTATCGCCCTTTTTCCTAACGAGCCTACTGAGTTTTAGATTATGGGAGGAACTTCCGGTTTGGGTTTAAAGCTACACTGTGTAACTCTTAGTTTATTCTTAGCTAAAAACACTTAGTTCTTTCAAAAATATATGTGTGCATTAATGTATATTTACTTCGTTCAAGTAATAAAGTATTCTCGTGAGTGGATAATATGCCATTGAAAATACATACGGGTAAGGGGTTCTAATGTCGGTCGCCATGTTGCCCCAGGTTAATACAGGTTAATTCAAGCTTCGCCTTTCACGTTTACATTTGAGTTAACACTCATGGACGAGGTTGAACTGGAAGCCATGTTAATCTTGGACTTCATAGGCCACCATAGGAGTTAAAACGAAATTGGATTTGAGAGGAACAGAAACTAATATTCACTGGATGGTCATATACCTTTTCACCTCTAGATGGAGGTAAAAATCACACAGTGTAGCTTTAATTTACAATATATGATCATATATCCCATGAATAATTCACTGGAATGGATGGAGAATCCCTTATTTTTCTCCCTAAATCTTATGTTTCTTTCCAGGTTTGCTTTCACACAGATGCTTTAAAATGTAATTGTCTGTCTCCCCCTTTTCACTTCTAATCCCCATTAGCAATGTTTACTGGAATGTTTCTAAAGCAGGTAAATACAGTATTAACGAAATCACTTTGAAATATTATCACTCAGTGTTCCAGTTAATGAATATTTTAGATTAAGGCAACATAATACAGACAGATATTATTATGGTGATATTGAGGATGTCCGTAATATTGCTGCAGAAATAAGCAATGAAAAGCTTTTGGTGCTATTCATTGTCTGTTGTAATTTGTTAATGCTTTTACACTATTCCATTGAATATTTAAAAATTTAACAATGTCATCTCATTGTACCCAGTTTATGAAAACACTTATTATTGAGACATTTTTGCTGATTGTTTACAGTTTAGTGAAGTTACATGGGGCGTAGGAAAAATTTAGATAGTGAAGCTGATTTTAACCAAAATTATATGCAGCATTTCATGCAACTTTTGCAGATAAAGCTTTTGCATTGCGATAAACTGATGTTGAATCCTAGAAGGAAAGTGTTGATTATGAATATATTTTATTTGGTACTGAAAATGAAAAATGTTGTTTTGATTGTTTTTCTAATAGAGGGTTGAGTCATTAGCTTAGCTATGTGCTGACATCATCATACTCTATTGGGATTGAGTGTGAGCCATAATGCGCATCACGAGCAATGTTTGTTTGAACAGTGTGACCACTAATGGAGATGTTGTCCATAAGGAGTGTTTTTAAATTAGTCACTGATGGGGTTTATTTTAGATACTCACTAAGGAGTCTTGTTTGTTGTACATTCATGTACTTACTTAGGTTGCTTTTTTGGACTTGTTGTACAGAGTAAAACATCCTTGGGTTTGTAAAAGCACTATACAAACTATTAATAATAATAATAATACATTCATATAATAAACAAGATTATGTCCAAACTATTATTATTAATAATAATTATTACTAATAATATGTTAATTTTAATTATTAGGAAAATACAAAAGATTATTATTGATTGTGAATAAATAAATAGTAATATTGTTTGGAACCAAGCCATAATATAAATCGAGAGTATTGTTTGTTTTTGTTGTGTAGCTCTACCAGCTGCTTGTGAGTAGTTGTGTGCTGTTTTACACTAACACGTTTGTGTGTGCGTGTGTTTGCGCTTGTTAGAGTGTAGCTCGACTCTGACGGGCTGTGAGGAGTTGTCTCAACGTCTGGAGCAACTTCAGAAGATTCTGAAGGCGGAGCCTGACGAGGAAGATAATGAGCCTCTTGACATCATCAGTGTGAAAGATGTAGACGCTGCCAAGGTCAAAGTCAAACTGGAACAGGAAGAGGCCGAACAGGAACCCAAGTTTTTCTTGGGACGCTGCCCATCGACCCAGTTCGTCAGAGACACATCGGAGCAGGTGAGTGACATTGAAATTTTCTTTGACTTGTCTCTTGTGTCTTTGACTTTCAGACATGTAATGATGTGTTTGTGTTAGATCGGCGTCACGCTGCAGCAGGTGGAGGTGGAGAAGAACGTTTTTGCTCCTGTCGTGGAGACCATGGTTCTTAAGGTAAATAGTCTGAGATTGAGTAATGTTTTTTTTATATATAGAGAGAGAAGCATACACTATGTACTTTTTGTTATTCTTTTATTGTAAACCAGTTTTTTTCCCTTTTTTTGCTCATTCTGCTTTTGTTTGTCTTATTTATATTTCCTGATATAATTTGATGATGCATTTTTAACATGTCAGTGCTGAATGTTGTGTAAATCTCTTCATAGGCTGTGGAGCAGTTTGCCAATGAAATCCTCAGGGAGTCTTTAGCAAATGCCCATGGGAAATCCCAGCAAAACAGGTCAGTGTGTCCGCCCGTATGCCAGTACAAGATTAATCGGGACAGATGGGTAAACCAGCAGGATTCCGAGTAAAAGTAGTTTTGTTCTTTTCAGATGGAGCTTGTAGCATTATTTCTTGGTCAATTTTGATGAACTCTGAGCATTGAACTTCATCTAATGTGATTCTATCATGATTGTGGGAAAGTGTTTTATGATAATGTGTAATTATCAGAGCGCTGAGAATAGCTCATTAAAATCCTGATTTATTTGAGTTGTAGAGCAGTTAAGCCCAGCCCTGAGAGAGAAGAGATCGGCTCTGTGTTGCTCTACTTACTCAGCACATCTGCTTTCGCACACACACTCATACACGCTCAGGCTTTTATACATTGTTCTGTAACTGCCTTTTATAATGTTGATCAGTCAAGCAGGAACTGGTCAATGTCTCATACATTAAGAGAAAGCAGCAGTTTGACAATACCATGAGACCACTCATTTAATGCTCAAAGTTCAATAGCCCATTATATACCAAGATGGCAAATGTACCGTGAGTTTTCTCTATCTTACCCATCCTTGTTTCATCCCTCTCTTCTTGTCTCCACAGAACTCCGAGAGAGATATCGGCTATGGATGTGCATCAGGCCATTAGCTCTATTCCCACCTGTGATTTTCTGACTAATAGGTAATTTTGCTCTAATTATAGACTTCTCTATATTTTATTTTTTTTTCTCAACTATCATCAGCATCTATCATCTGTGTTCCCATGGTCTGGAGCAAGCTGGAAACGTGAGGGAATTTTGTTGCAGCTTTATTTATTAATTTTTAATTAATCTATTGTACATTATACTAGTGGTGACGCTGTGGATAAGACACATGCCTTTGGTGTGAGAGACCCGGGTTCGAATCCACTTTGAAACACCAATGTGTCCCTGAGCAAGACACTTAACCCCTAGTTGCTCCAGAGACGTGCGACCTCTGACATATATAGCATATATGTCATATATATATATATTTTTTTTTTGTGGATAAAAGCGTCAGCTAAATGTAAATGTAATTATCTCCATCTCTGATAGGTACATGGGCATCATGGTGAAGGATGAAAGCCCCGCTGACTGACTTCACCTCTTGGCATCTGACCACAGACGACACAGGTGGAATGTCACACACAATCTCATTTCCCCTCACATTGTGTAAAGATGGAGAATGTGCAAGGGCTGATCAATCACAGGCGCAGATATCCTCTGACTTGCCCGTGTCGTAATTTATTACACTGACAGCTGCGTTATACACAAGAGTACTGAGCTCAAGGGAAAGATCACCAAATGGATAGTAACGTAATCTTGACACGCTGCCTGAACAGCATTTGTTTCGTATGGTTACATCACTCTATTTATATTTATTTTTCATGCTTTTTCATGAATTCTGATATTTATGAACTAGGGTCCTGTATATTAATGTAACCATCAGTACAATGACTACAGTACAGTTATCTCTTCAGAAATGAGCAGGGACAGTAGATGCTTCATGCAGCAAATCTATTAACCACTCTTACATTGAGACCCTCAATCTCTGATAATAAAACTCATGATCACATGACCTTGCTCTGCCGTTGACACAGAACTGTTTAGCTTATGTTAGTATTAAAGGAATGGGTCACCCAAAAATGACTATTCTGAAATGATTCACTCATCCTCATGTATTTCCAAAAGTTTTGGGTATTACTTAAACCAGAAATGCAGACATTAAACGAGCAATTGAACAATACAGGAAACTGTACTTTATCGAGCGGGACTTATTTGGAGAAGGTAATTACTTTTTGCTGTGTAGCTTACAGTATGTGAAATCATCCTTGTTCGTTGTCTTTTTTATTGGGTCTTAAATTCGTGTGGTTTTAAGAACTTTGGGTGGAGTTTAAATGTCCTTTTTGAGTCATACGTCTTCACCAGTTTCACACTAGGGCAAAGAATGTCTAAGAAAAGTCTTAATCATCCCGGTTTCATATGAATTTTTTTCGTACACTAGGATTTATGAAGGATTGAACGTCAGTGAGGGTGGAAGTTTTTGTGTGTGTTCATTTGGGGGCATTGTGGAAAATGTGCAGATGGCATTTGCGTGGTTGCTAAATCTGTTTGGTCGGGTTTGTTTTTTGTCATGTCATACAACTAGCCTCAGTTTCTGTGTGTGTGCTTAAAACACATCAAGAATTGTTTTGGTGTGTTTGTGTGGATGAGAGAGAATGTGTTTCTGTGTGTTGATTCAGTGTTAAAGAACAGTCATGACTTGTCTAACCGAACTCCTGGATGTTTTACCTTTACATTGTGTATCAGAAAATGACTATTCTTGTATTAAAAACTGAGATGGATCCTTCTGTCCTGAATTGTTCTATTCTTTTTAAAAACTGCCAGAGCAAATGAAATGTCACGTAGCAAAACGGTGACCTTCAGTGAGACGCATGTGTAAGCAGATTTAGCCACTTTTTCAAGGGTTCTAGTTTCAGAAAATGTAAAAATCGCATTGCTTTTTGTCACACTTTAGTTTAGGGTCTAATTCTCACTATTAACTATGACTTTTGCCTCAGTAAACTCCTAATTACTGCTCATTAATAGTTAGTAAGGTAGTTAAGTTAGGGATGTAGAATATGGCCACGCAGAATAAGGCTGTGTGCTTTATACGTACTAATAAACAGCTATTAACTAAGTAATTTGTCTGCTAATAAGCAACTAATTAATAGTATAGAATAGGGCCCTAAACTTAGTGTTACCTTTTATGTGCTGACTTAGAGAGAGTTTAAGTCTATTTAATGAACATGAAAATAGTTAGACTCAGGACTTGAATATTTAATTGGCTCTTAATTACCATTAATCAATGAAGTTTCTATAAATAAAATAAATTATACATTGAAATGCCTCTTGTAAATAGTAATGCTCAGCACTTTCCTTTTGCTCTGAATTTCTCATTAGTGCAGTTTTTTCAGTTTTATTTATTGGCATTAAAGTTAGTTACAAGAACATGTAAATAGTACTAACCCTGTTTTTAAATCAAATATTTGTAAGATGTGAATCAGCCAAATATGAAAGGAATTTTAAGAATGTAATTTTTATTTAAACAGATGTGCCTTATTTTCCCCATTTATCTCTCAACCAAATTTACAAAAAAAAAAAAACCCCAAACAAACTCAGAAATCAGTGAAATATTCTTAATGTGTTAGAGTCTTTATGTGCGTTTCATAAAGGGTTAGTGAGTCTGGAGCAGGAAAGGGGTGTCTGGAAGTATGTCATCAGGCAGACATTAACAGATCGATAAAGGCATACCAACATCATCACTATATACAAAAATAATGCTATTAACAAGGCTTGTACAGGATACACACACACACTCAGACATAGAATTACTAGATTATATTTTTCTTTTAAAACATTTCTAATTGTGCATATTCAATCGCTTCATAAAACAAAACATGCAGATACTCATTCAGCGGGGACAGGGTGAGCTCAGCAGAATATGAGGCCTTAAAACTTTCTCTCTCTTAAACCTGATCCGTCTTACAAACATATCATTCAAGTTGATGGTTGACATTTGAAGCATATATTTCACATTGTGTAAATTTCCAGCAAAAATCCTCTAGTTCTGTAATTTCGTGGAATGATTAAGTTTTACTGATTTCTCTCTTCACAAGCTCTTGCATTGAAACCGTCTCTATTCATCCTTAGGCATTTTCTTCCTCTGATTATCTGAGTCTCTCAGAATAACATTCAGTGGTCTCTCCAGACATTCCTTTTTCAAAATGATCTTCTCTTCTCTTCTAGTGAAAGGCTGAATCAGATGCGAGTGTGGTGAGCTTGATGGATCATATGTTGAAGATCCTGGATTTGCTTTGAAAGACGGCAGATGGATTTGGTGACAGTTTAGTCTTCGGCTCCTGTTACACAAAAACATTTTTGTTAAAATCAAGTAAAAAAAAAAATCAAATTAAACAAAATGTCAAAATCTGTTTTAAAAAAAAACACACAAAAAAGTTAATAAATATAAAATTTTTGAGGTTGGTAAAATCTTTTAAAGGGATAGTTCACCCAAAAATGAAAATTCTGTCCTTAATTACTCACTCTCCATATGAATGGAGTGGTTTAGTCCAAATTTTTGGTAGAGACTTGATCGAATTTAGGCTTTTATTGACATAAACATTGATCAGTGAACATAAACAGAAGCTCAACTGAACCTGCTTGACGTGCAAGAACAAACTTCGTTGTTTCTTGTGGACGCTTAAACTGCGTAACATGTGAATGAACCTCATTGGTTCTCGCACGCCAAGCGAACATGTTTGAGCTTCCATTTACTACAACTGATGTGTGAGTTGATGAATCTTTATGAAAAAAAAGCCTAAATTCAATCTGTTCACCATATAAAGTGATCAAGTCTTCAGAAAATTCTCATATAGCAAACTTCAAGTTTGAACAGGAGAGTCAGGAACGCACATCGCAGTACAGAGAAAGGCGAGCATTTGAGCTTATAAAACTTAAACTTTTAGAACTTTTAAACTTTTATAAAACTTAAAAAGTTATTTATTACATGAGCAATCGTTTCGCTTTATAAGACCCTTATTCATCGTCTGGAATCGTTTAAAGCCCTTTGAACAGTTTGCAGTTTGTACTGAAAATGTCTTTTGGACCTTGACCTTGAAATCCAGGAATGTTTTCATCAAAAAACTTAATTTCTGTTCAACTGAAGAAAGACGTGGACATCTTGGATGACATGGGGGTGAGTAAATTATCAGCAAAAGTTTTTTTCAAAAGTGAACTACTCCTTTAAGTATTATTACCATTTAAAATAACCATTTTCTGTTTTAAACTGATTTATTGGTGTGATAGAAGAGTTTAATTTTCGGCATCCTTAATTTTTAAGAAACATTACTTATCAATTTTGGTATATTTTATTTTGACTTATCAATTTTTTTCCCATATTGCTGCTGTGCAGTTTTCATCTAAAATGGAAGTAGTTGGAATTCTCCCCCCTCTCCTGCAGCACAAGGTGTTGTGGGACACATTCGCCTAAACTGTATGCACACTTCAAAAATAGAAAACTAAAAATAGAGCACAATTTGGCCAACTTTAGCATACTATTACCTATAATTTGGGATGTGCTCGTCCAAGTCCCACATTATAGTATATAATCTCCATCCACCCTGCCTCCATGATCTATTTTTTGTTCTTTGCCTTGTTCTCTCTCTCTCTCTATATATATATGAGAAGCCAAGCAGTGAGGTGAAAATTAGATTTATCATCTACAAAACTTGTTCTCTTTCACACACACTCTCTCTCACACTGTTTAGCGTTTCTAGAATAAGAACTCGACACCCTCAGCCACACAGACTTGTTTAAAGCAGCAGGCACTGTTCATGGTTCAGGTCTTCAGAATGGCATACTACATATTACAGATGGAAATGCTTTATGAATTAATTATGCTGCGTTCATGCCATGTTCATGTCGGAATTACCATAAATGCTGCTTCAAGTCGAACACATCTTAAATCTGCAGTGGTCAGGTGGTACAATTTGCTATTTTTACACATCTTCAACAAGCACGTAAAGGCTTTTAGTTTTTACAGTTCATAATCATTACGGTAATTATGAAATGGCGTGAACGCACCTTAATATTGGACACAGTATGCAAATTTGACCATTGAGACAAACGTAAAAAAAAATTCTGAAATGATATTAGGGCTTGTTTTCTATTTTTTTTTATTATTATTTATTCAGAAAATACATTAAATTGATCAGAAATTGCATTTAAAATGTTTCAAAAGATTGCTATTTTGAAGTAACCATTCAAAGAATTTTTAAAAAGCATCACGGTTTCAGCATGGATAAATGTTTTATGAGAGGCAAATCAGCATATTGGAATGATTTCTGAAGGATCATGTGACAGTGAAGTAATGATGCTGAAAATTCAGCTTTGTCGTCATGGCAATAAATTACATTTAAAATATAGTATACAGTACAGTAATATTCTACTTTGAACATGGCCCACATCTGTCTGTCATCTGACATAGGCTGCTGACCATCCGGGACAGAGTGCTGTCGTATGGGAAACTCATGTCAACTTAAAAGCTTATATAATCTGTCTAACTGTCATTTAAGGTTACATGACAAGTTATGAAACCCTGGGATTTATTGTGAAACCTGTGTAGGTTTGATCTCTACAACAGTGTTTCTCCAAATCTTGCTCCTGGAACCCTGCAGATTTTGAATCATTTTATCTAACACAGCTGATCTAACTCAATTCATCAGCGGAGTGATCCATGACCTCATTTAGGCTGTTTACATGGAAACGATTCTGAAGAGAAAATGCAAAAGTGGCGTTGCATTATCACTTTTTCTGCGTTTAGACGAGCGTTTTGTGTGGGAAATCCGCGTGCATGTGGTGATGCAAAAGTGTGTGAAATTCAATGTAGTATGCACTCCAGGCGGCTAGGTGGCGATGTGAAGCACTGCCACACAACAAAACCAAGTCCACGTGCCTGCGAACAACCTTCACTGTCTAGCAGACTTTTGCGTTTTTACCCTTTACATGGGAACGCGGTGGTGGAGCGTTATTAAGATGTCTACTCTGGAGGGTGGTTTCACTTTTTTTGCATTTTTAAGCCCCCAAAAAGCCGTCGCCGTGTGAACGAAAGGTACATCCGATAAAATATCTTTACGTTTTCACCCGCGAGCGTTCTTGTGTAAACAGGGCCTTAGGGTACAATTACTCGATAATGATGTACTAAAACTGAAAACAAAAAAACACGGTTTATTTTACTGGCAGGCCAAATATGTTTATATGCGCATGACTTAATTTTTTTTTTTTCGTTTTATTTTTGAAAAAATTCACGATTTTGTAGTTTACATGGAGACAATAACTCTATCGTTTTCAAAAACCTGCACTTTGAAACCTGTTTACAAACCTGTTTGTGTTTTCGGGCCCCCAAAACAGAGGGTGTCTATGGGATCGACTCTCTTTTGGAGCCTGTCTCTAGTGGCCAGTTGATGAACTGCAGTTTAAGTCACTTCCATGTTGGATTCAAGAGAGACCAGAAGGTGCCGGTTGGTTTCGCAGCTGTCGTGTAAACGAACGGCCACAACGCATAAAAAGTTTTCAGTTTTTTTGTTAAACGCGGTGTCATGTAAAAATTTGATTGCGACTTTTTTCCTCACAATTTTGAGTTTATATATCGCAATTCTGACTTTAAATCTCATAATTCTGAGAGAAAAGTCATAATTGTGAGATGATGAACTGCTAATTCTGACTTTTTTTTCTCACAATTGCAAATTTATATCCTGCTATTCTGACTTTTTTTCCTCAGAACTGAGATATAAACTCGCAATTGCGGAAAAAAAGTCACAATTCTGAGAGAAAAAGTCGGCAGAAATTAGCTTCCGTAATTAACCGATGGTCTTACAGAATACAATAATGAATAGATTAAAGAATGATCATCTGGTTTTGTCTCTCCATTAGGAACAGTGGACGGTCAGTCTGCCTTTTACAATTAAATTAGATGCATCATCTGGAGGGAGATTGGTAGGGCAGGACGAGCTGTGTGTGAGTTAAAGCCTTGGGACGGCTTAAATAATGCCAGCTGGCTTAGTCACGCAACTCCCCAGTGTACTAGACTCTATCAGTACACAAAACCCACACATTGTAAGCAAATCAGCCTCACAGACATAAAAATGAAAAAATATAACAATAATGAAGTAGAAAGAATGGTCCCTCTGATATTTGAAAGAGAGCACGTCTACTTCTCTACTGCAGAATATGATGCAGTAGCCGTATGTTCAACATTATAAGCGTTCTCACAATTGTGTGTTAAAATCTTTCGTAGAGATCCAACTACTGCCATAGAGGGATATCAGAGCCGTACAACCCTCATAAAAAAAACATTAGACTTGTGGATCTATATGACAGCTTGACAAATGGAGAGTGTAGAGTTACAACTCAATCACAGAGACGTTAAACCAGGAGCACAAATGCTTCACAAATTCTCATTGATCTGCCTCTCAGACTCCTGGCATTGTGCGTTTCTTTCCTCACTGGTCATGCGTGAGGTATGACTGCATGCATGGGTTACCCAGAGAGTAATTAGGACTAAATGATGAACCCTAATTAGTGCATACTTTACTGCAGGTCTCAATCCTGCTTTTTTGCTGGACAGAGCAGGGTTGAAGACCTCTTCAGCTGTTTCAGTTAGTTTGGATCATTATTGACAGCTAGCGCTCAGGCTAGATTCACATAATGGGACACAGTAGCAGGTCACCGATGACATAATCCCAATGAATCAGCGCTTTTACCAGATCAGCCCTAAAGACTGACCTAAAACTCTCATTTGTCCCAGAAAGGGATCAGTGTTAAAAAAAAATTAATAATTTAATTTCATATTAGGCTTGATTTAGCAGATTAACCTAAAAAGTTACCTAAATCAATATCTCAGATTACATAATTCTGGGTTAAATATGATGATTACCACAGAAAGTCATGATTTGCCACAATGTTAGTTATAAATGACATTGGTTATTGCGACAAGTTCATTTACCTTGAAAAGTAAACCCACTTCAAAAGGATGATGCGTCAACTTTACAGCTCAAATATTAAACGTGAATAATTCATGCAAATGCTTTCACAACTATAACATTTGCATATTTCTGCTAAAACCATCCCAATACCGTTACCCTGTAGGCTTCCATTTAATTTGATCCTGTGATGCAAAGCTGAATTTTCAGCGTCATTGCTCCAGTCTCCAGTGTCACATGATACATTCTAATATGCTGATTTGGTGCTCAAGAAACATTTTGTGTTATCAGTGTTGATAACATTGTGCTTCTTCATATTTTGTGTGATAAAATTAAGTTTTTTTATATATATTTTTATTTTGTCATAAAAAAACACTGATATTTTTATCCAGGATTCTTTGATAAACAGAAAGTCCAAAACAACATATATTAAAAGTTTTGTTTGTTGGTAATTTAAATCTATATTGTCACTTGTTATCAATTTAATATGTACTCGCTGAATTATTAATTTAATATATATATATATATATATATATATATATATATATATATATATATATATATATATATATATATATGTATATTTGTTATCAATTTAGTACTTGCTGAATTATTAATTTAATATATATATATATATATATATATATATATATATATATATATATATATATATATATATATATATATATACTTGTTATCGATTTAATATGTACTTGCTGAATTATTAATTTAATAAAATATATATATATAATTATTTATTATTAAATTAATAATTCAGCAAGTACACATTAAATCGATAACAAGTGACAATATAGATTTAAATTACCAATAAATATATATATATATATTCTTTTCTTAACTTTCCCTATGATAAGACTATTTTGTGTCTGAACTTGGTTTCACACATTGATCTCCTGCTGATTATATCACAGTGGAAGCAGTTCATTCTCATTCAGCTGAGCATGGTTTGAAAGTTTTTGCCACATCAGCGGCTGTCAGATTTAAACTCCTCTTCTCCCCACGTCTCCTCTGATCCGTCGTCACACTCACCTCTTGTTTCATGCTGATCTCTGTCCTGTGTGTGTGTGCTCTCTCTGACAGACCACGTGTGCTGGTCTCCTGTACCCCGTCCGTGTGTCTGTGTGTGTCCGTGCTGAAGGCGGCCTGGTAGCTGGTCTCCGGCGGGGGCTTGTCAGCACCTGTACCCAGGAAAGTGGGCCGTTTGTGGCCAGGCTTTGGCGGCCGGGCTCCAGACCAGGGCTGGTGCTCCTGTCTGATTCCAGAGAAAGATTAAACATATCAGACAGGGACAGAAAAAGACAGACAGGCAAAAACAGAGAGGGAGCCCTGAGTATCTATAGTGAAGAGCAGCAGATGTCGGACTGAGTTAAAGTCAGGCTGCAAAATGAGTGCAACAGGTGCCCACCGTCAGTGTTGGACTTGTGAGTAATGCATTACAAGTAACGCAATTTATGTAATCAGATTACTTTTCCCAGTAACTAGTTAAGTAACGCATTATTACATTTACAACTAAATATCTGTATTTAATCTCAATTTATTAAGCAATGTCTTTGCTGCTGACCTTTGATGATCCAATTCAACCATACTGATAAGCAAAAATTACTTTATGCATCACATTTGTGTTTTAATTTTTTTTTTTTTTTTTTTGGTTGAAGGGTTTTAAACTTTATTCTCCTGCGTCCGAGAATGGTAGCGCAACTGAAATGTTTATTTGACCTGCGATTTCTACTGGCATGAATTTGCATTTCCTTCAATCTGAGGCTTATTTTTTTCACTTTTGGTGTGAAAGCACCAACCAAGCAAGCCTAGCCCAGATGAGAAAAAGTAACTCAAGAGTAACAACAAATTACTTACATAATAAGTAACTCAGAAACGCAATTAGGGAGTAAAGCAATACTGTAATGCATTACTTTTTAAAAGCGACTTTCCCCACCATAGATTTACTTCAGCATAATCTGCATGAAAAATGATGCTCACTATCCTTATCTCTACATTCCTGTTCAGGAATTTAGAAGTGAAACTAAAGTTAGAGAATCTAAGAAATGTTCGGGCCAATAATGGTGGAAATATAGGTTTTATATGATCACAGCATTCACAGATCACTTTAGAAACCAAAGGCTGATGAACACAGAGGACGGTTTATAAATCATTGTGTTCTCTTTAAATAACTGTTTTATGTAATTATTTTAGTTTCATTCAGGTCTTTCATGAGCCGTCAGATGAAATATGCATGACAGTGATCACACTATCTAAAAATCACTGCAATGCACAACCATTACAACCACACTAGTCCCGTTACAGCACCACAGCAAACTATCTTTATAGAAAGGGCACTTTGAAAGCCATCAAATGTATTACCCATCGATTGATTTTTGAACATTATAGTGGACATATCTTAGAGACACCACATTTTATCTGTCATACAAAATAAACATGAGTGTTATTAGTATTATTATACTTAAAAGTAGTATTTGGTGCATACAAAATAGAGAAAAAACTTTTGTCTTTAGATTTATGTTTACTCAGTACAGGCTAAATAAAATAAGAATATTATTATGGAATTTTTTATCTAGCCTATGTGTACTTACTAAAATAAACTCCCATACCAATCTTTGCTGGATCAGTAAAATCTATTTACTCATGATTCTGTTAATAACTAACTGTTGAGAAGTGTGAGTGTGTTGCAGTGACTGAGATGTGCTGAAGAACAGCAGGAACATCAGTACCTGTATGAGCTGATCTGATCTCCTCCTCTCTGCCGGCCGCCACGCTCCTGTCTCTCCGCGCCGTCAGGGTACCCGTTCACCGGGCTGTCCGTCAAAGTGCCGCCTTTCCCTCCGTTACTAATCCAGGGAAAGTTATCCTTCTTCGGGATGGGCCAGGGTTTGTAATCCTGTTTATACTGGGTGATGCTCGGGAAAGGCACACCCGAGGGATGGTATTCCTCGCGGGGTTTATAACTCGGTTCGGTCCGTCCCCGCTGAGGCCGCCGGACTTCGGCAGCATGATCCGGCGTTACGAAGTCGACCCTCGGTGCCTGCTCCGTGGAAACGAGTTTGGTGACGGATCGCACCTCATGCTCCGCGATGTCCGAGTAGTTCTGAATCGTTAGCGGAACCGACAAATCCGATTTATCGAACTGGTTCCAGAAGCGAGCCAAGCAACAGACTCTGCTGATACACGGCCAAGCCATTGCAAGGAAATAACCCAAACCAAAAAAGCAAAATAAAAAGAAAGAAAAAAAAAAACAGTAAAAAAAATACGATGAAGCGCTAGATTACATGAAGGTATGTGAGCGCGTGTCCGTTCCTCGAGAACTGCGTGAGACCGTTCGGTGTCGGGACACTGTCATTGCACATTCATCTCACGTGATTTGCAGTTGATGCAGAGAAAAATAATAATCCATAAAGATCCGAGTCGGTGACCCGTGCGCACCTCACTGCTGTTTTCCCTGACAAAGCTCAACTTAATGCCCTAAAACCCTCTTTTAATCAAAACCCAGTAGTGCGCTTCTTTCTACCTAAACAGCTTTCCTGAGCATCATCGGCGCGTGCAGCTGACTCTGATAGCAACTCGTGTACAAAAATGCTGGCTCGACACTGACTGACTACAAGTAGGTTACTTACTACCATTTTCTCTTGTTATATTACCATGGTAACTTTCTCTGAAGTAGGCATGTAGGCCTAAACATGTAGTCGACTTGAAATGCTTGACCACTACTTTGTAATATGCTGTACACAGTCTAAAACTATTTTAAACAGCAATGCTAATTCTTTAAAAGTCAATATGACCTCAAATTAAAGACTTTATGGAGTATTTCTAGTTTTGACAAATAATTTGTCACACCGCAGGACCATTTAACATGAACTGGTGGCAAAAAGAGGATTAAAACGGTGACTACTGTCCAAAGTCTGAGACCACAGGCCTACATAGATGAATTAAAATTGTAATAACTAAGAAGCTTTATTATAAAAAAAATCAAAAAATCTGTTCTGAGATATAAATATATTGATAAATGTTAACAGACCAAATTGGACATTCTGAAGTCCAAGTTTTCTATCCAAATGATAACACTATATTACAGTGCCCGCTTGTCATGTTAG
The DNA here is from genome assembly GCA_038021265.1 of Cyprinella venusta. NCBI lineage: Eukaryota > Metazoa > Chordata > Actinopteri > Cypriniformes > Leuciscidae > Cyprinella > Cyprinella venusta. The sequence goes on along the minus strand of CM075870.1, from coordinate 15,656,888 downwards.
GCCTACTAATAACACAAGTTATGCATAATAACACAAAATTAACTTTAAACCATGCAATTCAGTTTTTAAATGTAAAATTATACTGTGATCTAACTATTTTTTTTTTTTTTTTTTTTTTTGTAGAGGTTTCAAACCTGGAACCCACTGCATACCAACATACATATTACCATCTGGTACCATTGAAGGTAGGTACAGCCACAGTACTTTTTTTTTTCGTAAGGACAGGTAGGCCTACGCGGCTCACAGGTTTTGACAGCGAGTTTGCAGTTTGAGCAATTCAAATCAGTTTCTGCAAACCAAATCCAACAGATTTATCTGCAAACTCTCTGAGATAGACATACAACTGCGGTTTTTTTAGCCTGACATCCTTCCTTCAGGCTGTCAAAACAAACATCCAGAGTCAGATTTAATGACATATGCCTGGAAGCAGTTGTATGTGTTGATTTCTGCCATATTTTGGCTTGATATTTCAGTAATAAAGTCTATGGCTCTGTTTTTCCACCCGATAAGCATAAACCCCATTAACAGGTCAATTAAACGAGTACCTGTTTGTCTTTACTGCTGCGCCACCACATTTCTCACTCTGTGCTCTTTGAATAACCAGTGTGGGCAATTCGCAGCTCGGCTAGTTTAGGTTTGAGCAGTTTGAAAAATGTTGAAAATATTTTTTTCATAAATTGTGGGTGTTATTTTATTTATTTATTGAAAAGCTAAAGTCATCTGTCTGCTTTAGCAGTGATGCTGTGGTCAAAACTAGTTTACCAACAGATTTGTCATCTGATAAGTCACTGCATTCCTCTGTAGGGTAAAATTTCCACAAATTCAGAAATCGTCATAACCGTAAAATAGTCTTATCATTCAGCAAAGATCAGATTTGTGTCTGCCATCGGTCATCAGTCACATGACATCATGGACTAATATTGAGGAATAAAGGCACACTCTGTGTTTGGAAGAAACATGGTTTATCAAACAAAGTCACCCAAAAACTATTTTATTTATTCATTCAAAAGGGGCTTTTAATTATATAAATGCTTACTATTATGCAAACAAAAAATCTTTTTACATTTTGCATATGCAGACTATAATCTACAATTTAAGATTACAATTATAAAGATAAATTTTTGAATGGCAAAGCTTATACATTTTTTGTTACTTAAACACGAGGTAGAATCATTAAAACCTATTAAATTGTATATGGCATGAAATTAGAAATGAGTTTTGCAACTTGATTGTAATGAAATGCTGCTATCTGCAGGCGTGCTGAAGCACTACAGGTTTGTAGATCACTGACATATTAAGTTAGGAATGCGATTTGAACAGAAACTTGTTTTTCATATCCAGTTTTAGCTTTTAGTTTTCTGTCCCCATTCCTTCTTTCTTAACTCCACTCGTCTTATTTTCCCGCTTATTGTCTTGGGCAGATGATCCACAAACTCAATCTGACAAAAAAAAAAAAAAAAAAAAAAAGGTTTAAACATTTGAATCTTAGAGCAAAATATACCTTTAAAATGGACTAAATTGAAAGAATTAAATTAGCTCTATTTGTTAGTTACCTTGCGTGGATATTTATAAGGAGCAGTGACAGTCTTCACATGAGTTTGCAGTTCCTGGATCAGTTCCTTGTGGTCTCTAAATTTAAAATCTGCTGTCAGCACTATAAAAGCCTTCACCACCTGAAACATGAAGTCAATGCAATTTACATGTAGTATTCCATGCGTGTAAAAATTATGGTTACAATTTTACTTAAACTAAATAGAAGATTAATTGAGCTGCCTACTTAGACACCATTTTTTCAAGTTCCGTACATTTTTGCCCAATTCTAAGGTCACACTGCATGTACCCTTTACTGAGAAGGAAATCCCAGAATGCATTGCACTACCTCTCCTCGAACCGGATCAGGGCTGCTGACCACAGCAGATTCTGCTACCGCTGGATGCTCTATCAGAGCGTTTTCCACCTCAAATGGACCAATGCGGTACCTAAAACACGCACACTCCATAGATGTCAGATTAAAAAACCTGAAATCATCATCATTAATTATCATAATCAAAGCAGAATTCATACCCTGCAGACAGGATGACATCATCAGCTCTGCCAATGAACCACAGGTATCCTTCTTCATCCATCATTCCCCTGTCACCTGTCAGGTAGAAATCACCACGGAAACATTCAGCCGTGCGCTCCGGCTCCCCCTACAGGATGAGTTTAGATCAATCATTTTGAGCTCAACAGCTTTATTGTTAGTACAGAGCCTAATAAGCTGAAAAAATGAAAATGTACCGTATACTCTGTAAAAAGAGAGAAGGGTTTGTCTGGTTTCACTCTGATGCCGAGGTCTCCCTCTTGTCCTTGTGGCAAAACAGAACCGTCTTCGTCTAGCACCTTAAACCAAAGCAGTCCAGAATTACTTGAACACCTCACAGAAAATCAGTGAAAAGCTCCTATTTAAAAAAAAAAAACACCCGTTATCTCAGTTGTTTTTGCGTCCAAACAGCAAAATTACACGCTAAAGAGTCTTTTCATCACTTTTGTGATGTATATTTGAGATAAACAGCTTAAAAAGTAGGGCAGGACTTGATTTTGTCCATTAGGAATAGATTTGATGGTTGTGGTTTGTTATTGCTGTGATGTCATGTGACTGAAAGGTTGCCCCGCCCTCACACCAGTAAACATCTCAGAGAAGAAAAGCGCTGCAAGACGTAGGAAAAGTTATTTTAAATAAAGATGAGGGCACATGATTTAAAAAAATAATAACGATGTGCATGTATAAACCATTTATAATCAATAATGTAATATTCCATTAAAAAAATAGGAATAGATCCATTTTTATTTCATAGTAAATTGAATATGAAGCCAGTAAGTATACAACTTAACCACTATTATTCTCAGTTTATTCCCAGACTTGTCACTGCACCTGAACATCATATCCTGGAGAAGCCTTTCCAAAAGATCCTGGTTTGATCTTCATGCCTTTGAATGTGCCAGCTATTAAAACCTGGGAGAAAAAACAGAGGATTGACTATATTGTGTGTGACAGCACACAAGGCTAAGGTTAGATTTACTTGACTCTCATTCTGTTCATTATGAATTTTTGTTAATGAATCATTGACTATTTAATATGAATGAAAACAGATGCTAATTTTGGACCCATTTCAGCCCTGTCTATATTGATCCTTCAAAAACTGATCCCAGACTTACAGTCTCAGTCTGTCCATATCCTTCATAGATGTCCAGTCCAGTGAGTTCTTTCCATTTCCACATCACCTCTGGGTTAATGGGCTCTCCTGCGCAAAGACAGTGCTCAAGAGCAGGGAACTTATACCTGGCAGAAACCACAGGCAAAGATGAGGATTACGCCTGGACATCTTCATCTGGATTCCAAGTCCAGGATAAGGCCTCAGTCATTTAACAGCCAGGTCAGTTAAAAATTTTGCAACTTATATGCTATTAAAAAAAATTACTTTTACAGACACTATATACAAACTCAATAATCATAAAACCAACAAGTGAAGTCTATAAAGAGCTTGTAACTTTAGATGATTCATTTGAATCATCAAATATATCATAGGACAGTCAGCACCTGGATATGTCGTCCTGTACAAGCATTCGATAGGCTGTTGGTGCCGTGCAGAAGGTGGTGATGGGATAGCTGCTTAAAGTCTGTTAGGAGAAAACATGAGTGTTACCAGAAAGCTTTCATCGAATGTGTTCTAGTAAAATAAGTCAATAAATAATACATACACTACTGTTCAAAGGTCACTAAGAAATTCACACTTTTATATAGCAAGGATGAATCAAAAAGTCACAGTAAAGACATTTATAGCATTACAAAAGATTCCCATTTTAAATAAAACTCTATTAATCAAAGTATCCTGAAAAAAAATATTAAGCAGAACTGTTTTCAACATTGATGATGATAATAATAATAATAATAATAATAATGTTTCTTGTGGCGCAAATCATTTTATTAGAATGATTTCTAAAGGATCATGTGACACTGAAGACTGCAAGAGTAATGATGCTTAAAATTTAGCTTTGCCATCCCAGGAATAAAAAACACTTTAAATACATATTAAAATTGTTATTCTAAATTCTAATAATATTTCACAATATTACATTTTACTGCGTTTTTGATCAAATAAATTCTTACCAACTCCAAACCTACTGTTGATTTGCAATGTCTCTTTACAGTAGGATTAAGTGTGATTTTGTTTTCCATAAAACATTTTCATACAATATGATTTCTTAAAGAATCAATTTTCGATCCTTAACTTTCAAGCAGAACATTCTTGTCAAGAATGGACCTGTGATCTTCCTGTACCTTGAGAACTGTACTCGTCTCAAAGCGTGGCATGTGGTGAACAAACACACATGCTCCCTGGATCCACGGAGCAAACACGCTGCTCCACGCCGACTTGGCCCACCCTGTGTCTGAAGTGTTCCAAAACACATCCTGCTCAGTCAGATCCAGCCAATACCTGCACAATTCACACAATTTATATACATTTAGATTTCATTATACACTTCTGTTCAAATTTGATTTGATGCCGAATTAACAATTTTAAATTAATATTAATATCAATGTTGAAAACAGTTGTGCTGCTTAATATTTAAAATGCATTTTTTCAAGATTCATTTAATTAATATAAACCTTTTTTTAACTTTATAAATGTCTTTAAGGTCACTTTTTAAGTTATCAATTTAATATGTGTCCTTGCATTCTTTCAAGGCAAAAAAGTCTTGCTGACACCAAACTTTTGAACAGTAGTGTACAATTGTAATATATATATATATATATATATATAAACTTGCAATGCATTCTTAGCTACTGTATACGTTTTTTAACTGCTCAGTGCAGTGCTGATCTGTCATAAATTCAGCCCACTGACGCTCACAAACCTGCCGTTCACCGTGAGCCCAAGTCCGTAACTACAGTGGCTTTGTTGGGTCATTTTTGGAGAGCCGGTTGTGCCACTAGTGAAGAAGATAGTCATGGCCTCCTCACTCCTGGTGTCCACGCAAACATGATCATCCGACACTCTTCTACAACGCAAACACAACATCTGATACTAACATTAAAAATGTCTCTATAAAGGTCTCACTACTTTAGAATTTTTCGCACGTTTAATGTATGCTCTCAGCCATTTCTTCACTTTTAATTTAAAGTGTCCCTTGTACATGCATATGCCTTGTTCTCCACTGACCCCATGATTTCTGTCAGGTTGCCCCAGCCATGCATGGCCCTGCGGGACAGCAGAAGCTTGGAGGAGATGGAAGGGCATTCTGAGGCTACTGTGTCCAAGAGTGGGGCCAAAGTTTCATCTGTGATTACACACTTGGCCCCAGACGACTGCAGCCGGTGGCGGATATCTCGAGCCGTGAGCTGAGAGGTGCCGGGGATCAGAACCGTACCTGAGGAAATGAGGTAACGATGAAAGGTGTTGAAAGGACAAGTGAGAAAAGGTTAAGTAGTGAACTGCCTACTCATAGTACTGTAGGGGAAATTGGGACACTTTTTTTTTAAATATAATAAAAATGTTTCAGTTATCCTGCATTAACCATATAATACAATATTCTGATGGCTACATTTAAATTCAGCATTTAAAAGACTTTGTTAAAAAAATGTTCAACATTTATTTTAGGCAAAATAGTGAGGAGTCTGCCATTCTATGTAAATAACTTTTAGCTTATCCATTAGTGGATATGTTTTTATTTTATTTTTACCATTTTAACATGACACTTCAACTTTAAGCTGGTCCAAACCAGCATATTTCCCCAGCAGTGTGAAGCAATAAAAGCAGATTACAGTTTAACCCCAACAACGAACTAATGGAAAACAGAACAAAGGGTGAAAGAATCACAGAAATCTCTTTCAGCAAACACCAAACAAATCTATTTCAGCAGTAGACTGTACCTGTTCTGATACATGCTACATTAACCAGCCACCACTCAGGGACTCGAGGTAAAATGAGGAACACACGATCCCCTCTTTCCAAACTGCACACCTGATGCAGAACATTTGCAAGTTTTCTTGAGTGGAAGCCCAGCTCCTCAAAACTCCATCTGACCTCTTCTCCGCTGTCATTCACCCACCACAGAGCTGGAAGAGACGACCTCTGTCCATTCTGTAACATACAGCAACAATACATCAAATCTCACAGGCATCTGCTGCCATTGTACATTTTTAGTTTTTAAATTAAAAGACATTAATATTGAGCTTGGATAATACTATACAGTATTTTTTATTAAATGAGTAGTTCACTTTAAAAAAAAATTTAAAAAAAAAACGTTTGCTGATAATTTACTCACCCCCATGTCATCCAAGAGATCCATGACTTTCTTTCTTCAGTCAAAGTTTTTTGATGAAAACATTCCAGGATTTTCTCCATAAAATGGACTTCAGTGGGAACCAAACGGTTCAAGGTCCAAACGACAGTTCCAGTGCAGCTTCAAAGGGCTTTAAACAATTTCAGACGATGAATAAGGGTCTTATCTATTTAAAGGGGGGTTGATTTCGATTTCACTTTTTTCATTTTAAATAGTGTGTAATGTTGCTGTTGGTGCATGAACAGTATCTGCAAAGTTACAGTGCTGAAAGTTTAGTGTAAGCAGAGATATCGTCTTTTAAATATCAGGAAGTTAAATAACTACAAAAACGACTCGATTGGGACTACAGTTGGGTTTTAGACGTCACTAACCCATAAATTTACATCAACCCTCCCTCCGGAAAATGCAAAAAAGGTCATGCGCATATTTCTGCAGCTATAGCTTGTCGAGTGTGTTGTGTTCATCCAGCTGTCAGGTCTTATATGTTCGAGCTTCCCACAGACGCTGTAGTTCGTCAACAAAGGATACAATTTATTATGTTCCTGAAAATGATGATCGTAATCTAGCTCTCTGTGCTGCACATTTTACGGAAGACAACTTCCAGAATCTCCATGAGTTCAACACCGGATTCAACAAGAAACAATTACAACATGAAGCAGATCCAACTTTAAAACCAGAGGCAGCAGTTGTAGGGCCACAATCTGGAAGTAGGCTAAATTATTTTAAATGTATTTGCATGTAAAATTCCAGACGTAGCCTTGTGTTTTATTTATTTATTATTTTTTTTTTCAAATGCCAGCGCTGGCTTTATAGCCACTGGGCTACCAGTTATGCTATTTTGTGTCTACGACAAACACGTACAAATATTATGGACCTGAATTTTGTATAAGTACTAATATTGTAAATGTATTTTTCATGTATATATGCTTTATGACGTTATTTTCGATTTGATCAAGAACGTAAACTAATGCCAATGCTGTTTGAGTTAGTAGCCAGTCAGTTGCTATTGTGTTAAACAAATGTGTATAAAGTTAAAAAAGAGAGCAAATTATCATTCAGAAACATTTAGTAAGAACCGTGTGTGGTGTGGTTCTGCTTGACTTTTTTAAAGCCGCTTTCTCGGTCTGATTCTGCCTCAAACTGATAGTATCGACGACATGAATGGACCGGAGCGCAGGCACGTTTCGCCCGTAAAGGTAATGGGCGTTAATCTTCCGGACAACGTGAGCGACAGTTTAGCCAATCACCACACACCAGCCCAAACTAACCAATATGAGCCCACTGCTTGTTTCTGAAGGAGTGGTTTCATAGAATCAGGAAGTCATCCGCTCGTTCAGGGGACAGAGGAGAGCGCGGCTTACAATAAAAGTGAAGTTAATGAAAAATAAGGCTTTTTAAAAAAGAAAAACCACAAATACATGTTATATTGCACCCAATAAACAGAATCATGTGAAGAAAAAAAGCAGCTAACCCCCCTTTAAAGCCCTTTGAAGCTGCACTGAAACTCTCATTTGGACCTTGAACGTTTGGTTCTCAATGAAGTCCATTTTATGGAGAAAATCCTGGAATGTTTCCATCAAAAACCTTTTCAAAATTTATTTTCGACTGAAGAAAGAAAGACATGGACATCATGGATGAGATGGGGGTGAGTAAATTATCAGCAAAAGTTTTTTTTTTTTTTAAAGTTAACTAATTCTTTAAGTCACCACAGATATTATTACATTATATATCTCTATGTGCATGAGTTTCTGTTACACTAGTCATCAATAATTATAATAATAATAAAAAAAACAATCAAAATTATAATTCCTAATTGCCTGCTTAATAGCTCCTTTTGTGTTAGTGAAATCAATTCATGTGGAACAACTGGAGGTTAAGTAAATTTTGAAATTTTATTTTTGAACAACTAACATAACCAAGCTCAATAGCTGACCATTTTGGGATAGAAAAAAATAAAATAAAACTCAGGACATCAATAATTATTAGTAACTGACCTGATGAGTTTTGTCACGTTTTGTGATATTAGTTAGTTTCAATTTTATTTTGAATAATTTACACGCTAGCAAATTCAAAAAGTACCGCATGACGGAATGACAAAACAAACAGGTTTCCTCGACAACTTCGAATTTGGTCTGTCTTTTTTCTCTCTCGTGTGTATTTTCAATGTCCTGAAATGTTTTGTACTACTACACAATTTTTTTAGAATTATTAAAAAAAAATATCCCGCTTTAAATAAAAACGCCAGAAGCAGACCTAATACATTTCTTAAATTACCTTTTCTTTTGTTTCCCACTGCTCGAGCACATCTTTTGCAAAGTTAAACTGCGGAGGAATCTGTATGTTGTAATCCCGTCTCATGCTCTCATAATCGCAGAAGTTTTTTGGTACAGATGTTTTGAATCTGCACATTTGTAGCCAATAATCTCGCTCATACATTTCATTTTTGTTGGCGTATTTCAGATAGCGTATAAAAAGGGTTTTGCGAAGCACAAACAAACTCATTATCAGCCTTTAACTGAGGACTCGACGTTACAAAATTAGCGCTTTAAGGTCGTTTATACCACCCGACATTACTCACACAGCTGGAACTTTCACACGGACCATTATCTTATTTTAGTTTCCTTTAAAGGTTTTACCGTCCTTTGCAATAAACTTAAAATTAAAGTGCGCCCTATAAAACTAGAAAAACAAATGGAAGCACTGCAGAACCAATAAAAGCTGTCCAGACATAGTTCAGCTCCGTGAAAACTGACACCAAATCTCTTCAGATTAGTAGAAATGACCGTCTACAAAACTAAAGTCCCACTTGTAAAGCCTAACAAATCTATTACAAAGAATAACCAGATGTAAATGTGACAAACAGTACATGCTAATTTATGAACTATAACCTCCAACATGTGTGAAAACTAACATTTTAAAAGCACTAACATAAAAAAAGTCAATAATTATATGCAAAAACAAACATTCAGAGCTATTTTTGTGTTTTAAAAATGTTTAATAAAAAACAAATCCAGAGATTATAGCATACTGGTGACAACTAAAATATTAAACATTTAAAAGTCACAGACAATGTTTAAAATAAGATGAAATAGTATTAAAAAAAAATATCAAAAAGAGTGCTCAGTGTCTGAGACGAGTGCGCCGTGTGCGGGCGATGGGTGTCGTCACTTTAGGAGTCTCACTCTCAGCCATGACAGCATCTGTAAAAAAAAAAAAAATCTGAATTAATAAGAGCTCTGCTAAACAATCAAGAGATAAAAATATGAAAGTAACTAACCCTCTTCCTCTTCATCGCTGGTGAAGGTGATGGCAGGTTTGGGACGAGAACGAGATATTCTTGGGGTTACAAGATCACTGTCATCCAATTTCGGTTTACCACGGCCTGAAGGAGAGGGAGATGCACAATGAGATTCATTTTATCATAGTTCAGCTCTGTGAATACAGACACCAAATCTCTTTGGATTAGTAGAAATGACATTCTACAAAACTAAAGTCCCACTTGTAAAGCCAAACAAATCATTAACAATGAATAACCGGATGTAAATGTGACAGACAGTACATGCTAATTTATGAACAATTCAGCTTGAACCTTTACCTCGTGTGGATTTGCGCACACTCTTGAGTGGCTGTGGCGTATGCAAGTTTTGGCTCTGTTCGTCTCCTGTCTGCTGTTCTCTCTCCTCGCTCTCCACATTCTCCAGCCCTTTAGTGTGAACGGCCGTCAAACGCTTCTCATAGTCTTCAACCTGTGCCTAAACAAACAGCTACTTTCAGCATACTAGACCAAACAGCAACCGGTCATGATAAATGCCCTGTGCGGATACCCTTCAGACCACACATTTGCAATTGTAGTACCTTAAACTGTGGTTTTGCTCTTCTACGGAGCTTTGCCGCAATGGACAGGAGAGGCTGATAGACTCCAGATTCGGTGAGTTTATCACTGTAACAGTCCCAGCACTCCTGCAGCTTCTTGAAACCTCGCTCGCACACGGACAACAGGGAAAGAGACACGGCCAGATCTGCCCACTGACGCTCGGTCCTGCAGACAGAACAAGACAGGTTACGCATAAGAGGGAGATTCAGCTCTATTAAGGTTATGCAGAAAGACGAATTGCACATTGTGTCCGAGACTCACTTTGCAGTTCTGAATCGTTGGCAGAGCTTCTCCACTAAACTCTCTGTCTGTCTTTCTTTAGTGATGTAGGAAAAGAGTTGTCTGAGAGAGAGGGATAAATCGAAGTGATTTGTCATGTAGAATAAATGAAACTGCCATAGCAGCATTAACAACATCTCACTTCATGATGGTGTTGAAATCCTCCTCCTTCATTCCACGCTCAGGATCAGATAATCGGCTGATGATGTCTGGAAGCAGGTTGTAAATGGCGTTGTCCTGAAGATATGAGCAGAGCATTATAATTGGGACTTCTCGTTTTCGGAGTTATGAGACAGCAGAGCTGCAGTGGAAAAGCTACCTTTGCAGAGAGCTCGTTGAAGAAGTTGAGAGCGAGGCTGGCAATGTGGGGCTCGGGGTCTAGCAGCAGCACTGCAACCTCACTAACCTGACCTTTGACCTTCATCACATCCTTAAGCACCAGCTGCGTCAACACCATGATGGCGGTCAGACGCACAGATGAATTCTCATCACTCAACCTTAAGACAAATCAGTTACAATACTGATCACCATCGTAATAAACATTTCAACTATAGCACCGATACTAAATACTCAGAGGGTCTGATAGCTAAATATTCAGAATGATATTTGCCGATGCGTTATAACGTTAGAGGTTAAAGTAAACGTAAAAAGTAAAAGTTCTGATTCATTTCAATATAGGGCACTTCATTAATTTAAACAAAGTAATAAGTTTAGTAAGGTGGCAAGAACACTTTCTTTCTGGAACAACAATTATGCAAACCATTTTTTTTCTTGAACCAACAATTATGCAAAACATCCCAAAACCAGTAGTTGTTTATCAGACAGAAATTCATGAAAGACCTTTTGGCTCAGAGCTACCTGGCATAAAGGTTGGGCGTCCAAGGTTCCAGGATGTTGGGAAAGCGGACTGTTAGGTCACCAAGAGCAACAATTGTGTTGGCTCTAACAACAGGAAGTGGGGATTTCTCCAGCACAGTGAACAGCAGCCTGATATTGTCTTTACAAACAGGAGGACTAGAGAAAGACAGATGTAATAATTGGTTGACTGAAGCAGCAAATATTATACAATACAACGAGTTCAAAAATGTTGGTAGTACTAGTAAAGACAAATCAATGTTACAAAAGATTTTTATTTCTAATAAATGCTGTTTTTTTTAAATTGATAAAATATAATATAAATACCTGATCATCATATACTGTGATAGAGCCAGGCAGGCAGCAGTGGTGAGTTGAGGGTGGGAATATTTGCCTGGAGAACTGCAAACTTTCACCAGCAGAGGTAGAAATGCACTCAACATGTTCCCTTCTGCAAAAAAACAAAAACAGTGCAACAGGGGTCAGTGCTTTAGTGCTTTGTCAAGCAGGTAAATCCTTCAATAAACAACGATGACTTGATTTTCTGCATTCCAAGCCAAACAGCAAGTCAAATTTGTTTTATTAGATGGGCTCACCAGCTAACAACTCAGTCTCACAGATCTTGCGGATAAACTCCGCTTCGGTGTCCTCAGCTGAAGCACCAACTAGCCCGAGCTCCTCCTCCACACAACTGTCATTAGCCGCCTAGCCAAAGAGGCACAAATCAGTCAGCAGCATTATAATAGATCAACACTTCAATGTGATACAGGTCACGACCAAACAGGGGCCTGTCTTTGTTAACCTTTTTGTTGGCAGGTGCATTCTCCTTCTCCTCCTCTTCCTTTTGTCCTCTCCTCCTCCGTAGCTCAGAGCTGACACTCCTCTCAAGGTGAGATACCTGCCAGAAGGCCACAGCTCCACACAGTGACAGCACCTGGGCCAAGCTCACACAATTCACTAGAAAACGAATGAGAAAATCTTACCGACCACAAAGGTTTGAGTTCAGAAATGGTAATATTCTGAAATTTTAATACATTTTCAATTTTAATATATTTTAAAATGCAACATTAATTTGATAGCCTAATCGATGTTGAAACAGTTATGCTACTTAATATTTTTGTGAAAACTGTATGTTTGAATAGAAATAGAATTTTTTGATTTTTTTGTAACAATGTAAAAGTCACTTGAATGCCTCATTGGTGAGTAAAAGCACTAAGATTTTCTTTTGAAAACTTAATGACCCTAAACATTTTCTAAAACTATGCAAAGTTACATCTCATGTCCACATTACCTTGTTCCTCAGAGCCCTGGGACACGCCTTCCTGCAGTGGCGTTTGGCTGGACTCTCTGCCTTCTGTGATTTGTTCCAAAAGGAGACGAGCAGAGCGTTGGAGGAGATGGGAGCATAGCTGGTCAGGTGACTCTGCCAAGAAGTAGATGAGACGGACAGCCTGTTCCATGAAGGTCTGCCAATAGGGGTCAGACTGGACTACTCCTGTTCGAATGAAGAATGCCGTTACCAAACAGGAGATATGTATGAAAGAGAGAGACCATGATACATCCTGCATCAACAGATTGGTGAGTTTTAACCAACCAAGTTAACAAACACTTATGATTAGATCACCCAAGACAAAAGCTAATACGAGGTGTAAACACACACACACACATAACAAAAAACTAACAGAACACACCATCAGCAATGGCCTGGGACAGACAGCTGAAGAGATGGTGGTCCATTGGAAGCCTGAATGGGACACCCTTTGATTGCTTTAAAACACAAGAACATACAAATCAGCATATTAGAATCATGTGACACTGAAGCCTGGAGTAATTGCTTCTGTAAATTTAGCTTGGCCATCACAGGAAGAAATCACACTTTGAAATATCTTAAAACCGTGATTTTAAATTGTAATATTTAACCATACTTATTTTTACAGTATATTTAGAGAGATAAAAATGTTTCCACTTTTCAAACACAAAAGTGTTGCAACTCTTCTGAATCTTTTCAAGGGTAGTACTAGTATATACAGTGTACACATACCTTCACATGGTCTGTTATATTAACGATGGTGATGAGTGTGTCTCGAGCCAGCAGATAATCTTCTGCAACCTTCTCACCCAGAGCGACAGAGCAGAGCGTGTCCAAATTACTCAGTACCACCTCCCTCTCAGCACTAAACACGTACAAAAAAAAAAAAGTTAGACAAGTAGTTCACATGCCTCAAAATACTACATTTCTTAAGCAGCATGTCAAAGACAACAATGCCCTCAGATTACCAAAGACACAGCTCATAGCTCAATGGACATTAGAGAGAACAGAGCTTCGACCCATGTCCCCCCAGACACACACACACACATTGATTACCCTTCCCATCTCTCTCCTGCATTTCTCTGAAGAAGAGCTTGAGGGGAAGAACTAACTTAATGTAGGCAGGCCCTTACAGCAAAGCAACAAATCTCCGCTGCCCAGCCAAGATTACCAGCCAACAGGAACACAGGAGAGCTCTGACTCTTACCCACTGAGCTCACATTCGCCTTGGTCTCATCATTGGGCGACAGTTTGATTATGCTGTGACATTAAATATCAGTTCAACTGAATCATTGACCAACACATCCAGGAAGTAAAAAGAGTCTGAAGGTCTCACCGTGCTGCCATACCCAGCAGTATCACTGCAGCTCTCCTATGAAGTGCTTTAGTCTCTCGTTTACCAGAGAACCTCTCCCACAAAACCTGTACCACTGAAGTCTGCAGGGCACTTTCATTGCTGAAAAACTCCTGAACCTGCACCAAGAAAAAAACACCACCACCAACTGTCAAAAGAATCAAGTGTGGATTAAGAATGACTGCTTAAATGAAGGACTAAAGACACTCACAATCTCCTCCAGACACTGGATGGTCCCCAATGAAGCGTCGACCATCAGCTCTGACAGATTGTCCACTAAAGTCTGAGCCTTCGCTCTGATGGACAAACACAAAAAGCCATTTGAGCTACAGTATATTAAATTGTACTCTTTAAGCCTTGAGCAAATAAAAACGTTTGCATACCTGGTGTTGTCCCCATGAGGGTTGAGGTACAGCCGCCTGTAGGCCTGGATAATGGCGTCCTTGATCGTAACATCAGTGGACCAGACCAGAGGCAGCATCTTTCTGACTCCACACACAGAGTCAGCCACACTAAACTCAAAGGCTGTGACACAGAACTGCACCGCCTCCTGTACAACTGGGACAAGGAGACCAGTCAGAGAAAACTAAACTCTCGAATCAGAAGTAGCAACAGATCTTTTCTTCTGTATTGTGACACATATTTGAGGAATTATTGAGAAAAAAAAAAATGAAATTACTTCATTGTAATTACCTGTGGTAGTTTTCCAGTACAGCATGTTGTTAATGACAGCAATGGCTCTTTCCACTTGTAGAGCAAAGCTCTCCGTGTCTTTCAAGTACTGAACCAACATCTCCTGCTTCTTGAGTTCACTCTCTCTCCCTTCATTACCTCCATCCTCTTTCTGTGGGGTGAGTGGAGCGTCACTCGTCACAGCCTCAGGTGTCTCTTGCTCTGGGCCTGAGGAGAGAGACGCACATGTTTTTAGTTGGACTAGGAACCCCATCATCTTATCTGGGGAGGTGAGACGACGCACAAGTTTCTGTCTGACACTTTCGTGCTCCTCAGCATGATGCTTTAAAATGGAAGTTATTTAGAAGACTATTCAAAGTACCAGAAAACATACCCTTGAAAAGTGTTGCGAGTGTGTTGATCAGCTTTTCCGCATTCAAGTCAGCCAGATCTGAGAAGAATGATGACTCCGGGAACAGGGAGTGTGCCCTTACGCACAGACCAATTGCCTTCCTACACACAGTTAAACACCACACATTGCATGTCTGTGTGCAGAATTAAGGGTATGAGAGAATGTTAGTGACGGTAGTTCACATGTACCTGTATTTACTTTCCCGGAGAAGCTGTGCAATTTGGATTGCAGTGTCCCGGTCGCTTCTTTCGCCCTCAGTATCGTCATCATCCTCCTCCTCTTCTTCTTCCTCCTCACTTCCCGGCTCAAGCTGTGCTTTCACAGTCATCTCCACTTCAGGCTTCATTGCATCCCAAAGATCAGCTGCTGTGATGACTGCAACTACAAACACAAAGCTATAATCTTACAGCTGGACACAAATTGAGAGGAATAGTGACCAGCTAATGACTGAAAGGAACAATTCAATTATAAAAGCAACATACCAGGCACTTGCTCTTTCTGGTTCTCTCTCATCTCTTTTAATTTGGCCATCTCCTTATCCAGGGGCTTTTTTAGATCTACACTGCTCAACTTAACACAGAAATAACAAACACAGATATATTTCATTTCTGTAAACGGATAAATGTGCTCAAAAGTCTCTCATGCTCAAAGCTTTTTTGTTCAACAACACAGTAAAAAATAATATTGCGAAATATAATAAAATAGCTTTTCTATTTTAATACATTTTAAAATAAATTCCTGTGACGGCAGAGCTGAATTTTCAGCATCATTACTCCAGTCAAAAAAAAAAAAAAAAAAAAAAATACATAAAATGAACTGACAGGAACCTTTTGTACAGTAGGATATGTACCAGACGTTTTAACGGAGCATGTTTATACCTTGCAGCTGTAAGGGTTATGAGCAATGAAGGCAGCCAGCAGCTGGATGGCACTCTTACACACATGGACAGACTTGTCACCCAGACGCCCGACAGTCAGCTCCATAACTTCAGTGTACCTGCACAGCGGCAAGGCCTGTCAGAGGAAGAAGAGGTATAATATATCTCAAGAAAGAAAAAAACATACCTTGTTTTCTGTTCTCATGAAGGGGAGGAACCCCCACAAGCCACTCACCTTACTGTTGACAATACGTGCATAGACCTGCAGCACACGGGCTCGGACATGTGAGTGGGCATCATGGATGTGCTCCTGCAGTGTGTCCAAAAAGCGATCTCGGCTGGCACGAGCAGAATCATCCAGCTTATCACCAGACAGAACACGGACCAGAACCTCCCCGAGAACCTCACACACAGCCACTCGCAGACTCGGACTCTGTATCAACACAAACAGCATGTTAACACTTCTTTACTCTAGAGTTTTTTCATATTTTCTTTATATATATATATATATATATATATATATATATAAAAAACGTTAAAGGTTGCCCTCAGATTACCAAAGAGAGAGCTCAACGCCAACAGAATTATTCCAGAGAACTGAGACTCAACCTGTGACCCTCATATACACACAAAAACAACAACTGTAAGCCCCCTTCTTTCTCCTCCCCTACATCTTCAAAGGATAAGAATTTAAGAGGAGGAGGCTTGTTCAATGTAGGCAGGCCCTTACAGCAAGACAGCAAACCTTCACTGCCCAGCCAAGATTACCAGCCAATAGGAACACAGGAGAGCTCAGACTCAAACTCAGTGGGCTCATATTCGCCTTGGTCTCATCATTGGGCACAAATCCAATGACAGAGACGATGCAATAGAGAAAATACGCGACTGTACCTCTCCTTCCAGGTGAGTCAGGAGAACACTGATGTTGGGGATCATGGTTTCAGGTACCAGAGTACTGAGTTCAGACAGAAAGCTGGAGAAAGCCTTCACGCCCGATGCCTCTCTAGCTAGTTCCTCACTCGACTTTTGACCGATCTCTCTGAAATACATACACATGTCAGGTTATATGGGATTTTTCAAATATTGCCAAGAGTCAAAAAGGAGGACTATTGCGATGGACTAAACTTAATTTTATTTCTATTCGTAACCAAATACTGGTCGAATCACCCAGTAATGCCATTCAAGCATAAGAAGAAAACTAAAAAGACTTCAATTTCACCTCATGACCTCTCCTACGATGGCCTTGACCCCATACTCTGTGCTCCAGGCAGCCACAGCTTGTGCACAGACTGACGCCAGCTGCTCAAAGTGCTGCAGAAGCTGAATCACCTTCACACATGCTCCTGTACAAGACCGATAGAGCACATTCAGGACAACACACTCAGCTCATCATCTACAACATTGCAAACCCACTCACGGGTGTGTGATGTGCATATAAACCCACCCAACATGTGATTGTATTTCTTCACCATGATTCCGAGCACATGAATGATGGCGTCTCTGGTGGACTTGCTCTTCATGTGGCTTATGGTGGGGTTTTCCAGGAGTTTATAGCAACAGCATGTCACACAGCTACATAAATTGAGATTAATGAAGACAGAGAAAGTGTAAAAGATTACACAAAGCCAGGGTGAGTGACTGTTTAAGAGGAAGACAGCTACCTGACAAACTCCTCCTCAACTAGAGACAGACTCCAGAGAGTACGAATGTCCAGCTGCAGCAGTTGAGTCAAACACTGCAGAACTGTCTCTCTCTCACCGTCCCACTGCAGGAGACCTTTCCCGGCACCTTTATCCTTCTTACGACCCTGAAAGAAACACAGAGACGTTTAGTATTTTATACACATAAGATCCACAAACTCAGAAGCAACACTTGTTGCCCTCAGATTACCAAAGAAAACGTTCACAGCTGGTTGGCTTATTAGGAGATGTGACTCTGCTAACTGACACATTTACACACACAAACACACACACACTGTAAGCTGTCAAATCAGCGACAAATGCCCATTTCTAAAGGAGAATTGTATTTTGAGTGACAGCTGGCATCAATATGGGTGGGCCCTTACAGCAGAGCAGCAAATCTCCACTGCTCTGCCAAGATTACCCACCGATCAGATAGCAAGAGAGCACAAGATCCCAGCCAATGAGCTCATATTTGCCTAGTTCTCATCATGGGGGATGGTATAAACTAATGAAAAACATCATGATAACATTCAGCTGTACCTTGCTGGGCGCTGTGACGATAGTCTCCCTGTATGAGTCACTCTCAAGTGTTTCTGTGAGTTTGCATAGCAGAAACACACTCATTTTCACAGCGTTGAGTTGCTGTTTGCGGTCCACAGCTGACAGAGAGCCCGACAGGAGGAGAGTCGGCAGGGAAACCGACAGGCCCCTGACCACTGAGAAGAAAACATTGTGATACATTGTTGGAAATGTAAATTTGATTGTTTGAACATTTAATTTGATTATGAGAGATACCAACCTTGTATCAGCAACTCCAGCATGTCTTCTTTCACTGCCACATCCACTGTGCGACAATGTCTAAATGCAATAGGAAATTTATTCTTAGCCAAGTCGTGGGGTAACCCAAGGACAATAGTGACACCAAAATAACAATATTCGTGATTCTTTCTGAAGCCGAAAATATACAATTATTTTAGACTAATATTCATGCACTTTTCCTGACAAGAGATATATTTATGACTAATTTATCTAAACAATAACTTATGAGAATGTGTGTTCACACTTACTGCAAAACACTGTATGCTGTGTCAAAATGCTCCAGGATGCTCAGGGAACCTTGACTTCTCAGTGCTGCTTTAAAGCCTTCGTGAGAGACAGAAAAAAGTAATTATTCCACAGTTCAACTACAGAGCAGAAATAGTGAAGTGAATACAGATTGGAAGAGACCTGCAGCACTTACTGTTGATGTGAGAGGGGAGCTGTTTAACAGACAGCACATCCTGAACCACATACTGGTTAACAGCACCAGACTTCACGAGATCATCCAAACAAACCGGCACGATAAAATCCCAAGACATCTCTGCACGGCTAAACAACAAGCAGTGGATATAAATGTTTATCAGTAGGAACCAAAGTCACTGCAGAAAAAACAAGTTTACATATACGTCTTACAAAACGTCATTGTAACTTAATGTATTACCTCGTTTACAATAATCGCAAAAAAGAAATCAACACGTTTTATTTGATAAAACTGAAGCGAAACGTTTGTTTTGTTTGACAGGCTAACGTTAAGCTAACATGCTAAGCTAACTCAACTAGTATAATAAACAGACAAAACTAGCTTTTTTTCTTAGTAAACGACACTTTTTTCACGATGTTAAAAAAGAAATATCACATATCAGAAAAACCAACCGTGCAACAGGACCGATTTATTCCGATCAGCTCCTAATCCGATGAACTACTAACCCGAAGTAACAAAGTTGATTCGATTACTGAACGGTTTGAGTTGCAGCTTTGAATTTTCACACAGCGCGCCAAAGGAAGTGCGTCATCACTGACTCCGCCCATCAGTAGAGGGCGCCACACTACTGTGCGATAATGGAGGGATTTCGCGATTTTAAACAATGTTGTAAAAACAAACATATATTTTGTAAAAAAAAATTACTTTCGAAAGTATACATTTATGGAATAAGAATGTTTTATAAGTAAAAAGTAGTCTAGAAACATTTCCATAAATACTTTCTGCCAAACCATCTCACTTATGTTGGAGTGCTTGTCTGCATTCTATGATTAGTTCATGTTTATAGAATTATTTAATGTATTTACTTTGTTCTAGTTGTTTTTTTTATTCTTGAACATTTAAATTGATTAATCCCTCTGTCTCGTTTTTGAAACGATTTTGGAACGATTTAAATCACGATATCAACGATTTACCAAGTCTATTAGGTTTTCATGAGTTTTCTTCACAGGTCCATCATCATCAACGACCATCAGAATAACAATGACTGGAAATAAAACAGTGACAAGCTGCGAACAGTGCAAATGAATCCTTAAAGAGAGGCGATCAAGCATTGAGAGGCTGATAATAGACTTTATGGACAGTTTGGAATCGATGATAGTGTCTAACTACAACGAAACTCTACAATAAAGCAGTGGTAAATTGTGTACATAAAATACATAAAAACGTACATAAGATAGTTATTCCCTTGCAGTTAGTTAAACTTTTACTTTGACACCATTGCATTAATTTCCCATTCGTGACGTCACGGGGTTAGAGTGCATAAAAAAAAAGAAACACACGTGGGTTGTCTTGTCAGACAAAATTTTCGCCCATTCCTTTATTCAGTGTTTTAGACGCACATGTTTTAATTCATTTTAAAACTTATACATATATTGAGCTGGTAAGAGCCTCTGAATACGGATGTTTAGTTTGCCAGCTGACCTAGTTCTAACCGCATTGAACTATCAGTGTTTATGAACCAACAGTGTTTATGCAAAATATTTACAAATAATACCGATAACGTACAACAAACCGTCACTAGTTGAGATAACAGTCAACAACGACTGTTTTAATAACATTCCTGCATTCGTTTAATAATAGAAGGACTTTAGTTTATATTTTAAAGAAGGATGGAATATTTGCCAGACTCTAACGCCAGATATAAAGATGTGGATTACTGGAATGAGCGGTACCGGACGGAGGAAAGCTTCGAGTGGTTCGGAGACTTCACTAAATTTGGACATCTGCTCAAACAGCATGTGGGATCTGACGAAAACATTTTGATGCTGGGTAAGTTAGACAGTCTAAAAAAAACTACATTTTCAATACGAGTAATATTTTATATTGTTTTATTGTGTATAATACGATCTGTAGGGGGCGCTACTGCACTTTGTTGTTTTTTTGTTTTGTTTTGGGGTTTTTTGTTTGTTTGTTTTTTTGCGCACCCAGCTATTTTTTTGTTGCCAATTTTACCTTTTGAAAAGAAATACCACTTTCCCGAAAAGACATTACAGTGCTGTGGTGTTGTTGAGACAAATTAGCAAAAACTCACTGGATCCATCTTTAATTAGCAAATTGATATAATATGGTTCAATTATGTATCCCGAGTTATTTATCTTTATATTTGCATAGCAAAGTGGTGGTTGTTTATGGTTAAATTTGGGTTCCTAACAGAAGCCACATTTTTGTTAAAGTCACCATGAAATCAAGACCTTATGCGCGAGAGAGACAAGTGCGCAGTGGCAGCCATCTTTAGAATTTTGATTTTGTCTTTGAATTTCCTTTTTTGCTTTAGCAAAGTATATTTCTATGGGATCGCTGTCAAAGAGTAATTCATTGGTGAAGTTGATTTACATATTGTAGTGTTAACAAAAATTATCATGAACACTGAAATGTTTAAAGTGGATATCATTACAAATGTCAGTTAACTGGAAAGATTTTAAAGTGAGCTGTTCATTCATAAATCCGTAAGATCTTACCTTCACGCTGTCGAAATACAAACCAGAAGCTATTGCAACTTCCGTTTTATTCTTCTATTCTTATTCTCCTAATATCAGTTATTGTAGTATTGCAGATGCTTGAACTTGACAGTACAGTTCCTTCAGGGATGTCCCCCTTTGGGTATCCTGAGATCATGTTACTTGTTGGCATGTTGGACATACAGGAACTCCTTACAGGGTTTGAACCTACGACCTTCCTTGCCGTTCTAGCTTTTTAAAAGCATGTAACCCTAGGAACCTAGCAAATACTCACAAGTAGCTACGTATCACAAAGAGAAGCTGAAGAATAGTCTCCTATCATCTGGTTGGCCTAGACAAAGCACATTGGTTTCTTGATACATGTTCAACATTTTGTAATCCCAGATTTGTTATTTAAAAAATCATGTCAGGCAGACAAACAATGAGCTGAAGGGGGCAATGTTGCTCAACTCACTCACAATATGGATTATATATTCAGCTGGTGCTGTATTGGAAATGAGTGTGGACCTCTGACATACTCTCTGAGCTCCAGATCTGTTCTTCAATGCACTGACACAAGCTCCCATCCCTCAGGGGCTGGTTCAGCTATATCTCAATCCAATTACCAACACTTAAGTGGCATAATAAAAGCGCATTGGTTTAGGGGCTAGTGTGGGTCAATTTGATCTTTATTTCGTGCAGCTTTAAAGAGCCGGATCAATGAAGTGTGTTCCTAACCTAGCGTTTGAAGACCGGTGGTTAACATTGGAATTGTATGCCCAGTTTCACAGACAAGGCTTAAGCTTAGTCTCAGACTAAATGCGTGTTTGTGGTATTTTAACTGATAGCAACAAATGTCAGTGCCATTGTTTTGTTTCAAGATGCATAGTTATGTTTTTTTCCCAAGGTATGTTTATAAATGCTACTTAATGTCCTAATTGAACTAAGGCCTAATCCTGGCTTCAACTAAACCCAGTCTGTGAAATCAGGCAGTAGTGTTAGTTTTTAGTCTGATATGGGTAGATTCTGGTTAGTTTTATTAGAGGTTTTTAATCTTTTAGATGCCACAGATTTTGGGGATCATGATCTTCTTTGTGTCCGAAGGAGTATAAATGTATAAAGATCAAATTAATAGTGTGAAAATTAGTATTATAAATGTGTATCATATTATTAGGAAATTATTTAGATTCTATTATGTTGCATCGCTACATTATTTTATTTACATTAATTTGTATTTATTTTAATCATTTTTTATTTGTGATTCAAAAATATTTTTTTACAGTCATTTAAATGTTTAATTTATTTAGTTTCAATCTATTTATATTAGTTTAATTTAATTTAGATTTATTGTTTTTCTCTAAACTTTATATATATATATATATATATATATATATATATACACATATATATACTTTTTTAAAATATTTATTTCTGTAATATATAGATATATCCGGTGACTGACTTCAGGAATACATGTTTAAAACAAACAAAAAAAAAAAAAAAAATAGGATTTCGATTTCATCAGCTCAGTGAGGAAACGCCTTTCTTCTTTTCTATCTCCTCTCTCTTTTTCATTCTCTCTATCCCCACACAGACATCATGCATTCCCTCCACAGTCCACAACATGACCTTTCTCAAGCGGGGAACAGGGCGAGGAGTTCTTCCGCACACCCTCTCTCATGTGCTTCACTTGTGACCTCTGACACAATTAATGTAATGTCTTTTATTTGTGTAATGCATTACCCCTTTACCTCGTATTGATGCTGAATAGAACATTCTCTGTCTCTTCTTTGTTCATCTTATAGTTATAAAATATTTGTTATCCCTCCAGCTCTTTTTTCTTTCTCTAAATTGCTGTGGAATTGCTTGGGATTGTGTTATTGTGTTATCTTTGGTTATGTAATGTTCTCTTTCTCTCCATCCTTCACTATCTCAGTTCTCTACTTGCGTGTGTGCGTATAACAAATGTCTAGTGGATCAGGGTTTATTTAATTGTTCCATGCTCAAGGATACCGTTCTTTCAGAACTGCCACTGCAACATTTGTGTCCTCCCTTACCCAGAATGCACTAGCTCAGGGCAGATTCCTGAGCAGGCTGTGTCTCAAGTTTCTGTGGTTGTGTAATGGTTTGTTGCATGAGGAGAAGTGGATTTCCCTCAGTTAGCATTAGCTGATTCTGTCACAAGCAGGCAGTTCATATCCCAGCATGCCTTTCATCTGTATGTGTACGTAAAACATAGAATATGGAAAGCGAGATCTTATTTGATCTGTTAAAATAAGAGTTTGATACACTTTCTTCCTAGTCCACACATATTATTATTGGGAACAAAGCTGCAAAAATGGCTCTGAATCGTAAATGGTCATGGCTATGATGATGCAACCATCACCATTTGCATATCAATGTCTATTCAGCAATTTGTCTCACCCTGATGAACGACCTGTAAACTGTGCTAGCATATGGCGTAATCATGACTGATGTCGTTTACATATAGTGGTTTTAATGGTACCAAAAACTGTGTTTAGTTCTGTGGTAATGGGGGTGTGGAAATGTTCACGAAAAATATATATTATGCCTTTTTTGGTATAAGAAACCTTAATTCATGCCCTGATAAAAGTATATGCAAGAATGGGCACTTAAAGTGATCAAGAAATCGTGATTAACACTGATTGTACCGTTGTTGTTTTTTTGGAAGAAATCTAAAGTCCTCATATGCTCATCACCAAGGCTATATTATATTACAATTTAATATTATATTACAATTTAAAATAACTGTTTTCTTTTTTAATATATTTAATAATGTAATTTATTCCTTTGATGGCAAAGCTGAATTTTCAACATCGTTATTCCAGTCTTAAGCGTCACATGAACCTTCAGAAATCATTCTAATATGCTAATTTGCTACTTAAGAAACATTTCTTATTATTGTCAGCATTGAAAACAGTTGTGCTGCTTCATATTTTTCTGGAAACTTTAATACAATTCTTTTTACAGTATTCATTGATGAATAGGAAGTTCAAAATAACAGCATTTGTTTGAAATATATACTTTTATTGTGACATAAATGTGTAATTTTTGATAAATTGAATGTATCTTTGCTGAATCAAAGTATTTATTTCTTTCAAAAATTACTGACCTCAAATTTTGAATGGTAGCCTACGTGGTTTTGCGAGTACATCATCAGGAAATAACTGGATTTTGAGAAGCGGTCATCATGAAAATCGTGTTTGCCACAATTACCCATTCATTTCTATACCTATAGATTTAGAAAATGACACATTCCACATTTTAACGTGATAGTTCACCCTAAAATGAAAATTCATAGTTTACTTACTCTAATGTCTTTTTCTGCAGAATGACATTTTTCATTTTTTTGAAAAATGTCTAAGTGATTTTTTTTTTTTCAATTTTTGTCTTTGTAAATCGGGTCCATAGTTGTTTTGGATGAAAACAGTTCTTTAAAAAATATCGGTAACGCTTCCCTTTACAGTGCAGTACTTACTTTGTAGAGGTCGACCGATATGGTTTTTTTCACGCCGATTCCGATGCCAATCTTTTGAAATCCGGGTCGACCGATGTCCGATTAATGCTGCCGATTTATTTTGGCAGATATTTGGCTAATATTTGCTTGGTTTTTAACCTCTATTTGAAAGATAAAATGTAAAAAAAATGATAAATACTTTATACAGACAAACTTTCTCAACAAAAACATTTTATCCTCTCAAAAAATGATTCTAGCGGCAGCGTGCGTCAAACACGTGTTCCACGACAACACTAGGCTGCCCACAGATGTGCCTGCCTAATAATTGGCTTGATATACTTGAATATTGGCCAAAAATCGGCTGATTAATCGGTCTACCTCTATTACAGTGTACTTACCTAGAAAATACTGGCTTATATAAGGTAAGTACATGGAACAGGGGTAGCTATAGTGGTAGGTTCAGGGTTAGTACTAGTTATTACCCAGTAATTGTAGCTACTAAAATAAGTACATAGCATTTACATGGATAACTAGACTGTAAAAGGAAGTGTTACCACAATATCATCTTTTGTGTTCTGCAGAAGAAGAGTGAAAGTCAAGCAGGAACTATCTTTTTAAACCATTAGTTAGGCCTTTGAAATTCGAGGGATGAGTAGATATCATTTTCTGTGGTATTTGACAGTATGCTGTTGATGGATTTGTATTAAACCTGGAGCATTCCTTCAATGTTGTTTACCCATGTGTATTCCTAGTACGTCTTCTCAAGTGTTTTTTTTTTCCACTCAGTCAGTGGGCAAACTCACATTCATTAGAGTCACTGCTGACTGAATGGAAAGAGCAAAGATAGAGGAGGGAGGCGATAGGGTGGTCTTTGAAGTGCCATGGCTGCAGGGTCCCCCCATGCACGCTCCTCTCTCGGTTGCTATTGGTTTCACTGCAGTGAACAAGCTAACAAAGGAGAGATGCGTTCTTCAAGTGTCCTTTTGTAGTGCGTCATCACATTTCAGATTCAGCGAAATCCTGAAGAGTTTGAGGGAATTGAGTTTTGAATGAACCATCTTGAATAGAGCAATGAGTCACTATCGGTCAGAATGAGTGTGAGTCAACATGCTCGCGTCTCTTTTCTCTCACTCTCGGCTTTCATTACCCCCAGAGACACGTAGCACGTTCTGAACCCTGAAGTCCTGCAGGCTAGATCTGCTGCGGTTGAGTTAAAGATACAACACTTCACTTTATGAATGAATGAATGAATGAATTGGTGAAGGGATGAATGAAAGATGGAGAGAGCAAATGAATGGACTGTGGGGGAGGGGAAGGCTGCGGTGTTATGCGGTATATGCTTGGCCCCGCCAATCCTTTTTTTGTGTTTCCTTCTTGTCTTCCTGCCGTCTGATTGGCTGAGAGGATTCAATGCTGCTGGAAGGTACTGCAGTCATGTGGGGGTTACCCCCTCCCTCCCTCCTTACCACAACCTCTGCAGTTTATGAATGAAAGTTGGGAAAATTGAATGAAGAAATGGGTTGCATGTGAGCGAATTGTGTGTGCTCAGCCACTGTTGTGCTCAAGTGGGAATATCTGTCTTGTTTTAATGTATTTTCAATGGATACTGTATATGTTTACTATAATTTTTTGCGTGATATTGACATTTTTTTGTGTGTTAAATACATATTTTGCATTCACACTGTTTAAGCATATGACAATCGGTGGCTGAGGATCTACTGTCGACACAAGCACAAAATGTGTTGTGTGTCGCGTGTATTGCTGGATGTGATCTTGAAAAAAATAGCAAAATATTTGTGTAGTTTTATATGGGTGTTCCTGCATAACATTTTTTTTGGCGTGTTTATATTTGATTCCTGTCAT
Organism: Cyprinella venusta; assembly: GCA_038021265.1. Classification (NCBI taxonomy): domain Eukaryota; kingdom Metazoa; phylum Chordata; class Actinopteri; order Cypriniformes; family Leuciscidae; genus Cyprinella; species Cyprinella venusta. The sequence continues at coordinate 15,630,168 of CM075870.1, read as the reverse complement.
GCCAAAGTTGAATTTTCAGCAGCCATTAAGTCGTCAGTGTTACATGATCCTTCAGAAATTCTAACATGCTTGTTTTTTTTTTGTTTTTTTTTTTGTTCTGCTTAGTTGAGAAAATTAATTCAATTTGTCATGGTTATGATTTTCTAAAAAATATATATATATAAAGAGTGTGCATTGTGTATCTGGATAAATAAGATCTGTGTTTGTGTTTTTGTTATAGTTTTGTGTAGGTAATATTTAGCCTATGTATTATGCATGACCTTGTAGAAAACACATATGCATTATGTGACCATGTGAAAATCTGGCTTATTTTCTGGTGTTGCTTATTTGTTTGCAGATCAGGGAGAATTCGTCCCATTCTCTCTCTCTCTCTTTATTTCTCTCTCTCTGTGGCTCGTGTCTGGATTGTTAACTGGGTTACCCGGGCAACAGGGCTTGGATGATAGATGGACTCTCCTCCGGTAAATGGGACAGCGGATGCACATGAAAGAAAACCGTTTGGTTGTGTGTGATTTATGAAAGGGTTTGAGTTTAACCCTGTACCTGATAACTGTACACTAGATCAACTCTAGAAATCTGCTGTTAAACATAAATCATCCAAACCTCCCCCATCCGATTGTCATTTTACAATTATTCTAACAATTAGTGTCAAGCATAATGATATGGATTGGAATGTCACTGTTTCCGTCACTGCAACTTTCCGAACACACACACACACACAAGAAATATATAGGCTTTATTGGATTATTGTCACAGTGCTTCACAGCCGTTATATCACATACTCGGCACTTGATTCATCCTGGTTAACTACTTAAAATGCATACAGTGCTTCTCTTTCTTTCTTTCCTCTTGTTTTGTTTTAATTCTCCTTTTTGAAATTTCTCTTGAAAATTTTGTCTGATACCAATAACCGATAATTCTTTATATTTGAAAGCTGATAATAATTTTGGCTAATAAATCTAAATCAAAATTTTAATACATTTTTTGAGAGCCTGATTTCAAAAGTCTCAACATTAATGTCCCAAGCATTTCAACACAAATCAAACATATACAGTACAGTAGTCAGTAGTTTGAACCAGAACATTATTTGAGTAGATATTTAGAAACTGATAAATATTCACTTATATTGTTGGTAGATCTAAAACCATAAAACAATATCCTCACAAAATGCACAAGTGAACTTGAACTCTCTTTGGTTTGCGTCTTTAAGCCTACATTCAGTGTAAAATACTTAAAGGGATACTCCACTTTTTTTGGAAATAGGCTCATTTTACAACTCCCCTAGAGTTAAACAGATGAGTTTTACCGTTTTCGAATCCATTCAGCCGATTTTCTGATATTTAGAAGAATATCAGTAACCAGACAGTTTCTGGTCTCATTGATTTCCATAGTAGGAAAAAAATATATACTATGGAAGTCAATGAGACCAGAAACTGTCTGGTTACTGATATTCTTCTAAATATCAGAAAATTGGCTGAATACATTCGAAAATGGTAAAACCCAACAGTTTAACTCTGGGGGAGTGGTAAAATGAGCCTATTTTCAAAAAAAGTGGAGTATCCCTTTAAGTGCTCTTAAAATCAGACACTCTAAGACTTTTACTCAAGTGGTATTGGAATTAGTGACTTGTAACTTGTAATGGAGTCATATTCACTGTAAGGTATCTTTACCTTTACTTGATGGTTTTCAGGTTGTCTTTACTCCTCCGCACCCGACCCGCAGATATAACCGTGATCTGCGCATCACTACCACACACTTGTATCTTATATCCATAAGGATCCAACTAACCAACTCTCTGACTCACATTCACATATATTTCTCTCTTGGGTTCATTTGTATTAACACTTTTTGTATTGTTGATCCCTCAACCTGTGAGTCTGGCATTAGTTCTTCTCTGAATGTGTTTGTGGTTTGTTTTTGCTGTCAGACTGCTGGATTTTCATAAGTTGTCTCTGCTGAGAGAAGTTTGTCATTGGCTCAGATTTTATATTGGCTTCAGATTGTGTTAAAGATTGATGGGGGACTGATTTTGGGTCAGTATTAGTTTTACTTCCACTTCATTGTATTAGAACAGGCCAAAGCCTGAATTCTGACTCTGAGTGGTGCAGTGTGAATCGTAACTATGGAAACCAGGCATTCTGCAGTGAAGTTTCTCATCTCTGAAATACTTTTCCCACCTACATTATATTGGTCGGTGCCAGGGCACAATCTGAATCCATTCCATGTGTTTTCCAATTTCCACCATTCCGTGATGGAAAATTTGACATTTGTCCTGTTTACTTGATGGTCTCATTATACAAAGAATCACTAAACACCAGTGGCAAGAGGGGAGGATGATGTTGTCACCAAGTAAAATTTTCAAAACAGCAGCTTAGTTCAATTTAGCAGCCATTACTCCAGTCTTCTGTGTCAGATAATCATGATCATTTAGAAATATTAAAGGATCTGAAAAACATTTCTTATTATTACCGTGATTTTTTTAACCGTGATATTTTTTTAAGGAATCTTTAATGAATAAAAATGTTTGAATTGGGCTGTCAAACGATTAATCGTGATTAATCGCATCCAAAATAAAAGTTTGTGTTTACATAATATATGTGTGTGCACTGTGTTTAATTATATATATATATATATATATATATATATATACATGCTTGTATATATTTAAGAAATATTTTCATGTATATACTGTATACATTTATACATAATTTATATTATATATAAATATTTTATATAGAAATAAGATTTTTACTTAAATATACATGCATGCGTGTGTGTATATAAAATAATTATACACAGTGCACCCACATATATTATGTAAACACAAACTTTTATTTTGGATGCGATTAATCACGATTAATCGTTTGACAGCCCTACGTTTGAAAGAACATCATTCATTTGAAATAAATTTTTTTAATAAAAATGTAAGAATTTACAGTTATTAAAAAAAATCAATTTAATGCATTTTTGCTCAAAACGGATATTTTTAGATAATATCATGTAATCTGCATTGATTGTGAGCAGTTAACAGTAATATAGTCAGTAGTATCATTAATTAAACCGGAAGCATTGCACAGTATTCATTCCCTGAAGTGTGTGACTGTGCAAGGACTGGAAGTTCTCTGGAGGTGTGTTTGAGGGCCAGATGGCGTTTGTCCACAGGAAGTGAGTTGTGTCTGTCGACTCCTGACAGATCTCGGGTCTGACTAACAGACAAGACAATCTCTCAGCAGCAGCAGTACTGATATGTGTGGGAATTAGTGTTATGTATCCCATCTCACACTTCACTGTGTGTTAATCTAGATGTGAACGGGTGTGTGAAGCCTCAAGTGTCACGATTGACTCTTGTCTTGTGACTGTTTAGCGTATTAGCTTAGTGTGATTTTGAGACCAAAATTCCTCCTGCACCATTTTGCAAAAGAGAATTACTATGTTTTTTTTGCATACATCCGCAACAAGTACAAAATTATGGTTTGTTTATTTTTTTTGATTAAAACACTGCCTCAGAGCACCACCTACCAGCATCAGAACACACCGCTCATATGATGGTTCAGTGTCCCATGACTTCCTCGTAAGCTCCTTACCTCGGAGTACCTTAACTCACGTATGCTCATATCAGTTTACTTGTCAGTGTACGATCACACAGAAACAGTTTGTTCCTTTGACCATCTGTATCTGGAAAACACTGAATGACGTGTCCATGAGTGTGTGTACATACTCATTATTATGTTAGAGGTTAGTTGGAGGACATTATTACTGAGAGGCTTATTGCTGGTGTTGCCATGATGCTTTTGTGAAAATCATTCTAATAAAAAAAAAACGGCAACCAATTTCTGTTAAAAACTGTTGATATTTGAAATCACCGTAACAAACACCCAAAAGGATCGCACTTAATGCCTCCGCCGCCCCCACATTCACACTATATGCAACACAGACAACAACTATGGCGGAATCTGCGTTGCCTCCACCTGAGGGTATAAGCAAAGTCTGTCTATTGCTAGGCAACTTGGCAACATGACTTTGCGTAAACATACACGCCACTTTCAAGTCAAGTGGCGTGTTATCTATACGCATTTTGAGCTATTCGCGTAAATGTTCATGCCGAAACGAACCGTCATCTTTTGCGTGTATGTCTACGCTGTTAAATGTCCGAGTGATTCCGTGTGTATGTACACGCCGTTAAATGTCCGAGCGAAACGGCGCAAAATGTAGATCTACATCTGGGGAGCGATATGTTTTTTTTCCTAGGATGGTTGGGGAAGACTCATAAATGTTATTAACCCCAGTGACGGGTAGGTTTAGGGACGGGGTTGGGGTAGCTATATATACAGTAATGTAACGTTAAGTCAACGGCGTTCATAAACGCTGAAAAGCGATCATGCGTGTTGATAGCACAGCAAAAATGTAAATGTGAATTGGCATGTCATACACACGCCATTTCATGGGATCAGTCTGGGTTCCCATCTAAAGTTGCGAATTTAACTTGTGCTCAAATTTGGAATATCACATAAAACCTTTGCGAATAAAATTACTTGTGTAACCTTGTTATTTATGAAGCATGAATTGTTTTATACGCATCTTGCCATTTCCATCCAGCGGTCTTTTATGCAATATTCTAAAATGCACATAAAGATAGATGGATGGAAACATAATTCAGGTCAAATTTCGAATTGTTATTTAGCTCCTCCAATCCCTCGATGGCAAATTAATCCCTTCCATCCCAAAAATCAAACAGTTTCCATGAACAGAGCAAGATTAAGGGGTTATAGCGATCACTTAAAGGGAACCAAAAGGAAAAACAGTTATTTTCTTTTCTCCCTTTTCGGACACACTTTGGGAGCTGTGCAGTGGAGGGGTTTAGACGTTTCAAGCTAATAATATAAATGAACAAACAAGTGAAGATGACACGAGTATAAAACGACAGCATATCTTCGTTATGTGAAACACACAAAACCAACATTATTCGTGTATCGAGAAGAAATATAGCCGTATATCTCGCCGTCCATTTTGAGGCCTTCCCGCCCTAAATGTCCTCTGGCACTGGAAAGCTTCTTCGATATTAATGCGAGTTCAACCCCCTTGCCTGATCATAACCCTTCTTTTTAAGTGCACGCCCTTCACTGCTGATTGGCTACAAGTATATTTTGGTGCTCAGTCCAATCCACTTTTCAACAGCAATTTTCAAAAAATACTTCCACCAGAAGATTTGATTTGTAATGTCTGTCTTTTAATCTATCGTTCTATAGATATCTGTCTTTCATATAGTTTTGTCTATCTGTCTATGATTGTACATAAATATATGAATGAATTTTTACTAGCATGCACTGTATATGCTACCTTAGCAAGCTAATTCGTGCCATCTATGAATAGAAAGGGCTTTTTATTTTTTCAAAACTTTTAAACAAGGTCTATCCATCTATCCATCTCCCATTCCTGGGAGTCATTCAATCTACCTGTTTGTATCTATTCTACCATTTATCATTATCTGTATCTTTTTCATCCATCCGTCCATCCATCTTGAAAAGTGTTGAATTTACAAAAATCAATACGTCAACATATTTTTTTTTCCTGTTTTTCTGTCTGTTTGACTGTCTCCTTTCTCCTAGACCTGCTGCAGTGGTCTTAAAGCGTTTGTTCTCTGCACATGTAATCCGATTTTAATGACAATGAGAGAGAGGAGGAGGACCCCTGCTGCCGTTATGTAATCCTGTTCAGCATGCACCTTTGTCTGCCAGCAACTTTCTGTCACCTTCTAACAAATGATGCAGTCTCTTTGCCACTCTCGCTTTCTTTTATAAAGGCTAGCCCCTCTTTAACAATACAGTTAATTAGCAAAGCAGCAGCTGCCTTCCCTAATAAGATATACTTTGCATTTATACACACAAACATATGTGGGCATGGCATGCTTTCATATGCATGTGAATGTGTCTGTGTGCTCACACGCAGAGCTTTGTCTGTCTTGAGTGGATCGGGCATGGGATAAACTGTTTCTAAGCAACAGTCGCGTCTGTAGAGTTTTGGTTCCTTTGCCCCACTTTATACCACTGCAACCTCTTCAGCAGATTCATATTGATCCCAGATCTCTCCGCACTAACACTTTAAAACATTCGTACATTTTAATGAAGTCTAAAACAGTGCTTGTTACTTCATTAGCAGGTTTGGAATCAAATTCGTCTCCCACCCGACAGATGGCTGATTTTACAGGTTTAGCGGTAGACTTGAGCTGAGGATAGTAAATGCTGTTTATTACCTTTAGATTTAGCTCAGGTGTCATATCACAGCTGCAAAAAGATTTGGACTCCATGTCATGTAGGAATGTGTCAGTACAAAGCGTGAATTGTTTTTGTTTGTTTGTTTGTTCCCCAAACCAGTTCAGTGCAAATTCTGCCCCTCAGCCGATTCTATGACATTGCTTTATGACGGAGTCCTCTTTTGTTTACATACTCTGACCAAAGTGACTTGAATGCATATAACATTGTAATTATGGTAAATGGACTTCATTTATATAGCGCTTTCACAGACCCAATGGCCACCAAAGCACTTTACATTTTGCCTCACATTCACCCATTCATACACTCATTCACACACTGACAGCAGTGTCAGCCATCCAGCTCGTCGGGAGCTCATGGACACCTCGACTTGGTCAGGTGGAACGGGGGATTGAACCACCAACCTTTCGGTTTGTAGACAAACTACATGAACCACTGAGCCACTGCCGCCCCAAATTATGACTTCCGGCTTCAGTTTATAAATATGAACTACCCTGGGAGACTTAAACAAACACTAAACCCATGGCCGCCAGAACCCATGTGTGATACCTAGGGCCATTGCTTGAAATATTGGGGTCCAGGGTAAACCCCACAAAATATTTAGAAAATACATTTATTTTTTCCAACCATTATTTATACCATACTTTTTAAAACGCGTACTGCTTCATTGATGTCTCTTTGACCTCCCTCAGGTAATGGATCCATCCTGCCATGTGAAAAGTGTTTACCGTTTGTGGTTGAATTAAAATGCTGGATATTCATGACAGTCAGCTCAAATAGATGTGCTGACTCAGTAAGTCGTTCTGCTGAGATATCAGGTGCAGAAGAGGTCATTGTCTTTGACCTTTTGCCCAGTTTTCAGTCACAAACAGAACTGGATTTGGAAGCAGAGAGGAAGAGAATTACAAGCAGAGATAAACCTTTGAGCCTCAGGACTAACTCTCAACTACTGTGTGATTCTGGCTGCTGGTGTCATGCCAAATCCAAGAACCCATTAAAAATGGAACCCTCTTGGACCTCTAAACAAGATGGATGGTGGGCGGTCCGGTTACGATATTCGATTTTGGCTTTTGATTAGAAATCCTTAAATGGATTCTTCTTAGCCATCAAAATATATAAATTTATGTGTTTTAAATAGAGCATCACAATATTACCATAGCTACAAAAAAGTAAAATGAAATATTTTGGGATTGGAAAAAAAAAAATACAACAACTTAGATTTAGCAAAGTAACTAATTAGCATAACAAATGCTAGTAAGCACAGAAACAAATAAATAAAAAAAATATATTATCATTATCATTATAATAAATATAATACTTATTCCTTTATTTATTTATTTTTCTTTTCGTTTTAAATAGAGCATCACAATATTACCATGGCTACAAAAAAGTAAAATGAAATATTTTGGGATTGAAAAAAAAAATACAACAACTTAGATTTAGCAAAGTAACTAATTAGCATAACAAATGCTAGTAAGCACAGAAACAAATAAATAAAAAAATAAAAAATATATTATTATTATTATTATTATCATTATAATAAATATAATACTTATTCCTTTATTTTTTTTTGTTAACCTTTGAACAGGATGATGGTGTGTAACTGTCTTATTTTGCTTAAAGATTATATATTTTTTAGTATTGTCCTACAGAAGTAGCACGATATTTTCATGTTTCCCAGAAGAAAAAATAGGTACAATTTACCCCGATCATTCTCAAAGTTTACATCCTCTCTCAATGCAAGTGAACTTCAAACAATCTTTGCATAAATCCATTATAATAAATGTCACATGTTGCTGCTGTGCCTTTAATATAGTGTTGTATATTGTTTATAGTAATACATAGTGATGTTTCAGTCTTTGTCAATATCAGTTCTGTGAATGGATGAGAGATGTCAGTTTGTGTTTTCCCCACAAAGTTTATTTTGCGCATTAATTTTCATTGTAAGTAAGATGATCGCTAGTTAAAACATTTGTATCTATTTTTATATTAGGATCAATCAAGTATTTACACTTATTTTTGCACTTACTGTAACGCTAACCAAAGGAATAAAAAAAATGCTGTTAATTTTTTTTAGTGCGTTAAACAGAAAATCATAGCAGAAATTAAAGCGTTATTTTTGACAGCCATGTTATATTATACGCTATACACATTGCATGATAATATTTATGTAATCAGCTAACTATCAGCTTTTTGACCTGGCATTATACACTCCTGTCTATTGAGGTCCAGAGGGGTTGAACAGGGTCTTGGTTTTGGCAAGACACACACACTAGCACCGATCATCAGGTGTTTGACTCATTACTAGAATGTACAAAAAGCCAAGAGGGGTCTGATTTGTCTGGAGTATGTGTTTTGATAATTCAGCAAGGCAGATTTTTACTGACTTTGCAGAAGATTTGGGGTTTACACCAAAAACATCTTTTTTTGTGTTGGAGTGAAACTTTCTGGAGTTCGGGCTCCATCTCTCGTGGGTGTGCAGTGTTGAAGTGTGTGGGGTGTTAGACAGCGGAGTGTTCTTGTGGTAGATTTGATGTCTGTTGAGTTCAGAATAAAAGTAACTCTGTAGAGTTGCTTTCCTGTGGGAGTTCAGAGGCTGCCAGAGTCCTCTGCCCTTTTCAAAAAAGACAAGCACAGAAAAAAAACATTGTCGTTCCCCCTCTCGCCCACACGCAGGTATCTTGTCTTATACCCTGCCTTTCACATTCTATGCTTCGAAATCCAACAGATGGACAGAGATGTGCCTTTCATTTCCAAATCCTCCGCAATTCTTGTGCATACATGCAACAGGGTAATCAACTCTAGCACGTTCTCTCGCTCTCTTAGCATATGCCAGAGTACGTTCGAACGATCTGTTGCTCTATCACGTCTTCCTCCGCTCACCTTTAGCTCCGGTCAGCTCAGGCTTGTTTCGTTTCTTCAATGTTTGCAGAGAAGGAAGGTGTTTGGCAGTTCTGACCCCACACTGGCTTCATAGTTTTCATACACACACACTAATTAGGTAATTAGAGAATAATTTTTAACAAATTAAATCAAATGAAAAGCACGCTGGTACTGCTGTAATTGGTGTCCATCGACTATCTCTTTCCATTTCAGTGGAGTATGATTTATTTGCATGACAATAGCTGGACAGTGTAAATTAAGGAAATTAGAAGTATTGACAAATCAAATAAAGTCTTTTATCGCTCTCCCTCACTCACACAGACTCATCCACAGAGATTACTTGGGAAAAGATTAATAAAGTCAAATCCTTTTGCCTGGAAGACTGCCACAGAGTGACTTAAGATCATGATTAAACAAATAAAGAAAATATTGTCTTGTCCTTCCATATGTAGCCCCTCAGTCCCAGCTGAGATGGTTGAGACATAACTTGTAAACTTTACTTTAAACCAGCAAATGGGTTTATGTTTGAATGGTTTAAATTTGACTAACGAAGACCATTTTAAAAACAGAAACATTAAACTCTACAGTAAACTTGTGAAGGACGCTAAAACGGTAAACAAGCGGGTAGAGTTGAGGTTTTAGCACTAAAATTAGCACATAATCTTGCTTCGTAAAAATGTTAAATTATACAAGCAAACAGTTTTGTAAGTGAAATTTGAAATTTTACAGTAAACTTTCGATAAATGGCACTAAAAGAGTAAACAGGCCAGTAGGTTTGAGGTTTTAGCAATACAATTTTAAACTTATTGTAAACTTGCATATACGCTTCTTAAAACTGCACAGCAAACAAGCCAATACAAAATGTTACAGTAAACTTGCAACAAAGGGCACTAAAACTGTAAACAAACCAGCAGATTTGAAGTTTTAGCACTAAAATAATCAAAAGAGCCGATGTTTAATAAAGATTAAAACAGAAAATTATATTTACAATCAGATTTGTGGTTTTCAATTGCTTTACTTTAGGAAAAATTCAAGGTTGAATTTTAAAACCTAAAACAGTAAATTTGCATATTTTATTAAAAAGACATCTTTATGATGGCACAGACACAAACATAGGCTGATAGCCTGTTGGCTGTGGGTCATTTACTCTGTAACTTCTGTTGTAAGGTCATAGGGTCAAGAAAGAAAAAATCATGATGCCATGTGTGCAAGTCAGAGGTCAGCACTGAATGTTAGGGTCAGTGTTATAGTGTGTACTAACCAGTCAGCAGAAATAGCGTATCTTGTCTTTCACATCGTCTCTCGCTTAATTCACTATCTTCAACTCTTGTTTCTTGTGTCTCACACACACATGTGTGTCTGTGGCAGAGAAAACGCATTACATCATCATATCAGGTCAAGAGAGATGCTGTACTGAGTGACACACAGTCCACACAGTCCCGCTTTTTCCCCCTCTTTTTCTCGCTAGTGTTATGTTCAAAAATCCTTGCAAACTTTTTGAGGAAAAGGAGTAAAGGTATTGCTTTTGTTAGACTTACAAAATTGCTTTGTTTATTAATTAATTGGTCATAAAATCTTCTGGTTTTATAATAAAGGTTGGACCTGAGCCATAATGTCTAATGATGTTGAAAAATAACTACCTGTGAACTTTGGTTCAAATAACTTCTCTGGTTGAGTCAGAATGGTCTAAAATGTTGTCTAAACTGATCTAAAATGGTCTAAACTGCTTGGAATAAAAAGTAGATTGGTTTATCCACCTGGCCCCCTGAATCAGTAGTTAGGCCACCAAAGAGTGTGCATTCTGTTACATAAGCAGCATCGCAGTCGTTGTCAGAGCAGAGAGGATTCTGGGAGAGTCCCTCTGGCAGGTCACATGCTGAATTCAGAACTGCATACTAGTTTACTTCTCGTATTACTTTTACCATATCTTTCTATAGCAGAAAATAGTAGTTTGCTTGTATGCAAATGTTTCTATGGGTTTCAAACTCAGCAACAGTCTCGCTAACAACAAAGATAAAGGGCAGAGGATTTATTAACTTTTCCGACACATGTTCGTGAAATGACAAATTTGGCATCAATGTTTATAAACTTCCTCGCGATAAGGTCACAATGACGTTAAAGAGGTCTGAGATGTCCTCTACACCTTCTTTTCATCCTTTCATCCCTCTATCATTCTCTCTCTCTGTGTACAGATTGTGGTGAGTAAGCTCTTTAATCTCTCCGTCCTGCTCTCATTTTCTCCTGCCGTGAGTCGACTGCTAACATCCCCTCCAGCTAAACTGTGTGTGTGTGTGTGTGTGTATGTTTGGACAAGCTCCTTGAGTCTCATCAGGAATTCACCTAGAGTTAGCTCTGCACCAAACAAACACTTTCTCTCAACACTCACAAAGATGATTCATATCACTTTACACAATTGGGGACATCCTCTCCCTTACAAACACTCATACACACATACTATGCGGTGATCCCCGCTCAAGAGTAAAAGGTATTAATACGCACTTGAAAATACACTTAAATGCTCCCTTGTGTTCTTGTAAAAGCTAGTATGTGCAAGTGTGTGTGTGAGAGAGAGAGAGCACAGACTGCAGCCTGGCAGGAGGGTGATTGGAAATGTCGCCTTGGCCGCTACACCTTTGTTCCCTTTTTCTTTGGGTGAATTCGAACATTGCCATGCCCTACTCACTTTATTTTGGGTCATTTTTGTGTTACCTTAAGCACAGAAATGCAGGTTTATGGTTCTTAAGGTTGTTTTATTAAATGAAACCTTTGCGTCAGATAGCTTCTTTTTGTCTTGAATTCAAGTTTCAATTCGTGTCTGTCATTGTAACTCTTTGTAAAACAAACAAACATGTGAAATTACCTCAGCTTTCCAATGCACCACCCAGTAAGGATCACATGATCAAATATAATTTATTCCTGTGGTTCAATTTTTCAGTGCCCATTACTCCAGTCTTCAGTGTCACATGATTCTTCAGAAATCATTCAAATATGCTGACATCACATCCTAAATACATCTTTATTAGGGAGTTGGTCCCCTCTTTGCGGCTATAACAGCTTCCAATCTTCTGGGAAGTCTTTCACAAGATTTGGGAGTGTTTCTGTGGGATTCTTTTCCAATTCATCCAGTAGAGCATTTGTGAGGTCAGGCACTGATGTTGGGTGAGAAGGCCTAGCTCCGTCTCAGTTCACCCAAAGGAGTTTGATGGGGTTGAGGTCAGGGCTCTGTGCGGGCCTGTCAAGTTCTTCCACACCAAACTCATCTAACCATGTCTTTATGGACCTTTGTGCACTGGGGCACAGTCATGCTGGAATAGAAAAGGGCCTTCCCCAAACTGTTCCCACAAAGTTGGAAGCATAGCATAGTCTAAAATGTCTTGGTATGCTGACGCATTATGTTTTCCCTCCATTGGAAATAAGTGTCCAAGCCCAACCCCTGAAAAACATCCCCATACCATTGTCCCTTCTCCACCAAACTTTACAGTTGGCACAATGTAGTCAGGCTGGGAACGCTCTCCTGACATTTGCCAAACCCAGACTTGTGAAGAAGAGAAGTGTGATTTGTCACGCTACAGAACACGTTTCCATTTCTCTAGAGTCCAATGGAGGTGTGCTTTACACCACTTCATCTGATGCTTGGCATTGTACTTGGTGATGTTTGCATGTAGATGCTTGGCCATGGAAACCCATTCCACGAAGCTCCCAGTGCATAGTTTTTGCTGCTGTTTTTAACCTTTTCCAGTTTCCAATAATAACACTTATAATTGACTGAGGAATATTTAGCAGAACCACATCCATATTTTTAAATGAACCATTTTTGTTTGTTTGTTTTTATTTTTGTAAAAATGACCTAACTTTTCCAAAAAAATTTTGTCCGAAGTATCACTATCAAAGTCTTCAGCTGTATTGCTTTCCTCATCCTTGCGTGCATCTGTATTTCTGGCAGTTATTTTGGCTTTGCATCGCTTTTTCCTCATTTTGTTTCTTTTCCTCTCAACGGAGGGCGCTTTAAAAAGTGCATCATCACTCACATACTCCGCACTAGCTTCATCTTCCATCACCAAATCAACTGTTTCGTCAATAACATTTGATGTTTCCCCCTCTACCGTTCCCGAACCTCGCATCCTTGCTTCACTTGTTCCAGCCTCTGCTTTATCAACTCACACATTCAGCTTGTTCGCACTCGACTGCTGTGACGGCATCGTTCTCCACAGCTGCTGCCTTAGCCACTGCATTTGCACTAGTGTCCTCAGTCTGTTCTGAACACAAACTTCTAATGACCCCCTCCACTTTTAAAACATTTCATCATCTTAGAACAAACACAACATAATCAAAGCCATCAGATCTAAATTTGAATGGCACATTTCCTCAATTCCGCTTTTTAGTACCATGTAAACTTGCCATCTAAAGGAGACTGTTTGAGTAAAGGGGATTTACAGCCAAACAGAACTTTTCTCATTTGTGAGACGATTTTTCCATGTCTGGCAACTCAACGTTGGACAAAATTATCTTTTTTGCCGGTTGAACTAGAGGCATTACTGGCGTAGAAGTCTCCTGCATGATAATTCTGTTTTGCACCACGCCGTTCACTTTCAGGGTTATCTAAAAAAATCACCACAGCGCTATTCATTCGAGACGCTGACATTATGCTGTCGTGACTACACTCTTCCACTGAACACTTCATTGCAGGTGCAATCTTGATGCCATGCCTGCCTGAAAGCCGATCATAACTGAGGAGTTCAGAGGACGTGATAACAAACATGATGTCAGCTTAACTTGAACTGCAGCTTTGATCTCTGACCTCCGTCTCAATGATTTGAAACATTTCACACTGAGGGTTGCATCAATAGTCAAATAATATCAGTCATGTTCAATATTGGTGTCTATGTTACAGTAAAAGTTGCCTCTGAGTTCATTAGGGATGAGTTTAGTTTGGTTGAACGGTTCATTGGAGAATCTATCAGATAGTGTGTGTAGCGATCTCAGTGTGTGTGACCGTGATAAACAGACACATCACTGCTTGTAGTGGAAAGAACATGTTCATAGCCGTAAACAGTGAAACATATGCTCACTGCTTTTCTCGTCCTATGCGTTTGCACTCTCGTGACCTAATTACGGCGCTGCTGACGATGGTTATTTTCTCTCTCTCTCTGTTCCTGTGTGTTCTTGTGTATCTGCTATTCCCAGCATGCTTTGGGAGGCTGGTAAACAAAGCCCTGTGGGAGTCTGCCTATATGCGCTCTATCTCACATCACCAAGGCAACAGAGCCGCTCCCTCCGTGAAGATGACATTTCCGGGAACTATATGAGAGTTTGTGTGCGCACGGAATTGTCTTTATGGGTTTAACATCAAAGCGAATGTTACTAGCTATATAGAGGAAAATGTGTTGGTTTTTCAGGAAAGAACATGCACGTTCAGAGAAAACTCATATCAGAAGTAGTCAAAAATTCCGGGAAGTGATGATTATTTATCTTAGAATATGTTTGTCCTTTCATTCAGGTGGTGATCTGTATCTCTTCTTGGATTTCTTTCTCAAATATGCATTACATACATACAGAGGAACTGCTTTGTTGTGTCTCTTGTGAACAACTTTCATTATCTAGATTTGTGGTTCTCTAAAGGGTTTGCGTCAGGATTCACGTTTTACATTGAATATCCAGTGGCAATCCAACATGGTACTATTATTGTTTATCTTCAAAAAGCAGGCTTTGAAATTAAATTTTACAATTTTTAAGTTTATAGTATGGTTATGGTCATTGTTTTTGAACAGGCCTTAACTATCCATTGATTGCCAGTAGGTTTCACTTTTAATAATCGGCCAAATGGCCAACAATGGAATTGTCAAGTTAAAACAAAATGGCCCAAAAAAGTCTAGCTGACTGTGACATCACTATTTTATTTTCAGAGGCCTAGTCATGTCTTTATTCTGCTAGTGTTGCGTAATTCATTGAAATATCATGCTCCACTTGGTATGACTTCATGATGCTAAATCATTTACACTACACTGCAGCATTGGTGCATTATGGGAAATCATGGATGAGACACTTTCGTCGTCTAAAACATCACCTTATCCTCAAGCACGGTATGGATGAGACTGGTTGGTTTCACTATGTTCCAATTTTAAACATTCAGTTTCTGAAAGAGAGAGGTTTTGTGAAATTGCATCCTGATTAGGAAAGAGTTTATACAGTGAATCCTATTGCTTTCTATTCCAGACTAGACATCTGTGTATGGCACGTTCTTGAGTCTCTGGGTCTTGTGATGTTTGTTCGACACGTCTCGTGACTGTCTGAGATGTGGAATCTTTTTTTCCGTCTCCCTATGTGGAGAAGGAGAGAGTGAGAGAGCAGCGAATGAAGGAATGCTACGCGTGATATGCTAGACTAACCTTAGCGTTCTGTCCTGTTAGTGTGTCCGCTCTGGAAATTCCCAGGTCCTCGATTCTATGAAAGCGCTGAGGAGGGAGATCCAGACACGGGCAGTGCTAGAAAAGGTCAGGGACCATGTGTAGCTGGTGATGTCATGGAGAGAGCGGAAACAAGGACTGTTTATGAGTGGAGGGCAGTGGTTGACTTGACAGCTTAGAAATACTCTCTCTCTCAGTGTTTCTCTCTCTTCTCTTTCTCTGCATACACACATTTATGTACGCTGATGTAGTGACCTTATAAACCATCAACACCTGTGAGGCTGTATTAATATCAGCATAAACAGCCCATAAATGTCTGTCTCATGTTCAAGCTTTTTGGCACACGTTAGTCATTTAAATATATATTTAAGTGTGTCGGTTTTGTCTTTTTAGTGGCACGAAACAGAATTGGTGAAATAATGACTATTTTCAAGTCAGGTTTCATTGCCATTGGTCAAAAAATCTGTCTAAAAACATTGTCTGTGGTGTGGTTGAGTTAGTTATGTCAAAACATATATAATATTGCAATTCCATTTGATACCAGTAGTGGTGCAGAAATTACACATTTCACCTTTGATATTAAATAGGATATATATATATATATATATATATATATATATATATATATTTTTGCCAAAATACCATAATTAGCCCATATTTACTTTTACTATAAATTTAAAACAAGTTAACATTGGATTCAGGATTGTTAACTAAAAGTATTACAAATTATTTTGGGTAATTGAAACAAAGCTGAAATAAAACACAAATATTAGATTTAAAACTATGGCAACTGATTGAAATACATTTTATTTGAAGTAAGAAAAATACTAAGCTAAAACGGAAATTAAAATAGTTAAATAAAATATAAAAATGACAAAAGCAATTAACAAAAAATACTAATAATAAAACGAAATCTGAAAATGTAACAATAAAAAGCTTATTCAAAATATGAATAAATATTATAATATTTATAATTAATACTGAACTTCCTCCTTTGCTTAAAGAGATTTTTAAATCTCTGTCGGGCTGTTTAATTTATTTAGGTTTATTGTAGTGATAATAATATCTATATTAAGTATGTTAATTAAGAGAAATTAAGGGTTGTTTTACTGAAGTGGACTTGTTAGGTTTTGATAAGTTAAAAAAAAAACATAGTTTATTTTCCCCTCACTGGCACACTTGAACTGAATGGTTTTGTAATGAGATCTGGGAGAAGAGTGGCAGCATGAGCGAGATAAACTCTATAAAGAGCTATAAATCGAATTTGAGACACTTTGATTTAAACATACCATTAGGTGCCTCCAGGGAAACGCCTTTTGTCCAGCCGAGATGACAGCATGCAAGCGTCCAGATAACACTAATAGTGCAGCAACTTTCCTATGAAAAATGACTTCATGACTCTATCTTTACATTCAGCGTTAAGTGAGAAGAGAGAAGTGTTGACTACAGACTGAGAAAATGCCTTTGATTAAACACCCTCTGTAAGATTGCTCGTTAAGCAACCTTTAATTAGACTAACGAAGAAGGCGATAATTAAAGTTGCTCTCGCCTCAGGAGCTGAGACGCACAACCCCCGCGCCACAACAGGAAGTCACAACATGTGACTTCCTGTCACTCACACCTCTGGTTAGACTGGTGATTTTCAATCACCTGACAACTTTTTATACAATAAGTCGCATGGGTGGCACATTTTAAAATTAGAATGTTTTGATTATGAGAAAGTTATCACTTTTATGCTGCTTTATGACTTCTCGGCCCCGTTCTAAGCTAACTTACACAAGAATGCAGTAAGTTGAGAGTGACTACATTTATTTGCGAAGCGACTACTATATTTTCACTCCAAGTCTTTACTCCCAGAATTGAGATGGGAAACATAGTGGTATCCATTGCTAATTTTGACAATATTAGCAACATAGCAAACATATTTTGTGTATAAAACTGCTTTTAAACATTTTCTGGACCATAATGTGTGTAGAACCTATGGTGGAAAGAGACACACTGTCTGGGGTTGTGGACACACTACTGACACACATTTATGTTAAATCGCCATGTAAAAGTGAATTTTGTGTAATAGGCTCCCTTTAACAAAATAATAACTTTTGAATGGTAGTGTAGAACACTGAGATCTCCAGTGAACCATATACATGAGAGTTTGAAATCTTTGAAGTTTGGTTTTGACATCAAAAACTATACAGACATGCACAGTGAATAAGCTGACAGAAGGCCTGTGTAATTGTCTTTATATGCAGTGAAAATCATACTATGTATGTGGCCTCTGATGTCTCCTGTTCATCAAAGTATTTTATAAATGTAACAGAACTCTCAAACTGTTTTTCACTTGCCTGACTCTTTCTCTCTGTCTCTCAGGTTGTGGTAACAGTGCTCTGAGCTATGACATGTACCAGGCCGGCTACACCTCCATCACTAATGTGGATTACTCCAGTGTTTGTGTGGAGAGCATGGCGGAGAGGCACAAGGACTGCGCTCAGCTCAGCTGGTTGTGCATGGACGCCCGTCGACTGGCCTTCTCTGACGGTGCGTTTGATGTGGTTTTGGAGAAGGGAACTCTGGACGCCATGCTGGTGGACGAGACCGACCCGTGGAAAGTCTCAGAGAAGGCGGCCCGACTGCTGCACCAGGTTCTCTTAGAGGTGAGTGTAACATTTTGACTTTGAGGGGCTTCAGTTGTCTGAATTCTGGCGACTATTAGGTTCTAGATGGATAATAATGTAATTTCTTCATTGTTAGTGGCAGGAAAACACAATTGTTCTGCCAAACAGGTGGTCCTTCCCCAAACTTACACCATTGGATGAGCCAAGAGTTCCTATTCCCCTTAAGTAAAAAAGATTGAGCATAATCCATGCTTTACCTTTAAAAGTTTGCTTATGTTTAAAGGGTTAGTTCACCCAAAAATGAAAACTTTGTCATTAATGACTCTCCCTCATGTCGTTCCAAGCCCGTAAGACATCCATTCATCTTCGGAACATAGTTTAAGATATTTTAGATTTAGTCCGAGAGTTTTCCATTGAAAATGGTATACTTCCTTGTCTAGAAAGGAAATACAGACATCATCAAAGTAGTCCATGTGATATCAGTGGGTAAGGTAGAATGTTTTGAAGCATCGAAAATACATTTTGGTCCAAAAATAATGAAAACTATATTTTTATTAAAGAGTTACTCCACTTGCTCATTAAATATGCTCATTTTACAACTCCCCCAGAGTTAAACGGTTGAGTTTTACCGTTTTTGAATCCATTCAGCCAATCTCCAGTTCTGGCGGTATCACTTTTAGCATAGCTTAGCATACATCATTGAAGTGCACAAGACCATTAGCGTTACTCAAAAGAAAAAATGACCAAAGTGTTCATGCAAGTGATCACTTCATCAAAGGTGAGTTAATACAACTTAAGTGGCTATGTTTGTGTAACGTGTAATGTTTCCGAACTTTGTAAAGTCAAAGTATGTCTGTAAGACGAGGTGGTTGCTGATATCTACCACCTTGATGGCTGGAAAATCGTTCAGTTCAGTTGAAAATCTTCTTCATAACGTAAGGATCACGTCCAACATATGTTTGATTTTTTTTTTGTTTATATATTTCTCTTGTAATAGCATAGTACAGTACGGACTTTCCTCCATCTCGTCCATTGCGCTCTTCATTCCCTGCCCTCCATCTGAATTCCCCGCGTCATCATAATCACGTGACTGAAACCCAGTCATTCTGCCATTTTGACGGTAGCCATTGACTTCTATAGTAGAAAAAAGCAACAACATTGAAGTCAGTGGCTAGTGGCTACCGTCAAGTGTTTGGTTACCAACAATCTTTAAATATTTTCTTTTGTGTTCAACACAAGAAAGAAACTCATACATGTAAAGACATTTTACATCTTTACATCAGGACTGATGATTCTAAACAGTCTAAATCTGGCTGCTCAGCTCAGGAGAAGCATTTCACGTATGAGTACATTTTTTTTTACCTCTTAGGTAGAGATTAATTCCACTCTTCGAAATTTGAAGAACTTCCACATCTGTCACATCCCTTAATGAAGATTAGAGGAAAGGAAAATCACAGTACAGATGCCATGCTGACTCATGCTCAGTGACATAAGGGGCCACAGATGTAACGTGTTTTTCCATTTTATCCTTAAATGAGTGATTCAAACCTTGTGTTATTAAACTCACAGGTGCTAAGTGGCTTTCACTCAATCCCACAATGCACTACTACAAGAATTATTCATCAGATGTCTCAGTGAGTGCCACACAGCATAAGAGCAACCCTGTGTTTTTTTTTTTTTTTGCATGTTAAAGGTCTACTAATAGATGTTTTGACTCTTAAAACTCTTAGGAAATATTTCCGTACAATCTAGCCTTTCATCACAGCAGAAATCACAGTGCCATTTATATTTAATCTCTTTCTCTCATGTTAATAGTGTAACAGTCAGTTCAGTTTCCTCTCCTCATAGTTTATTCATCAGTATGTCAGAGCAGCACAGATTAGGCTGGCAGTCTGATGTGTGTGTGTGGCCTGGTAAACCCTACATTATTGGGACAAAATGTCCCCACAAAAATGGCAATATCTGAAATCCTTGTCCTTGTGGTGACATTTTTAGGGACAGGTTATAAATCATATTAAGTGATGATTTTTAACAATGTAAAAATTCAGAAAGTTTTCTGTGATGGTTCGGGTATAGAATATACAGTTTTTACAGTATAAAAAACATTAGGTCTGTGGAAAGTCCCCATAAAACATTAAAACTCAACATTGTGTGTGTGTGATGTGTTTTCTTATACCTGTCTAGTCTCAAGAAAGAAAGAGGAAGGTTATATGAGCATATATATTATGAGCAAGAGAAAACAATTGTACTCTGTTCTGTGTTGCCAGTTATGAAGGAACAATGTCCTCTCTTCCTCTATTCTAGTGTTTGTGGTAATTTGCAGCTTTAGGTATTAACTCGGAGTGCATAGAGGAGTCCAGATGTGGAAAGGAAAATAAGTTACAGATTCTGTCATGTTTTCAAACAAATTGTTAATCTGATTGTGCCACTCTCCAATCATTGATGTGTGTTTTTAGGTAAGCCTCTGCACATTTAAGCTGGGAAAAGTGAAAGTATTAATAACATTACACACTTTACTTTTAAAAGTGTCATTATTAACAGATTACTGATAGAACAAAAGAATATATTTGGAATTTTTTAAAGCTTTATAAAGGCTCCACTTCAGCTTCATGCACAAGATTAAAAATAAATTAAAACCTAAACTCTGAGCTGAGTCTTGCAATTGTGTTATTGCCTGGCCAATATTAGTCAATGATTAAAGTTTATTAAATCCACTGACAGGTGAAAATATCAAGTCTGAATCTGATATCACTACTTATGATTGGTGCTCATAATAAAAGTTTTAAAAAGTTAAAATGAGAAAGGAAAAGGAAGTAGTTTGAGTTAGATCTGGTTTTACAACAGGAAGATTCATAAACTGGAGATCTTATGTATATATATATATATATATATATATATATATAATTTTATACTATAAATATTACATACATTAATATTTTAAATTCTATATAATGTAAAAATTGTATTGTATTTTAATTGTATATAATAAATGTATTATAAATTTAAAAGAAAAATTATACTACTGTGTGTATACAATATTATATTTTAAATATTAAGATTTTATTTAGTATATCATTTATATTTATAAATTGTATATAATAGATCATCATTTTTAAATATATGCTGCTCTGAAAAAATGCATTTAAAAAAAGTCCACTCAGAAATTTGTATACATTTCACAAGTAATTACAAAGTAACAATTCGTACGACCTCACTCATACGAATTAGTAAGTTTTTGCTAAATCGTACATATTTTACGAATTGGCCAATTCGAATGACCTACGAATGACGTACGAATGACCTACCCCTGACCCCACCCCTAAACCTACCCATCGTACGAATTCGTACAAGTGAGGTCTTATGAATTAGTACGAATTAGCCACTTTTTAATCACTCGTACGAATTCGTACAAATTGGTCGTGAGATAGCGTAGATAAGTCACACATTAAATCCAACGTGAGATTTGGAACTAGACAGATTGAAGTTGTATTTTCTTGTAAAATGTTCTACAATAATCTTTTTTTTTTTACAACTTTGAAAAACCATTTAGAAAAAGCATTAGTAAAATAATGTGCTGTTGATGTATTTGAAGAGCCTTTAACGAATATTATTGGCACAAAGTCAGTACTGTCCTCATGACACACACAGACACACACACACACACACACACACACACACACATTCTTAACAATCTGACACATTAAAACACTCTTAAACACTTGAAAACATCATCATCTCTGTCTCTCTCACATACACACTTGTAGGTGTGAAATTTATTTTTCAGCCTGACACGCTCCATGAATCACCTACACCCGTTTCCATAGAAACGCTGTCCGCACACACAGGACTCCCTCCTCAAACACGCACACACAGAGATTGCTTCGGTGAGTGTCACACTCGCCTGTGAAGAAGTGAGATATTTGTCTGATATTGTGTAGATTCACTCTGCTGACCCTTACAGAGTAAACAAGTCTTCAGTCCGTCTTTCTCGCATGTTGACTGTCTATCTGGCTATCTGAACGAGGACTCACTTGTTTAGATTTATTTGTTTTTATATAAAGCTAATTATATTTACTATAGACAAACCCACACCATAGAATCTTGTATTTTTACACCAGACAGACTTTACAGGACCACCTGAGTTTTCGTGTGTGTAAAGTTGACTGGAATCTAGTCTTGTACTTTCTGATGTTTTGGCACATGCACACACAGGTTTGCATTCATATATCTATATAAAGTATGGAAGCGTAACTTCAACACAATTATGATTCATCATTGCTGTATTGGTTGTTCTGTCGCCATTGTTCAAACAACACCTTATGTAATATTTTGGGGTATGCACAATCAAACTAGTAACTTTAATGTATGTATCATATATATATATATATATATATATATATATATATATATATATATATATATATATATATATATATATATATATATATATATATATACCATAAGTTTTTCCTGTGATTTGCATGAGACACACTCAAGGGTCAGGAATAGTCCAGAAGTTCAGTGCTATCTGACTGGTCAAAAAACCTCCTCCCTACGGGCTCAACCTTTATATCTGGAAGTGGAGAAAGATGCCCACACACACTCAGTCTCTTACATTACTTTTGTTCTTGTCTTTGGTCTTAGCTAATACCTAAAGCTTCCTAATTACAATGCCTTAGGCCAGGTTACATAATACTTCAAACAGAGAGAGAGAGAGAGATGGAAGCAGCTGAGGAGGGAGCCTGCGGATTGGATGGTTAAATTGCACATCAACTCTCATTTTCTGTCTGCTTGTTTTCTTCATTTTCCCTATCCTTTCTTTGCCCTCCGGCTCTTACGCTCATCGGAAAAAGGAAACGAAAGAAAGAGTACAAAGCCAGGACCGAGAGGATGAGTGTCTTATCAGATTTCTTCACTTTAAATGACTGTGTTCCTGCAGTCAGTTGATTATAATTTTTAACCAAATGAATTATGTGATATGCAGATAATTGCAATTAATTGCATATGTCAATATTAAAAGAAAAAAGTACTATACTTGTGGGGAAAAGTTCCAAAAATAAATACAAATAATTTTAATTGACAAAGATAGTCATTAAGGTAGATGAAAATGTGATTTTTAAAAATCAAATGAATGCGTGAAAGTGTGTGTTTTTTAAATATTATAAAGATATTGTGTATTGAATAGAAAAATACAGGGAAAGAAAGGGAGATGAGATTTCTATGTTTCCGTCCATGTGGGTGAGCTCATTTATCTGTCAGCTCATCAAAGTCTTGATAGCTCCCTTGTTATTATCATACATACACAGCAGTGTGCAAACTAGAGCCAGAGTTATGTAATACTGCAGTCATGATTCCTTAGACTCAGACAGTCAGATTTGTGCTCATATCAATCAGATGTTGCAAAATGAAATTTGGGATGTGATCTTCTCTGTGTGTGGGATAAAGTTTGTGAGGTATTAGCCACTTGTGAGGTGTAGTTTGAATGTGTGGTAAACCGTGTAAGTCATCTGACAGTAGTTTTCCAACAATTCTTGTACACTTTTCAGAATTGAATTGAGAATGTCTTTTAAATGCCAACTTGATTTTGTAATTTGAATTGCATTTGATTTCTGCAAATAGGATGTAGATTTGCAGTTTGAATTCAAGCTAGTAGAATTAAATCTATTGAAATTCAAAATAACTTGCATAACATTGTTTGTCACAACACATTTTGAATGATGACTTGACAAAGCCTTGTTTGAAATTTTACAAAAAAAGTTTGGCAGTTTATGGGCCTTAGGGTCCATTGGATGGATGGATGGATGGATGGATGGATGGATCTTCCTGTGGTTTGTGGCCAATTCAATTCAAATTCACACATCAAATACATAATTCTGTATTTTATAATCCAGAAATCATATCTGAGTGGTGGCTGAACACCATTTTAGGGATCATATTATAACTTTCTCTTCATTTGGACCTTTTTTGTCATTTCCTGTTTACACTTCTGGGCTTCGGAGTTTATACGACCCCAACGAGTAATTGTACAAAAAATATATATTTTTAATCATAACAAATAATATATCATTTTTTTGTCAACTTCTCATCTATTCATTAATGCTATGTTTTTTTTTACATACCTTCAGAACATCCGAATCAAGCCCAGTTTTTTGTGTGTGTATAGACAGATAATGTATGAAAAGTCACAAAATCTTATTCCACTGGGATGAAGGGAACCTTTTTTTATTAAGTAAAAGTCGATTGGGCACGTATAGACCCCATGACCCGATTGAGGGCTACATGTCTTTAAAAATGTCTCACTTGAAAAACTGACAGCAAAAGTCATTTATTATAGAAGGAAGTCAAGTTATTCGGCTTTTTAAAACATTTTTAATTATTTAATGCATTGCCAGCACTTGTTGTAGTTCGTTCTTTCTCACAAATACACACACACAAAAAAAAGGTTTAGTGACAGAATAATTATGTTACCACCCCTGTGTCCCGCAGGCTACCCTTGTTCGTGATTTGTTGTGTGTGTGTGTGTGTTTTCATGTGTGAACGCTTACAAGTACCTGTGTGTGTTAGAGAGAATTGCAGCTGGGGGATTTGGAGAGATGATTCTGGGACCTGTGTATTTTGTCTTATTAAAGATTTAGGAACTCAGCTGACTGCCTGCAGGCTTTACATAAACACTGACCTGACTGGCAGAGAACTGCTGTTACATACAGATTAAAATTTCATCATCTGACACCAACACCCTGGCAGCAAATGTGAATGGTTTTGTAGGACACTGTATACATACATCTTGAAATGAATTTATTTTATGTCTTGAGAAAATTCCAGAAACTTCCTCTCAGCAACCAGCCCACATGAAACTCTTCCTGCCCCTGTTGTAGTGCAAGAAATCCTTGAAGGCTGATTGATCCTGAATACATTATGGAGATAGATACAGTAGATTGATGGATAGTAGATGGATGGATGTTCTTGGGAGACAATAATTCACTGCCCTTTTTTCTCGACACATTTCGTTGTTCCATGTGAAGTTGAACTGGATGGTCTGTGTTGTATTTTCTTTTACCTTTCATAGTTTTGTTCATAGTTTTCAAAATTAAGGAATGCTACCAACCTGTCCATATTGTCTTATTTGGCAAATTTGCACTAGAATACTGTAAAATTACTGTAAAATACTGTAAAATTTGCACTAAAATACTGTAAATTTGACTTCAACAACTAAAAAAGTTTATATATATATTACCCTCATTATGCACAATTATATAGGTAAGCAATAAGGTACGAGAGGCTGTGCTATATGAATAAGCACGATGCGAAGCGGAGTATTCAATATACAGCACTTGCCTTGAGTACCTTATTGCTTTTATAAAACTGTTACCACACAATAAAAATATTAAAGTAAAAAAAATATATATATATATATATATATATATATATATATATTAGGGCTGTCAAAACGATTAATCGCGATTAATCGCATCCAAAATAAAAGTTTGTGTTTCCTTAATATATGTGGGGGCACTGTGTAAAATTATTTTATATATATAAACACACACACATGCTTGTATATATTTAAGAAATATTTTCATGTATATATTGTATATAGATTTATATATAATTTATATTATATATACATATAAATATTTTATAAATAAATAATATTTTTTTTCTTAAATATACATGCATGTGTATTTTTTATATATATACAAAATAATTATACACAGTGCCCCTACATATATTATGGAAACAAACTTTTATTTTGGACGCGATTAATCGCGATTAATCGTTTTGACAGCCCTAATATATATATATATATATATATATATATATATATATATATTAGTGCATATTATACATATATATATATATATATATACTGTATATTATATATTAGAAAAAAAATAGTCGCTGGCCGTGAACAGCAACAACGTTCCAATGTGTAATATGCATGAAAGCTAAAAACAACATGGGAACTGCAGTGTTGCGCATTGATACATAGAATTGTTGGGTGAAATGGTCATAGTCGTGTTTTATCATAACTAAAAAAAAATATAAATCACAGCTATTGACCAATCAGAATCAAGGATTGGAACTAACCATTTTACAATTATGCATTTCATTTTCATGCATTGATTTTTACCTTAATTATAACAGATATGTGACCCTTTTTTGGGTCATGAACCACCAGTTGTGAACCACTTTTTTAGGCTGTCTATATATTGCACTAAACTTAAAACGTATCATATCACTCCCTTTAGAGCTGTCTTAGGACCGTTTCACACAGAACA
Organism: Cyprinella venusta; assembly: GCA_038021265.1. Taxonomy (NCBI): domain Eukaryota; kingdom Metazoa; phylum Chordata; class Actinopteri; order Cypriniformes; family Leuciscidae; genus Cyprinella; species Cyprinella venusta. Next base: position 15,603,721 of record CM075870.1, on the reverse strand, counting down.
TGTTTTTTTTTTCATTCCACTGCTGTACTTTCTATTGTTTTCCAATGTAAACGTTTGACTGTTGCGTTTGTGTCTTGCATTTTAAAAATGTGGCACTCAAGTTAAACTAAGTTTCAAAAACTCTCTAGACCTTTCACTTTTTGGCCCCTTACATGCACTTCAATGTAGAGGAGTACACCGTGTACTCTGATTGAAAAAAGAAGTGGAATAAAGCAGATGGAGAAAATACAAAATGGAAGCATTATTAGAGGCAGAGCAAAGAAACAGAAAGCTATTTAGTGGAAAAGAGAGACATATGGACAGTAGGACAGAGAAACACTATTTCTCTCTCTCTCTGTGTGTGTGTGTGTGTGTGTGTGTGCCTGAGGCTGATTAAACAAGCTGTGTTTCTCTCCTCATACTTTCACCTCTCATCCTGAACGCAGATGGTTGACAGTATGTCCACTCGGTCACACACGCACACACACACACAGCATTTAACATGTATCTGCAATTAAATTGTTATGTTTCTGCTTCCAGATCAGAGAAGCGAGATGTGATGCATCCCTCATGGTTTGTGTGTCTTGAACTTCAAACTCCTAGAGAAAAATGTGTTTGCTCAGAGATTGCTCTTTCATGGCTGATGGTTTAGGAATTCTCTCAAATTGTTACATTTAAGTAAATGAGCACAGATCATTCTCCTTAAATAAAAAAAAGGTTTGTTGGCATGCGTACTAAGATTATACAGCTGTAAAATTCATGACAGCTTGGATAATTTGGCCTTTTCAGATCTGTAAGATTGTGATGAGAAATGGTTGAGTTCATAATGAAATTTATTTTGATTGCACACTTCAATATATCGACAAATCTGAGCACAATTTGAGACAATGAGCACAGATGATTTGTTTCAGGAACCAGATTTTATTATTGGCTATTTATTATTTAGTGGTGACCCAAAATGATTGTTACCATAATGTTACCAACATATTAAAGTTACCTAAATTATTGTACAAAATAAGAAATATAAAGAAGCATTACTAATATTAACCTGCATGGGCCCAACAATATGTGACATTTTTGGCGTGACATGGCTGAATTGGAAGTTACCCATTAAGATTTGCTCTTTGGTCTTCGATGTTTGATTTCTGAATTTATCCTGAATTACAGCACTCGATTTGTAAAGAGATGGAACTGGCATGATCACATGCAGGCATTATTCAGACCCAAGGACAAATTTAACAGTGTGAGTGTGAATGTATATTCGTTAAAAGAAGAATCCAGGCCTGAGAAGAAAGTCTGCTTTTGAGTTCTGAGCCCATAGACCATGGCATTTTAACTTCAGCATTTCAATAACATTTCACTTCAGTCCTACAATTAGCACAAGACTCATTTTAGATGATGCTTTTGGTTGAGGACTTCAAGGACAAACACAAGAAGGCAAAATAAAATGGAGATTTTATTATTAATTTTAGCATCTGAATTTTAGGTTTATGAGTTAGGTCTCACACAATGTTTCAATGGAAAGACGTCAGTAAAACAGCTTGTAAACAATGTCACTTAAAGGGATAGTTCACTTTGAAATTAATTTTTGATATGTTTTAGCTTACCTCAAGGGCATCCAAGATGTAGGTCTCTTTTGTTTCCACAGTATTTTCAATTTTGATATTTTTAGATCAAACCGTTCGTGTCTATCAGTCATATAATGGAGGTCTATGGTCACCAGAGCATGTACAGAGAAGTCCAAATTAAACATGATTTAATGACTCATAAATATAAGTACACATTGATGGCCTAAGACACGAAACGAGCGGTTTGTGTGAGAAAACAAACAGTATTTATATCGTTTTTACCTCTTGTAATCACAGTCATGTCTAAGTGATCCATTATATGACTGATAGACAACAATGGTTTGAACTAAAAATGTCAAAATTGAAAATACTGTGGAAACAAAGACACCTACATCTTGGATGCCCTTGAGGTAAGCTAAAACACATCAAAAGTTAATTTCTTTTAATTAATTAATTTAACTATCCCTTTAACGTTACATTCACCTCAGAAATGTCCATAGCTCATTAGTAATCTAAAAAAGGACTAATTTTGTTAAATGTTATATCGTCATTATTCAATGTATGTTTGAATAAATTGTATGTTAGAATAAATATGTTTGAATAAATTTAATAAAAGTTATTATTTAAGTGTTTGTATATATGATACTAATGATGCAGTGAAATTATAAATATGTTATGCTCTAAGATCAGCTTTACACACACACACACACACACACACACGTTTTCTCTGTTTCCGGGCTAGTTTGATGGTCATTGCCAGGTCCTTGTGTTTTGATTGGTGATTAGCCCATAAGATGGCTTTAGTGCTCATTATATTTCTAGATCGCACACACATTCTCATTTATCTCATCACTCTGATTTCCTCTCTTGTCCTCTCTCTGTCTTTCTCCATCTTCTCTGTCTCTCCTTTTTCTTTTCCTACTTAAGGTTTTCTCTTTTTTCGGGGCATTACTCCTTTAATCCTTCATTCAGGATTTATCTCCACTCATGAAAGGACAAAATCCCTCGTTTCTTTTCTCTTGTTTTTCCTCGTGTGATCCCTTCAGCACCTGGTTAAGAGGACTTGGCATGTCCGCTCATTTGTTTTCTGTTCATTGTTACTTTTTCTTTGTGTGTGATTGGAAATAACTCACACATATTATATGCAGTATATCTAGACTGGTTTGGATTTGCTTTGTATGTTTCCTATAATGAATATGAGAGTAAAATCACAAGAAATCGCGGTAACTCTTTACTTAAAACCCTATGAATAATTTATTATAAAGGTGTTCATAATGTACGTTGTAAAGCATTATGTCTTTTCATAAAGAATTGTAACCAAAGTTAAAATGCATTGATTCCTTATTACATCTGAAGTTGGTTGTTTAAATGAATACTTTCTAAAGGTGTGACAATAAATAGACGAGTATAAGACTGTGTTATAACTGGGGTTATTCGTGAGACCATGCAAAACATAATAAGTGCATCGAAAATATCTTTATAATGAATTATATTTAAAGTGTTACCGAATTCTCTTTAACAATGTTCATTATTAATAATTAATAATGAGTTTTTGTTTAGATTTCAGTTTTGATCCTTGACATCTTTTCAACATTTTATTGACCGTATGGAATACAATGGCACTTCCACTGTTTTTACATGGTATATTTCATTGTAATAGCTTATAGTCGGATAGTTACTGATTATGCCTAGGCGTATGAGTTTTGTTCTAATGAAAAAAGTTGAAATAAGTCTCTTGGCATCTCCAAATGTGTCAGCAGAATATACAAGACACATGTGGGTTTGTGTCTGTAATCCTGCAACCTGTCAAATTTGTCAAGAGGTCTTGTCATGGAGCGTTTTAGCTGGTTCGTGGATGTTTGTTTGTGTGGATGTTTGTGCACATGCAGCACGTCCCCCACACACTGCAGCCCAAAATCACAGAGACAGAACCTCTCGCATCCCGACTCAGTTACCACGGAGACGAGAGGCTAGTATTGACTGCAGAGCAGCGTTGCTATGGAAACGTTGGATGCCTACTGGGAGGGGGGCCACCATTAATTAGAGCCAACGAGAGACAGATAGACAAGACGAGAGACAGAGAGAAGACGACAGTTCGAGCTCGGCACAGTGTGTACAGTCAGAGCAGGTTCTGTCCAGTTTTCAGGGAGGTGCTGCCTTCGTTTCGGCACGGATGGATTATAGGAGCATCTCTTTTTCTCTCTTGTTGCCATTATATGTTGGTTTATACTCTTTATTAAGCTTTATTTATTTCTGCTAGGATGCATTTGTCTAATCCCCATAGAAAAATGACCATGGGATTATTATATTAGTAAATCAGTATAGCTGCTCGTATAGTATAATCCTGAAAAAAGAAAAGTATTAAGAAGTGCAACTGTGTTCTGCCTTGATAATCATTAGTAATATAGTAATATTTAGAGTAATATATTATATTAGAGTAGAGTAATATATTAAAATGATTGATGAAAGATCATGTGACAATTAAGAGTAATCGCTCCTGAAAATTGAGCTTGCCATCACTGGAATACATTGCATTTTAAAATGTATTAAAATACAAAAACAGTTATTTTAAATTGTTATAATAGTTCAAAATATCACTGTTTTTATTGTATTTTTGATAGAATAAATGCAGCCTTGGTGAGCATTAGAGACTTCTTACTGACCCACAAGCTTAAATCTTACCGACCCCAAATGTTTGAATGGTAATCTGTATATTTTTGGACACAATTCCAGGTTTGGACCCTATTATGAAGTATATATCAAGTATTCTTTGAAGTACCTTGGAATTGCCATATTTTATGAATACGGCAATCATACAAAACCACCATGGTATTCTCAGAAGTACCTTGGAGTGCCATAAATACCATGGTGAAATTTTAGTACCATGGTTTACTATACATCAGTGTACAATAATATTACTGTTACTGCCAAGGTACTGTATTGTGAAGCATGGTACTCCAAGGAACTTCCTAGAATACCATGGTTATTTTAATATGTATGATATGCCACTATGCCAGTCACACTTTAGATTAAAGGGATATTCCACTTTTTTGGAAATAGGCTCAGTCACAACTCCCCCAGAGTTAAACAGTTGAGTTTAACGGTTTTTGAATCCATTCAGACGATTTTTTTTTTGATATTTAGAAGAATATCAGTAACCAGACAGTTTCTGGTCTCATTGACTTCCATAGTTGGAAAAGAGGCTAGTATTGTACATTCTCTCTCTCAAAAAAGTGGATTATCCCTTCCAAAAAGTGGAGTATCCCTTCCAAGGTCCAATTCTCACTATTATTAACTATGACTTTTGCCTTAGTAAACTCCTAATTACTTCTTATTAATAATTATTAGTAGTGGTAGTTATTACATTTAGGTTTTTGGTAGGATTAGGGATATAAAATATGGTCACGCAGAATAAGGTAATATGTGCTTTATAATTACTAATAAACCAATGTCCTAGTAATATGCGTGCTAATAAGCAACTAGGTATTAGTGAGAATTGGACCCTAAACTAAACTGTTACCACTTTGTAAATACCATGATACACACATACATACCAGAGGTGCCATACAAGGACCATGGGTTTTTAAACTCATTTATTTTTTTTTAATAAACCATGGTATTACTACGGTAGTCTTGGAAGTACCACGGGGTACCTTATATAAACTAATCTACATACATTTCTTTACTATGTTGTATTTTTAAATTCTTGGTATCTTCCATCTGTGCTTTGTTGGTTATGAAAGTACCATGGTACATGAACTCCAATATTTTGAGATATATCAAAGTACCACGTCCAGAGAAAATCATAAAAATACATTTGTGCACTGTCTGTCTGCCTCTTTGGCATCAGTAATCTTGTCTAGTAGCAATATAATTTCCACATGTAATTAGTTTTAAGTATGATGTAATTGTTGTCCCTTTGGTGATGCCAAGCCTGTCCAGCCAATCAGAGAATACCAGCTTATGTCCGTGTGAGTAAACAAAGCAGGTTGCATCAAATTATGAGACAAATTGACATCTATGACAGGAGCTTGGGATTGCAGTGAGGGATAGAGATGCGAGTGTGTCTGAGTGATCTCATTTAGTAGTTCATTAAGGTTTTCTGATGCGGTCATTAGTTTTTATGGACTGTTTGTGTAAACATTGTGAGTCAGAGCTGAATGTTAGCACACAGATGAACTTTCATGATATTGCGTCAGCAGCAGCACTGCAGTAGAGCGTTGCTGCGTTTCATACAGTGAAAGAAACACAAAACAGTCTTTCTATCTCATAGGGAAGATGCTTTACTTGAACACCAATGTTTCTGTTTTCAGTCATGATGGGTTTTAGGACTACAAACTTTGATCAATGAAGCTAAAAAGGAAAGTGTCAGCAGCAAACTTAGTCATCAAGCTTGTGTGTGTGTGTGTGTTTTCCAATTGCTCGTCAACTTTTGTAGATGCGTGTCATCAAAATAGTCCCATGATCATCTCTCTTTTCTCTCTGCATAGGGGTTGCTGAGTATGCAGAGCAGATTAGATTTGAATGCTAAGCAGAAAAGTACGCAGGTGCCCTCATCCATGTCTGATGAAAGAGTAAGAGTGTAATAACCATCATATCGCTTCATCCTACATAAGAACTAGATAGAAAGTTATGAAGTGTCATATTTTGTCCATAGAAAGTCTTTAATACCTTGAGAAAGTTCATTAGCATTCCTGTTCATTTCGAAATAAGTTTCTCGGCCCGCTGCACTTGACACTTGTTGATTTTGAGGCAATCAGCTGAGCGGTAAATGTCACGACAGCCGTTTGGAAATTACAACATCAGTCCCTAAACCTTCATTAGCAACTACTCTGAGCTGAACGGCAACAGACAGGGAGTTATGTCTGCTAAAGTTCATTTCACAGTTTTAACAAGATGAAGCATCTACTATACTATTGAATATGAAATGATTATAATGATTATGATTGGTTCACGCACACTTCCTGTTGGAATAAGTGTTTTTTTAAAAAGTATTATTATCCTATTATAGTTTTTATTAATAATTAGAATTAGTTTAATTTTTTTATATACAATTTTTGTTTTAGTTTGTTTTAATGATTTTATGCAGTTTTATATTTTTGTTAGTTTTTTTAAAATAGATTAGAGTTATTTTTGCAGTTGTGTTTGTTGCCACCATAGACTGTAAAAAAAGATGGACGAAGCCCCTTCACTCTCTTCCATTGGTGAAAACTGAAGTCGGCAATGTCCCGATGTGGTGCTGACATCTTGGGACTTGAGTCTGCGTAGTAGCGATCTCGGGACTACACCCGCGCAGTAGTGAGCAGAAGGTAAAGCAGCGAAACCAAGGCTCCGCCCTCACTCTCGGAGAATGCTCTCTCCCAGCACTTTTTTTTAAGTGGCCTATGTCTTCTCCGTTCCTCCGTTCTGCTCCAATTTTGATGTCCGATAAGAATAAAGTAAATACAATCTCCTCAGTCCTCTTAGGCACCCACAGACTTTTTTCGGGATCTTCAGTGACAGAGAACCTGTCAATCATGATGTCACACCATTGTTTTTATAACATCACGTAACTAACTAAATACAATTTTTTTTTAAAAAAACAGACACTTGAACTTACATTGAGGTGATAAAAACGGTAGCAAATGACAAACCACCTTTGTAAAAAAGATATTTTAAGTGTAATTTAGTTGTTTGGTTGGTCTCATGTCCCGTTGAATAACACTGGGAGGTGGGGTTTATGACCTATACTAGGACCAGCCACCAGGGGGCGATCCAGATGTTTTGGCTTCACTTTTCATGGCTTGTGCGGCACGCTTGGTTGCCACTATTGGTGCAGAAATTGCACACTGCACCTTTAAAAATTTCAATAGACTTTCCCAGAGGACATCCTCTCTCTCTCTCTCGCTCTCTCTCTCTCTCTGTGTTTGTGTTAGTTTGTGTGTGTCTATGTGTGTCAGAGTGCACATCCTCACACTTGTGTCTGACATTAAAACTGGTTTGACAACCCCCCCTCCCAAACCAAACCAGTCCACTGCGGGGTCCAATACTCCAAGTCGTTGAGTGGAATATAAAAAAAAGGTTTACAGCACTGGCCTCCCTCACAAACACACACACAAATACAGAGATAGCTCACTGATCTCTGTTCCACATGCTTAGTGACCTTAGCCAGCAACAGTCGTCTATATTATTATGGAAAAATAGCTTATCTGTCTCTCACATATCTCACACACACACACACACGCTCGCACGCACACACATTTGACTATCTCCTCATCAGATTCATGCTGACAGAGTGTAATGCAGTTTAGAGACTGCTGAGTGTGGAGTAGAAACAGATTTTCTGGAGTTTTCCATCTCATTAAAGGCCTGACCAAGGTCACCATCCCCTCTCGCTCTCTTTCTCTCTCTCACGCTCTCTTGTTCCTCCTCTCAGGGGAAAGCTGCGGTGCATGCTGAGTGAGTTGTGTGTATATGCTTGCTAATAAGTGTGTGCATTTTCTCTGTAGACTCGCAAATGATGCAGCAGAAACAAAAAACGTTCCATGCTGTGTCTTAGATCGGAGGTTTAACTTTCCACTGCCGTCCTGAGACCCAGGTGACTGCTTATGGGGCTGAACCAGTCATTCGTGACCTCTGCTCATTCACCTTGGCTGTTCCCATGGCGATGTGTAGCCTGCGGGATGCAGGTGAATGGGAGGAAGCCTGACAAGCATTGCTAGTGCTCTGATCGATGAGCGAACACAGGAGCGAGCCTAAGATGGTGTATTTAAAAGATTCTCCCATGGGATTTTGAGCCTACACGTTATTGTGGGGATTGTGCTGGTGCATTTAGTTGATCTCTAGGTGAAAAATAAGGAAAATATACACTTTTCTAGATTGTTGCCATGAGCTTTTTCTTCATGAGTATCAACATTTGGGTTAATAAATGCACCACCTTTTTTTATTTTTTTTTGAAAGTCATCTCTTATAATCACCAAGGTTGCAGTTTTTTGATTAAAGCAGTAATACTGTGAAATATTATTGCCTTTCAAAATAACTGCTTTCTGTTGTAATATATTTTAAAATGCAATTTATTCCTGTGATGCAAAGCTGAATGTTCAGCATCATTACTCCAGCCTGCAGTGTCACATGATCCTTCAGAAATCATTCTAATGCACTGATTTAGGGTTTAAGATGTTTAATTAATGTTGAAAAAGGTTGTGCTGCTTAATATTTTTGTGGAATCTTTTTTTTTTTGTCTGAAGTTTTTATTTATTTATTTTTTGATGAAAAGAAAGTTCATAATTTATCTGAAATGGAAACCTTAGATTATAAATGTTTTTACTGTCTTATTATAAAGACATTATACTGTAAATGTCTTTTGATCAATTTAATGCACCCTTGTAATTATATTTTTTCTCCATGCAGTATATTATACCTCAACGTAGGCTCTTGCATGAGTTGACTCAACACGCCATCTGTCTATACCTTGCACAATTCTCATTAGAAGAATGAATTGTCCAACGTCGTATCTCGCCAACACTGATGACATCCACGTTGTTTTTGGACATCCTCTTTTTGTAGTACCTCCTACTCTTCCGTGCAATGTAATGTTGGCATTCTTGTTTTTATCCGTACAAAGTACATGACCAAGCCACTGGTGTTGTCTTTCATGTACTTCGTTTCTAGTCTGATTGGGGCCTTTCTGATGTCATCGTTTCTCATCTTGGACTTTGTGGACACCAAGTAGTTTTCTAAGTGCTTCACAACCACACAAAGCAATCGGGAGTATGAGGGATCTGTACAGTCTCATTTTGGTTTCATTCTTGATGTTTTTGTTTTTCCAGATATTGTCCAGATCGCTCATCACTTTCAATGCGGTGGCGGTTCTTATTCTGATGCTGTAGAGCAGTCACAGTATGCAGTCAGAGTCGTTCCAAGATACTTGAATCGTTCCATGTGCTGCAGCTCCTTCCCCCTGAGAAACAGTCCTTACTTTTCTCTATTTTTCACTGTTCGCTCGGATTTTGTACTTGTAGCACGATCCACTTTGAGCTGACGTTGTCGACTCTGTCCAAAAGGACCTGAGCATGTCTAAGTTGTTATGTCAAGAGACCAATATCATCGGCAAAATGTAAGTTGTTAAGTGTTCTGCCATTTACACATGATCCGTGGCTCTCCAAACCGTCAAGTGCCTCTTGCGTAATGTGCTCCAGATAGATGTTGAAGAGACCTGGAGACAAAACGCAGCCTTGTCGGACACCGAATGTTTTCAGGAACCAATCTGTCATGTGTTTCCCGGCTCTTATAGCGCTTTGCATTTTCTGATACAGATTCTCAATCAGATTAATCAGCTTGGGATTGATTCCATAGTAGTACTTTCCAAAGGCCTTGATGCCACACTCGATCAAAGGCTTTCTTGAAATCTATAAAGATTTGTCTTGCCGTTTCAGATACGTCTTTACTATCAATCTGAGTGATACAATCAGTTCGAGAGTGCCTCTACCTGGTCTGAATCCGGCTTGTTCCTCCCACAGTTGTAATTCAATATCGTTCTTCATCTGGCTCCTGGTAAGCTTACTTGAGTTTCAGAGGAGGCTACTTGCCAAGTGATTTTCACATTTGGTTGTATCCTTTTTCTTTGGGATTGGAAACCACTAGGGACTTCGTCCACAGCATAGGAAACAAGTGACTCAAATTTTATTGCAAATGTTATGCATGATATGGACTGGCTTCACTGCTGGCTTTGATTAGCTCTCCTTCAATGCCAGTGATACCAGGATTCTTCCTGGATTTGATCTTGGAGATGGCTGTTCTGATTTCTCTCTCAAGGAGGGCTGATGCACATCTCTCTTGCAGTTTGGCCAGAATTGCTCAAGAAAATCCTCATCTGCCTCAATAGGTGTGTTGTAGAGACAGAAGCTGAGTATATCAGCATCCTTGGTAAGTTAGTTGCCGTCTTTGTTTCTGATGTTGCTGCACCTTTCATTTATTTTGACTCCTTTCTTGAGCGTTTTGACCTTTTTTTTTTAGAAAAAAGAGCGTGGATGTTTGTTCTTACGCAACACTGTTTGTCTGTTTGGCATTTCTCAACCTTGTTGTCTATGTCGGTCTTCAGCCGAGAGTATCCTTGTTTTAAATTTACATAATCTGGGCTGTAGTTGTTCTTTTTGCTGACATCTCAGTGTTCATCACCTTGCACGTGGAGTTTTTTATGTCTGCTAAACTTCTAAAGCTGATTATCTCTTCAGCTGTTTTCTTTATCGTGCCATTGATAATGTCGAGTGCATCATCCAAGCTGAATTCTTCTATCGTGTTGCCAGCCAAGCACCTCAAAACTATTGCAGTAATGCAGAAGAATGCAGTAAAAGACTAAACTAGTTTTTGACCATAAGAACATATAATGAAGTAAGATAGACTTTTGAGTTGTCTGCATACTTCTTCACTATGTCCTCTCACTACCTCGGTCTACCTCACACCCACTCCCACTTACCAAACACTACTCGCTCGCTTCCCACCTGCTCACTCTCTAATACCTCCACAGACAGACAGAGAGACAGTCACAGTTGATGAGTATGGGTATCTGAGTTTATATAAGTGCCTCAGCCGGTCCATCTCAGCGCAGAGGTGGGGGGTTGAGGGCAGATGAAGCTGTATTATTTTCTAGTTACGTAATATTTAGTGTATAAAGAGCTGGCAGCACTGACCAGAATTTCAATGAGATTTTTTTTTTCTTGCTCTTCATTTTTAAGGACACCACACACACACTCAAACAAGAGCACACATGTACACATCATGCTGTTTGAATCCTCTCAAAGCCTCTGTGCTTTTCTCCAGAGGATTTAATGTCAAATAAGGTTGACTGAGCTTCACTTTCATTGCATGAGGTGAAGACGGCAGGACAGTGATTTGATCTCTGGCTCTCTACAGGCAGCTGATATACGTGTGCTTTTTACATTAGAGCTGCACTCTTGTGGGGTCCTGGATTTCATTTCAGGTCATTTCCGAACAATTAGATGTTAGCATTTTTCTAGAATATTTGAAAAAGGTACTTGTACAAGAATGCCAGGACTTCCATAAATGGTGGAAATTCCTGTAAAATAGCAGTACTATGGGAAATCAATAAGTGCTATGATGAGTACAATAAATTAATTTCAATATCATACAGTGCCATTAGAACATTTTGTGTACAATTTTATAATGTTTTTGGAAGAAATCTCGTGCTCGCCAAGACTGAATTTATTTGATCAAAATACAGTAAAATATATATAAAAAGATACAATAAAAACAGTAATGTGAAATAATATTTTACATCTAAATATAACTGGGTTTTTTTTTTTTTTTGGGGGGGGGGGGGGGGGGGGTTACTGCTTTTTTTCTTTGCATGATTGTGTTTATGGGGTGCACTATAACATGTATTCCTGTTTTTTCTTTTTTTAAAAAGTCTTATTTTTCATAAATTTCACCTTTATTGTAAGTCACTTTCGATGAGCCGCAGAAATATGCGGTTGCCCTTTTTTGCATATTCTGGAGGGTGGGTTGATTCAAATATGGGTTAGTTACGTCTAAAACCCGTTGTAGTCGTTTTTGTAGGCATTAAAATTCCTGATTTTTAAAAGACGACATCTGCTTACATTGAACTTTCAGCGCTGCAACTTTGCAGATACTGTTCATGCACCAACAGCAACATTACACACTATTTAAAATGAATAAAGTGAAATAGCAATCAACCACTCCTTTAATACACTTTAAAATGTAATTTAGTCTTGTGAATTTTCAGGATCAGTCTTCAGTGTCACATGATCTTTCAGAAATCATTCTAATATGCTGATTTGACGATCAATATACATTACTTGTTATCATCAAAGTTGAAAACAGTTGTGCTGCTAAATATATTAATGAAAAAAAATATTTTTTTTAGTATTTTGCGCTGAATAGTGTAAATATGATTATTTTGTAACAAATGAAGAGTTCAGATGCAAAAGCCTCTAAGTGCCATTTGAAATTTTCTTCTAGAATGATCATTTTTATCAAGCTTGTATATTTAAGTTCAGTAATTTCACTTAAATTGCAATGAGGATTACCTATTAATTGTCATTTAAGTGAAATTACTGAACTTGAATATATAAGCTTGATAAAAATTATCATTTTAGAAGAAAATTTCAAATGGCACTTAGAGGCTTTTGCATCTGAACTCTTCAAATGTTTTACTGTCCCTTTTGATAAATTTAATGAATTATTGCTGAATAAAATAAATAATTCTTTAAATCTTAATGATCTCGAACTTTTGAAGGGCAGTGTTGGCATTTGATGCAAATGACAGTCCAATGGTTCATTTTTGAAAAGGAGGTACAAAGAATAACATAGTCCAAATAATATGGGGATGAAAATACCATAGAGACTTGGGGATGTTAGTTTTTTTGGCTGGAAACGGAACATTTTACAAGATTCTCAGGGAAATGCAAACATTTTGCAGGCAAATGCAAAGTTTCTCAGGGAAACGTGAAAAGCATTGACAAATATTTTCCCTCCAATTTCATTTTTTTATCCCCTTTAGGGGCACCGTAAAATCATGATCTCTTGTTGACCCCCCCCCCCCCCCCCCCCCCCAAAAAAAAAAAAATGTGATTCTTAATTTATCCCAAATCATGCAGCTCTAGTAGAGAGTATGAAGTAGTTAATCCATGAAGTTGTGAAGCCCTCCACACTATTCATAGAAGAGGAAGCGTTACGCAGATGGCTGTTTGTTCTGACATTTCAAGCAATGAGATCTTTAGAAACGGGGCCGTCTTGATTATCTTATTAAAATCCCGTCTGATTTACCCCGGTCACCTGCGCTAGTGTTTGTGTATCCCCTTATGACTCTTGAGGAAGAGGTGTTTCCATAGCAACAGGTTTCTATAGAAACTGGATCACAGTGCCTACTGGAAGGCGAGCATGACTCATCCTGCTGAGGGGGGGTTTAGCAAAGCCTTAGTGTGAAAAGCAACCAAAGTTTCACTCTGATATACTTCTGGTTGCTGCAACTGTGTTGCAGTCACTTGGGACAAAAACACATTCAAATACATCATGGCGAACATGCCATTACAGAAAAGTTCTGTGGTGATACAGTGATGGTATCTGTTACTGAAATTCATGAACCATGTGTTTTTTGGACATGCACCATAGCACCATTTCAGCACTATGGTAATTATCAAGGTAACATGGTATTTTTGTTAGGTTTTACAGTTGTTTTTGTTCTTGTTTGAGTCTTTGGCCTGTTTTTAAGATGCATTTTGGCCGATCGGATCACAAGTGGATGACAGTAAATATAGGTGTAAACGGGGTGTTAAACATTTTTGAGCTTTCGACCACTTCCAGAGATAGTCAAAAACACATTCGATCAGATTACTTTCGTAGTGTAAATGCTCAAGTGGCCGAATGTGTTCAAACAGCTACAAAAGAAAAAACAAAAACCTACTCTCCGCCTACTGATCTAATGAGTAAACATTATGGGAATCGCACTAGCCAGATGGGATTTAAACTTTGTCTGCTGGAGACCCAAGTTTGGTTTGAAGACGAAAAAAGCACCAAGCACAATGTTCTCTCACCATTCCTGATTTTTAACACAAATTGACTGCGTTCGGCGTGGTCTTGCAGCTGTCATAGCAGAAACTAAACCCGATTTTGCCGTTGTCTCCACTCACATTCATGCAAATTGCAAAAGCTTATTTTGTCCATTAGATCGAAAGATCTGAAAAAACCCTGCCCATACATTTACTTGCCCATAGACCCTTCCCTCGAAAGATATTGGGATAGAAGTGGTAGAAAGTGGACTAAACAAACAAATATGAAATTATTTCATGTTATTTAGATGCGAGAACAGTGTGGGTTTCCTAAATTTGATTTGTGTTTTCTCATCTGCTGAGCTTCAGTTGCATTTTGTTGGGAGAAAGAGCTAAAGGAGAAAAAACTGACATGCTTGTTTTCAATTATTACAGTTAGAGATGTCCAAACACAGCCAAATGTCTATTTGGGTTCCTTTCTGTTTCATACACAGCTGAGTATTGTGTGTGTGTGCGTGTGTGTGTACACAGAGCGAACAGATTTTACTTTAATGTTTGGCAGCTGCCATCACAGAGCAGATCTCCCAGTCTGCTTTGATTGGTAGCAGCACCCAGATTGTGAGTGCTGAAATCTTAATTACAAGCAAAAACAAGCTTTGGCTCGTTTCATTTCTCACTTCTCAAGAGGACGCACCATCATGAGTTCAGAGAGTCAACAACTTTATACTGAACTGTTCATTTGTGTACATATTGATATGTAAGGTAGATATTTATACATTTTTTTTAGTTAGTATATTTAAAAACAGCCTTGTTCCTGTGTGTCTGTTGAGACTGGAATCAAACCTAGGAAATGGTGTGTTATTTTTGGCTATTATAAGCAACCTGTCAAATAAAATGGGCTGTTAAATTATAAAGCACTGTTGATATTTGAAATCAACCCCAACAAACACACCCCTCCCTTCATTGCTCCACCCCCAAAACACACAATGCAAGAATGGAGGTCTCTTTATCATAGCAGAAGTGAAGCAAAATAATGTGAAGATGAACAGCGCGACCATACCATCTGATTTCAGTCCTTTCAAATATTAATATGGTTCCCAAAACTCTTGCTTCATCATAACCCTCATTTTTCCAGTGATATTCCCTTCTGAGCTTTTCTCATTTGTAATGCCTTTCAGCCATCTCTCTTTCTACAGTCTTTCTAAAAATCTACTTCTTGGTCACTCTCTCCTCCCCCGTCATGAATGGACACGCCCCCTAGTGCTGATTGGCTACAAGTGTGCTGTGCTGCTCAGTTCAATCCACTATTAACAGCTTTTCTCAGAAATCACTTACTGCACCTTTAATGTGTTAATTTAGTACAATTAATAAATAGTTTTCTTTTAGAAAGCACATTATCAAGCCATCGACTATCAATCATCCTTAAATGTGACATAAAATGTACACTTTTCACACTTAAAAACACTAAAAAACTCTCAATAATATAATACATTGAAATGTTTGCCATTAAATTTTGCTTGAAAAAGGAATCTAGATTATTTTCAATTCAATTTATTTAATAATCATCATCACTCAAATAAAACTGAGTACACACATTTAAATTGCACATATCAATATTCAATATATTCACTTTTTTTGTTTCTATTTCAATTTGTTAGTCAAAGATAAAAATTTAAATGAAAAACACTAATAATTTGTTTTCATGACAGGCATGCATAATTCAACATACAAACATTCATTCAACATATTCAAACATACATTAAATAATTACATTAAGTGATTACATGAGACATTTGCACTGTTTCTATCACCATACCTTCTGATGTTCATCCATGTTTATTTTTTTTCTGTGTACACCAAATGGACGCTGAACACATAACAATGTTACACAATTTGTACAAACGCATGCATGATTGATGAATAAGGATCATATTTTGTGAAAAACTGTAGTTTTAGATCTGTATTACACTATGTATGCGTTTATTTACAGTACAGAGGCTAACTTGGATGAGGTTTCTTTTAGTAATGTTGTATCTGAGACACTTGCCTGATTGTGACGCATATAGCACTTGTTTTGTCACCCTTATTAGGCAAAGTTCAGGGAAAGTGTCAGCATTGGTCTGGTGTCAAGAGAAGTCACTGTGCTAATTCTACTTTCAGCAGATAATGCTAAACACTCGTTTCTAGATGGTAAATCTTAAAGCATAATTCACTCCTATGGTCAATTTAACACCAACTGACCAGAGGCTTTAGGTTGCAGTCCAGATGTTTTCATTGTCTGTTAATCCTGTACCTTAGCTGACATCATAATAATCCGATGGCCTTCGTAGATTGAACCCAGCAGATGTTCAGGTCTGTGTCATAGTAGCACATGACCTTTGGCTCAGATGATTTCATCCTTGGATTTTTTATTCATTAACCCTAAACCTTTAAATAAGAGAATCACAGATGCAAATCGTCTATCATTTACCAAAAACCTCCGTGACCACCTTTAACTGGTATGATTTTTTTTAAAAAATATATTAATAATTGATTTATTTGTTTTTTATTTATTTGAGATTTTAATTCATTTTTAGATGTATATTAATTTATTTTAAATGTATTTTTTTAAACGTATTTATTTAAAAGTGATTTGTTTAAAAAATTTAAACCTCTGCATCAAGGTTAAAAAAAATATTTTATGTAATATATGCCTATTGACATGTGAGAACCATGACATTCAGCATCATTCCGCTGCTGTGTTTGTGTGCAATTTTAGACATTATTTGCAAAATAATTTATTTTGTCAGCTACTTTTCAATAGCCAGCAATGGAAAAAAATAAAGATGATAGGATAGGATTCCTTCAAAACAACTGCTTTTTGAATGATTGCCAGTGGTCTATAAAATTTAATAGGACACAGCTCGGCATTAACATGGGTAGTTCGGAGAGAGAGAGAGAGAGATGTTAGTGTGATAATATGAGGCATCTGTGAGTCCATGTATGGAGGTCAGTGCTGTCAAAATTGTGGCTCAAGAGTTATTCCACACCCTTCCTTGCCCCTCCCTAATCTTTTTCTCTCTCCCCTTCTGTGGCTGTATTCCAGGACCATTAATTTTCCTGAGTGACTGTCACACGTCTGCCAGACTTGGTAATCCCGGGGTCACTTGACTCCTGTGTCAGTGTCCAAGGACGTTCTGTCACTGAGCTTTATGTGTGTGAGCGATAGCAAGGGGGTCTGCATGACTGGGACTTGTTGGAATGGAAAATACCATCCACGTTCCATCACAGGACAACACAGGGGGAAACCCAGAAGCCCCCCTGAGACGTGCAGCCAAAAACAGAGTGTGTGCATTGGGATATAGTGCTTGATGTTCGGAAATTCACACGCTCGCACGGCTCAGAATAGATCCCTAATCTGTTAACAGGAGTCCGGTTATAGTAAATCAGCTTTGATTAACATGGATCAGGGATATTGATACATCACGACTGATCTGCAATCAGCCTGACACAGTTTCTGTGTTCACCTCTGAGTAACATGCACAGATATGCTGATCCCAGACCAGCGTTTCTCAGGGCAGATTACCCCAGGTGACCGAACTCCAGACAAACTGTCACATTGTTTAATTAGTTTTTATCATGACACAGCTTTGAGAAGCTCTGCTAACCACGTCGTGTGTGAAAGCGAGTCAGACCATATTCAGAGTGTTCGGCTGGATGTTTTGGGCTATATTTATTCATTGCTTCGGAGTGGAACCTTGGTTCCCAGAAAGGGTTTTCCATACACATAGAGCTTTGAGTTCACATTCTCCCTCTCTCTCTCTCTCTACGGTGGTGATAGCAAACAGGTCGTTATTAAGCATCGTCTATGTTGAGGTTTACAGATAAACAGTTTCCAGGGAGACCACCTTGTGTTCTGGCACATCTGTATCGGATCGTTTGCTGTATCTTATTTTGCCAATAAATCAATAGTCAAGCTGTTTGTCAACAAGTTGTGTAAATAGTTGCTTAATGAAATGTGTTTCCACCATGTTGGAGCTGCATCAAACAGCTGTTTCTTGGCTTTAGTATTAGAACGATTTGTTTAGTTTGTGTTTGAGTAAGCTTCATACAGAATGTCTTTGAAATATTTGTGTGTGTACAAGGAACGTTTAAGATCAATTACAGCTTCCCTTCTCACTCGAAAGAGGATTGACTGTTTCCCAGGATCCAACGGTCTCTACATCCTCATAATATAGACTAAGTTTAAAAGTTTAGGGTCAGTAAAATTTAAATTTAAAAATGTATTGTTATCAATGTTGAAACAGTTGTACTGCTTAAGATTTTTGTGAAAACATTGATATATTTTGAAAGTAGAAGAAGAAAGTAGACAGTTTTTATTTTGGATAAAAATCTTTTGGGGCATTATAAATATCTTTCCTGTCTTTTTTGATCAATTTATTTCATCCTTGCTAAATACAAAATAATAATTACTTAAAAAATTATGACGACTACTAAAACCTTTGACTATTAAATTAAATACTAAGCAAATATTTTAATTAGCATATAGCCACTTTTTAAACTGTCTAATTAAGCTTTCCTGTAATGTTTCCTGTCTAATTAACCCTAACCCTAACCCTAACCCAAGAATAGAAAGCAACACCATGGAACTTTTCCTCTTTGCCCACCCTACTGGTTGGAAACGAAATTGTCTATTACCGCTTTTGTAAATATTAGCCTACCGCAACCGTCGCACACACACTTGTTGTTTATCCAGCGCTGGAAGATTTTGGAAACATCATTTTAAGGTAAAATGTTACATAGTGTTGCTTTAATGGTTTACTTTAAAGTCATGGACAGCATGGAAATATTTCAGTTTCAAATATATACAATTGTGAATGCAGGCCTGGTCAGGGACTATTCAGGACAAAAAAAATTTGAAAAGTCAATCAAGAAGACTTCTATAAATGGTCATTTATGTGAATAAATTGCATGGTATAACGTGGAATATTGTATTAAAAGAGGTGATAATTTTAGAGACATTTATCACCAGGAATCATCATATTCTGAACACAGACCGTTCACAATAATAATAAGGAATTAAATTAGATCAATGTTGATTTTTTTTTGTCTCCTGTCATCCTTAAATCCATAATAATATGCTGTATATTTTATAGATCATGAATAGTTTATATTTTTACCATTCATGGCTCTCGCGGTGCACTCCACCATTTTGAAAAGGTCAAAGGTTATCTCATCTCGGCAACTCGTCAATCAAATTATTCTACGAGTTGCCCAGTGGAAAATACCACATGAGGGGGTGTTCATGTGCATTTTCCACGTCGGCTTTTGGTATTTACCACAATTACCATAGCACATGAACGCACCATCTGCACCATCATGTTGTTTGCGTGTGACTCGGCAGAGTCTGATGGTCAGCGGCCGGTTGCTCCAAGCGAAAGCTTGTTGCCATTGCTACGGTGGTATCCATAGTGATTGCCGTCCCATGGGCATCCTCAGGACTGCCAGGCACACTGCCCCATATACTTGGTGTTATCCACTCAAACACAGTCTCTCACTCACACACTCACTTTTGCCCTATTTACCTAGTGCCTTTAGCAGCTGTAAGTGTATTAATTCCTCCTGGGGTGTAGTAGTACAGGAGGAGCATCCTTTCTCTTTCATTTTCTGTTTTGCATTCTCTCTCAACAGCAACCACACTTTTAAGAGATTCAGGGATAATTGCTTGGGATTATCAAATGCTGTTTGGATGTCCACATACTTTTGGACATGTACTGTGTTTTAATCTGTTATCGTGCCATATGGAGTGGTGTATGGAGCTGCGTGCTGTGGTGAAGTGGGTGGAGCAGATATGTAGGTGGCGGCTGTTTGTTTGTGTTTTTGCTTGTTTGTGTGTTTATGGGGGGGGGTATGTTGGGGTGTTAAAGGGTGCCACATTTTGCAGGTTTATAGACCAGCTCATTAATTAGAACAAACAATCTGTCTGACACCCACACATTGTGTTTGTGTATTTTTAAGATGCTTCAAATAAGAGGGAACTGGGGAAAAAAAAGGATAGATCCGCCATTCTTTGCAGTGAATTTTACCAAATAAAAGCTTGTTGGATAAAGAAATATATGCATACTACATTACTGTAACAAAACTAAACAATTTTGCTTGCAATGCAGTCTTGCTGTCTGCTACTTTATACAACAGCATCCTAACCTAAAGGAATTGTTCACCGAAAAAAAAAAGAAGAAATCTCTCTTCTTCATCCATCATCCATCTTCATCCTTCATCCATCCATATGGGTTGGTCCATAACTTTAAGATGAAAAATTTCTCAATTTTTTTTTAATCCATTTTTTAATGTAAATTGGATCCTATCCCCAGTTTTCAATTTGATATACAGTTCAAAAGTTTGGGCTCTGTATGATACATGTCATTGAATCTTGACTTCGTTCACCATCTATTTTTTATTTGTTTATTTTTGACAGTACCTTCTGGAATATCCTTATTTGCATAGTCATTCACAATTCTGCCTTATAAAAGTATCTTATAAGGCTGCATACAGTTAGCAACATGTATGAAAATGCCATCTGGCTAGGCTGCTCAATGCTTACTGTTTTAACTCTGTTAAATCGATGTCATCATAAGAAGTATTATATCACACATCCTAATAAGGAGAGAATGCGCTAGCGAATGCACTTTAATTTGACATTTGCAGCACATTGTGATTTTATATCATGCCTTTATTTATGCAACACTAAATATATAGGTTGCATATTATGCACAGATGCACTTGGTTTCCAGTGATGCATAAATGACACACAAGCATATGTTAGACGTGCAGTATTCCACACAGTACGGGCTGCTCTTTTGTGTTACATCATGACCCAAATGATTGACTTTTTTTTTCTTTCTTTCTTTCTTTTTTTTTTTTTTTTTTGCAGTGTAGAAACTTTTGTTTCCATGGCAACCCCATGTAGGAAATTGTCAGAGCCTTGGGAAAATGTTTTCAGCCAAGTAATTTGAAGAGCTCATAAAAGACAAATACATGAAGCATCCCACCAGTTGGCAGCAGAACATCCAGCCACGTCTCTGATCTTAAAAACACAAATACAGGCAGATTCAAGTTGTTATTGATGATCAGGAAACTGATGAATGATTTTCAAACCTGTGTGCAACTTCTGTGACTCTGTTCTGGTCCGAAAGCCCATTGGAACCAGTCTATCTGGCGTCCAATCAGAGAAGCCATTCAGCTTGTGTAATTAAGATATGTTATGTAATGGCCAGGTGCTGGGAAACAGATTGAGAGAATAAATGATCTTCTCCGCTCATTCATACGTTTGCAGGATCTGACATAGAAGTCAAAGGTCAGTTGGGTGCATTATGTTAATTGCGGAAATCGATATGCTAGAAGGGTTTAAATCAGAATGCCTCACTCTATCTAGTGATCAATATTTACGAATCGCACATAAAGGCGTTAAAGCATTAGTCCTCACCAAGCCTACACTAAACACTATGCACACACTCAGACAGATGCGCAAACACGTATACATATGCATGAATGGACACAAACTAATGCACACATGCATTCTGGCCCTCATAGTCAGTAGTGTGCATCTGTGATGAATGTATAATTTATGTGGTTTGGTTTCATTCAGAATGATCTAGAAATCCAATGTATTTGCTCACTAGTTATCTACGTGGAACATTGGGATTTTTGTATAGTAAAACTTGGTATATTTTAAATTTGTGATATGATAATCGCACTGTGCCAGATGGTATCTCATATGCCATATTTCTGTTTTATTGCATTTAATTGCATAGCCCTACACAGAGCACTCTCCCACAATACAATACGCTTTGCATGACTTTTCATTTCCAGAGTGGCAAATAAACCAGCAGTTGCCTAATATTGGCTGCACTTGATTTACACTCTCCTAAAGGATTATTAGGAACACTATACTAATACTGTGTTTTCGCCCTCAGAACTGCCTTAATTCTACGTGGCATTGATTCAACAAGGTGCTGAAAGCATTCTTTAGAAATGTTGGCCCATATTGATGGGATAGCATCTTGCAGTTGATGGAGATTTGTGGGATGCACATCCAGGGCACGAAGCTCCCGTTCCACCACATCCCAAAGATGCTCTATTGGGTTGAGATCTGGTGACATTTAAACAATGCCCAATTGGCAGTAAGGGGTCTAAAGTGTGCCAAGAAAACATCCCCCACACCATTACACCACCACCACCAGCCTGCACAGTAGTAACAAGGCATGATGGATCCATGTTCTCATTCTGTTTATGGCAAATTCTGACTCTACCGTCTGAACAGAAATTAAGACTCATCAGACCTGCCAACATTTTTCCAATCTTCAACTGTCAAATTTTGATGAGCTCTTGCAAATTGTAGATTCTTTTTCCTATTTGTAGTGGAGATTAGTGGTACCCGGTGGGGTCTTCTGCTGTTGTAGCCCATCTGCCTCAAGGTTGTGCGTGTTGTGGCTTCACAAATGCTTTGCTGCATACCTCGGTTGTAACGAGTGGTTATTTCAGTCAAAGTTTCTCTTGTATCAGCTTGAATCAGTCAGCCCATTCTCCTCTGACCTCTAGCATCAACAAGGCATTTTCACCCACAGGACTGCCGCATACTGATTGTTTTTCCCTTTTCACACCATTCTTTGTAAACCCTAGAAATGGTTGTGCGTGAAAATCCCAGTAACTGAGCAGATTGTGAAATACTCAGACCGGCCCGTCTGGCACCAACAACCATGCCATGCTCAAAATTGCTTAAATCACATTTCTTTCCCATTCTGACATTCAGTTTGGAGTTCAGGAGATTGTCTACAGTGTGTGTGTGTATATATATATATATATATATATATATATATATATATATATAGTAAGCAGTACTTTAGTATTCCATTCCCATTCTCTATTTGAGGATGTCCACAAAAGTTTAGTCTAGTTAGCTATTTTGTTCCTAAAGTATGCCGTCCTCAGAAACACTCTTCTTGTCTCAGCTCCATTGGAGGCTTTCTGCCAGCAGGTAGGGCAGCTTCTCTGAAGACAGTTTGATCGACTCTCATGATTTGCTTTCTAACCGCTTTGTATTACACGAACACATGCTGCGGAAGCTGATCATTTGAGTTCGGTCTAAATGATGGTTTACTTCACAAGAGACGCAGGAAGCGGCTCCACTGCAGCAGAGCTAATCAGTGTTCATAAACTCAGGGTAAACAACACTCTTATATCAGCTGGGACTGACGTCGCTGTCGAGATCAGGAACTGGTGTAGAGTGCATGCCTTCTACAAGCTTTATTTGTCTTGCCTAAAAAAAATGATAGATACAACTAAGACAGAGAAGATAGACAGACAGAAACCAGATAGATAGATTGATTGACAGACAGACAGACAGAAAGACAGGTAGATAGACAGTGATAGATAGATAGATAGATAGATAGATAGATAGATAGATAGATAGATAGATAGATAGATAGATAGATAGATAGATAGATAGATAGATAGATAGATAGATAGATAGATAGATAGATAGATACATAGATAGATACATAGATACATAGATACATAGATAAATAGATATAGACAACTAGGCCGATAGATGGGTGGATTTGATTGAAGACAGGAAATGTGCTCTTTATATGGTAATTCACTCTGCTAACTGCTATATTCATCAAATCAAGGCAGCAGCAAACAACCGTTAAAGGAATGTCATATTTATCCTCCTGGGCACGAGTAGTGTAAATTCTGCAATTATGCATCACAGCGCAAAAAGCGTCCAAACCCCTCATTTCAAAATCCAGGCCACAGTCTCCCGGCCTGCGGACAAATCAGACGTGCTGAGTGCAGTGTTATCAGAGCCGAAGCGAGTCTAGCAAACCGTTCTGATGCTGAGTCCCACAACCTGCACTGACCGATCAAGACCAAACCTGAAAGGTTCACAATAATAGAGTGCACATATTGAAGTATATACTGTATTCTGCCTTGCGATTCAGTATGCAGTGCTAAATGTTTTGAGTATGCTACTTTAATGTCGCTTGTCTTCAATATGTCAATAATTCAATTTTGTGTTTAGGTCTTAATTTTTGGCCCTCTAAAATAAGTCAAACAAAAAAAATGTTACAAATGTTGATATATCTTCAGTTTTATTCATCACTCTGGAAATAAAAGTTAATTGCATTGTGGGATGGATAGAATATCCATTGTAATGTTCTTATGGGTATGCACAGTGCTGGATAGATTACCGATTCCAAAAAATCACACGACAAAAATTTTAGTTAGTGTAAATCAATTCAATTACACATTTTTGGTAATATAATATGACTACCTTTTGAATACTCGTTTATCATATTGAATTGTGTACCATATTTACATAAAATACAGAGAGAAAGAACTATATATTCCATTCTTTGTATCAATAACATGCAAGTCAATTAGCATTATATTCATGTGTGAATAATATGTAATCAGTTAATAAAAAAAGTCTGATTATGAATATTTTAAAACGCAATTAATTTTTGGAATCTGATTACGTAATCCAGATTACGTGTAATCAGTTTCCACCCATTACTTGCATTGTACACACTACATACTATAGCAGTATCATGCAATTTTGATCATAAAACAAAGTTGCTATTGGTTGCCTTGTAATCTCCAATCCAGATGGCTTCATGTGTGATTCAGTTAAAGTGTTAATAAAGTGAGAAATGTTTTTGAATCTCTTAATTAACAATGGCTGTGCGGTGCGATGTGAGCCAAAGACAGCAGCACCTTCTTTGCATAAAGACATGTTGTGATCTGGTTTTAACTCGAGGCGTTAGCCATAATGAGTGACTCATGGACTTCTGCTACAGCTGTGAGTTTGGTTAAGATAAGCAGTTTAGAGAACTGAGTTTATAAAGGTGAACGAGTTCACATCATGTTCGCTGAAATGCAAGAGAGGGTTGATTACATGTCAGTTATTTTTAACAGACTGTATCACGTCCTTAAAGCTGAAGTGTGTGTGTTTTCATGTGCCACTAACTAAACTAAATAGCAAAATTATTGTTTCAAAAGGTTTCCTGAGCACTCATTTGGTTGGACAAACTCATAGTCTAACCCCAAAGTCAAATGATTGGTTACGACAGTTTTGCAGTGTCAGGATGGGATGTTTGAACAAACAGAGCAATGTTTTGATGATCTAAATTACTATTTTTTTCAGGTTTCCATGTGAATCATAGTATTTGTCTTTTGATAAAAACACCCTTTAAATATATTCAGTTTTTAATGTCATATTCCTTAATTTTAGTCAATTTAATTCTGAAATCATATTGTGAATGAATACACTTCAAAAGGTTTTTGCTCTTACAAGAATACAGTAAAACAGTAGCATATCATTGTGAAATATTAGTATTTAAAATAACTTTTTTTCTGTTTTAATATATTTTAAATGTAATTTATTTCTGTTATGCAAAGGTGAATTTTTTTTTAGCATCATTACTCCAGTCTTCAGTGTCACATGATCCTTCAGAAATCATTCTAATGTGCTGATTTGCTGCTCAAGAAACATTTTTAGTATTACTATTACAATATTTGAGTAAATGTGTTAGGAATCTATAGGATCCATATGATTCTATGATGATTTATTTGAAATAGATTTTTTTTAACATAACACTGTCACTTTTAATCAATTTAATTCATCCTTGCTAAATAAAAGTATTAATTTCTTTAAAAAAAAAAAAAAAAAAAAAAAATCTTACCGACCCCAAACTTTTGAACTTTGGTGCTGTATATGCTGTATTTTTTTCCTCCTCATATTACATCAACGTTTTAATCAAAGCATTTATTTATCACCATGACGCACATTGTTGTGCATCACTCGTCTTCGTTATTACTGATGAAACATTTTTGAGCATTTTCGTCAGTAAATCCTTTAACGAGATATAAACAAGTTGAATAATTAACACACTTCACCTTTAATGGAGAAGGTTGAATAAATGACCTCATCACCTGTGCGGTTTCACACACTGTTAGTTTGATAATTGCGTCTGCTGGAAAATGTGGCAGCTCTCAGTGGCCGTAAAGGATCTTGATTCCCCGAGGGCTGAGTGCTGATATGACAGCTGTTAGCACACTAGAAAGCCATCATTATAGTCTGTCCATAATGCTTATGTGTTGGTTTTCTGCATACACACACATTCATGCCGTTCGCTGCTGGGCAGATGGTGGCTTTGAGCTCAGGGTCCTTGAAGGAGACATTCACGGCGGGGAAGAGAAAGAGCACCAGACAACGGTATGAAGATGAGAGCATGCTGTTACTAATGCCCCTGGAGGATGCTGGGAGTTGCTTTGTTAAAGGACTTTCTGGCTGCTAACAAGCAGGAGGAAGATTCTAGGTCAGAAAATTACACGTTTCTGCAACCTCACATGCCCGACTCTGTGTACGGGTAGACTAAATAAGTAGCGCTCATATCATATCATTTTTTTTTTTTATTTCTGCGACTTTACTGTGTGTGAAACATTAAGTTAGGGTGAAAAAAAGTTAAATGTGACCTATAAACAGTAATATTATCTGCCTTTTTATGAAGGACTAAAAATGACAAAATGAAAAATAAATAAATGCATAAATAAAAGTAGAAATAAAAAAATAAATAAATGCAGAAATATAGTGAAAATAAATACATTTTGGTAATATAAATGGCTATTTCTGTATTTTTACACGCATTTATTTGTGCATTTATACATTTATTTATTTATGTACTTATACATTTATGTATTTATATGTTATTTATTTCTGCATTTATTTATTTATGTATTCATACCTTTTTGCCATCTCGGATACTTATGGAATATTGCAGTATTTATTATAAATTATTTATCTGTGCAGTGTGCACATCACTTTTTTAAAATGAGATCGACCAATAGCAAACCACAACCATCCAGTCAATTCCCCATGGACAAAATCCCGTTTTTCTTCGAGAAGCTATTACACTCATTATATTTCGCGTCATTTGTTGATTCATTCATCACAGCTTCCATTTCATGCTGATTTTAAAGACTCCATGAAATCAAAATTTGTGATTTGTGGCTTTTAGTAACATTACTGCTACTTAAATTTGTTGTTTAATGACAATAAAAGAATCGATTAATCAGGTGATCATTAGTATTATTTACAGTACATTCATTTAACAGATACTTTAACCGGAGCCAACAATATTCATACACAATGACAACTTTAATCCATAAGATAATCCACTTTTAGCAGGTATAATGCTACATATCCAACTCACAAGCAAGTAAGGAGTCTAATGGCTATTAAACTAGGGGTAAAGCTTTATTTCGATGGTCCACTTTAGACACACTGGGCCCAATTTTAACGATCTGAAACGCAGTGTCAAGCGCAAAGCGCGAGTAACTTTGTGGGCGGGTCTTGGCACTGTTGCTATTTAACCGGCTGGATAAATGATTCTTGCGCTCGATGCAAATCTAAAAGTGGTTGGTCTGAAGTAGCTTCATTATTCATAGGTATGGTTTGGGCGTAATGGGAAACAAACCAATAAGAGTGTCATATCACATTCCCTTTAAGAGCGTGATGAACGAGGTGCGCTTGTTCCATGGCGCAATACTATTATAACGTGCGTTCTCGTCAGGGCCGTAAAAGAAAGAGAAGTGACATTGGGAACTTATTCTACTATCCCAAACCTTAACAACATAACCTAACAGTTTACAGTCTAATAATACTCTAATGAGAGTTAGTCGACACGTAGTTGTAAAATTAGTTAGTAGAATGTCTGAAGTGGACATTAAAAATAAAGTGTGACCAAAAAAAGAGACATGCACTTGCTATGTGCCGCACAAATCCTTTTTCAGTTTGAAACAACACATGAAAATAAACTGAATTTATGGGTCTTTAATAAAATCGGTGTAAATAAAGCATCTATGTAAAAAAAGAAAATCATCTGTGTAAATAAATTTGCAGCCTGCCCTCCATGCTGTTTCAAAATAACAAACCGTACCAAACAAACACAAATCCCCTGTCAGCCTTTCCCAATTTGCAGCCCTTTTTTTGTACAAGTTTCCTCAGCAGTCAGCAGTTCTTCATCCAATTAAAGACAAAACAAAACACCAGAAAAAGTGCACTAGGGGAAGGACAGCATACTAAATAGGTACCATTTAGTATGCACGATTAGGATTAGTGTGACCCCAAAATCACAATGTACAAAATATGGAATGTTTTATTCAACTAAGAATCCTGAAAAAAAGTGAAATGGTGTCCACAAAAATATTAAGCAGCACAACTGTTTTAAATTTTGATTTATTAAGAAATGTTTCTTGAGCAGCAAATCAGCTTATATAAAAATAATTTGATTTAAATAGAATGATACTGGAGTATTGGTGCTAAAAATTCTGTTTTGCATTACAGGAATAACTTACATTTTAAAATATTAAAAGACAAAGTTATAATGTCACAATCTTACGGTTTTACTGCATTTTTGGTGAGCATGAGAGACTTGTTGCAATAAAACTAAAACTGAATCAAATAAAAATATTGCTAACCCCAAACTTTTGGACACCGGTGTACTTTCAAAGCATGTTTTTCATCTCTGAAATCTCACATTGTACACATGAAGTGATATCAGACATCTATAGAAGATGTCATCAAACAACTTCTATTTAAAAACTCGTATTAATACCAATATTAATTTTAAGTCAAGGCCACAGGCCACTGGCTCTTGTTTCAGGTGGCTATAAAACTTACATTAAGTTAACAACAGATCATAGTTAATAGCACTGTGTAAATAATGATAACTCAAGACATTAATAGTCACTGGTTTCAATGATTCTCTGTAATGATGGCTTTGGACAAGAACCTTAATGCGCCATTAACCAGAGTGTTTTGAACTTCAGGTTAGGTGTAATTGTTGCAGGGCCCATAACAGCAGAAGTGTGATGCTGACATCATACAGTAAGTGGAGCAAGATAATTATTATAATGGCAACAGTAATTCTGCAGATGAGGTCTGCTTTTATTGAAAAAACCCTCCCTGTCTTTTAACCACCACTTTCTCATTCAGATGTCATGTCTGATAGAACGCACGGCTATTCATTCATATGTCTTTTTGTGTCAAAGCAAAACAAAAAACAACAACAAACCAAAGGCGCATTGACTGTAATCGCTGTAATGTGTGTGATCCAGGGTTTAGCATTCACCTTGAGACTGGTTTGGTGTCAGAGGGTCATAAATCAGAGAGAGAGAGATCAATAAACCTGATCATTAGTCTCATCAGCTGCTAACGGCGAGCTGAGATCATCTGATTGGCGGTAAGATCTGGCACTTCACCCAGGAGAAACTGTTTAGTGTCATGTTCACTGTTTCATGCTGGACGCTACTGGCGAAGAGAAGTAACCACGGTTTTTACTGTCACGGGATAAGCAGCTATGCTTGCTTTTACATATATAAAATTGACTAGAACCCAGCCAGCAATGACATGTGGGGCCCATATGAGGGTTTGATGGGCGGCAAATGTGGGCCCCATCATGGGCTTGCACCCGGGATCCACATTGGGGCAAGCTGTGGAAGCCCAGATGTACTAAAAGTGGGACCTGTATGGGTGCTGCATGGGTCTTAACTGGGCAATTCATGTCAGACCCATTTGGGCCCCACCTGCCCAAAATGGGTCTCAAGTGGGCTTGCACCCAGGATCCAACCATGGTTACCCAGATGGGCTTTAAATGGGCTCTGTAAGAGTCTTATGTGGGTCCTATGTGGGAAAGTCATGCCAGGCCCATCGGGGTCCCACCTGCCCAAAGGGGTTTAAAGTGGGTTTGCACCCGTGGATGCCCAGATGGGTTTTAAGTGGGACCTATAAGGGTTTTATGTGGTTTTTAACTGGGTAATTAATGTTAAACCCATTTGGGCCCCACCTACCTAAAGGGGTTTAAAGTGGGCTTGCACCAGCTTCAACCGTGAATGCCCCTATGGGCTTAAAGTGGGCTCTGTAAGAATCGTATGTGGGTCCTAACTGGGCATTTCATGCAAGGCCTATCTAAGCCCAACCATGCCAAATAAGGAAACAATCTAAGAAAAACTAAAATCGAAGAATGAATATTAGTCCAAGATTAATACAAGACACTTGACGCTTTGAACTGCAAGAAATATATTGTTTAATTGAACAACAAAAACAATTTACACAAGTAACAATGTCACAACAGCTCACTGAAAAAAAAAATCTCTGAAAATCTTTAAAAAAAAATCTCTCCAAAAGATACATAAAAGTAGTTCCCTTAAAAAAAACTTGTCAGAACATGTCATCCAAAATGTCCATATCTTTCTTTCTTCAGTCGAAAAGAAATTAAGGTTTTTGATGAAAACATTCCAGGATTTTCTCCATATAATGGACTTCAATGGGGTCCAAACGCAGACCTGCCAACCTTGAAATTATTTTTTGAGTAGTATCAGTCGGGGGTTGGGGGATTTGCACAAAAACAATGTTTACGTTTATTAAGTTTTACTAACGTTTATTCAGCTAATGCATGTTCTGTTTAAAATGTACAATGTTCAAATGCAAAGACAGCACATCACAAATTAAAGCCTTTTTTGTGGGATTTAGTATCATATTTGTTTATTGCCATAGAATAATAAATTAAGTAGCTTTATCTTAAATGTACACATCTATTTGTTGTTGTTGTTTTTTTTTTTACTGTTTTCTAGGGGTTTCTTAATTTTAGACTAGTTGACCAGCACACATTATATGCAATGCATAAGCATGTGTTTGTGTGTGTCTCGCATTGTCTCAAAAAATTATGACAAAAATAAAAAATATATACATTTTTTATACAATACAAGATACACACAAACACATGCCTATGCATTGCATATAATGTGTGCTGGTCAACTAGTCTAAAATTAAGAAAACCCTTGAAAACAGTAAAACCATGGCAATAACCAAATATGATACTAAATCCCACAAAAAAGGCTTTAATTTGTGATGTGCTGTCTTTGCATTTGAACATTGTACATTTTAAACAGAACATGCATTAGCTGAATAAACATTAGCCAATGCATACAGAAAACAGTTGACAATGAATAGACATGAGTCCTGTTACAGGACTAATAATAGCAAAACCAATCACTTATTCTAAAAAGTTTGGACGAATCCTACATGGGGCTGTGTTAATAGTAAAACGTCCATCATTTAACAAATTTAAAAAACATGGATGGATAATACAAAAATGATTTCTGACATTTTGACAGAATTTAAACTTAACCCGTCAATTTTTGTTTTACAATTATCTTCTCTCTGTGCGCTCGTCAGTGCTCGAGCTCCTGCAGTTCTGATACAATGGGGCTTTTTAATCCACAAGTAAATAACATGCTAGTTCATTACGTTACAAAATAAATATGTAACATGTAGCAGGCTACATTTCTCAACACTGAGAATGAAGAAATGAACGCCTGTTTCTCCAGACTTGCGCTCCAGTAATCCACAAATCACAGAACTTTCATAAACACTAAGCCATAGCGATTTATTGTTCATTATTACTTCAGCATTTTATAAATTGCATGGCTGAATGATGTTTTCCCCTTATCAGAGTGACAATGAATGACGTATTTTTAAGATAACCCATGCGATTGCGAACACGTGTGATCATCGAATCTAGGTTAAGTTAACTAAAAACAATATTTCAACTTTCCAAATCCATCCCAGCCCGTTTACCTTCAGGAGTCAGCAGTATTGGGACTACTGTCCTCGCTTATGCGTTCAGTAAGACGGCGCGCTGCGGGAGTGGAAGCGGGATTGAGCGTGATGATTCTTTATTGCTGTCGATTTTCAGTCTCTTTTCAATGATAGGCCATAAGCATCTGCCAATCCTACCTGTTTGCTATTTTGAGAATGAACCCAGCGCTATGATTGGTCGAATTCTGCTTATTTTTCTGTTGCTTGATTTGAGGACCGCGCATGCACAGAGGCGTCACCAGGTTTTTGCGTAGTTTGAAGTGACAAATCGTACCAGCGTACTTTGAGGTCAAAATGTGTGTCCGCTACACAAAATGCGTATGGGTTGGCAGGTCTGCAAACGGTTCAAGGTCCAAAAGACAGTTTCAGTGCAGCTTCAAAGGGCTTTAAAGGTCCAGATGATGAATAAGGGTCTTATCAAGCGAAACGATCGCTCATTTAAAAAACAGCTCAAAGTATAAGCACAAATGCTCGCCTTGCTCTGTTGTGTGATGCGTGTTTGTGACTCGACTGTTCAAACTCGTTCATCAAAATGCAAAATGAACAAAACTTTTTTGAACTAATTTGGTTCATTCAAAGAACGAAATAACTCAGAAAAAAAATTGTTCCTTTTTAATAAACAAGTTCGAACAGGAGTCACAAATGCGCATCACACAACAGAGCAAGGCGAGCATTTGTGCTTATAAAACTGAAACTTTGTTATTTTTTTTTTTTAAACTTAAAAAAAGATTTTTTTTTTTTCATCAAAAACCTTAATTTCTTTTAGACTGAAGAAAGAATGACATGGACATCTTGGAAGGACATGGGGGTAAGTAAATTATCAGCAAAAGTTTTTTTCAAGTGTTTTTTTTCAAAAATGAACTACTCTTTGATTACAACATACACTCATTGCGTGGTGGATGCTCCCTTTTGTCTTTGGGCTCTTGCAACCCTCTCCCCACGGTCCATGCGCCGGTGAACCACTTCCCCAGCGCCATTTCCATTTGTTTGCGATTCACACTTTTGAGTAATTGCATTACTCTTCAGTGCACCTAAAAACAAAGGAGCATAAGTCAAATTAGCAAGGTTCTTTTTTGCTCCAACTTGTATCATACGTATGGTACGTATGATACGTATCGTATGTCTTCAAATCAGTCAGTCAAGAAAAACACATTTACACATGTGGTAAGCTAAAATGTTTGCCCTAGGGTGACATTTAACATGGAGTTTCATATACCTATAACACTTTTTCCATTACGTGTTGAAATTTACAGTAGCTTTAAATGCATACCAAATTTGAGTGACATTAGAAACCATTTTCCATGAATATATCAAAATTCATGAATTCTCCCAAGGCGACCCCTTGGTATTGGAACGTTACACAGAAGTCACGGTGTGGTTCATACATCACGGTTCGGTACGATTTTGGTAGTTCAGATCAGATCTGTCTGTTATTGGCTGAAGCGCCGTGCTCCATCACAGTAGTTTTGAAAAGTGTCTGTCAAATGTCAGCTTGCCCTGTTGCTTCGTCGGCAATTTTGTCAAAGTGCTTACATAGTACTTTGTACTTTTGTTGAAAAACAAATGTAGCGACGTTGAAAATTTTATTTTTATTCTACTCAAGTAAGAGTAAAAGTAACACATTTTAATTATACTCAAGAAAGTATTTTTTTTTAAATCTACTCAAGTACTGTAACGAAAGTATTTGTAGTTACTTTCCACCTCTGCATTTAAGTGAAAAATGTTGTAGCAGACATGGTTGATTTGTTATACATTTACAACGTTTTGAAGCAACCTGGCATGGGACTTGAACTCGGCAAAGTTTAGTGATTCATTAAGCATTGGAAGGATTTTGTCAAAAGAAAGAAAACACAGGAAAACTGTGGCCAGGAGACTGGCTGGGGATGCCGTCAAGTAGACTCACACTGAGGCCACTTCTGGGGGACCCACAGGGATTTCTCGGCGTCAGACTCTGTCTTGGTGGGCTGACCCTGGTTACCAAATTTTCAATTTGGAAGCAGAAACTTTGACTTTAAAGAACATTTCAATGCCTCTAAACGAGGGGGAAAAAAACTCACATAAATACTCAGAACCATGGGCGCTGCTCCGCCTCCCAGTGACATGGGCGCTGCTTCCCCTGCAGGATCCATTTGACCAGCTACTCTGGGACCTGCTTTGCCACCCGGAAACTTGAGGGCTGCGACTTCCCCTCTGGGACACACGAGTCCTCTCTATCCTAAGAGAAAGAAATACTGGTAATACTGCAGCAAATTAAAAACACAACACTACCATTAAAAAGTTATATATATATATATATATATATATATATATATATATATATATATATTAGTGCTGTAGCGGTGCGTCAACGATAATGTTGAACTTCATATTTTTTTGCGTCGACACGTCTTTATTTATTTTATTTTTTTGCACATTCCTCGCGGTACAGCTTGCCACACACACAAGCGGGAGAACGAAACATTGCAGAATAGAGGATGAAGACAAACTAGAAATGAATGTGCTTTCCATTAAATGAATCACAAACATTAAACAAACCCTTTCATTTAATTTTGATCTTTGATTGCAACTGATCGCACCTCCATGGTATATTTTCTCCACGCACCTCCTGTGCACATTGGCACACCTGCAGATATCTGCATCTTTCCACAACAAAGAGGAGAAATTAGTTTTAATTAGTGTATTAGTATTCGTATCTAGATTTAGGCGACTAAAATCTTATTGTATGTCATCGCCTAAAGCTAGAATAAAACTATAACAGTCCAGATGACTAAAATATAATGGGTTTAGTTCAATAATGCATTAATTTAGAATTCCTCTCAAATTTACAAACCCATAATCAGACCTTATGTTGCCCGCTGACTTTAAAAAAAATATCTTAAAATTAAATAAAACCACTTTTCCTAAAGTAGAATAGTCTTCTTTTCAATAAATGATACATGCATTCTTTATAACTACTTGTTGCATACATCATGCTTTAGCTACTCTTTCAAGCAGCAGATTTTTTTTGTGTGAATTAATTTAATTATAATGAATCCTTATTAAAGGTATTAACGAGCAGTGAATTTGTTGCTTGATAAAACAGACTGCATCGTGGTTTGTAACACAACGTAAACATCCATGCGGATCCAATTGCATTGATGCACATCCAATGCAATCACAACTGCTCAAGACATAATAACGTCCTGTAGTCCCATGCCACTAACGCTGGACCACCAAAAAAAGAAAACTTTATGTTTCTTTCTGTGATATATGTCATCACACATAGCCATGGCCGTGCACGACCCGGTTTTTGCTAATATTCCTGTTTTGAACGGGTTATTGGCTGCAAGTAAATGTAGTCAATGTGTTGCAGCTGTTATCTGCTCGGATGAATGAACGCCAGTCTGTGAAACGCTACTCATCGAAATATCGGAAATGTGTTTAAAGCTCATATCACCGGCGTTATTAAAAGTATATCGTGATTCGTGATATATGAATTATATTGTCCAACCTCTCCAGCTGTTTTTCCCTTTGGTTAGATTCTAATCTACATCAGATTAAACAGCACAAAACAAAAATTACAGACCACTGTAGCCTACAACCTGCAATGTTATTTTTCTGGCATCATAAATTTAAACTTACCTCAATTTGTGATCGTCTGATGTGAAGTTCTCCTCGAAGTGACGGCTAGCTGCGGTGCTTTCCGAAAGGTGGACCGTTAACGTTTGAAACTTTGAGCGCGAAACGTGATGCCTTTGCATGCAGGCCCCCTTATAGATGTCCTAAGAACTGCCTGACTGAATAACAATTAAATACAGTCAAATTCGTAAATATGTGAGAGAATTAACAAACGTTAATTGCTTTACTGGCTTCATATGAATCCGCCTAATTAGGCTTTGTGTGCATAAAAGGCAGTGGTGGAAAAAGTACTGAAAATCTGTACTCAAGTGCAAGCTGTATTGCTATTACTCTATTACAAGTAAAAGTAATGGTGTTAGAGAAATATTCAAGTAAAAAAATACAATTTGTAAAAAAGTATTATAATTATAAAAAATTAGAATTTGTTAAAAAAAAAAACTAATCAGCTATAACCACTGTTGTCACTGTCACTTCTCCAGACTAGGGCTGGATGTGTGTTTTCTTTTACCAAAAGTTAAAACCACAACAGTCTATTAATTATTAATAATTGATAAGATACAAATGTGTTTTTCCAAAAAAAAAAAATGTTCCTCGAACAGATCTACTGTACCTTTTACAGCCAATCAGTCATTGTTGGTATGCTACCTTGATAGAAAACTCAGTGTAAAACAGTGTAAGTGTAAAACAGGCCTCCTGCAAATCCTTTTCTTACAAATATTGAATCAGTTTCCTAAGAGGTAATAAATACATCATATTCATGTCCATAAAGAGACTATATAGCTGTCTGAGCTATTTGGCCTTGATCATCTTAAAAAATGAAATACCATAAAATTTCAAATTCAATCCCAGAGTTTCATTTGATCAAATTGAACATATGGGATGTGGATAACCATTTGGGGTTATTTGTAGGGATGCTTGACATCGATTTTGTATCGATATCCGATATACCAATATTGTCCAATGCTTAATTCCCGGTACTGATATTACCGGAAGCTGATACACTGAAACATATGATCCTTAGGCTTACTGCCCACTGTTCCATGACTCGCTTGATACTGGGGATTTGAATGTTTTGAAGGACTAGCCAGCAACTGGTTGGCTAACTGGGGTGTGGTGCTTAGCTACTACCCCTTCGAGAGAAGATGACAACTAAACATTTCTTTGACTGAGGTCAAGTTATATTTTACTCAAAAAGCACACAATAACCAAAAATTCGTCTCATTCCACTAATTGGCTTATAGATCTGCCCTGCTCAAGAATATTTACTCTATTGTGTTTATGTGGTTGGCCAACAACCTACAGCAACACTCAAATTTCATCTGTATTCTCTTTGAGAGTAAACAAGCTTTCCAAAAAGATATAAAATGACATACTTTAGTCATTTTAAACCATTTAAAAATCCTATACCGGTTACCGATATTGAAATTTAAAGCCAATATCGGCCGATTATATTGAGCATCCCTTGTTATGTCTAAATATGCGTTTCTGCCCCAAGAGACAGGTGTCTGGGACTGGGCTATGATTTGAAGTGTTACAGTAGGCCTGCAACCTTTCCACTAATCAGCATAATTCAACACAGCATAATCTTTGACCTATTTTGATGTTTATTTTACATTTTTGGGAAGTTGCATTTTTCATTTTTTTTGCACGACTAACAAAAATGACTGATGGATTGTTTTGGAAAAAGATCTACATATGCGATGTTTGTTCTTTGGTGACTAGCATGACTTGTATTGAGTTACAATTACCCAATCTCAACATGCCTGATTCGCCTACATGTAGAGTTACTAAAAATTGTAAGTTATCAATAGGCCTACGACCCATGTGTTCCCAGCTCAAACCCAACTTAGCACATAAAGATGCCATTCAGGACCCATATATGCGTTCCCAGATCAAACACATGCCCACTTGGCCCATAAATGCATCATGCAGGACCTATCTATGTGTTCCCAGTTCAAACCCATGGCCACTTGGCCTAAAATATGCCACACAGGACCCATTTATGTGTCCACAGATCAAACCCATGCCCACTTGACCCATTAACATACCAAGCAGGACCCATATATGTGTTCCCAGATCAAAACCATGCCCACTTGGCCCATAAAAATTATATGCAGGACCCATATATGTGTTCCCAGTTCAAACCCATGCCCACCTGGCCGATAAAAATTATATGCAGGACCCATATATATGTTCCCAGATCAATCCCATGGCCACTTGGGCCATAAATCTACCATGCAGGACTCATATATGTGTTCCCAGTTCAAACCCATGGCCACTTAGCCCATAAAAAAATATATGCAGGACCAATATATTTATTCCCAGATCAAAACCATGCCCACTTGGCCCATAAATGTACCATGCAGGACCCATATATGTGTTTCCATTTCAAACCCATGGCCACTTAGCCCAAAAAAATTATATGCAGGACCCATATATTTGTTCCCAGATCAAACCCATGACCACTTGGCCCATAAATGTACCATGCAGGACCCATATATGTGTTTCCAGTTCAAACCCATGGCAACTTAGCCCATAAAAATTATATGCTGGACCCATATATGTGTTCCCAAATCAAACCCATGCCCACTTGGCCCATAAATGTACCATGCAGGACCCATATATGTGTTCCCAATTCAAACCCATGCCCACTTGGCCCATAAAAATTATATGTAGGACCCATATTTGTGTTCCCAAATCAAACCCATGCCCACTTGGCCCATAAATGTACCATGCAGGACCCAGATATATGTTCCCAGTTCAAACCCATGGCCACTTGGCCCATAAAAAATATATGTAGGACCCATATATGTGTTCCCAGATCAAACCCATGCCCACTTGGCCCATAAATGTACCATGCAGGACCCATATATGTGTTCCCAGTTCAAACCCATGCCCACTTAGCCCATAAATAAACCATGCAGGACCCATATATGTGTTCCCAGTTCAAACCCATGCCCACTTAGCCCATAAATGTACCATGCAGGACCCATATATGTGTTCCCAGTTAAAACCCATGCCCACTTGGCCCATAAATAAACCATGCAGGACCCATATATGTGTTCCCAGTTCAAACCTATGCCCACTTAGCCCATAAATAAACCATGCAGGACCCATATATGTGTTCCCAGTTCAAACCCATGCCCACTTAGCCCATAAATAAACCATGCAGGACCCATAAATGTGTTCTCAGTTCAAACCCATGCCCACTTGGCCCATGCCTGTCCCTTATGGGACCCATGTAGTCAGCTCATATGGGCTTCCTATGTGGGACTCATACTACAAAACCTACATGGGACCCGCTGATTTCACCCAGCCAAAGCCCATGCCCACCCAGTACCCACGGAACCCCTACTTAACCCATCTGGGCCCCACATGTCATTGCTGGCTGGGAAATATAGGAAGAGTGATCCTACATTTTTCAGTTGTAGTTTTTTAAAAAGGCATCTGAAATAATAAATGTAGATTTGTAGATTTCAATACTTAAATATCTTAAACGCTTCCAATACTCATTTTACATAGAATGGATACACGAACTGCGCTTTTTCGCTCTCTCATCTCTCTGACAGCAAGTTGACACACAAACTTGTTTCATTTGCCCCTGATGAATATTGTGGATGTTGTTTTTCTGCATAGAATAATTTTACTCATTCCCGCGGATTTTGCGCTCTAACCTGCCACATTAAGCAGCCTCTCAGTACCTAATTGAGTTATTTTTCACTGCTTTTTGCACTTAAACAGTCAAATACTCCGAAAATAATGTCAAAACGCCGATCTTGACGAGTATTTATATAAACATTGTTAGCTGTGTTTTAAATGAACGTAAACCGTTGAGAAAGAAAACGCATGTATAATAGTATAATGGATCTGTGCGTCTGGTCTTAAAGTGACAGCAGCATAATAGACCTAATTAATAGACATAATTAAAAAAATGGCCCCATGGTATTAATGTCAAGATTGTGGCTTGTAACTTAGCTTGTGAGCAAAAAGGTTGCGAATTTAACTTGTGCATGAGCAAAATCACATAATACATTTGCAAATAAAGCACTGTTACCATCCGATGCGTTTGAGAGAACAAAATCGTCACTTCCTGGGATATTGGCACAAAATATCTGTAATAAAAATAGTTTTTGCAATTGGAGAAGCTACTGTGGCTTTTCTTGTTTTGTTTTTTTTTTCTTGTTTTTTTTTTTGGATTCGCACGCAGACGAAATCCAATAAATGCTGTCATGTTATGTTGCATTTGGAGGTGGATGCTTGGTGTTTGGGAATGCAGTCATGTGAGAACTCTTCTTGGAGGTCATTATACTAAATCATTCTGATGACAGACTTTGACTTTGGCATTTCAGAATGAACTTACCAACATTTGGGATGCGATACAATGAAATTAGTCCACTGGTTTTATCCAGGTATCCAAGCACATCCTCTGCTGATGTAAAGTATTGTGTTGCCCATCGAGGGATTTACCTTGGTAAATGTGTTTCCATCGTAGTTTATGCGCTTGTTTTCTTATCTATAAAAAAATGATCCGTCTCAAATGAACAGGGTTTTTCTTTATATTTTTAGAATATGCTCATCTTGTCTTTCCATCCAGCATTTTTTATTTAATATCCCAAAATTCACATACAAGCAGGTCGATGGACACATAGCCCTTGAGGTCAAAGCTGGTGCAACACATCTTGATTTGCCGAATTTGAATTGAATGAGATACAGCAGAAGGCAAAATTTTGAGTGAATCATGACACACTCTACATTTTGTATGGGCCATAATTTTATTATACTTTTTTGGAGTTCCACAGAAGAACAAGCCCTTTAAGAATCAAAACTCAATAGCACGTCAGTCTAGGATTAACTACAAAACATTTATTTATTTTAAACTGGGAGAAAGACTGTGGCATTCAAGTTTTTAGTGGAAGTCTGGAAGTTTCTCTCTCTATTCTCTCTCTTTCACACTCTCAGATTCCATGTTGACATCAGAAACTGTGAATTATTCATTTCTTCAGGCAGATGAAGAATGGGTGGTAGGGGCATGTGATGCACTCACACTCATGCACACTAACCAATATACACAAACACTCCAACATGCTCATGATACACTACCGTTCAAAGGTGTGAGCTCAGTATACAAAATTAATATTTGTATTTAATAATGATACATTAAACTGCAAAGAAACAGTTAAATTAAACATTGTTGTTCATTAAACATGAACAACACCAGGGTGGGTAAATGTTGATTTAATTTTCATTTTAGTTTTAGTTAGATTTAATCAAGGGGGTGGTGATGGCGCAGTGGATAAGACACATGCCTTTGGTGTGAGGGACTCAGGCTCGAATCCACTGTGAGACACCAATGTGTCCCTGAGCAAGACACTTAACCCCTAGTTGCTCCAGAGACGTGCGACCTCTGACATGTCACATATATAGCAATTATAAGTTGCTTTGGATAAAAGCGTCAGCTAAGTGAATAAATGTAAATGTAATCCAATTCCACATGTGTGGGCAGTGTGTGGACTTGGGGTGTGCAGAAAATGTTTTTTTTTTTTTTTAAATCTATCTGATGTAACAATGACAATAATGTAGGTTAAGGCTCATAATAATTATAGAAATCAGGTGATTTTTTTTGTTTGTTTGTTTGTTTGTTTGTTTTGCCCCGCAGGTCAGTCGTGTTTTGAAACCCGGAGGCCGATTCATCTCTGTTACATTTGCGCAGCCACATTTCCGTAAGAGACTCTACGCTCGAGCAAAGTACGACTGGTCTATCAAGCACTATCACTATGGCAGCAGCTTCCACTACTTCCTGTATGTTCTCACCAAAGGGGAGGAGCTTAGCCCAGAGGATGCGGCACTGGAGAAGAGACCGCTCCAGGAAACTCAGGCTTCACCCACTGATGTCACATTTCAGGAAGTGGACTCTGAGGACTTCCTAAATAACATTGGATTATAGGGACTTGTACAGCATTTGCCAATCATCAGTGTTATTTCAAATTTATCTTTCTTTCGTGGAAGAGTTTTTTTTTTCTTTTTTTACTTTAATCTACTTTTGTGTTCGAGGGAGGAAAGAAAATACAGATTTTTAAAACAACATCCCACATTGTTCCAACATTGTTAAATCCCTTTAACAGTTCGCTGTCCTTCTTTTTTTAAACACGATTGCTCTGTTTATCTGGGGACGTTAAAAAAACGCTTTTAGATCCTGTGAACTTTTGAAATGCCATGTTTGACTTTTATGCCACTCTGTATCGTTTTTTGAGTTGGTTTGATACATTGATTTTAAAAGACAGTAAGCTTGTAAACAAATATCGTGTCTGTTTTTTAAAATCTTTTCATACCATGCTTTTTTAGGACTCTTTCATGTGCAGTTTTAGTCTATTTTGCATTCTCTCTCTGTGGCCTATTTCTCTGTGCAATTGTGTTGATTGGAATAACAATGTTGAGTGACCTGTGTAGAGACAAATCTGTCACAAACACTTCTCAAACAACAAATAAACAGACAGAAAGTAAACAAACAACCCTGCTGTGTGCTAGAATATGACAGACGTGTATGTGTGTGTGTGCGCTCCTTTGGATGAGGAATGGCTGCAGTGAATCGGAGGAGGCCATTAATAAACCAGAAATCATCTATTTTTAATTTTGCTCTGGAATGTAATTACTGTCTATTTTTAAGACTCGAGGAAGGTGCCTGAATTTCAGAACAGCTTCCTGTGTGCCAATATGAACATAGATCGAAATGTTACACTGTGATTTTTAATAGTAAATAGAGGAAAGAGCCCAAAGCATATTTAAACCCACTTTGTTGTGAATGTTTGCCACGGCATTACCAAGTGGTTGCTAATATGTTCCTAGGTGGTTTCTTCATAAGCCATCTCCAAGTATGATATTTTTATTCTTAGGTATGGCTTAGGAAAATCAATGGGATTTTAAAATCCATTTTACTGTCTTCCTGGGAAAATTGGAAGTTTGATCACTTTGAAAAGTAA
The DNA here is from genome assembly GCA_038021265.1 of Cyprinella venusta. NCBI lineage: Eukaryota > Metazoa > Chordata > Actinopteri > Cypriniformes > Leuciscidae > Cyprinella > Cyprinella venusta. Next base: position 15,561,372 of record CM075870.1, on the reverse strand, counting down.
TAGGAAAATAAAACAAATTCACAATTTGAGGAACTATTCATGTTCGTGTGGGATGCGTTACAGTATGCACCCAAATTAATAATGAACTGATTGATTTTGAAGCCCTAACCCTGTGGAAAAGTAAAATATACCAGTAGCAGTTTCATGAACTTTTAGTTCAGAGCTGATCATGTTCAGATTGAATGTATCTCCCGTGAAAGCTGATGATGTAGTCACAGGTCTTTCCCCTTCACTGAAGCACTAAGAAATGACGTCAGACCAGGGATGGTATCAGATGGCCGCTGGTATCGGGTGAGCCGTAGGTATCTGGTGTAGATTTATTCTGTGATCGTATCCTCACACCATGCTGTGTGATGGTTCTTCAGGAACTTAACTGCCTAAACACCGCAAAGCTTCTGGCGAACAGGAGACCCTGATTAGTCTAATGGCTGGTTATGTTTTGTTTACAGCCTTGTAATGCAAACCCACATTCAAGTTTTACTTTATTTTGACATTCTTATGATGATTTTTTTTTAAATATTTGATTGAGTTATTTCAGTAGTGTACTTGTAAGATATTTTCTGCGATGTTGGCTTGTCTTAGAGAAGAATGAAATCAGTCCTTGTATGGTGCTCACCAAATGTAATTGGATAATTTGGCTTTTTAAATGTCATAAACAGTTGTTGTACCTACAACAAAGCAAAATTTCCGATGGATGGATGAGTAGATGAATGGATGGATGGATGGATGGATGGATGGATGGGCAGGTGATAGGTGAATGAGTTGATATATATAATTTGTTGTGAGTAGATGGCTGGCCAGGCGATGGATGGATGGATGGATGGATGGATGGATGGATGGATGGATGGATGGATGGATGGATGGATGGATGGATGGATGGGCAGGTGATAGGTGAATGAGTTGATATATATATATAATTTGTTGTTGTGAGTAGATGGTAGATGAGTAGATGGTTGGCCAGGTGATGGATGGATGGATGGATGGATGGATGGATGGATGGATGGATGGATGGATGGATGGGCAGGTGATAGGTGAATGAGTTGATATATATAATTTGTTGTTGTGAGTAGATGGTAGATGAGTAGATGGTTGGCCAGGTGATAGATGGATGGATGGATGGATGGATGGGCAGGTGATAGGTGAATGAGTTGATATATATAATTTGTTATTGTTTGTAATCATCACTATTATTGCACCCACAAGAAATTAATCCAAAATGATAATATGTCCCTTTAATATCAATATTGTAAGATTGGCATCGGCCTGTTCAGGCTCATGTTTCTGTAGGGACAAATGTGTGTTGTTGTTCAGCTGGGGGGAGGGGTCAGGACACACCATTACATCATCGTCCAGCAGCGCAGCAGACAACAGCATAGTCCGTGGTGTTGATAGCAGACACCCAAAGCCCTGCTCACAGCCGACACACTGACAACACTAGGGTAAACATTTCACTAAGCTACGTTGAGGACCGGGGTGTGTGGTTTGGGGTGGGGTGGGGTGTGGGTCGGGCTGGGACTTGGGGGTTGTTCACTACTGCTTTTAAGGTCAAACCAGGGGTATTTTTGCATTAGAGGGCAGCACTTCAAAACCTAATTGATTTCATTTATTTGGTGAAAACAAACTGTTTACCTAACTCTGCGACCCCTGCATCCCTCTGTTATGTGTAGGATTATGTAATGCGTGACAGAATCTAAATTAAATTGTAATGTGTTTTTCAATGGCCCATGCTAATGTTTAGAGAGCTTGGTGAGGAATATAATGCTGATATAGACATAATGACAACATGAATTATTTTCTCAAAATGATCTAAATTCTGGATCTGATATAAGGGTGAAATACAGCTTCTATAAATTAACCAATCTCAGAATTGTTTCCAAATTTTAAATACTGGAAAAAACGACAACTATTCATGTATTTTAAATATTATATATCAGACTGCACTGAGACTGCAGAAGAGCTGCAGGTTCTGGAACAACATTCCTGTCATAGATCCAAGTTTCTAATCCATAAGCTATCCCTAAAATCAAAGCAAAATGATAGGATAATCATATGAATGTTAAGTCCCAAGCCAAGCCCTGAACCTAATCCTGAAATATGATTGGATGTTGGAAATATTCCACCAGGACCGACCAGGATCCAACTGGTCTTGGATAATCACAGTAAAGCGGAGCCACACAGTAAATGACAGTTTGAATTTGGTTTGCAATTTTTCCAAATTACATTTGACCCCTCGCTCATTTCCTGTTGTCTCTCTCCAATGCCTAATAAAAAGTACATAAAAATGGACAAAAAAAATATTTTAGTGGCACAATTGTATGTCTGTATATCTATGATCCAGTTCAAACCCCTTCACTTTGACTCATAGTGGTGTTAAATGAGGATACTGCAAGATTTTTTTTTTTTGATCATCTCTAATAAAAGAGAGCACCAACTGAGAACAACAAGCTGGGATGAATCAAGGACAATGCTCTTAAATCAAATGTCTTTCTCACCGGCAGAGAGCTCATTCTTTGGGAATCTTAGAATGTCATCTCTCCCTCTTTCTTCCGTTATCACGCTGTCATTATCTGCCGAGGGTTGAGCTTTCCATATTGGGTCAGGCCACAGCGTGGCTCAGTCACTCCAGAGCTGCCGCGGGCCGCCTGTCTGTTCAGATAGTATATCAGTAATCTCCAGCTCTGAGCAGCCTGTGTGAAGCGGTAAGGATTCCCCTGGGCATTGGAGCCATTCAGGAACACCGCAACAGCCATGAAGGTGTATTAATAGACTGAGATGGTGAAGCTGAGTGTCCTTGACTTCGGTTGAGTAACTGACTGATGGACTTTCTGCTGTGTGAGGACCTCGTCGAGTCTTTTCGAATAAACACGCACAGATATCGGGAGTCTGTGATGGCGCTGAGGTTAAACTGACATCGATCATCCAAAAAATCGTTTGAAATTTTACTGGCCAAACTTGAACCTGGGTCAACTGGAGTTATAGAATGTTACCAGGATTGGATAAGTATTGGAGTTTAAATTGATTTAGGGTAGGCCTGACTTGTTTCCAGATGGATCCTGCGTCTCATTGCACTCATTGGACGTGGCTGACACAAAGGTCACTCATGGGCGCATGACGGCATAGATCACGGATAAAAGCGATTGATTCTCTTGCGGTTGAATCACACACATTGTATTGGGGGTGTGTGTGAGTGTGTGTTGAAGGAAAGCATCAATATTCCTGTGAAATTTAACTGCACTAGATGTTTTAGAGCGTTCGGTGTAAACAGAGATTTATCCAAGCTGTTTGGAATTAATAAATGAATAACCTCGCCAGAGAAAACCATTTGAAATAATCAGTAACATCCTGATTGTGTTTTCAGTCTAATTACTGTTCGCCCAAAAATGAAAAAATTCTGTCATCATTTACTCGCTCTTATGTTGTTCCAAACCTGTGTGAGTTTCTTTCTTCTGTCAATAACAAAAGAAGATATTTTGAAGAATGTTTACCAGAAATTTAATGACAGCCATTGACTTCCGTAGTATTTTTTTTCCTACTACATGCAAGTCAATGGCTACCGTCAGCTCTTTGATTACCAACATTCTTCAAAATATCTTCTTTTGTGTTCCATATAAGAAGAAGAAAACTCTTACAGGTTTGAAACAACATAAGGGTGAGTTAATTACAGTCTTTTCATTCTTGGGTGAACTAACCCAAGTATTCCTGTAGTATTCCTGATGCTCAAAGTAGAGCATGGTGCTAGCAACACCAAGGTCCTGGGTTCAAATCCCAGGGGATGCATGTGCTGATAGACTTTAAATGCAAGGTAAAAAGCTAATTGACCCTGGACTGACAGACGCCAAACCAACAGCAACTGACATGTTCTGTAGGTTTTGTCGGATCAGTGAAGAAAGAAAGTCTTAGTGGTTTGGAATGACATGAGGGTGTGTAAATGATGACATGACATTTTAATTTTGGGGTGTACTATCCCTTTAAAGATTTCAAGGAAACTTTCAGATGATTTAACATCAGTCTCCTTCATCAAGGCCTATAATCCATCTTCCAATATCAATGTGCAGAAGGTCCTCAAGTAAATGTAGCAGCACAGCTCAAAGCTCTCATGAGGCCTTATGCCACACGAACAGTCTCCCTGTCAGCATGACCGTGAGGTTAGCCTGAGATCAGTCTGATCATAATTACATGGGCATCAGCACTGGTGCCAAACTTCACTATGTCTTTTAGGAAATACAGGCCTGGAACACACTAACACTCTCCTTATGTTTCATTCTCATAGTCAACTCCAACACTAAAGATGTGAGGAGACAACAGGCTGAAAGAGGACTGCAGTTCTCTGACTGAGCTCCATGGTAAGTTACGCCCATCCTAACATGAATTATATTGAAGCATTAAAGGTAGGGTAGGCAATTTTCAGAGCTGCTAGCAATAGCAAGTTAGCTTTGAAAGCATGAGATCCCACCCTTCCTTCAGTGCGTCTCCAAATTATGTTTTATTAACAAAGCTCGGGAGGAGCACGTTTAGTTAATTAACACGAGTGGAGTGCACCCAGCAATCAATGATAAGAGGTTTATATTGATTCAGCAATCTCACCTCACTCCATTGATAGTTTAGCAGCATCCCCCCACCGCCCCTTCTCCACACTTCTAGTCCTAAACACTTACATAGGGGGGAGTACTCTGGATTCGGGCTAAACTCCGAGCTCGGAGCCCTCCCCCCGCATTAAACCTTATCCACTCTAATTGTATGTAAGTGTGAACTTGTGAAAGCCATGCCTCCTTCAAAACACACGAACACACGCAGCAGTTTGAAAAAGTGTTTCAAGACAGCATTAAACTACCTCATATTTCAGAGCACATAACATTACATTAATAATGAATGTAAACAACTTAAAGAGCGCTGACCTGTACCACCTGACTGCTGCAGATTAATTTTGGCATTGATGATGTTGCCATTGAAATGCATCATTTCGATTCACGAACCACTCCGAGTATGACGTCACAGGTTTCCATCTCTTCCAAATGACAGAAGATAAGATGTGAATGCAGTGTAAGCTTGTTGTTTTGGTTCAGGAGGAACTGTAGGTGGCTGCTGTTTTGGTGCTCGGTTACTAACGTCTGTCTAACTCTGCATAGCATGAAACACACTGAAGACGTGTGATGTCAGTGTGAGCAGGGTGTGTATAAATACATATGCATTGACAGGCAGACATCGTATCATTGCATTTGGACCAAATGCAATGATTTGACAAACATTTTATGGTCCTACACTGTCCACAGATGATATATATACCACTTAATGATTGCTATCAGGATGTGAAGAGAATTTCAACCAACATAACAAAACAATGTTTCTGGAACAAATCACATACGCTCCCTTTAATATTTAATTAGACGACAACAGCTTGATCTAGTCATTCAAAATACTGTAGCATGTGGATCTTTTCATGTACTTATTTCATCATTTTGTGGATAGTATTTGTCTTTATATATATATATATATATATATATATATGCTCAGCTAAGATGCAAATATCAAGTCTTGTTTATTAGTGGGCCTGTCTCTAAATGCAGATTGCACAGTGCATGTGTAGCGGGGCCTCAAAATCAATGTGTCAGACTTGTTTACCTCTTTGTTATGCAGTCAAATGACGACAAACATCCATATATGTATGTTCTTCCACCATTTATTAGTTCACCAAATACAGTGAAAATGGTATTTTAATATGCAATGATTCATTCTTAGAATGTCATGACATTTTTTGTCGCTTTTTTGCTTAGTAAAATGATGTTCCATTATTGAAAAGTATTAAGGTTTCATGCACAACAAACCATAGTCAGTTTCCTTAGAATAATGGTACAAAACAAAGCAAAATAATTAAATAAAATAAAATCGACAAAAGAAACATTGTTTCCAAAAACCTGTCAAGTGACAAGTTATTTGAAGATATTCGTAAACAGCGCAGTATCTCTAATATCGCCATTTTTTCTAACAAATTCAACAAAGCTCAAGTCACAGTTTACGATTTCCATATAACAGTAGTTCAACACAGATGTGTAGGTGTGCAAAAAACCAGAGAAACATTCATTCATCAAGTCTTTAAAAAAAACAACATCCCAACCAACCTGAATTATCCTCTCGCCCCTGTCTAAAGATTTTTTTCTCTGAAATATAAACATCCTTGTTGATGAATCTTTAAGACGACATACTAGCATATCATTTTAAATAACAAATATTTAGATATAAAAATACAAATATGACTTTTTTTTAAAAAAGAAGCGTGCCAGGGTATACAATTCATGGTGGCACCTCTGTTGGCACCAAAGTGAAAGTTCATGCAAAGAGATGGACACGACAAAAGAAATGAGGAGCCGATGAAGAAACAAAAAAAATCTAAATACATAAAACATAAAAGGGCTTGGAAGAAACCAAGATGCATTCATGTTGGTTTAATTACACGAGGTGGTTATGCACAATGTTCCGCTGTGCTGTACTGATGATGTGAATCCGTGGCGCAGGTGCGCAAATCAGCTGCAGTGAAGGGCAAAACAATAGATCAGCAAACGACGCTTACGCTTCAACACCTGTGGGCATGTGTGTGATAATATTCTCAATTTCTGAAAAAGAACATGATGCAAAATATAGTCAAAGAAAATATTCACATTGCACCATCCTTAGCCTACATATAGTTCAGTTATCATAATGGGAGCTCAATATATTTGTGTGTCTGTGTGTGTGAGGTCTACATTGTCTCTAAAAGCAGCAGTCGGATTGAAGTCGACGCTCAAGGCAGATTCCTGTATGTGTGTGTGTGAAGGGTCTTTGAGCAAAGATACTGTACAGCTATAGTAACAGAGTGTAAGATGCGGTTCAGTCTTCGGTTGAACTTCGTGTTGCTTACAGCGCTTTTGGAAGATGATGGTCGTGGAACAATAATGACAAGTCCATCCATCTTTATTCACAGAGCCGCAGCGCGCGCAGCCACAACAGCGTCTCCGACATCTTCCTCAAAGCTTTCATTCGGGTGTCGTTTGTATAGGAGAATTGCCAGCAAACCCCAAAGGAAATTCCTTCTCTCCCTTCTTTCATTCTCGTTTTCCCTTTTTTGTTTTTAGCCTCCTCGTGGTTCGAGCGTCGTGCCACCGTCCTTCCATCTCTTTGCAATCTTCTTCACATGCACGACCGACAAGGGCTTCGAATCGGTGATAAAAAATTGAAATGTCTGCAAGGCATCGCGCGGGTTTAAACGCCTGGTGATGATTTGTCGGTCATGCCTTTCAGGACCTCGTCTATTCGGTCGTCCTCGATGACCACTGTGAAGAAGAAGAAGACAGACAGCTGATGTTAAGACCCACAATCTTCCATCTGCGTATTTGCGCGCGTTGAAACTGCGCAACTAGACTGAACACATGCAGCACAAACGAATTCAAATGTTAAAAGACATATTAGATGCGTTTTCAAATCAACAATGTCACCTAAATTGCGAAAACTTCTCAGTCGGGTTGCATTAAATAGCCTGAGGAAGACTAATAACCGATAATGATTTGGCTTGTTTTGGAGATATGTTCTAACGTCTCCAAATGTTCCAGTCGTATAACAGGCATTTAAATTAATAATTCACTTTAAAATGAGAACTCTATCGTTTGATCGCCTTGATGTTGTAGCCTGCGACTTTTTGTGAAGTGTTATGGACGGTCACCATTGCTTTATTCGATCCCCGTGCAATAAAAGTGAATGGTGACCGAAACTGTCATTCTAACTAACATATCCATTTGTTTTGCACATCGATAAGAAAGTGAGTAGCCTAAATTACAGAAGTCTCTACTCCTTTAACTTAAGTAGCCTAGTTGTCTTTCATCGGCGTAACATTCTCACCTCTCTTCGCTCTGCCGATCTGTCCAAGTTTTGGAGGTCTTTTCGCTTGCGACGCTCCGAAGAACGAGTTGGTGTCCTGCAGCCCGCAGCTGAAGGACATCTGACTGACATCATTGTCCGCTCCGTATCCGTTCATTTTCCCCTCTCCGTACGGCAGAACCTCGGACATGGCTGCTGTAAAGGACGGGCTCGCGACGCAGAAGGCGCTAAACTGAAGTAGGTAGGCAGCTACGGTGGATATGGCAACTATCCCCGCAAAACAAGTGCACTTCTTCTTTTTTTAAAGTAGATATCCCCGCGCGTAAATGTCAGACTCCTCGCACCGCCAACTTCCAAGTGAATGGAGTGCTCGGTGCAGTGCGTCGTGTTGGGGAGAGCGAGTGAGAGAGAGCGCGAGGTTGAGTGTACGGCTACACCAGCGGTCAGGTGAAGTTTGCTGTAAGATACGGGAGATCCTGCGATCATAAAGGAAACCCGGGCGGAACAGTGAAGTCATCCCGTGTGTGTGTTTGAGAGAGAGAGAGAGAGAGAGAGAGAGAGAGAGAGAGAGAGAGAGAGAGAGAGAGAGAGAGAGAGAGAGAGAGAGAATTCCAAGAGGCGCAAGGGTGGCCCCATCAGGTAACAGCTGAGAATGGCGAGAGGAAACACATGAATTGAAGTGATAAAAAGCTAAAATATAATATCGAAAGAAACAGCCGATTTATGGAGCTCACCTTTAACAACTTTTATAAGCTTATATCTGCTATTAAAGGTGCATTGTTGTCACTGTTTTGTTGCATAGCATATGGGTCCTATGTTGAATTTCTCAACTGTTTTTAAAAAAATAAAGTTTTGTCCATAGTTTATTGTTGCTACTTTTTAAACGCGTTTTATATAGGCCTACTTTGTTTTTGTATATAGGCTACACTGTTTTATAGCATACATGACTCAGACTTGCAATCCCAAACTATGAAAACACATCAAAACATTAATTGTTACTTTTTTGAAAGCAAAAAGTGAAATAAGCATGAGTCATTTCAATTGTGTGAAAATGTCTTAGTTAGTGTACCAAAAGTGACAACAGTGTCAGTGAAGAACATGCTTAATGATTGAAGAAAACAAAAGAAAACTAAGAAGGCATAATTTCCAATCAATCTGTACACAATGCAGTTATTAGTCTTGATGAACGTACATTTTTCCGTGGCAAGTTTAATAAAAAAATGTTAATAAATAAATGTTCAAAAGAATGCAATTAAACGTGTAATTTGTCTAGGCTATCTCACTTTAATACGGCTTCGTAATGTAGACAAAGATAGAAAACTGCTTTGGGTTTGTTCTTTAACAGAGAACCCATCCAAAGTAGTGTTTTGGCAACTGTTTTCTCTTCACGTTGCGAATGAACTCGAACAGTAGCCTAGTTTAACTTATGTTATTAGCATGTTGCCAGTGAATGGCCTTTGACTTATGGTTCCCGATAAATGAAAGTTAAAAAGAATCTGGAAAATGTTTTGTATTGTTTTCGCCCGATTACCTTATAGCCTATAAGTTATGGGCTTAGGCTACTTTGGAAATGATGATCACCGTACACGACAGTGATGCTTGCTGCTGTTGATGGCGTCATCAGCGCACGTCAGACACACGTCGCGTGTCCTCGGTCTCCAGATGCCGGATGTTATTCGTCATCGTGGCTCACCTGTTGCCTTACTTCCTTTCAAGTAAACTTATATGGGGAGTGCCGGCCCTGAGGCATATTTCAGCACCATGGATAGAGCTCACAAGGGCCAAAAAAATAATGTCAATACAGGATAACCCTTTAGCCTATGTTTTACTTTATACCCTGCAGGATAATAACTATAGGCTTTTCCCCATCAACTCATACATTTGATTGTTGGCATGGCAACAGTCCTCAGAAAACTGCAGTTCTCAAAGCTCATTTTCATATCTTCACTGTCCTCCTGAGCAAAAGGATTTTCATAATCTGTGCTGCTCCACTGCTCAAGTAAATGAATGAATGACAGTAGGCCTATCCACACAGACAGGTAATTTGAAAACCAGTGGCCTGGTCTCCGAAATAAACCATATCTTAAGGAATACGGAAAGCTCCACAGCTCCAGTGTTGAGCAGCAGATAGGTGAATGCCTGTTTTATTTAGACATTTCAATGTCTAACTTAACTGCTAAACCTAAGGGCTAACAGAGCCAAAGCATAAAACAAGAATCAACATTGACTTGGATTTTCGGAGATGGCAAGAGCTCAACTGTTGTAAACGTGATGCAGAGACGGTGGCTTTATTACTCAGCGGTGAGTGAGGTATTTTATTGAGCAGATAAACTGCCATAGCTCTCTAACAGAGTTCATTGTAAAGCATCATTTATTGTGAAGGGACATTTTCATCCGCACAGTCAAGCAAGAGCCGAAGTACATACTGTAATGTTCTTTCCCAGACTGCATACAGTTAGTTTTTTTTTTAACCTGCTAGAGTTGCATACTATGCTTTTAAAAAGCTTTGAAGACAGTTTAGTTTTTTCATTTTGGGGTGAACTATCCCTTTAAGTTAGTTAGAGGCTGGATCGTCATTTTTGGCCATGGAAGAGTGGAGAAATTTGTCTTCAGTTAACTCTTTGTCAACTAACTGAACTTCTTAACTTTTTTCGTCCTTGGTCTTCAGGTGTTGTGAGCATTGCGTTTTGAATTCACAGAAGTGGGCTGTGTGTGTTTAAGTGTGCACTGAGAGAAGTGTTTGGCCTCTGCTGACTCATGCAACGTTACTGCTGACTCACTAGCAGGGGGGGAAAAACATAAAATCCTGAGTCAAATGAAAAACTGAAAGGAAAAATGAGGTTTTAAGGGATGGATGATAAAATGTACAGATGTAGTGTATATGTGAGAAGGGTAACAAAATATATGCACTTACTTTTCAGTTGCTATGGTCAGCAAGCCACTGGTTAAGAATAATTCATTTTTTGTAGTTATGACACAATTTCCACCACAATAAATAGTTTTGCCATGGCAAAGTTTTTCCAAAAGTTAGTGTAGTTACACAGGTACACAGCAGTGTCAGGAAAGAACATGCCTAAAATGAGACGTGAAGTGTGTAAGGGGGGTTACAGTTTTCAGACCCAGAACCAGATATGATGAAAGAAGACCAGGAGTCGTGAAGTTCAATCAAAAAAGTCAAAATTTACTGAAGTATAGTTTGCAGAATAGTTGACCCCTCAGAGTTCATCGAAAAGCATCATGAGATCTGTTGCCACATATCACGAGACCTGTACAGAGCATTCAAGCACAAGGGAATAGCAGATCTACCAAGGTTGTATAGGGCCTGAGCTCGTTATCATCATGGACAGATTACCAAAAATACTGATAAAACCTTCCCTCCTCAGAAAGAAGTGATAATGTTTACTTAATTCCTTTAGAGAAATACATATTAAAGAAGTACAATTCTGTGAACCAGATCACATACAGTAAGTCACGTATAGGCTGACCCCTGTAAGCTTAACTGGGTCAGCAGAAAACAGACATAGTCATCTGATGAGGGTCTTCTTCAGGCTTACCATCTTTTATTAGTTTATTACCCTTTCCCAATACAAAGAGCCTGTATTTAAGGTCTTAGCTCAGGGGCACAGAAGATTGGTCACAGACACCACAAAACAGAAAAATACTGACAGAAATGCTAACAACAAAAATATGGCTAAAACTATATGTTAATCACTTATTGAATATAATGATTATATACCTTGATTAGTGCTTGTTATAGGAATAATGTAATCATTAAAAAGGATATATATATATATCTGAATTGAAGAGACAAGGGATTCTGACCCCAACCCTTCAGTTCTCCGTTTTAGACCGATGTGTGGTCCAATACCGCCACGTCTGGTCTATCAAGTGAGGTCACTATGGAAGATGGGAGTGGTAACGCATGCTTCCCTGACGGGTCACACTTGTCTCTTCACCTCGTCACGGACATGCTGGATACTAAAAAGTCCAGTCCCCGTTAAGAGGCTCTCCCACCTTCCACTCACATCAGGGCTTCCATGTTGTCTCGATTCAGTTTGTCCCTCAGGTGGGTCGTAAGCATCAGCAGTCTTTTGTCCTCCTCGGCAGGATTCAAGTTTCTGCAAGCAGTCCTGCACAGATAGGAGAAACAAAAACGAACACACAACCAAATACAAAGACAGAGGACCAACACCCCCACAAGGGCTCCAACAGCATACAGCACGTAGTGAACAAATCTCAAGACTATATCCTCCAATGCAGCCACAAAGTCCTCCCAACCCACGAAAAAGCCAGAACGAAAGCCACAGCTATAGCAGATGGTGGTTCGCAGTCCAACACATGAGAAGTTCCCTTTGACTTAAACCAGGCAGAATTCAAATACTCCTAACCTGCAAAAGGGTCGTCTTTACTTGCTCAAGGAAAGCTGTGATGTACTTCTGCTGAGCTTCCTGTGCTTTACCTGAGGGAAATATTCAGTTCCTTGCTTCAATTCAGTAACACAAAGGGAACTCTCCGCTAACCATTAACACTTTTACTCTTATCCACTAGACGCCACGTGGGACCCATGGGATGCGTCAACCTGTGTTTAGCACAGTTCTTTGGGGAAATGTTACACTCATCACTAGGATAAGGGAAAGTTTCACTGGTTTACCACCTAAAATCATGTTGGAGTCCCCTAACGCTACAGTTTGACACTTCTTCCGCTCTGCTGTACTCTCCCTTTTCATGGGTTTCAACAAATAACTATTGGCCATATTCATCTGTTTGGAGCAGGCAGTGTGGTTTTCATGTGCTATGTTATCAGGAATCCAACTCATGGAGGTAAATTTGGTTCATAGATAAACACCTCCATCTCCCACCCAACAACCTTTTTGCATAATATAATGAGGGTATTACCGGGATAATTTGGGGAGTGACCAAGCCAATGGGTCACTGACTCATTTCCGTCCAACCGATCTGTCGTTTACTTTCTGGTACATAGTAGGAATTAAATTTAGACCCTCAGTTGAATTTAGATTTGGGTATTGTACCCAGGATGGACAGTTGTCAATTTCTTCACAATCCCAATTAGTTGCAAACGCATGGAATCGACCGGTTCAAATGGAAATCTGTATCCACATTAGGAATGACAATGCATTCAGAATTAAAGATACAAAAGAGAGCGGGAGTACTAATCTGACAAAAGCCCGTCTCACTTTCTGTCGCTTCTCATTACGCACTTCTTCTTGAAGAATTAGCACCTTCAATACGTCGTCTGGCTCAACCATCTGTAAATGATAAAACAGTAATACCAGAATTTAGATAATCACCTACGACAGACATTTAAGATGTACGAGGCATCATGTTGTTATGAGGTGGTAACACCTCTCGAGTGGTTTCACCTGTGACCAATGTCTCCACACTGTACCCAACACATCTCTGTCAAGTAACACAGATGTATTAGTAGTCAATAGAACTTGGTAAGGTCCATCAAATTTCGGACCTAGAGGAGAGACATTACACTGATATCCTATTTCAGGCAACGCAGGCATGTCTTTTTGCTCAGTGTTATCTTTATCCGCTTGTCAGATACTGACACTAACCCTTGTGTCTCTTAAACAGTTATCCAAAGCCTTCAGATTATTTTGCAGAGCATCTTTCAAAGGCCCTGACGGTCCCTCATAAAGCAGAGCGCATGTAGCGACCTGACATTATCTCAAAAGGACTGATCTGAGTAGTTTTGTTCGGGCAAGCTCTCATACTTAAAGAATGGTTGGGATAGTAGAGTGCCATCCCTTCCCCTCACTCCAGCAATCTCTTTCTCAATTAAGTTTTAATCGTCCGATTAGAATGTTCAACAGAACCATAGACTGAGGACAAAACGGTATGAGGAAGTGTTGTTTCACTCCCAGCAATTTCATCACATTTTTCATTACCTTCCCTGTGAAATGTGTGCCCTGATCTGAACCAGTGTATAATGGTAAACCCCATCTGGGGAAAACTTCATTCAACAGAATTTTTGCAGTGCAGTTTTTCAGAGGAAACGCCTCCACCCATCTGGAAAACAAATCAACAATCATCAGAATGTATGAAAAACCTCCACTAGGGGGCAGGGGACCTATGAAATCAATATGAGGGTGGGTCCACAGCCCTTGAGGAGGGGCATGTCCTAAAGGAACCTTTAGCTTTGAGGAGGAATTCACTTTAAGGCATACTAAGCATCTTGTGCAAAATTCATTGCAAGGAGCTCTCAGCTTTGGCCACCACCAAGCTTTTGAAATCATTGCATGTAACTTCTCAGGACCAGCATGTGCCAAATCATGAAACAAAGACATTAGTTCAGTTCGAGCAGAAACAGGACAAACAATGCAGAAATGGTAATTGAATTTCCACAACCCTTCTGTATTTTTCTGTATCTCGTCAGGGTCATCCTCTGCATAAAGTTCAAAAATGTCTCTAGAGGGTTCACTCTCCTGGGGAGTAAGAGCCATCACACTCACGCATGTCTCAGTCAGTTTTGCTGTCTCTCTAGCAGCAGTGTCAGCAGCTTGATTCCCTTTAGCCTCCGGCGAACTGTCAGTGGAGTGTCCTGTGATTTTGATGACAGCCCCTGCTGCAGGGAGATCACAGGCAGCCATCAATTCTTTTACGTGATGTTGTTGAGAGATGGGGAGACCAGCCATGGTTGGAAATCCCCTGCGTTTCCACACAGGGCCGAAGTCATGAACCGTGCCGAAAGCATACCGACTGTCAGTGTAGATATTGACGCGTCTCCCTTTGCTGTGCTGTAATGGCCGGGTTAAAGCACCTCTGCAACTTGAGCCCCTGGAAGCAAGGAGGCAGGGTTTATAGCAGTCTCAATGTCAATTTCTATCTCCACAGTTTTACTCAAAAGAGTGGCTTCCCATTTAGCTCTTCTTTGGTTAGAAATAGAGCCTAAACAAGTATTTGTTAGCAGTTTCAAAATCTGGTGTCTGGTGTGCAGAATCACCTTTTGATGTGTCACAATGTTCCCTGTAGTCTTCACTGCCTACTCAGCGCAGTCACATATCAGACATGGATGCTGTCCTGCCGTGGAATCAGGAATAGGAGCAGAATAGTAGCCTACCATTCCATACTAACTTCTTCCTGGAACCTTTTTACCCAAGGCAGTGGAGAAAGATCTGTTTCCCACCCAGGTCCACAGTTGGAAAGGCCTGGTCGCAGCGCTGGGGAGGAAGCAAGAGTTTCTTTGATACTCACAAAACCCTCCTCAATCTCCTCAGTCCACTCGATCAGATCTGCTTCAGGTTTTCCTCCTTTCAGTGCCTCTGTGAGTGGTTTAGAAAGTTCAGTGTATTCAGAGACATACTGGCGGCAGTAATTCAAAAGACCCATTACTTGCCTTAGACCAGTAACAGTGTGTGGCTTTGGAAGTTCAATGATAGCTTTAACTCATTCAGGGGTGATGCGTCTGCCATGCACCCCAACAATCTGTCCAAGATAAGTCACTTCAGGCAAAGCTAGCTGTGCTTTCTTCAAGTTCACTTTGAATCCCTCGTTTTGGAGGGCATTCAAAACAGTTTGGACAGCAGTCAAATGTTTGAACTTAGTTGGACTAGCAATTAAGAGGTCGTCCACATATTGCAGGACAACAGATCCGTCATTTTCAATTTGTTTTCTTACCGGATCAATGAAGGATGCTAGTACCTGATGAAACAAGGTGGGACTGTTGCAGAAGCCTAGCGGAAGCCGACTCCAGGGCCATTGGTGACCCCTGCTGGTAAAAGCAAATTTTCCTTGGTCCTCCTTGGCTAGGGGACAAGTCCAAAAACCATTAGAAATATCAAGAGCAGTAAAATTACAATGTTCAGCTCCTATTTCATTAAGGATTGTTGGTCACCAGAGGGTGCACTTTCTCAGAAACAGCATTCAAATCGGTATGATCAAATGTCAAGCACCAACTTCCATCCAGCTTTCTGACAGGCCACACTGGAGAATTAGTGGGAGAAGAACATGGAATAATTATTCCCCGTTTACTTAACTCGCTCCTTCTCTAGCTTCATTTTTCAAAGGATATTGTCTTTTGGCTACATGCATAGGACCTGGGATGCTCAGTGGCTGGATCTGTGCAAGACCACAATCTCATTTTTGCCGATACCTCTGGGAATTTTGAAATTATGAACTTCCACTCAGGACGAGTTTCAGTTAAACCAACAGGATCAGCCACTGCACATCTCTGCTCATGGTGGGGGCCAGAGTGAGATAAGCGAATTGTTTCATTGCAGCCATGTACAAGCTTATCTTTTGAAAGCAAAACATCAGCTTCAATTTCTTTTACAATGTCAAGACCAATTGTTGTCCCTACAGTAATTTCCCCCACCCATAACTCAGTCCAGTACACTTTTTCTGAATCAGAAAGGGTTAGAGGAACAGAAACAGATTTATGCCATTTCAACCATTTTGCCATTTAGGCCTTCTATAAACAAAGTTTCAGAAGTGACCTCAAGATCGAGATCAGTAATCGGTAGCACCCGTGTCAATTAAAGCAATGCGTTGCCGGCCTCCTAACAACACATTCTCATCCCAAGACGTCATCTAACTGACGCTTTTGACCATACGTTAACATCCAACGTTTTAGGGTACCCTTTAACGTCAGTTAGATGACGATCCTAGGGCGTCATCCAAATGACGCTTTACCTTTAGCGTCAGTTAGATGACGCGGGTAGGTTTAGGTCTGGGGTAGGGTTAGGATTAGATAGCGTCATCTAACTGACGTTAAAGGGTACCCTAAAACATCAGATATTGACGTATGGTCAAAAAGGTCAGTTATATGACATCTTGGGATGAGAATGGGCTGCAACATGGCGTTTATGAATGGATGAGTGTCAGCATAATTATTAGAACCGGAGGCCGCTGACCCCTAGTCCCCACCTATCAGCTGTTTCAGCTTTGCAATCTCAGCTTGAGACAGAGTGATTGATTGGGAAGCTTCATTTTTGGAGTTATTGTTAGAAGCATAATTTTTGTTACCTCCCTTTTTCCAGTTTCCTTTCCTCTTGGGTTTACGGCAATATTTAGCAATGTGACCCTCCCTACCACAGTTTCTACATTTAGCAACTGACTTGGGACAGTTTCGGGAAGTATGACCTAACTCATCACAGTTATAGCATGTCACACCATTGCGGGGAGTGGTTTCCCCTTCAACTGAGACACCAGCCGCTTTCCCAGTGCTCACATTATCAGCATTGCGTCTTTGCAAACGACTCCATGTTACAGCGCACCAACGAAGCAAATCTCCCCACGTTTGGATATCAACAGCACTGTTCAACAGCATATCTTTGTATTGGTCATTCAGACCAACTGTGGCTGTTTCTATTACTATAGGAGAATCAAACTCTTCGTCATTGTTATTAGCAGCACAGAAAGTCTCATAGGCAATACGAAACCGGTCCAGATATTCCAACGGGCTTTCACCGGGTTTCTGTTCGATCTGGGTCACACTTCTCCACGGAAAATAACCCCGACCCAGCAATTCTTTTACAGCTGTTTTACAGCTGTTCTTACCCCAATTTGCAGGGACCCAAGGGTGAAAGTTCACACCCTGGACAGCCCTTAATTTGGAGGAAGGAATTAACCCTTCAACCAACAACTGTTTATCAGCCACACCTAGATTTTGTTGTCTATCAACAGCTTCTGGCTTGTCCCATAGACTTTTGTTTGGGTTATACAACTTAAAAGGTTTCAACCCTGCAAGCAAACTGTTTTTCTCAGTGGCTGTGAGTCTGATCCATTGACCATCCTCACAGCCTGTACTCATTTTAATATTCAACCCAGCCCAATTCGTGTGTCGAATAAGTGCGGCGGATGCAGTAACATTGGGTTTAAATGCTTCTATGGAGGTCAGGTTAAGATCTTTGAGCCCTGAGTTATATTCAGTTTGTTTTGCTTGCATGGCAGAACTCTCTGAACTATGTGGAGGGGGAGTTACAACAGCCACATTCAACAGCTCGCATGCCTCAGTGTTTGGTCCGCTATACTGGTTATCAGTCTGTCCGGCAGAGCCTGAAGTGGCAGCCGCTTGAACAGAATGAGAAGAGAAAGCGGGGGCGGAGGGAGAAAGAACTTTCTCCTTTTTTACAGCCTTTTCTGCCTTTTCACACAACGCCTCAAGCCCTTTGCTCAAACTTAACAGATCACTCCCTACTTCATTCCCAATGATTTTCGCCATCCTATCACGTAGGGCAATTAAACTATTCCACACATTAATTATGTTCGGGATTTCCTTTTCAGGGGTTAAGGGAATTCCACCCATTTTACAAATCCATGAAAAGGCAAACACGGGCAAAAACTTAACTCTGTCTGCCTCTTTCCTTGTTTGCAGCCAGTCAAGCTGCTGTGTGACTTTCCAATCAAAGTCAAAACCCTGGCTGACCATTTTCTTAATCCGTTTTTTGTATTTTTTTGATTTGAGCGCATCAGAGAAGAGCTGTTTACAGCATAAACCCTCTTCAGCCGCATCACTTTGGTCAGTACAAATTGAGATATTTCGTTTATCTGTCATTGTTGGTCACAGTTGAAACTCACCACAGAGAACGTTTTTTGTTGTTGTTGTTGTTTTTAGCGGCAAAGAATTGAAAAACACGTTTTTAAAAGTCTTGACTTCTACACAATGAAACCACAAAGTATTTTTCACTCACGACTTCCAATCACATATTCTGATCCATGCTAATTTAGGTCATAATTTTACTTAATGGGATCGTTCCTGATGCATCCCTGGCAAACAACACTGTTTCTATTTCTATTTTTTACTAATTTCTCAGTCCCTAACTGCCTAATACACTAAAATTGGGGTATCTGTATCTGAGATGGAAGAGATAGAGTAGGTTTGCGGTGCCCTGGAACTTAAATCCAGGGATGTACTCTGCTGGGGTGTTGCTACACCATCAATGCCCAGTGGGTACCCCACAAAGCACGCTTCGCTTGCGCTATCTGCTCTCGTTAACTTTAAACCTTAAACAATGCTATCAGCGACTTCCTTTTATACTTTAAACTTTAGTATAATTAATCTTCAAGCTCTTCCGTTCTCCTTCACAATCTCTTCCACTCAGACAGCCCTAGCCTATAATATAATAAATCTTCCTACCTTGTTTGTTGGTTTGCCAGGGGTGTCATCACAGAATGATTGCCCATTGCACAGTTTTCAGACCCATGACCAGATGTGATGGAAGAAGACCAGGAGTCATAAAGTTCAATTAAAAAAAGTTAAATTTACTGAATAGTTTGCGGTTAAATTGGTAGAGCATAAAAGTCTCACGAAGAGGTCGCAAGCTAACTCTACCTTACACAAAATCATACACCAGTTATACCATTTCCAAGGGCATACATTCCATAAACATTCACTTCTGATTGGCTAAGAGAACATACATTCTAAACAATTCTACACTTATGGATACATAGAAGAGTATGTTGACATCAATTAAGATAATTGTCATCCGAGTCCATGGAAATACGGTGATGACCTCAGAGGTCATCGTAAAGAGTCATGAGATCTGCTGCCACATATCACAAGACTTGTACAGAGCATTCAACTCATACACAAAAGCACAAGGGAATAGCTGATCTACCAAGGTTGTATAGGGCCTGAGTTCATTATTATCAGGACAGACTACCCACAACATACTGATAAAACCTTTCCTCCTCAGAAAGAAGTGATAATGTTTACTTTATTTCTTTAGATAAATACATATTAAAGAAGTACAATTCTGTGAACCAGATCACATAAGTCACGTAGAGGCTGACCCCTGTAACCTTAACTGGGTCAGCAGACATAGTCATCTGATGAGGGTCTTCTTCAGGCTTACCATCTTTTATTAGCCTTTACAAAGAGCCAGTATTTAAGGTTCTAGCTCAGGGGCACAGAAGATTAGTCACAGACACCACACGACACTTAGAAAGATACTGGCAGAAATGCTAACAACAAAAAATATGACTAAAACTATATATGAATCACTTATTGAATATAGTAATGATTATATTACTTGATTACTGCTTGTTATAGGAATAATGTAATCATTAAAAAGGATATATATATATATATATATATATATATATATATATATATATATATATATATATATATATATATATATATGAATTTATGAGACAATTATGTAATATTGTATTTAGCATACAAAATGCTATCTATAAAATTATGAAAATAGGCTACATGTTATATTTTAACTGGTCAAAGGGGTCAATACTATTGTCTTTTTTTCCTTTTTTGTGAAAGAAGGACCAAAGTGACAGTAAACACATTTTTTTATTTATAATAACGATTTTTATTTCAAATTAATGCTGTTATTTTAAACTTTATATTCATCAAAGAATCAGAAATCATAAATATTAAGCAGCACAATATTTTCAACATCAATAATAATAATAAATATTTCTGAGCACCCAATCAGCATTTTAGAATGATTTCTGAAGGATCATGTGACACTAAAGACTGAAGTTGTAAATAATTAAGCTGAACATTCAGCTTTGCCATCACATGAATAAATGACATTTTAAAATAGAAATAAATGACATATTCAAATAGAAAACAGTTACATTAATTTGTAATAATATTTCACAATATACTGTATAATTGGTGTGCACAAAACACTCAACTCATAACAAATCTTACTAACCTCAAACTTTTGAACGGTATTGTACATGTAAATCATCAGATATTTTTTGTAAAAGGTTTCCAAGCCAAAGAAAAAAATCCCTCAGACATAACAATACCTGTAGATGGAATAAAAAAAAGTGAGAACAACCTTCTTCTCTGCCAGTTTCGCTCAAATGTGAGAGGGTAGGCTCCAGACAGAGTAGCAATGTAACTGGCACCAGCTGATGAGTGTCTTTGAGAATGTGTTGCCCAGTTCACCGTATTTTTCACACACACCCACACATTCTTCCCTCTGGAGCTTTTAGTCAAAAACACTAAAGCAGGAGCATATACAGACAGCCTGTTTAAGCTTGTGGCACAGAAGCAGGTCACTGGAGATGAGATGAGAACAGCTGGCACACAGAGACGCCTCCAGGCTTCCAGGAGTCACACTGAGAAGCATAAGGAGTTACGTGCATGGCTGGGAAAATGCCATCATGTTTTGTTTTGTTTTCCACTCAATGTGAAATTCTCTCTGAGCTTTTGTGCTCCTGTCACATCAGTGTGTGCTGTTCTTGTCTTGTCAGCTACTGTAGATTTCATGATGTTTCATTAACAAAGTTCGGGAGGAGCGCGTTCAAATAATCTATCCAATTAACTCGTCATTAGCAATTACCACATCCACGTCTATCCTATCAACATGAGAGGAAGCATATACATTCCTTGACAGTTTTCAGCATCCCTCACCCGACTCCTCACTATTAATTTGTTCCTCCCACAGCCAGGAATACAGGGGGAGTACTCTGGGTTCGGGCCAAAATAGCAGGCCAATTTATTCTATCCGACTTATTTGTAAGTGTGAATTTGGGAAACTTACTGTGTTTTTCGAACACTTTAATTTGCCATGATAGCTTTGAATTAGATTTCTGCAGAAATATAGAGTGTTAAAGGAGAACTTTTTGTTCATTGGGAGTGCTGTCAGTACAGACAAAAACGACAAAGATCAGTGTTGCCTACACCGTGTTATCCTCTTTTTAAAATTCGCACCCTGTTGACTTCAATGGGCCAAGTTCTAAACCTACTTTTAACCTTTCATACCACAAACGGCGAGCCAAGTTCTGGCTCGTTCACATCTCATCAGCGCACTTTGCTCGGCGTTCGTGGCTCGACTGCTCAAGACTGTTTTCCAAAGAGCAACATAGTGTCGGCCCATATCCGGCCTACATCTAGGCATGTGAAATCCACATGTTCCAGATATGGGCTGGATTTGGGGAAAACCATGGTATATATTAGAGGCATAAAGCTACCGTGTATCTCAAAGCACATAACATTACAATATAATGAACAAAAAACTACTTAAAGGGACACTCCACCTATTTGCAGTAAGCTTTCCAATGTTAGAAACCCAGTTATACTATTGAATGGTCGTGCAACACTCTCTCATTTTCCCCTGAGACGAGAGAAATCTGCTATTTACCTTTTTCACTTCCTCCTACAATGACGCAAAAATCGTCATTATACGTCATTGTAGGAGGAAGTGTAAGAAGGGGGGATTTCTGTAAAGACTACAAGCACTAGATCTCACCCTTTTAAACCTGCCCATAGAAGGTTGGGCCTAATGCGCTAACCGACCAATCACAGATCGGTGCCAGTGCATTTGATTTCCACCGGCAGAAGCTTTTTGTACTGAAGGTACTGAATACACAGACAGATACTTTATGGAGGATTGGGATTACATATAGTGTCAGTCATCTTTTTTTGGAAGCGAAGCTAGCAGGCTCTTGTTCTGTGGAGAACGCTGAGTAGTAACTTTAGGGGTTACCGTCCTCTTTTCCCCGGACATGTCCAGCCATCGATGTCCGGGATTCAGCTTTTGCTTTCTGCAGTCGAAATGCATTGTTTACATGTACAGCTTTTGTTTCAATCTAACTGAATTTATTCCAATTGGTGAATTTGAATGTAGTGTTTACATGAACGCTAAAAAAGTGATCGGTTGATGTGTGTTTAAATATTGCTAAGAAAATTCCTGTTACTCCGTGAGAGATACAAGACCGGTAACTTACGTCTCACAGGTGTTGCTCATCGGTAATCACGGCACCGGCCTCGCGTCATTCTCTCGCGGCCCTCACTCGTCCTGCTCACCACAGTAAATATTATGAATGGCGTCTGTAGAACGCAATTGCCGAATCCTGGACATTTTGGGCGATCTCGAAACACATTTTCGGGCAGACTCATTAAGGAGACTCACTAGTAGCCTATTCCTTATTGTTTTAACTACTGCGCTTTTACCCGTAGGCCCGTGGCCTCCTAGGGTAGCGAAGCAAATGCATTCTGGGAGTTGTAGTCTTTCATCCACATAAGCCAAAAATACATTTTCTAGCATTTCTCAGTCTAGAAAGCTCCAAATTCAAAAATAATTTCACATTTCTTGTACATAAATTACCCATTTTAAATACACATTCATCTTTCCAGAGGTAGAATGACCCTTTAAAGAAAACTGACCTGTACCACCTGACTGCTGCGGGTTCATTTCAGTGTTGATAGTGTTGCCATTGAAATGCATACATTTCCATAAAACTCTGAGTAACGTTACAAGTTTCCATCTTCCAAATGTTATGACATTAATGCAGCCTAAACTCGCTGTTTTGGTTCTGGAGGAACTGTAAAATTTGGCCGCTGTTTTGGTGCTCGATGACTGATGTCTGTCTGACTCTGCATACCATGAAACGCGTTGTGATGTTTGTGTGAGCAGGGTGTGCGGTGGTATGAAAATATTGACAGGCAGGTAGAACATCGTATCATTGCATTCAGACCGGCCACTACCATACCTGATTTATTTTTTACAGTCACTGTTTTGCGTACACAATTTCAATTGGAAAATCACTTGTAGTAAACAGTCTGTTGTTTTCATTAGAAGCTCAAAGGCCCAGGCCCCTCCCTCCTGAGTCCCAAACTCATAATCTATTATCTAGCACAGTTGTATAGTTAGTAGAATTAAAAATACTTCAATACAAGCATTTCAGTCAAATACAGTCTAAAGTACCGGCAGCTCAATTCTGCAGGAAAATGTGAACTTGGCATGGTATTCAAAGTACTTCTCCCCAGTCAATTCTGCACGTTTTTCTTGTGAAATTGATCAGGTTTTCAAATTCTCTATAAATGAATGAAAAGATCATTTAAATAGAAAGGGAAAGGGGACAGAGTTAACTATGGAAAAGATGATGCATGCTAACAAAGCTTTTTAAATTCTTAATTTAAAGCAACATGTTTTGATTTATGCAAATCTTTTTTCTTCACTTGTCCAGAGTCTGACACTCTTTTGCCCACTAGTGGTTGAATATAAAATGTCAAGCGTTGCTGAAAAATGTATCATCAGAAGTTCAGCTTGACCTTGATGAAGTTTTTTTTTCCCCCATCTCATTTACTTTCATTT
Organism: Cyprinella venusta; assembly: GCA_038021265.1. Lineage (NCBI taxonomy): Eukaryota > Metazoa > Chordata > Actinopteri > Cypriniformes > Leuciscidae > Cyprinella > Cyprinella venusta. The sequence goes on along the minus strand of CM075870.1, from coordinate 15,537,484 downwards.
AAGAGAGAAAACAGAGGGAGAGGTTGAGGCTGTTGTGGGTGATTTACAGGGGTTAGATGTGTAACAGGATCACAGCAGCTGTTGCATATGAACCTTGAAAGATTCCTTGCTGGTGAACACATACACCTCTCTCAGAAGAGACTTCCCATGCCATAAGCACAATAAATCAGCAATATCACTGAGTGTGGCAACAACTGGCTAGAATCCGTATGTGAAAACTCCAAATAATGCTGGAGCAGAAGAACGGCTTTTAAACAAGCGTTTTATTGGTCAAACACAAAGAAGCCCAAAACATTAAATGTTGATGTGAACATTTAGACTCTGAAAATCGTCCAAAACTCTCATTCATAAATTAAGGCACTGAGCTAATCATATTAAATAACGTATTGTTTTAGGTTTATTTATATGAGCCATTCAATACAGTATTTAACAAGAGTAACCATTTGATGAGTGTCAAACAGGGGATGCACTAAAATAACACACAGGAAGTCAAAGAAATATTCTATTCACACACATCTGCTTATCAGGATATTCAGTAAAATAACAAAGCATATTTGCTCTGCTGTTATCCTATTTTATCTCAAACTGTGTATTAATGATGACAACTTAGTGCTCTGAGAATCTTGACATATACATTACCATCACTAAAACGGTGAAACTAAAGTGCGTATCTGTGCGACTGCTTCCATCGCAGGTGTCCTGTTCACAGTATAACATTTCATTTAAGTTTAAGGCTGTTTCAACATGTACATCCAGCACAGCCATCCATTTACAGTATAACATCAAACCATGTTTAGTTATTTGAAATTTGCTCAATGCATTATATAGTTCTTGATCAGTCTCTCAGGCCTGGTATAAAGGCACGGCTCGTTTGATGTTCTGTCTGCAGATGGGACAGTTGGGTTGTGGCAAGGCCTGATAGCAGCGGAAACAGCAGCACACGTGACCGCAGTCCAGCAGCACGCAGCTTCGTGGATTACTCAGGCATATCACGCACGCATTCTCTGGAATATCCATGCCGTTCTCCTCCTCCCCTCTTTCTCCCATCAGTTCAAACTCCCTCCTCATGTTCTCTTGCTCCCAACGCAGCTTCAGTTTCTGGTAGTACCTGCGTCCCGCCCACATCAGCACGGCTACACCCGCCAATGCGCAAACACACGCCAGCACCCTCCACACCTCCGCCTGCCCTTCCTGCTCCCGCAGCAGAGTCTCAAAGTCCGAAGTGCACAGGAAGTACTCGGAGCCGTCGGTGGGAGGGCGGATTTTAGGGAGGCGGTCCGTGTCCAGGATGAGCTCACCCACTGCGGTTAAGGATGCGCCCACCTTCAGCATCTCCTCGGTTTCAAGTTGACCTTTGGGCTTCTCTCCGCTCAGGTATTGACCTATCAGGTCCGTGAAGCCATAACTGGCCTGGTGGAACTTCTCGTGTGTGATTTCCATGTCGGGACCCGTGGCCTCCAGGGGGCAGAGCACCCGCACAAACGCCTTGTTGACCCCCAGCAGGTTAAAAGGCACAGCATTCATGCGCTGGTGAATCAAACGCTCGCTGTCGGTCCTGAAGGATGAGAACTGCCACGTTAGTCTTGCGTATATAACACTCGTTCATAAGTTTGGGGTCAGTAATATTTTTTAAATGTTTTGAAAGAAGTCTCTAATGCTCACTAAGGCTGTATTTATTTGATCAAAAAATACAGTGAGACTGTAATATTGTGAAATATTATTATAATTTAAAATAAATGTTTTCTATTTTAATATGTAGTAAAATGAAATTTATTTCTGGAAATATTCAGCAGCATTCCTTCAGTCTTCAGTGTCACATGATCCTTCAGAAATCATTCTATGCTGATTCAGTGCTCAAAAAAACATTTTTTATTATAAATATTGAACACAGTTGTGATGCCAAATTTTTTTGTGAAAACCTTTTTTTCAGGATTCTATGATCTTTAAATAATTTGTTAACATTATAAATGCCTTTACTGTACTTTTGATGCATCCTGGCTGAATAAAAGGATTCATTTGTTTTTCTAAAAGATACATTTAAAATCTTGCTGACCCCAAACCTTTGATCGGTAATGTATATTTATAACAGCCGGAGACTAGGTTTTACCAGGTGCGTGCTAAACTGTTCCACACAAGCTTGTGTTCTCGGAGGAGCAGTTTCTGGATGACACCAACACGACCTTCTTGAAACTGACTCCTTAATGGTTCCCCAACAGGCTGAACTGTACCTACAGAGAGAGAAAGAAAAACAGAAAGCAAATCAGTGGAATTGAAAGAGAGACAAAGTTATCTTCTTCACGTCAGCTGAGACATATAGTGAAAAATAAAGGTTACCCTCGATGACCACATACTGCAGACATTTCCCCGGTGAGGCATTTAAAAGATCTGTTAACTTCTCATCCAGCGGCAGAACTGGAGCATCCTAACATCAAAAACAAATCCGTTTCTTTTTTAGGAACAATTTTTCTATTTCTCTTACTCTGTTACGTCCTGTAGCAGACACTTTTAATCCAAATCATTAATTACATACAGTATACTATCTATCGATCTATCTATCGCTGTTTTAACTATCATTATTGCATTGCTACTCAGTACTCACGTTAAGCTTGTGCACAGTTTTGCTTTTCTTTCTGTAGATGTAATAAAACAGACCAGAGAGAGCTACACTTGAACCCAAACACACAATTTCCAGTGTCCGGATGGGGAAATCCTCCATCTTCCACCTCGCCCTCTTCCTCTTCTCTAAACTACTGAAAACACAGTCAAATAATAGTGAATAGATGCAAGCATCAAGATGATACAAATATTAATGCTGATTTGTTTATGGATTCATTTTCTGGTGGTTGTAAGGAATTGACAGGGTGTTCTGGCTGTCATTGATGAATGGATATAAAAAAAGGTACTTTCCTGATATCCGGACCCCACCATACCATTTCGGAAATATAGTCATCCCTGATTGGTCTTAACCCCAGTGATGGGTAGGTTTAGGGGCGGGGATAGGGGTAGGCCATCGTGGGGTCCGGGAGCCTTTTATGTGTGTTTACATTAGAATTGATAGTTGCGCCTGTTAAACACTCCAACAATGTAAGTTCATGGGAATTTGGGGTGTTTTTTAAATCATCGATTTAAGGAAAACCGACATAATAACTTTTACTATATTCCCACAATAACAACAGTTAACGTTATAACATAACAATAACAACATTACTCCAAATATGGTGAATCATTTGTCGGCTGTCAAAATGAAATGTGTGACCCATAAATGACCTTTAACATTTTTAAGCCAATGCTTTGACCACTATAACATATAATGTACATGCTCATAAACAAATATTAAAGTTCTGTCTGAAACAACAGAAGTGAACATCTAGTGAATAAGGAGCAGAACAACACCTTTATCACTCACACGATCCTCCTGAAGTCATTACCGGAAACGATGTTGTTTGGATCACGTGATGCGTCAATGTGGGTAGCTGTGAAATTTGCCTGACTGAATCTGGTGGCATAACTTTATGCAGCCAAACACATTTTGAACATATACTTAATGTGATCATTTTAAGTTTGTTGTTTATTGGGTTGTCCTCTATAGCTTTCCTTTAATAGAAATTGCATTTGAATGTCATTGAAATATTTTAAGCGAACAAAAAAAACCGTTTATAATAAATATATTTGTATACATATAAATGCAAATAAATTAATAAATAAAACATAAATAGCGGGGGGTTTTTTTGTAATGGCATTTTTTATTTTATTTTTATTTATTTTTTTCCCTTAGTGACTTTTAATTTGCAAATCAGTATTTCCGGTTTCGACACGCGTTTGTTGAAATCGCTGACGCTGACTTCACCAAGGCGGCCAACATGGCAGCAGGGAAGAAAAAATCATCTACTCTCCCATCAAGATTTCAAAAAACACTTTCCTCCATATGGCAGGACAAACACATGGTGTTGTTCAAAGCAGAGTACACGTTCTTGATCACGGCCGTACTTTGGCTTCTGGAAATTGTGGTTAACATATGGGTGATCCAAAGAGTTGCATGTAAGTGCATTAGAAATCAATCACTGACATGGTCTTTGAATATTTATAATAGTCAACAATTTATTAATGGAACTGCAGACTAAAGAAACAGCATATTTCGATTCTGCATAATCTCTACATATTCAAATAGGACACTGTACTAGTGCATGTTGTTAATGCAGTTGTTTATTAATTTATTTCTGAACAGTTACATTTACGTTCCACTATAAAATGTGTTAAATTAGTGTTGTTTATTTCGGAAGGGTGCACGTGAAGAGACGAGAGAGCTCGAGTCACGCGCACCATAAAGTCAAAATGACTGCATTGCATTCTTAAAAGTTATGCCGCTTAAAAAAGGACAAGTGCTATGATTCCTCTGTCTAATGATGTATATGTTGTGTGTGTAGATACAGAGATTGACTGGAAGGCGTACATGGACGAGGTGGAGGGCGTTATTAACGGCACATATGACTACACACAGCTGAAGGGCGACACGGGACCGCTGGTGTAATTGTCAACATAAATATATACGTATATATACCATGAGAGTTGGAAAAATAATTATTCAAAAGGCAAAGTTATGTTATTTATATATGTAGTACATGCCCCTTTTCAGTCCCCTGCCAAAATCTTCTGGCCCTTGTTTATTTATTACTATACTCATTTTGTTTCCCGCTACAGATAATAACAATATGTTAATATGTCGAATTCCATAAATTCAGAATGGCAATAAAGGGATTGTTCACCCAAAAATTCTACAAAACAATTCTCTCATCTACTTACCCTGAAGTTGTTCCAAACCTGCATGAATATCATTCTTTTGCTGAAAAAAGATATTTTATAGAGTGTCAGTAATCAAACAATATATGTACCCCATTGACTTCCACAGTAATTTATTTCCATATTATTGAAGTCAATTGGGCATATCAATTGTTTGGTTATTGACATTCTTCAAAATATCTTCTTTGTGTTCAGCAGAAGAATGAAATTCATCAGGTTTGGAAAAACTTCAGGGTGAGTAGATGACAGAATTTACATTTTTGGATGAACTATTTCTTTAATGAGGCTAGAATACACTACACAACTTTTAAAATCTGAACAGATTTTAAAACACTTGGCATGAAACTTGCTGGTTTTAAATGTTTACAGAAGAAAAACTGGGCATCATACTCTAAACAACTGAGAATTACACACTTCTTGTACACCTCTGGGAATGTCATATTAAATGGAAACCTGGCCACTGATCATTTGCTATATTGTATGTATTTGCGTTTCAGGTATCCAGCTGGTTTTGTATATATATTCACAGGACTGTATTATCTTACTGATCATGGACAGAATATTCGTTTGGGTCAGTACGTGTTCGCTGTGTTCTACCTCATCACTCTCCTTCTCGTGTTCCGCATTTACCATCACACCAAAAAGGTAAGAAGTAGTATTGCGTAATTCTGTTCAGTCATCTTTTTTTACCCAAGAATAGCCAGGATATTTTCACATTGAATTTTAAGTGTACATGCTTCCATTAAAATGTTTCATGTCAGTAATATTTCTAGTTTGAAAGAAAAGAATGCAACACCATAAGGCATAACTAAACAAATTTTGCTAGACTTGAGCCTCCTGAATTCAAGCAAAAGCAACTAATTACTACTTAAAATGATAAAAACCTTACTAATATTTCAATACATTGCTTATTTATTATGGTATTTAGATCTTTACAGAAGATTGCTTTCATTGTTCTGATTTTGTCTGTATAATTATAGGGATCCTATGCTGTTTTTTGCTTAACTGAACAGCATCAGAGTTACTGAAATGGTTATATGACTTTGTTCGAGTTGAATGGTGGACTGAGAAACAATCTACATTTGTTATGGTGAAATCACAAAACCTAATGCACGTGTCCCTGCTTGATCTATAACCACTAATAAACAATCTGTTTTGATGAGGAAAATAAACTATACTACTAGTGCGGATTAGAACCCAGAACCTCAGACACGCTTGGTAAAATATCTGCCACTGGACCATTAAAGTACATTGGTATAATAGTCGGATATATGTATTTAATCACGTGAAAATTCTCACCACTAACAACATATATTTGGTCTCAACAGCAAATTCAACACAATGTACTATTGTATACTATGTAACACGTCACGCCATGTCACGCTCTGTGTGAGTGGTTTTTACGACAGTAACGTTAAATACAAGTACTCCACAGCAACTCTAGGGGTCGCTGTTTGACAAAAACTGAATTCCAGCTTGGTTATTCTCCTCTAGGTTCCTCCCTATGTGTTCTTCTTCATCTGCTGTGCTTCGTATCGGATTCACTCCATCTTCATCTTGCGTCTCTTTAATGATCCGGTGGCCATGATGCTGTTATTTGGAGCCATCAATCTCTTCCTGGATGGCCACTGGACTCTAGGATGTGCCCTTTACAGGCAAGTAGAAACAACTTCTTCATTCTACATTGTGTTTTTTTTTTTTTTTTTCAATAGCAGCATTTTTGGTAATTTTCACAAAATTTGCATAGCCCCCCACAGGAAAGAACAGAGCTTCTGCTTTTTAACAAAACAAAAAAAGTTGAGAAAATCACGTTTTTGTCAAAGACTATGTATGGGTCGGATTCAGAACGATGATCAAAAGACAGATGGAGTAGATCAACAAATCTTCACAGTCCTAAATCTCATCCTGGGTCGACATTTCATTCTGTACCATTAGGCAGTTTTGATTTATATGCTGTTTAATGTTTGATGAACGTGAACATTTACATAAGCAATGCTTCTATCACTTGTTTCTGCTGCTTTTTCTCTTGTGCTTTGATCCGTAGATTCTGTACTTGTTCAGGTGATATATAATAGCGCCCCCTACCATATAACAGTGAAAACATGTATTGCAGGAATTTTCTGTCAATGGCGGTGAAAGAGTTAAAATGCTACATGTCACGCGTGTAACGTGGATGTTTGCATCTGTAAAAGGTCTGCAAAGTTTAAATAAAAATGAAGTGCTCAATAAAAGGAGTTATTTTCTCCTAAAAGAAAGAACCGATTCTGAACTGCCCGAAAGGAGTTGTCTGTAATTCCAGCCTTACTTCCTGCACAAACTTACGCAGCTTTGTAACAAAATTGCATAATGCCAGGATCAGGATGTTCCTCATTGGCTGCCTGCGAACGAACTTTAACATTAACTCATGTTATCCACCACTGCTATTACAATATTGTGATGCCTGATCAAAACTACAGAAGAGTAGTTTAATGTTTAATATATGACTGGTCATTTCAGCGATGTGTGTGCATTTAAAGTAAGTATTTCTCTGTTCTATGGACAGTTTAGCTGTGTCTGTGAAGATGAACGTTCTGCTCTTCGCTCCTGGCCTCCTCTTCCTTCTCTTGAGTGAGTTCGGTCTATGGAAAACTTTACCCAAGCTCACTCTCTGTGCTGTCATTCAGGTTAGACACACATAAGTAAACACATTCACTTATTTATTACATGATTCAAATGTCTTTTTGCTGTTTCACACCAACTTTTCATGTACCATTCTTTTTCTCCCTTTCTAACAGCTGTTACTGGGACTGCCGTTCCTCTTAGTGAACCCTCTCGGGTATGTTAGCCGGGCCTTTGACCTGGGCAGGCAGTTTCTGTTTAAGTGGACCGTGAACTGGCGATTTCTTCCCGAGGAAGTGTTTTTGAGTCGATACTTCCACCTAGTGCTGCTTTTGGCTCACATTACCACATTGCTTCTGTTCGCACTGAAGAGATGGAAGAGGTACAAAAAAACAAGGTCATATTTTACATTAGGTGGATAGTTCACCCAAAAAATGAAAATTCTGTCAACATTTGCTTGGCCTCAAGCTGTCCCAAACCTTTATGAATTTCTTTATTCTGCTGAATGTTTTGAAGAAAGTGAACCAAACCGTTAATTGGCTCTATTGACTTCACACGTATCTCTCCCCTCATGGTTTGTTGAACAAAATCATTATTAGAAGTCTAAGGTCAATATTAAGGCTTTTTAGTAAACGAAATACGCTACAGGTCTGGGAATATGGTTTTAATGAGCTGACTGCATCAATTAAAAAAAAATGTGTGTTCATTACAGGTCTGGAAACAGTATTTGGTCCATTCTAAAAGATCCATCTGAGAGAAAAGAGACTGCACAGAAGCTCGATGCGGATCATATCCTTTTTATGGGTGATTAAATCAAACATGATTGATTTGTTTAAAATAGTTTGAATATCCCAGGTATTCCTGAAACTTGAATAATTAGTCCTAGTTGATCAGATGAAAATCGATCCTTAACCCAGATCTTACAGACGGTTCTGGTTTTGTTCACCTCTAACTTCATCGGCATGTGCTTCAGTAGATCTCTGCATTATCAGTTTTATGTCTGGTACTTCCATACGCTCCCCTACCTTCTGTGGAGTGGAGGAGTCAAGAAGCTTGCCCACCTTCTCCGGTACAGCACAGACATGTTCATATGTGTTATTTTTTCTTTATAGAATTGTTTAGTTGTTTCTTCTTGTGTTTGTATATACACCGATGAGCCAAAACATTATGACCAGTCACAGGTGAAGCAAATATTGTTGAACAGAGCCAAATTGTTATGTCGTCAAGGCTTTTAGTGATAGGCTGAGAATCCCTGAGTCCGGCCACTCACGTGGATGTAAATTTGACACGTACCACCTACCTAAGTATTGTTGCAGATTTTTTTATTGTTAGTTCATAATACCTCATGTATTAACTAATGTTAATGTGTAGAAACTAGGGCTGTCAAAACGATTAATCGCACCGAAAATAAAAGTTTGTGTTTACATAATATATGTGGGGGCACTGTGTATATTTTAGATATATAAATACACACACATGCTTGTATATATTTAAGAAATATTTTCATGTATATTCTGTATATGGATATATAAATATTTTTTTCTTAAATATACATGCATGTGTGTTTTTATATATATATACAAAATAGTTATACACAGTTCACCCACATATATTATGGAAAAACAAACTTTTATTTTGGATGCGATTAATCGCGATTAATCGTTTTGACAGCCCTAATAGAAACTTAATTTAAACATTATTGTTATCAAACTTTGTCACACACAACTTTGCACCCACCCAACTCATCCCTATATATTTCACTCTCTTTTAGTGTGTTGATTTTGGGTCTGATAGAGCTGTCCTGGAACACGTATCCGTCCACCAACTACAGCTCTCTATCGCTGCATGTCTGCCATCTCATCATCCTGCTCTGTTTGTGGCTCAACCCATCCCCGGCTCTTCCGTCTCAGAGGTCAGAGAACAAAGCTAAGCGCCACTGAACCCTGGTGTGACTGGTGCACTCGCTGTACCGGAGTGACAAACGGGTGGCCAGGGACCTATGCCCTGAGTATGATCAAATCATATCAAGGGGTTTTGTTAATAGAGTTAGTGTGATGTTAATATATGGGGGTACAGAGAGTTTACAATGCTTCTCAGGATTTTTAAGGACTATTGGAATGCTCTGTCTGGGATGTCGGAGCGAGAAATGTGAATGTTGTGTGGAGCTTTATTGGAAGGAAATTTGTAAAAAAAAAAAAATATATATGAAGAGTTCAGATGCAAAAGCCTCTAAGTGCCATTTGAAATTTTCTTCTAAAATGATCATTTTTATCAAGCTTGTATATTTAAGTTCAGTAATTTCACTTAAATAGCAATGAAGATTACCTATTAATTGTCATTTAAGTGAAATTACTGAACTTAAATATACAAGCTTGATAAAAATGATCATTTTAGAAGAAAATTTCAAATGGCATTTAGAGGCTTTTGCATCTGAACTCTTCATATATATATATACATATATAAAATGTGTATGCATACCAACACTGTTGACCTTTGAGACCTCAAGGGTCTCTTGTTGTCACCTTTAGATGCATTATGATCAGGTACGAGGGCCTAAAGATGTTATATACGCTATATATAACAAAATATATCTGCATTTCAATTGTGACGTTAAATTGATTATCAATCAAATATGAATTCAATTAAAGTGAATTCATAATTGTACCTTTATTCAAAGCTATTCAGGGATCGCCATGTAAAGTTTAACAAAAAAAAAAAAAAAGTGAAAAAGAAAAGAAAAGTGTTATTTACTCACCCTCATGTAGTTCCAGAACCTGTATGGATTTTCTTTTGAGGGGGGAAAAAACTTTTGGCCCATTGGATTACATTTTATGGATGAAAAAATTATTTTGTGTTCTGCAGAAGAAATAAAGGGTGAGGGTGAGTAAATGATGACAGAAGTGTAATTTTTGATGAAATATCCCTTTAACTGTGAGCTCAACAGGATCACATCCACTAGTTACATGTATAGGGCACAAAGGAACAGCATGGATCTGCTTTTCCATTTCTTTTTAGTTTAAGGCAACCATAAACCTCCAGTATCGTCTTGAGCCTTTTTCATTATTTTCTGTTTTTTTTTTTTTTTTTTCTTTTTTCTGGAGTGAACAGTTAGATGGAGTGCTGAAATGCTTAACATTTTGGGTGTGATTTACATTTTTCTGTGATAAAGAATGAATGAGTGTTCTTATCTGTTTGCAGTTGTTTTTATTTTATTTATTTTATTTTTATTAGTTGTTTTTTTATTCTTTGCATGAAATACATTTGCTTAATCCAAATTGGTTTCGCTAATCACAATGCAACTGTAGTCCGTAGGGCTGTCAAACGATTAATCGCATACAAAAGTTTGTGTTTACATAATATATATGTGTGCACTGTGTATAATTATTTTATATATATAAATACACACGCATGCTTGTATATATTTAAGAATTATTTACATGTATATTCTGTATATAGATTTATATATAATTTATATTATATATATAAATATAAATATTTTATATATAAATAATTTTTTCTTAAATATATTCAAGCATGTGTGTGTATTTATATATATATAAAATAATTATACACAGTGCACACATATATATTATGTAAACACAAACTTTTATTTTGGATGCGATTAATCGTGATTAATCGTTTGACAGCCCTAGTAGTCCGTGATATTATTCCATTTCCAAGGTTAATGACAGGTACAAAAGTCTGGGCCAAAACCAGGTTGAAGGTACAGTGAACGAATATAGCCCTTACTGTTTGAAATTATACTTATATCTTAACCTGATGAAGCATCATTTGGTATCATTCAGAGCATTTTATTGTATAGATTTGTAAGTGATAAAAAATAAAAAGTTACAATTTCATAACGTTCATTTTATCTATACTACCATAGTTATCATCCTTTTTGCACATGAAAAAATATAGCCCCGTGGTTTGCACATTGTTTATGTGGTGTTACCAGAAAACTAGCTTTGAAGGAACAAATGAAATGCCTTCATCCAAAATACTTAACAAATGAGGCAAAATAAGCAAACAAATGATCCTAAGAAAATGGAATTTAACAATAATTTGCAAAACTGGACTGAGAGAATCAACTGACTGAAATTGTCCAGTTTAGACTAAAACTTGATTTGAATTTTTTTTATTTTTTATTATTTTTATTTGTCAGATTCAAGCAGCTGTACACAACCGTTCAAAATTTGGGGTAGTTAAGATTTTTTTTAAAATTTTTTGGGGAAAAGCGTCTTATGTTCACCTAGACTGCATTTATTTGATCAAAAATACAGTAATATTGTGAAATATTACAAACGGAAATAACTTCTTTATATATATAATATATATATATTAAAATGTAATATATTCTGATTAGTAAAGCTGAATTTTCGGCATTATTACATGCTGCATTGGTGCTCAAGAAACAGTTATAAGTTTTGAAAACATTTTTGCTGCTTCATATTTGTTTGTAAACGGATGCATTTTTCGGGATTGATGGATTGAAAGCAAAAGAACAGCATTGATTTAAAATTAAAACATTTTTTAACATTGTAAATGTCTTTACCGTCACTTTTGATCAATTTGATGCATCCTTGCTGATTAAAAATATTACATTTAAAAAAAAAATCTTACTGACCTCTAAATGGTAGTGTAAATTAAGGCTAGAGTGCTTGCTGTTTATGTTGGCGATTTGTTTTATAAAGCATCCAAAACTAGTCAATTTGCTATTGCTAGCATAAAGTGCTGTCAGACCTGCAGTTGATAATGGTGAACTACATTCTACTGCATAATTATACTGACGCCCATAGATTAAGGCAAAGCTTGTTCAGTATTGTAGTCTGGGCGTGAGAGAAACCGCAATTTCAGCTTTATCTCCGTTCCTTTTTAAAGGACATCTTAGATAAATTCTATTCTGCTACAAAGTTGAATTGCGAGTCTAGCCAACAGGTTTAAATTCAACTGAAACCCAAGAACTTCATCTTTGAGGTCAGCTCCTCACATGTTATTGGGGTTGTAGCAGAGCACGTTCAGTTTAATATTTTCGTCCCAGTGACGCAACAGCAGAAAAAGCTGCCTGGCCGCCGCCCTCAACCCTACCATGTCAACGCCCTCTGGCAGCGATTGACACTTCAGCCAGAAATCTGCCTTGGCAGCCACCAATTCCCACTCCACAAAGAACCCAGCGCAGCGGTGCTCCAGCCAGGCCAGAGCTACCGCCGTGGCCCAACTGGAGCTTTCTACATCCATCTGCTCCAGTTTCTCTCCGTGAGGATCTGCAGGATCCAACGGAGGACCTTCACAAGTGTCAGCCTCAGAGCCCCGCCCACTATCAACCTGTGGGACTCCACCCATCAATTTTGGAGAACCCTCCTCCAAAGGGTTGGGCCATGGCTCTTGCATGTGTCTCGCTGAAGCGGTGGCGGGTGGTGAGGTACAATGGAAAGGAGGGCTCAGACTGCTGCGGTGGCTCAGGTATGGGGACGCTCTTTTTAGGCGGTCCAGAGGGATCTGGATGCACTCGGAGTACGATTCGGACAGCAGAAACGCACCTGACGCCAACTGAAGGCGTACCTGTGGAGACACGAGAAGTGAAGTAGTTGACACTGGCTTTACATTGATAAGTATGCAGTGCTGGGTAGTAACTGATTACATGCAATCTGGATTACAAACATAATTCAAATATGTACTTGTAATTAGGTATTATTACGTTTTAAAGTGCATAATAATCAGATTACAGTTACTTTTTTATGATTACATGATTATATGTTCACACAATGCCTAAATATTTAACTTGTTTTCAAAAAAATCTCATACCGTTTAGCTTTGACTATATTCACAATAATGTAAATTAATTTGGGAACAAAAGCACCTCTTAATCTGTTAAACAATGCCAATATACTGTACGTCTATAAAATACTATGCCGTCATCAAATCCAGCAACCTTCACTAATTGATTCTGGAAGTCTGGACAAAAATATTTAAAATCCGGCAGACTTTGGCCATGTAATTCATTGCTCTTTATCTTCATAAATGTTTGTTCATATAAAGCAGGTATTCTCAAACTTTTTTGTCAGCCAAACCCCTTAGACCAAAAATATTTACTTGGTCACTTAAAGCTATCATTTGAATAAGTTAACAACACATTTGCATGTTTGTATTTTACTGATCTTGGTTTTTGGTCACACTGACATGCAGGTAAACAAATAAAATATTAATATTTTTACTATTCGAGTGTTTTATTTTGATTTGTTTTCTTTTGAATTATAATTGTACATTTAATTATTCAAAGCATTATTTAATATTTGATTTAATTTGATATGATTTAATTACTATTAATCGAAATGGTACACAATAATCTCATTCAAATCTGTTATAAACGAGTCAGGTCAAATGTAATCGAAAAGTAGCCTGATTAGATTACCTGAAAACAGTAATCTAATAGATTATGTTACTAACTAAAATGTTCATAATGTAAATTGTAATCCTTATTGGTTTACAGTTTGTAAGTAATCTGCCCAGCACACAGTATGCAATCACACCAACCAATGGCAAGTAGTCAGGCTTTTCTCTCTCTATGTGTCTGTCGGTCTCTGCAGAGAAACAGTGAGGTTTGAGAGGAACTTGTTTTCCATTATTGCCCTTTAGTCTTCCCAGATTGAACCTGGAGAGAATATAATGAAATTCAGTGTGATAGCATAATAAAGTACAGTATAAATCATTACAATTTGTGATACTTATGCAGACTTGGAGCCGAAGAAGCTTTCCACAGAGCGCTGAGAGCGAGACGACACCGCTGATGGACTGACGCTCCCTCCTGTGCCTGTAAGACATTTCACCAAAATTTCACTAACGTGACTGCACCTTAATGCATCCTTATTTCTCATACTGTATACTCACTGCTATCCCAGGATGTCATGCTACAAGGGGATGTAGGTGTGTCGTCTCTGTCTGGGTCCAAGAAAACAATAGAAATTCAGTTGCACTGCACAGAATGCAAAGACATTGTTTTTTATAGCCTCATTGTTTCTAGTGTTGATATTTCAGATTATTTTCCTTTTTCAGGTATCTGCATTGGTGTTTATGGAAGTGCTTGTTGAGCCTTTGGTCTGTTTATGGACTGTTAAGCTCCAAAAAAAACCCCACAGTAATATTGTGAAATATTATTAAATTTAAAATAACTGATTTTCTATATGAATTTTAAAATAGAATTTATTCCTGTGATGGCAACGCTGAATGTCCAGCATCATTACTCTAGTCTTCAGTGTCACATGATCCTTCAGAAATCATTCTAATATGATGATTGACCACTCAAAAAACATTTATTATCAATTGTGCTGCTTCATATTTTTGTGGAAATCATGATACATTTTTCAGGATTCTTTAATGAATTGAAAGTCCAAAAGAACAGCATTAACTTGAAATGGAAATCTTTTTCAATTTTGATCATTTTAATGCGTCCTTGCTAAATAAGTGTTAATTTCTTTAAAAAAAACAACAACATAAACTTTGGTATGTGGCATGTTACTTACATAATACTACTATATATGTGGATGTATATATAAAATTGATAAGATACCTGTCGAGGTGTGTGTATTTTCTGTCTCTTCACTGCCTCTGCTGGAGGGGTGGCGTCCAAATCCCACTGAGCACAACTTTTGTCTTCTGCTGCCGGAATGAGAGCTGAGTCTAGTAACAAACCGCACACCTGACACACACACACAAACATCACATCATTTCATTAATCAATAATATATGTATCTGTGTCACAGTCTTTATGTGAGATTGTGTGTGGTGTACATGTGCTGTTTGTGTGTACCTGTGTGTCGTGAATCTGTGCCCTGAGCTTGATTTCTTGCATTGGTGTCTGTAGTGGTGAAGCTTGTGTACATGCAGACAATTCCACAGCTTTTGCTGGTCTGGATCGCTTTCATTCTGTACCGCTTGGAAGGACCTACGTGCACACCCGTACCAGAATACACATTCAAACAAGAGAAAATGTTGATGGAACAGTCCATATTTTGATTTACACCTTAAACACTTTGTTTTTTACTCCTATCAGACCTCTTTCAGCTTCAATATCGGTTTCTTTCTCCGCCATGTTTTCAAAGTCTGCGATGACGGATCGTGCGGTCAGCTGGTGGATAATCTCATCCCAGGCCCCGGTGCTGGGCGGCAGGGTTGCTGAGTTCTCAGTGTCCCACAAAAGGGACAGATCCACATGGACCTCCCAGGATACGGCCCGTCCTCCCAGCTTTCCGTGGATCACTGAGCGACACTGAGCCCCTGAAGCCTGGAACTCACCTGGAGGAGCGGCTGAAAACAGGCATTCAGGATCAGTGAAGGTGTCCCAGTCTAGTGGGGAAGCAGGGAACAGGAGGCCATCTGGATAGACAGTGATAGGGGAAAAGGAAAAGATTACTGGACCATATTTGATCTGCATCTGTGTATTTATGTTAATACATAAAGGTGCAGACTGTTTTCCCTCACTGGAGTCAGTCAGACTGGGGTGGGATAAACCTCCTCGTGAAGTGCTTTGGGTGTCTGTGTCACTCTCCTCCAGTCGTCCCCCCAAGGCCTGCTCAAATGAGACCTTCTCTAGTGCCCTTCTCAGGCGGTGCATGTCCAGGTCACCCTGCGGAGATGAGAAACTTCGGCCAGCCAGAGCAGAGCGAGCTAGTGCCCTCTGCCTGAGACGAGACTCATCACGGTCTAAGAGCTTGCCAGCCTACAGAAACACAGTTAGGATTATACTTTTGATTTTTTTCATTTCTACTTGATGTTAAAGGTACAGTTCACTTTAAAATGAAAATTCTGTCATCATTTAAACACCTTCAAGTTGTTTAAAACCTGTATGAATTTCTTCTGCTGAACACAAAGGATGATATTTTGAAGAATGTCAGTAACCAGACAGTTTCTGGTCTCATTGACTTCCATAGTAGGAAAAATACTATGGAAGTCAATGAGACCAGAAACTGTCTGGTTACTGATATTCTTCTAAATATCAGAAAATCGGCTGAAGGGATTCGAAAACGGTGAAACTCAACTGTTTAACTCTGAGGGAGTGGTAAAATGAGCCTATTTCCCCAAAAAGTGGAGTTTCCTTTAAGGCTGTCTTGTCTTGTTTAGATTACTGGTATTTGACATTTAAACTGACGTTAATCTCTCTACTCAATCTGATGTGAATTCTTAAATACAAATCATAATGCTGATGTCACCTTCCCTGATGCAGAATCTGTGTCCCCTGAAGAGGTGGCATTCTGAATCCACGGAGATTCCCAGCGGGAGAGGCCTCGACCCTGTGTTGGCTCCATTCTCTCCAAGCCATGTGGCAGAGAACCCATGCCCAGCATAGAGCTCTCTGTTTGGGGAGAAACAGACGAGAAGGCCCTCTCGCTGCTCAGAGAACAGTGTGTCAACACGTACTGATCTTGAACATACGAAGCCTGTTGAATACGCCAGCGCACATCACTGGTGCTGTAGTCGGTGTCACCGCCTGTAGATAACATACAGGTAAGACATGTTTGGAATGGCTGTTACTGCTTTTTTAAAGGGACAGCCCACCTACAAATTATCTATGTGTTCAAAACCTGTGTGACTTTCTTCCCTCTGTGGAAGACAGATGGTGTTTTGAAGAATGTTAGTAACCAAACAGTTTTGGTTCCTATTGACCTCCATTGTATGGACATAAAAGACAATGAAAATCAATGGGAACCAAAACTGTTTGGTTACCAACATTATTCAAAATATCTTTTTGTGTGTTTCATAGAGAGGAAAAACTGCATAAATGTGTCTTTTTTTGGGTGGACTATCCCTTTTACTATGCATTATGCCAAAGACACAAGATGCGTCACTCGTATTGTTTTGAATGGGGATAGGTGCAATGCTCAATATGGCGGAATAAGTCCCGCCTTCTAAATAAGAGCCAATCACTGATTGGTAAAGTCATATCATCACTGCAGCTGCCGCCATGACGCTCGCTTCCACTGCGCATTAGCTTGATCATGCCAAAATGTTGTTTTCTGTCATGATTCAAGCGTTTGGAAACAAAATTTACGAGACAGTTATTGTCAGATTTGATTGGTTATTTTAAATATGAAATTTAATCGTAAGCTTGGCTAACAGTTTTGGAGAATTTGATGTTTCCCCATTCAAAAAGATGGTGGCTGCACTTACACACCTGAGAGGTGTTTCAAAGATGGCCGCCGACTGAAATGACTTGCCTTAAAAGGACTTTGATTATGTACACTGTGCTCTATTACTACTATGTCAGTGGTTCTCAACCAGGGGAACCAACTTCAAAGTGGGCCTTAAGAGGAGATAAAATAAGAAAAAACTATCATTAAATTTAGCTAAACCCATAAAAAAAAAATCAAGACATTTATTATATATACTTTTAATCCCAAGTTCTAACATATATTTTCTCAGGTAGAAATACTAAGTGAGGGGGGCTTTCAGATATGGTTGTGGACAAAGTGGGGGCCCTGAAGGTTGAGAACCAATGTAATACATACAACCTGAGCACATAATGTGCAATCCCACAATGCAATGCACTTAATTCTTAAACAGATCCTATAGTCTTACCCGGGCTGACGGCAATATCGGTGGCATGTGCGCAGGAGAATTCTGACGAGATTTCTCGAGAAATTTCCCGCAGTGCTTCTTCAAAGTCTCCCTCCACCCCGCTTTCTTTAACAGCATCTCTCTCGCGCTCCTCCGGAGGAACCAGAGGCTGAAGGAGCTCGGAAGTGGAGGGTGAGAGCTCGAAAACAGACCCCTCTGAACCACGAGGGCGGCTTCTGTATGAACGAGGCTTCACCTGCTTATGAGAAATTTTGCACACACGAACTAAGACTTTATACAAATCTATACATTTAATTTATTTTAACATTTCTTCTTTTGACATATATTGAACATAAGAAACTAAGTGTGGAAATGTACAGTCTCTCACCTCACTTTTCTGGGCCCTGAATCCAGATACGTCATAGAGAGTGCAGTAGCCAATCAGGCAGTTGCCAGGATAGAGTGGAGGGATTTCATTTGGTGAGAGAAGCGCCTCGACATTGTCCGGCACATACCAGTCAATCCGTACATCCGTCAACACAGGTTCCAGAGCTTTCTTTAGACATTTAATCAACTGTAGAGAATAATTGTGACATTAGTAACTACACAACAGCAGCTATGCTGATGTCCACAGGAAGTTTCAAGGTACTACCATGTTTTTGGACATGGTAACACTGTACTTTCATGGTATATTGATGTTCCATGATATTTTTCAATTGGAGTTCAATGTAAATACCGTAGCACAAGAATTTCAGTACCATGGTACCAAAGTTTTACCAAGTAACGCCAACACTTATCATAGCATGTTTTTGTATTTTAGATGCCCATCATTCACAAAATTTTACACATCAACACAATATTAGTTTATGAAATATTTTGACTAGATTTAAATTTTCAGCTACCAGTAAGATTTTTTTTGTAACCAAAATTAAGACAGTCATAAATAATATTAATTGAATTGAAATGTTACTAGTTCTGTAAAATAAAATAATATTTGTTATTACAACCACCAAATGTTTTTTATAGTACAATAATATTATTGCAAAGGCAATATACTGATATATTGAATGTATTTATTGATTTGTTTAATTTTTATTTTTTTTATAATAATAAATATAATTTTATATATAGTATTATTAGTATTATTGCAATAGTCATATAATGATGGATTATTTAAATAGTATTGTGCATAATAATAATAATTATTATATAAAAGTCTTATAGAATGGGAGAAAACAGGTTGCAATTTTTTTTGTCCTCAACTGATCACATGCCTGACAATATAAGATATTGTACTTGTATAATAACAAACAATAACAATTTTTTTTAACTGCCATAAAAGCACATTTTAAATCATACTGTCCTCAGCATGTCATAAAAGCAGAGTTGATAATAGCGGTTCTGTCTTTGCTCCCTGTAGGGGGCGCTGTGTACTCTCGCACCTTTGGCTGAAGCCTCTCTTCCTCACTGAGAAACTCCATACTGCCTCCCGTCACCTTGGCAATGCCCTGCAGTAGCCTTCGACAGGCCAGGGGACCAAGACCCAGGCCGAAACACCTGTAACACCAAACATAGGTATACATGAACTGTTTATATAATGTACTATATATCACTTTTCTCTCACTCTCAATACCTCAGAGCACATTTTCAATCCATGTATTTACAAAAAAACTATAATTCAGTCACCAACCACTTTATCAGGTACACCCGTTCAACTGCTCACTAACACAAATATCCTAATCAGCCAATCACATGGGAGCAACTTAATGCATTTAGTCATGTGCAGTGTTTGAAATCGCCCAGCTATAACCTCATTATTCATTATTCCACTAATATAGTCCACTTGAGTGAATGAAACGAGTGAGTGAATTCGGACACTGCTTTTGCATAGTTTGTGCCTGCTGTTTGATAATTAATTGAAATGTAGCAAACTGGCAGCTTTAGTAGTAAAGAAATATATGTATGTATGCGATACAATTTCTCATGACTCAAGACATATATGTTTGTTTGCAATGGATTGCCAGTCTGCTATGAGGGATTGAGTGTGAGAGCAAATAGAATATGTTTAGTATTCCCCTGACAATAATCTGGACCATTTCGCTAATTAAATGTCTGAGTGGAAACAGAATCCAGACGACACACACACACAACACAAGCTGTTTTGAATTCAGGTCTGCTCCGTCTGGGTCGAAGCCTTTTAAATGTCTTGACTGAGTATCAATAATGAGTCTGTGTTCCAGTACGGTGAAATCTATATCTGAGCGTGTGTGTCTGTGTTTGTTGAAGAGCATTTCTCTCTAAACATTAGTAAGTGATTTATGGGAGGGGACAATATTTGTGCTGTATAATGTGAACCACGGTACAATTTAATGATTTCTCTCAGCTTCAGCTTCATGTGGGATATTCATTTTAAGGTGAAATCATAACAGATACTGGAGTGTATATAGACATACAGAAAAGACACCAGAAAAAAATTGTTTAGAAATCGAGTACTAAGTGTTTTTGTTTTAGATATATTGTTGAGACATGGGGTGTTTCCATGGTAATGCACTGGATAAAACTGAAGTGTTTAGCCGGTGACAAAAGTGTTTGCCAGTGTGAATTGTGTTGAGCATCTTTTGCTTTAGGAAAAGGTGTTTAGCTTTTATGTTTGGATGCTGATATTTTTTTTTTTTAGATAACTTTAAGGTTAGTTTTGAAAGTATTTATTTACTGATGTATCTAATCATTAAAATTGTGGCAACAGATTACAAGCAATATTATTAATTAAATTGAACAAATTGGAATTGAGTAATAATTAATCAAATTATTCCTTAAAAGTTAACCATTAAAAATGATTAATGTTTACACCAAAAAAAAAATAATCTGAATAACAGACAGACATCAAAGATTAATTAAGAACTTTTTATTTTTATATCGCCAACATTGAAGACACCTGATGTTAACAAGCAGAATCACTGAAGGAGAAAACCGTAATTTTAAAACAAACCTAAAACAAACACCGATCACCATAATGGTGACTTAAATGTATGTTTTACTCACTTTAAATGGTTAACTTAACTTAAAAAATGATTTTGATTAATTATTACTCAATTCTAATTTGTTAAATTGAATTAATAATAATGCTTGTAATCTGTTGCCACAATTTTCTTTTACAGTCTAGTGTTGAAAGGGTGTTATTAAATTTTTAAAAGGTATTTTCTGCATCCCTTTTGAATGTACTATATACTGGCTATATATAGAGTGAACGTGATTGTCACCAAGTACAATGTTCTTTGATCAAATTAGATCTTTGTTGATCCTGGAACAACATCCCAGACAACCAATATGATTTGAGGGACATGTTTACAGTTTACTGTTGTCGTGGAAATTTTAGACTGTATAATAAACTAACCATGTTTCTAACATCTAACCTTATTTAACATCTAATATTTGAACAGAATGTACAGTGCGAAACCAATGGAAAACTTGTGACTTTGAGTGTGTGCGTGTGTGTGTATAAACAACATAGTTTGGGAAATGAAACTAGACAGTCAAGGTTTGAAACCTTGTGATTATGAAGTAATGAAGAACCAATCAAATTGTAGGTAAATTATGTAATGTATGATGTCATTTTTCCATACCTCCCTATTCTACAAAAACTGTTTTTGTAGAATAGGGAGGTATGGAAAAAATCAAAAATCTGTGTTTACTGGTGGGATTCTCAATGGGATTTGTCTGAGATCCTCCGGCCATACTTATTGCTTGTTTTTTGGAAACTTTCTGAGAACTGCTCGAGAATTCCCGGCCGTAAGAAAGAGCATTTACAGGACCATTACTCAAGTCTGTCTGTCAATTAAGCTGCACAGCAAGAGAACAAGTTATATTTATCAACTCTGGACACTATATAGACGTGCTAGCGTATAAGTTATAGTCTACTAGTATAGTTAGTCTTAGGGAGCCAAATCTAAAATTGTTAGTTTTGAGAAGAAAATCTATAACACTGTATGTCAAGTTTAGGCTTACAACCAAGGCTAGGTGCTTCTACATCAGTGTTATAACCATCATTTCCCTCTGATTTTAGGGATAAGTTACGAGTAGGGTAAGGAATACATTTTCGGGCGGGAATGTTGTTCCAGGATCAACAAAATAATATATGAATTATGTGACAAAATATAGACAGTTAAGCCCCAAACAATATGTGAGTGGGGTGTGAGTGGATTATCTGATATGGATCATGAGTTTGATCTGGCTTTTCAGATTTTACCTGTAATATTTTTTGCTGAAACAAAGTGTTTCTGTTTAGATACATGTTTGTATTATTTTATAGTATATGTGTTACCTGGCATAGTGTTTTCAATGCCAATTTAATCTAACATTACCTGACGTTACATGCGTTCCTCCTGACCAGTTCTAACACACGGCCTACATTGCTGAAGGCTCCTTCCGTGATGATGAAGAGCTGTCGTGGGCAGCTGCGGTGGACGGGCTGCTGATAAACCCAGGAGAGTGTCGCCCACAGGTTAGCACCACCTTGGTCTGTGCGCATCTTTTGGATGTACTCCAGTGCCCGAGTCACTGTACTCTGAGAAACGAGAAAGGCAGAGAATGGCAGAATTCCCTTTAGCCTTAAACAGTGACGTTTTAAAGAAATATTCCAGGTTAAACATAGCTTTATCATAAAAGAGTTAATCAACAACGTCTACCCACCACAGCCTTAGTAAAATAATAATGTTTAAAAAAGTAAATATGGTTCATAGGGCTTAAGTTGACATAAAAACTCCTCTAGAGTAGCCTCTCTTGATGTAGATGTGGAGCAGTGGTGCATAATGGAGCAAACAAGTTTGTTTTTTATCATTGCGTGCTGTATAAATGTATGACAGTGCCATATGGCTCACGCTGTTTTAAAGCACTTTATCCTGCCAGACCCTGGACCTGCTTGAACCTGATATTGCAGCGTCATGGAAACCAGTAGTAGCAACCTGAACAGAGATGGTTATCAATTGGCCCCAGGTCCCTCACAGGTAAACATCAACCATTTCACACACATCCAGAACCCTATGTAGCCTCCATCTGAGTTTCTCTTGAAATAAACACTATGATTTGTTTGGCTACTACAGCTAGGATGACATAAACACTTACAAATCTGACTTGTGATGCAGTTTGAATTAAATGTTTATTCATTTGGCCCTCCAACTTAGCTTGGTTTCTCCCAAGTTTTTTGACAAAATTTGAAGACAAAACCAAAGGTTAAAAAGTCAATGTATAAAAGGCGAGCAACGCTATGCATTTTGCCGCGTTCTCCTGTGTCGTCGTTACCAAGCAACATGGGTAAACAGCTGCAAACGCAAGGCAGTACAGATTCAAACCTGTGAACACAATCCAGTGGGAGCAATTGAACTCTTGCCCGTCAAGATGTGTCAGATTATGCAATTTTGACTCCTAAATTCTTGTAGTTTTCAGGACAAGAAACATCTCAGGCACATGTTGCTTCCCGACCAATCATTGCTTGATATCTTTAACGACATGCGTGATGTAATCGAGTGTGAGCTACTGACTTCTCGAAATAAGAGCGTAAACAAACAATGGCTACCGAACTGTCCAAACTTTGTACTGTCTTGTTATCGGAAAAGCCCCCAAAAAGAAAAAAATCACTTACCATTACCATTTTCTCTTTTGTTTCACCATGAATGAAAGCTGTGTAGGAAAGAGCTTCTGTGCTCATATTGGTCAACATCACAACTGTGATGAAACCCGTCGTGGACGAGCGGGAATTTTTTTAACATGCTTGTCTTTCTGTCGGAACCTCATGAAAAGACGCAGTGTCGGTTGTCGTCCACTATGACACTACATGATATTTAACTCTTTATCAATTTTTCCATCCCGGTGGCCATTGTTGTTTGCAAAATCACCAAAACACCATACGTCAAACGGATCTTGCCAAAATCGGGGTGATATCGTGTAGTCTGACTCTGAACCGCCCATTAGAGTTATTGAACTGCACTGAACCAACACTGAAATGACTTGAGTTGAATAATGAAAATACTGTATTTGTAGAGCTGCTTTACAACAGAATGAGAATTTGTACTATATTTGGTGAAGTTTGCATCATTGATGATGATTTGAAACAATCTGTAGTGTGTATAGTGCTATAAACTTCCCTCCCCCGTCACTTCAGGTGTGCCCCAGGGCTCTGTCCTGGGGCCCTTACTTTTCATCATTTATCTCCTTCACCTGGGCAATATCTTCCGCAAATTTAATATTCAATTCCACTGCTATGCCGATGACACCCAGCTCTACCTCTCGACCAAACCATCGTCCTCTCTCCCCCCCACCTCCCTCACAGACTGTATCTCAGAAATAAAAACCTGGTTTTCAAATAATTTTCTCAAATTAAACAGTGATAAAACTGAGATCCTCCTCATCGGAAGTAAATCCACTTTATCCAAAACTGACACCTTTTCTCTCACTATTGACAATTCCTCCGTCTCACCATCCCCCCAGGTTAAGAGTCTGGGTGTCATCCTCGACGGCACTCTATCCTTTAAGTCCCATATTAATAACATTACCCGGTCTGCCTATTTCCATCTACGTAACATCAATCGCCTTCGCCCCTCCCTTACCCCCCACACTGCCGCCATTCTTGTTCACAGTCTAGTCACCTCTCGTTTGGACTATTGCAACTCTCTGCTTTTCGGTCTCCCTCACAAATACCTCCATAAACTCCAACTGGTCCAGAATTCAGCTGCCTTGTTTATGTTCTATTGTGTTGGTTCTGCTGCTTTTAAATGTCTTGCACTTCTGTACGGTGTCCTTGAGTGCCAAGAAAGGCGCCTAAAATAAAATGTATTATTATTATTATAAAAGTAAAGGTGACTTGACTCACATCTGTGTAGGGATTGCTGGAGCTGAAAAGAGGCCTGACAGGAGAGCAAATGCCAGCGATGTTCAGCATGGTGCGGCTTGGCAGACTCTTGATGGCAACTAACATCGCCTCCTGTCAAAAATATGAAAGCGCAAGGAACATTACAGGTATGGTTATTTTCAACTTGCATAATCCTGCATATTCAGAGTGGAATCCTTTCAGGGCCATATTTAATAAGCTTAATTAGCTTTTTTGAGCTACTTCTGGTAGGAGCAAATATTTTGAGAACCAATGATCTATTCTTTATAACAATGACAGTACTGAAGCAATTCAGACAAAAAAAAGTGCATGTTACTGGACTGTTCACACGTCGCAGCTGCTCATACAGAAGTTCGCAAGAACCTTGATCTTGTTGATGTTGTGCTGTGTCATTGTGCTGCTGTTTTCAATGAGGAAGATGAGTTCCCTGCTGGCCTGCTGCAGTTCTGTTGGTTCTGACAGCAGATCTGGGGAGAAGTTAAGCATCAGGACCGGGTTCAAGAGCAGATCCTTATGATAGCGTCTCCGCACGAACTCCAGCTGGGGGAGGCACATGCACACATGCAGGAACAAATTTAATACTGTTCTTAATTACAATCACGATGAAGTCAGCAATGCAAGTGTTTAACGCCAGTAATCATACCCTCTTCTCAGACTCTGCCTCCTTTCGGGCACAGCGAATGAAATCACGACGAGCACGGATCTGCTGCTCATATTCACTAAATGTGAGACGGCCCCTCTCTAGGATGACCAATGGGCTGTGAGGCTCTGCAGGCAACAGTGGACAGTGACTTGCAGGTAATTACATGGATGGAATTGTGCCAAATTCTACCCCCATCCAAGAGGTAACCGTTTAAAAAACCTGATGCCTTATGGTCATATTTTATTCAACTGTAGCTGATCAAAATGTTTTTCTAGTCAGCCTTCTGCTAAAAATGCATTGTGTTTGATGTGTTAGCAGCCTAAATGACGATTCAAACTTTAGATTGACCATTTATATTTAAAAAGACTTCAGTGTAAAAAAAAAACAGCATCACACGAATAAATTCCTGTGATAACTTTTTTTTTTTTTTTACCATATTTTTTATCTAATAAATGCAGCCTTGGTGAACTTCTTTCAAAACCTGACCCCAAACAGTATTAAAAGCGATATTTTATCACTTCTCATCAGGCACTGAATAGTTTACTCAAAAAAGTCAGTCGTGCTTTGGGGTCCAAGAAGGGTAAGATTTGGCACAACACTGAAGTTTATGATTTAGAGTATTTAGCTGACCATTTTTCACTCAGAAAAAAACGTAAGGGAGAAATTGCAATGCTCAATTTGGCAAATGAAGACCTTTCGGTTAAAAGTCTATTGTCTTACTAGTAAAGGCATCAGCTGTATTTTTTGCTATAAAGTGTACATTTTCATTAGCTGTAAAAAAAATAATACATTTTGTAACATAATTTGAGCTGGAGAAGCTAAATGTATGATGAAATCAGAATTTGTTCCTGCTTTGAAATATCAATATGTTACTGAAATGCAATCTAAACACAGTTTTGGAGATTTTGGTCTGTCTGTATTCAAGCAGATAATGGCTATATGACATGCTTAAATTGAAAATAACTGTGGAGGTGAAATTGAAGATTTTATCATTTTAGGCTTAGCTCTCACCGCTAAGGTGTAGTATTATTTCTAGATGGCGGTCGCATGGATGCTCCTCGGCCAGTGTGATGTAGGTTGCATAGGCAGACTGTGCACTGGGGTCAGCATCCGCACGCAGGGCATGGGTGGGGCTTTCTAGACCTGCAAATGCAGAGACATCATAAAAAGAGGTTACAGAGCCTGTTCACATGACATTTCAGCACTGATTTGATTAGTTGCTGTTAAAGAATATTATTGGTGGGAATCTTTGACATCTAAGCCTCAGGGAACTAAAGCTATAATAAAACTGATCCTGAATCTCTTGAATTACATTTCAGTCAGACATTTGATATAAACCTTGATATCCACAGTTGTAATCAAAATTATTCAACCCCCTTTGCAAATCTCGTTGGCAACATTTACAGTCATTCAGCTGTTTGCAATGAACAAATCGAACAAAGTAATTGAAATAGCTTAACACAACAAATGTCAAGTGTTTTCACAAAATTCAACTGAAAATGCAACTTTTAATGACTTCTGCAGTCTCAAAATTATTCAGGCCGCGTTTACACAAAGCCGGGTATTTAGTAAAACCAATATTTTCCCCCTCTCCGTTTTCAAAAATAACATTGTTTACACACCCGCATAAATACGCCGTCGAGCGCCATCCTAACTATGCCAAACCAGTTGGCGGCAGTGTAGGGGTTAAGGATAAAGCCATGCAAGCCAATTAGAATCCTCAGAATCGACAAGAGAGAACCCAAAACGCCATTTCTCCCAGTTCACATGACAACACACAACCGCCGTTTTCAGAAATCTCCACTTTGGCCAGAGTTTTTAGAAATAATCGTTTTCAGTGATAAAAACGGCATTTTCGTGTAAATGAGAGGGCAAAACGCAGAGAAATATCTGCGTTTTCCCATCGTGTAAACGGGGCCTCAATCCCCTAAATAAAATCCCTCACAACAACACAAATCTACAAAACAGGTTTAGTCTCAATCACACCTGATACAACTAATCAAGGACTTCATTAGTTGCACCAGGTGTGCTTGAGCTAGAACACATGAAATATCCAAACCGGGGTGCGTTTCCCGAAAGCATCGTTAGCCAACTATGGTCGCAAGTTCCGTCATTATCAGCATAGTTCAACGAGTCTGTGTTTCCCGAAACCATCGACGAACATTCGCAAACAGCATCGCAAAGTTGTGTGGTTGGAACGACAGCTCTCGACCTGTGCTTAGAGGCATCGCGTTTCTATATTGCATGACATTTGGACATAATAAATCCTTATCTTGAGCAAAATAAGCAAGCTGACATTCAGTACAACTGGTGCCTTTTATTTAGAATACATACAAATGTAATTTCCGTTTTTTAGTTTGTCAAAAGATTTAAAGTAACGTGTTTGAAGAGAGAAAAAAAGAATACTTTAGCAAAGTAATGGTACAAAAGTAAGATTTCAAATAAATTCTGTTCTTTTGAACTTTCCATTCATCAGAGCATCCTGAAAAAATGGTTTCTACTAAAATATTAAGCAGCACAGCTGTTCTCAGAATTGATAAAATAATACTACTACTACTAATAAATGTTTTCTCAACCAAATCACAATATTTGAATGATTTCTGATGGATCATGTGACACTGACGACTGGAGTAATGTTGCTGAAAATTCAGCTTTGCATCACAGGAACAAATTACGTTGAAAATATATAAAAATAGGAAACGGTTATTTTAATATTTTCACAACATTTCACAATATTGCTGTTTTACTATATTATTGATCAAATAATTGCAGCCTTGGTGAGCATTAGAGACTTATTTTAGAAACATAAACAAATCTTATTGACCCCAAACTTTTTAAATGATATACAGTATACTGTATATACAGTATATTTCACGATATTACTAAGGTAAATGTAAAATTAAAACTATATTACAAGGAACATATCTAAAAAATTATAATAATCTGATACATGTGCAAACAAATATTCTATTAACATGGTAAATTTATATTGTTGGTATTATATATTATATATTTATACAATACAAAAAATGCATATTACCATGGTTCAGTTATCAAAAAATTATTTCTTTGGAATGTCCACCTCAATGTCCATTAAAATCAAGACAGCTGAAACAGAGTGGCCACTTTCCTCTGGAGCAGAACAGTGTCACCACTGTGATTTAGGACTCTGTATCACCCTGCCTCAATCTCTCTCCTCTGTTCTAGTGGCCTGAAGCCTGAGCCAAACACTCTCTCGCTCCGCACACACCCTCACACATGCACTTTGGCTCCTTCTGGCAGGCTCACTGATGTCTATCATAATCACTGATGTCCATGCCAAGTTTTACGCTAACTGGATTATTTCAGAACACAAACTGGACCTGCATGAATGTACAATGCTCTTAAAAGGGGGTCTTGTCCTTCTGTGATGGACAAAGACAGGTGAGAGACAAGTCCATTTTTTGTCTCCTCCTCCAGATATCATTATTCTAGAACCTTTACATTTAAGCTCTTGCTATAGTGACTTATGTTTTATAGATTGGACAGAAAGATATAAATGTTACCGGCTAGCAGACAGGCTCCTCGAACCAGCAGCTGGAAGCTGAGCTGATAAGGCGAGAGGTTGGTGGCAGAGCTGGTGAGCAGAGCATGTGTGCACTGCTGCCCGACTCCCAGCATCCTCTCCTGCTTTCCAGACACATTGCCAAAGCACGTAGTCGGGCTGAAGGAGAGACGTTAAATAGGATTCTTGGGAGGTCAAACTCACAATTTTGTTATTCAGGTGATGTAAATTAATAAGCAAAAAGTAAAGGTGTTTTATCAAATATATACCCTTACAATGCATTGATAATAATAGAATAATAAAAAAATGTTTGAGCACAAGATCAGCATATTTGAATGATTTCTGAAGGGACTGGAGTAATGATGCTGAAAATTCAGCTTTGCCATCACAGGATTAAAACATTTTAAAATATATAAAAATAGAAAACAGTTATTTTAGATTGTGATAATAATTTCCACTATATCTCTGTTTGTATTGTATTTTAATCAAACGAATGCAGCTTCTTTCAAAAACTTTTTTACTGAAACTTTTGAATAGGGTATGTTGGTAACACTTTACAATAAGGTTCATTAGTTAACATTAGTAAATGCATTAACGAACATGAACTAACGATGAGCATTACATTAGTTACAGTGTTTATTCAACTTTGTTAATGTTCGTTAATACAAATACAGCTGTTCATTGTGCGTTCATGTTGGTACACAGTGCATTAACTAATGTTAACTAATACAACCTTTGATTTTAATAACTTATTAGTAAATGTTGGAATTAATATTAACTAAGATTAATAAATGCTAAAGAAGTATTGTTCAGCCTTAGTACATGTTAACTAATGTAGTTAACTAATGTTAACTAATGAACCTTATTGTGAAGTGTTACCGGTATGTTTTATGAATGTGAATATACAGTGTCCTTAAAATGTCATGGAAATGGACTATATAAGCTATATATTGACGCTAGTGATTAGCCTACAGTTTATAAAGTTATAATTATGGATATTATTCTCACAAAAATGCATTGCTTAGCTTATTAGAGCTGTATGGATTACTTTTATGATGGATGAATGTGCTTTTTTGGGCTTAAAAAAATAAGGTCCCATTCACTTTCATTAAAGCTCAGAAGAGCCAGGATATTTTTTAATTTAACTCTGATTGTGTTTAGCTAAAAGAAAAGATTTGAATACAAATAGGATGGCCTGAGGGTGAAAATTATGGGATAATTTTCATTTTTGGGTGAACTAAACCTTTAACATACCCTTTCATGTGAATAAAAGCCTAAATTAAATATTTTCATAATATAAAGCGATTGTATCTCTTCAGAATATTTGGACTAAACTGCTCAATTCAAATGGATTAGTTTTACGGTTTCTTTGTGAACTTTTTGATGATAAAGTGGTAGTTGCGTAGACTGTCAATGAGGGGAGTAAAATTGCTCAGATTTCATTAATAAGATCTTCATTTATGTTTCAAAGATGAACGAAAGTCCTACAGATTTGGAACAACATGAGGGTGAGTAATTAATGACAGTTTTCATATTTGGGTTAACTAACTAACCCTTTAAACGTGGCTATACTTTTTAGGACCACTGCAATTATTAATAGTAGTAAAAAAAAAGAAGAAGTTAACTTTACCTGTTTTCCTCTGATTTCCCCCCATTTTCACTTTTTCCTGGTTGGATTCGTGTTCTGACTATAGGTGTGAGCACTGAAGGATAGACCAGGCGGATTGCACCATTTTCAAGTGTAGAAAGTTCAAGGGTGGTACTGATGACAACAGACACAATTTCTAGCGGTCCAATCAGTCCTGTGCTCACAATAAAAGTGCTCCTCTCCAGATCCTCATCCAGCAACAGATGACCTGTAATGAAAAAGTAAGTGCAACAATCTCTCAAAGACCTGAAAAATAATGTTGTTGGAATGTCAGGATTTAATCTAAAATGTTTAAATGTTCAATATTGTGAATTTTTACAGAAAGACCCAAATTGAAAAATTTGTATATAAGGACCATCCAAGTGCAGGCACAGAGCCAACAGAGCTCTAAGCAATAATGAATGCTGCCCTCACACTTCAGACTGTACAAGTACAAAGCAGTATAAAGAGAGAACAAAGATTTATGAAAGCACCAAATGCACTTCTGTAGTGTGTGCTTGTTTGTGTATATTTTAATATTTTGTGTGTAGTGTGACAATCAAAAGAAAATACTGCTTTTTCTTTATCTGGAATCAGTATTTTAGAAGAACAGCAATAAAGATCAGTGGCAATGACATGTCTTGTCATGCTTCTCTTAGCTTCTTAGCTTAGATAACCTTTCAATAACTTCCATAATGAGGCAGTTGGACCAATATGTTAATGTGAAAATCATGTGCGTGTGTGTTGTCCTGGTAAACCCTACATTATGTGGACAAGATGTCATCATAAGAATGGCACTGCCAGAAATCGTTGACCTTTGAAATGTCTTTGAAAGCAGCTTCTAAATCATACAGAATTATGTTTTTTGATAATGTAAAAATGCAGGTTTTCGGTGAGGATTATGTTTAGGGTAAGGGGATAGACTATTCAGTTTGTACAGTATAATAAAATACTGTTGTTTATAGTATATAAATACTATAAATACTGTTGTATATAAAGTCCCCATAAAACATGGAAACCCATGTGTGTGTTCGTGTATAAGCTTGCAGATTCCTTGCTGAAAAAAGTAGGAGTAGTGATTTTTGTGTGTCAGCTGATGTACACATGCAAGTCTAAATTTCTTCCTCACCTGAAAATCCTAGAGAGATGATTATTATTACACTTATTTTATCGTAAAACAATGGTCCGATATTGAAGTTGGAATCCTAATGACATACAGTTTGTCAAGATTAAATAAGAATTTCATGTTAACAGCTTGCAGTGAATGTAAACAACAATGTGTGGGTTAAAGACTTCATTACACCTTAATAAAGTTTTAATTATTGTAATAATTCTACGGTAACTCCACACCATAGTTATAACAGTAATGACACTATATCATTGGAATCTTTTTTTCAGAATCAGAATGTTTTTTTCCAGATTATGAAGGATAAAAACACTGACAGCCAATCAGAATCTACCGGGCGTTAAAAAGCTCAAGCATTTAAAGCAGCAGAAGACATACGCGTGCTTACAATGAATAAATATTATCGTCAGTTGGTGTGGACGCTGATGTACTTGTTGTTAGTTATATTTATAGTTATCGTACTTGGTGTGAACAGGCTTTAAAACGCTCACCGTTGGAGCACTGCATCTCCAGACCGGTTCCTCCGCAGCATCCCCACTCTTTGCTTTGACCACACTGTGTGTACAGCGCTGATCCTGGGCAGCAGTCCAAACAGCAGTCCGCTCGGCTCTGGAGCTCCACGCTGACCAGCCTGCCAGACACCACTGCCTCAAAACTCACCACGACCTCCTTCTCCCCCAGAGGATACACAAACACACCTGAGCAGGTGACCAGAACATTGTTTTAAGTCTTTGTTTTCTTACCTTTTACATATTCAGTGTGTCTGAATTGTTCTGCAGGAGGCCAACTACAATTCTACATCAAGGGATATAACAACATTTCACTGGGGCTGTACCTTTAAAAGGACAACTTTGTACCTTATAAACCCCTAAAAGGTGCTGTAATGTTCCCTTGAGGTACTGCTATGAGCTTGTATGGGTAAATAAGGTTCAAATGTGTCTCTTTAATGGTCCTGCCCCAGTGAAGGTACAAGTTTTTTTGAGTGTATATGTGCATGTTCTCTTACCCTCCACAGGTTCAGGGTCAGTATTCACATATGTCAGATGAGCTGTAATGCCCAGAGAGCATCCGTTGGCACAGGAAGTGATGTGGGATGTCTTCAGCGAAAGTGGTGCCCATGTGGTTCGGTTTTTCAATCCTGGCATTTTCCTCAAGAGAACGTTATCAGGTTAGTTAATTATGCTTGTTAAGTGGATGTCAGCAACAAGATCCCCAAAGAATATTAAACACGATAATTAATACGCTCCATTTAATTAAAATGTTGACTTTGGTAATCATAACAGCGTAGCACTTCATTTTACAGTCCTGTTCCCTATTACAGTAACTGGGTAATAACAAAAACTGTGAGCTAATAAAAATGACAAAAACAACAAAATTACTAAATTTTCTAAATAAAAACAGAAATGTAAAATCATCTAATCATTTAATCTAATTCGATCAAATGTCTATTTATTAAAAAAAATAACAAAAACTATTCAAGTATTCATGTATACATATAAATGATTATAAAATAACTCTGTTTACAGCAAAACCACCAGTGTTAGACTATTTCAAATATTGTAGATGTAATGGGTTGTGGTAAATAGAGACTGATAATAAACATTCTAAAGCAAATCTACACAACATATCAGAGGCAGTAACAGCAAATTTACATTGGATTATTTGCTTCAACAACCATGAAACATTTTAAGAGCACAGACACAAGCTCTCCTTCACACTACTGGATGTGTCGACCCCACGTGCTGCCTGGCAACCGGGCGGCTCTCATCCTGTCACAGTGGGAATGTGCGTGTGAAACATTAACAGACTGGTCAATAGTGCTCCAGCACATGCATACAAACGTAATGCTCGAGTCAACAGCCTGCTGTCTCTGCACAGGTACAGATTCTAATGTTTGGATGGAGTTTGGTGAATAAGGAGATGGAGGATCTGAAATCTTTCAAAACCATTCCCCTGATGACACTTAAACCATGACAGATGTCTAATTCAGTCTAATTACTAGTATTATCATTTTCAGCCCAATGATCAATCTAAAGCACTGGGTTATTTCAAACCATGTTTGGGTCAAAGATAGACAAACTCAAAGGTTGGTTTAAATTTTCAAATTACATATTTAAACCCAATGTTTGGGTTTGACCATATTTGACCCAAACATGGGTTGAAACAACCCAGCGTAAATATTGAGGATGTAGAATCCACATGAAACACTAGTAAATGAGAATGCAGTGGTGTGTGTTCTGTCTCAGGTGATCCTTGAAAACACCTGCCATCTGGACACTGGTCCACTTACTGGGATTTACTGTGCCGTGATTAAATGTCAAGCGCACACAAATGCAATCATGACAATAAAGTGTTTGCGAGTAAATTGCTCTTATTAACATTGAAGATTCACTTTTACTTGCTGACTTCAATGTCTTGCAACTAAAACTTTAAAAACTTTGCTCACAACAATATTTCTAAAAGCATTTAGATACATTATAGTTTTTGTTTTTTTTTTTTAGAAAAAAAAAGGTATAACGTTTAAACTGTCATTTACAGTGTCTTATATAGGTATCAAGCGCATGGATTCAATGCCTCCACAATGAAAATTAGATAGAATAGATGTGGTTCACATATTTTAACATATTTTAATATCTGAACCACACTGAACATACCGTATACATACATAAACAGTCTGTTGATGCAATGTGAAATATGAAAATCGGACAACTATTGTTCAAATTTGTAATTTAAAAATAGAATAAACAAGGAAAGATGCATAAAAATCACTACATTGGATTGTGAGTAAATTGCTCTTATTAGAATCCAAGATACTATTTTGATTAGCTAACTTTGAGTCGTAGCTAAACATAAAACTTTGTTGGACATTCTAGTCTTTTTTAATGAAATTAAGTGAAATTTGTACAAAGAAAAAAAAAAAAAATATATATATATATATATATATATATATATATATATATATATATATATAAAAAGTTGCTAAAATTTCTTTGTATCATTGATTGAGGAGGGAATAGATCACCGAATCATTCAGAATATGTATCAAATTGAGAATCCCGTCGGTAACAAAACATTTAAAATTTTGACAAAAGTAAAGTTTACACAAATGTATTTAAAAACTGTTATAGACATGCACTTAACATTTGAGCGTGTTAATTTCATAACACCAGAGTCCGTATGATTAATAACAAATAATACAAATTACAACGACTGAACTGTTTTGGTATGTTTCGAAAAGGATACAATTAAGCACTTTGGGTACACGTCGAGTTTTGACTTACTTGATGAGCTGCTCCCAGATTTTTTCCCGGTTTGCTGTGATTCGGACGGTGACGTGTTACAGGTCTCTCTCCATCTCTCCAGAGCCGTTAAATATGTTTTTAAACGGCTCTGCATCTCTCCATCACGCTCTGGGCGGAGGGACTCGAGCGCGAGCACACTTCATTACAGCGTTCACGCACGCGCAGGGAAACAAGGACTAATGCATCTTGAAATGTCTCTATATGATTTACATCTGTCATTTTATAGCTACCGAGCTCTGCGTCGTGTACAGTGAACTGTTCTGCTGCAGGGTAGTGCCTATGGGCCTCTGATACTCCAAACTTTTGATCTCATCAGTGTGTCGGCTGGAAATGAGATCACAACTCACAATTTCATATTTTACGATTAATGTATTTTTTTTTATTATTACTTGGACAATACCACAGTAAACTAAGGTTTCAGCCAAAAGTCCAAATTTAAAATTATACGTCTTTTACATTACATTCCTAAACACAAACATCTAGCTCGGGGTGTCCCTTTACATTAAGTGCAAATAGCCCGTCTTGTTTTTATTAATTTTTTTTTTATTGCACCTTGAATGTGCATATTTCACTGCATTTTTTATTGATCAGGCTCTAAGTGAAATTGCGTTGCTTATTTGGTTTGAACTTAAAAGATCCACCAGAGGGAGACAAGAGAGCTCGTAATAAAAAAATAAAATAAAAAATTAAAGAAATAACAAAAGAAAAGAAAAACTTAAATCTGTTAATGGTCATATTAAAACATTTCCATCAGAATGACTGATCTTGCACTCACATTAAGGCATCCAAAACCAAAATATTATATTAATGTTAAATTTAAAATAACCTAATTTAACCTTTGTATGTTCAGCACCATAGTTCTATTGTATTTTGTGACACAATTTGCCATGCAAGTTTAGAGAATATGATAATTACTATTATTAGCAGTCATATCACGCTATAGCCAAAACTGGTTGCCCACTGAAGCTAAGCAGGGTTGAGCCTGGTTAGTACCTGGATGGGAGACCTCCTGAGAAACTAGTTTGCTGCTAGAAGAGGTGTTAGTGAGGCCAGCAGGGGGTGCTCACCTTGTGGTCTGTGAGGGCCCTAACGCCCCAGTATAGTAATGCGGACACTATACTGTCAAGAGCACCGACCTTCAGATGAGATGTTAAACCTCATAAAAAGTAGGGGTGCAACGGTCTCCTGGCCAAATTCCCTGAATTGGCCCTTGCCAATCATGGCATCCAAATAATCCCCTTCCACTGGCCCCATCACTCTCTCTCTCCTCTCTCCACCTATAGCTTGTGTGTGGTGAGCGCACTGGGGCTGTTGTACTATGGGTGCCATCGCAGTGGATGCTGTACAGTGGTGGTTGAGGAGAGATCCCCTGACATGATTGTAAAGCGCTTTGGGTGTACACATGAAAGCGCAATATAAATGCATCCCCATTCATTCATATTGTGTGAATGCATTTAAAGGGATACTCCACCGGGTTTTCATATTAAACTATGTTATTCCCTTAACTAAGACGAGTTGATGCACACCTCTCTCATCTCAGTACGTGCACTCTATCGCTCTGTATTGCTGCAAAACTATGTTAGCACTTAGCTTAGCCCAGTGCATTAAATATGGGCCCAAAAAAAAGAAGCGACCAAACACTTCCTCGTTTTCCCTATTTAAACACAGTTACTCGATTAGTGTAACTCGACCTAGGCTGGTGACACAACATAAAACGTTGTGTTTTTCTAAGCGTTTAAAATTGATGACTATATTGTATAGCGGAATACCATAAAAAGTGCTTTAGAGCACTTCGACTTGGCGCAATAATACCTTCACTCGTGAAAAGTCCTCTTACCGGCTCCCGCTTGTCGCATGTCACATTGGTTGTATTGACCCTATGGTATTGACGGAAATAAGAGGGAGGGGGAGAGGAAACGGGAGCCGGTAAGAGGACTTTTCACGAGTAAAGGTATTATTGCGCCAAGTCGAAATGCTCTAAAGCAATTTTCATGGTATTCCGCCATACAATATAGTCATCAATTTTAAACGCTTAGAAAAACACAACGTTTTATTTTGTGTCACCAGCCTAGGTCGAGTTACACTAATCGAGTAACTGTGTTTAAATAGGGAAAACGAGGAAGTGTTTGGTCGCTTCTCTTTTGGGCCCATATTTAATGCACTGGGCTAAGCTAAGTGCTAACATAGTTTTGCGGCAACAGAGCGATAGAGTGCACGTACTAAGACGAGAGAGGTATGCATCAACTCGTCTTAGTTAAGGGAATAACATAGTTTAATATGAAAACCCGGTGGAGTATCCCTTTAAGAAGTTTTTCATTTCAGAAAAATCAACAATGCAATGTAGTGACAAAAGTGACAAAAAAGTGACAAAGTGACAAGAAAAACTTTAATTTTTAAAGAAACTCATTATATTTATATAGGCCTAACAGTTGACCAAAATATTATAGTGTACAACAAGAAGGGGAAAAAAACACTTAAGGTATTAGACAAATTCATGAGAGAAAACAAAATATATTTTAATGAATCACAAGAAGGTTGTCACCAGATGTGTGTCCTTACCCAAATATCTTCAGTTAGAAAGACGATTACTTTACACTGTTGAATCACAAAATGTAGGCTACCCTGGAGATAGCTATAGGCCTACTCATGTTGTTGATATTTGTGCAATTTGGCCCGTTTTTTTTTACAGTCTATGGTACGAACTGATAAGCAGACTTCCTACCCACACACGAAATTAACGTGACAGTCTCTGTGGAAACTAGTATGACAACGCTCGTGCGTGCTTATGATCTCGTGAAGTGACGAAAAGCTTTTTCTTCCCTCAAATATTAATATAAAATATTCAAATATTGCATTCGATCAGGACTAACATTGTAAGAACATTTACTTTGATGTTTTTACAGTTTGAAACTCATCTGCCAATATCGTCATACTCCGGTAGAAGGCGCTGTTGATATTGCCTAACTAACAATGTCAACAGAGCCCAAGGAGTTCCCCCCTCAAAGTTGGCCATGGCGGATGGTCCCACATATGGATAATCAACGTTTTGCCTATGCCACCTATCATGATTATAAAGGTAATACTCTGTCTTCTCATTGGTTGTGTGAATCTACGCATATACACCTATTTGTTTGTGTTGTCACTGTCAGCACTTCACACATTTTCTGTTAATCTTAGAAAACAGGTCAATGACAATGTTAATTAGATTAGAAATTACAGGGGTTGGACAATGAAACTGCAACACTTGTTTTAGGACCAGAACAATTATGATGTAGGCTGGGCCCACGTTTGCGGCCAATACAGCAACAATTTGTCTTCTTTTGGAAATGACAGATACAAGTCCTTCATAGTGGATTTTGAGTCATTCCTCTTTGAGAACAGTGGACAGGTCATTATGTGATGTTGGTGGAAGATACGTTTTCTGAATTGCTCCTCCAGTGGTTTAAAAATATTTAGATCTGACTGTGCAGGCCATGGGATATGTTAAACTTCACTTTCATGTTTATCAAACCATTCTGTCACAATTGTATTGCTGTGTGTATTGGTGCATTATCATGCTGATAGACAATGTTTGAACCATTAGGTGCACATGGTCCTCCAGAATGGTTCGGTAGTCCTTTGTTCATAGTCCTGTGCTCATCAAGCATAGTAGGGAATGCCATGATATTGCACCCCAAACCATCTCTGATCCACCCCGTGCTTCACTCTGGGCAACAGCAGTCTGGGTGTTAGGCCTCTTTGGGGCTTCTCCACACCGTAACCCCCACAGATGAGTTGTTGTTGGTGCGAATCAACACATGCCAGTGGACCAGCTGAGACCAGAAGGCGTAGAGGGCTAGGGAGACTGCCTTTAGCTCTTTATGTGGCACTCTGCCTGCTTCTCTGACCACTGACCCGAGGCGGGCTTGCCCAGGCAGACAGGTCCCCATCCGGTGGTCGATGCATCAGTTAGGACCTCCACACGCCGTGTCACGATACCCAGAGGAACACCCGATCCCAAAAGCTCTGGGTTCTTCCACGGAGCCAGCGTGTGAATGCAGCCTCAAGTGACCATATTGCGCTTATGGCATCCACACACTTAAAGGGATGTGTGCTTTCAGCCAGTGTTGAAGCGGTGTCATATGCAGTAGTCCTAGGTGACACACCGACGATGCCACTGCCATCCATCTCAATAACCTCTGAAATTCCTTCAGTGGGACAAGCTCGCCAGGTCTGAAAAAACTGAGAGAAGTGCTCGCTCGGGCAAGAGAGACGCGCTCTCATTCTCACCGAATCCAAGTGCACTCCCAGAAAAGTGGTGGTCTGGCGAAAAGAGGGGAGAAAGTCCACACATTTCGAAAAGATTCGGGGCACGAGAGCAAGACTGAACGGAAGCACTGTGTACTGGTACACTTCTCAAACACAAACCTCAGGAATCGCCTGTAACGCTTTTCTATCTGGATATGGA
Source organism: Cyprinella venusta (assembly GCA_038021265.1). Lineage (NCBI taxonomy): Eukaryota > Metazoa > Chordata > Actinopteri > Cypriniformes > Leuciscidae > Cyprinella > Cyprinella venusta. The sequence goes on along the minus strand of CM075870.1, from coordinate 15,497,966 downwards.
AGTACGCAACCTTTAGATCCACTTAAGTGATCCAATCCCTGGGGCGAACTTGACTCAAAGGTTGGGGGGGCCCACCAGTGGCACAGAAGACACAGTGGGCCCGATCCACTTTGCTGTGTGAGCTTAATCCCGCCTGTCCTTGAGAGCGTGTAGGGAAATGTCCGCGCAGTGCACGCAAGACCCGCCATCCTTGAGGGCCGACTCGGCCTGGGCCAGCCCCATGCACGCGATACAGAACAGGTGCATGTCCGGGGGCACGATGGGGGGAACAAGTTACAAATAGTCGCCATTGGATGCAAGACAGTACAACGTATCTTCGGCACACCTTCAAAGGCGGCAAATAATTCCTTAATAGATGTAAATGTAGTATCAGCTTTCAAGCACACGATTTTTGCGTGAAGACATTCTGATGAATATTGATGCTGCATCTGCTTTTACACTGCAAGTGTTGCATATTTGCGTCAATTGGCCAGCTTGGCTGGCGTTAGCCTATAAGATTTCAGCAGAAGTGGAGTAGGAGAGGAGTTCCCATTCCAATACACGTCATTCGTAATGTCAAAGTTCCGTAGCCTTGTTAGGGGACACCCTTATTGCTGGTCATTTGAGTGTGAACGCTGCCATCCGAACCCTGGTGCTCACAAAAAAAGTGGACCGAGACCCCTGAAAAGAACTCTGGTGCGGTTCGAATGAACACAACACGGACCAAAGACATGCAAACGACCTAAAAACAGGACATGATGTCACAAGATGCGACCCTAAAAAGGACAGAATGCTCAAGCATACCTGTTTTATACCTGTTTTATTCTCATCACAGTCGTGATGTTGCCCATCACAGCTCAGTACAGGCATCAGAAACTTGTCTGCTTCCAGCAGATCTTCTTTTGTGGGTGACAGAGGGATTCCTACCACTGTTTTGACTCCTTTAGACTTTTTATAAGAGAGTTCTCAGCTACATCAAATACCATCACATGTACGCATATGCAGCGTCACCCACAGCACATTTAGCCTCAGCACACTGCATTGTTTTGGATGATCAACAAGATCCGTCGTAAAATATATGTCATTCGGTGTTAAAAATGACACTGTGCAGGCTAAGCGAACGATGACTAAATGTAGAATTTTTTGGTCCGAACCAAAAGAAACAAGGGAACCGAACTACAAGTGGGATTATTGTCAAAATGCACAATTTTTTTTTTTTGCACAAACCAACTTGACTAACCTTAGTGAGAAAATCATCTAATACAGAGAGATGTCTTCCTCACTGAGGTTGTGTTCTGAAAGAGCCTGGTAAGTGAGCTAATGGGGTCGTGCATGTCACACAGAAAACGCTCTCTGGGAAAAAAAAAAAATGCTCAAACTGAAATGTTTGGAGCTGATTTTTTTTCAGCCCACTGACCCACTTTTCAATTGTTCTCTTCACCAGACAATAGAGACAAATGGTTTCATAAGTAGTACACAATACCTGTGTGTTATTCAACATTACGGTTGTGTAGGACTGTGAAGGGATTGTTTGGGTGTATTTTTTGTGTGTTTGTGTGTGCGCCATGTCTTTATGTAACCTCCATGTATTGCCCCCTGTACTATTGAAAAGGCGACAACTTCACATACACACACACACTCAAACTCAAGTTGCCCTCTCATTGGCTCCAATTGTGCGTCAGACCCCAAGGCTGTGACAACTTGCATGGTTTCACAGATCCATGGCTCAACAAACGACACACGCGAAGCTCATCTTTACAGCCGAATGAGAGAATGAGTGGCTGTCTGTAAAAGATTCAACTCACACCCCAACCAGAGCTTAATTGCATAAGGACAGTGTTGTCTTCTGCGATTAGCCTGGGCTGTTGTCCCACAGATGATTTCTTTCAAAGAAATGTTCTGGGTAAAATGCAAGTAAATCTTTTTCATGCTGTCAGTTACCATAGAAAACAACTTCAATTTGTCCATCAGTTTGGTAAGACAAAGAAAACAATGTTTACAGTGTTTACAGTGTATGCAACACTGTTTACAGTGTATGTTCTTGCAATGTACCATACAAAAGTCTCCAATGCTCACCAAGACTGCATTCATTTGATCTGAAATGCAGTCTGAACAGCAACAATGTGAGATATTAGTTTATTATTGTTTTCCATTTTAATATATTTTAAAATGTAATTTATTCCTGTGATGGTGCAATTACATTTTCGGTAGCCATTACTCCTGGCTTGATCCTTAAGAAATCATTCTTAATATTTATTTTAGTTTGTTTTCAGGATTAATTGATGAATAAAAAGTTCAAAAAGAACAGAATTGACAGTTTTTTAACAATCATCACAACACATTTCTTAATACTTGGGTCACTTTTTCAAAACTCTTCAAACAGATCTCTACCAACTTTCAGCTTGACACAGATGTTGATTTTACATTCAAAATGCATTTCTCAAATCAAGTCAATTTCAATCTCAAATTTACTGCTGTGCCAAACTGAAAGCTGGTAAGGAGAAACTGTAATTTAATCTGTCCTTGCTGAATAAATGTACAGTATATATTTCTTTATTTTTAGTGTAGGTAGTGTAGGTCTGGGTAAATCACTGTACCAGAATGTTAAAATTCACTTTATTTTGCAACTTAAATGATATACCTTTTGAGACTACACTATTGCGCTAAAACAGCTCAACAACTTTGTGCTTTTTTAATCCAATATTTTGTCTCCTATTATGTAAAGCCGGTTAACATCGGCACTGATACAGACAAGGAAACCAGAACAGGACATAACAAAAAAGGGCTGTTTACAACTAGCAAATTTCATCCAGAACCTGCTTTTCACATACTATAACAGATACAAGGATGTGTTTAGACACCTTTACAAATGTTAGAAATAATATTACCGTGTTATCAAAATTTGAGCTTCACATTTGTGTTTGTAAACCTAATGTATTGACCTCCTCTATAAAGTGCATCACTTAAGACATGACGTTTGTGTTTACAACTAGTTCCTGTGGTAATCAATGGCATGCCATGTATCTTGAAAAGCTTAACCCAGAACTTTGCTTTAAAAGTTGTCTGTAATATCTACTCTTGATCACTCCTTCTAACCGAACACTGTAGAATTGGATCTGAAGGTATCCTCACATGCTCTCTCCCAAACTTTTCCGTGAATCCCTCTTTCGCCTTTAGCGCTGTGATCAGCATCTTGTTCGTGGAGGAGATTGGGCAGAGCACCACAAAGTAGACAACAGAAACTGGAGGGAGCGGAGGGCAGATTAATCAGGGGACATCAAAGAGAGCGACAGGGCGAAGGGAGGGAATGGGGCAAAAGATGAATGGAGACCAGCCGCCTGCTTTTTTTCTTTCTTCCATGCCATCCCTCAGTGCTTCAGTTGGCAGTAGGATGACAAAACCATTGTGCAGGGGCCACATAGAACGCCTGGAACACACTGTCGGCTCCTGTTTTTATTCTTTGTGCCAAAAGAGGAGGAGAACGTGAGATGGGGAGACTCTTGCTCTGGAAGTCCATCTTTCCTTTGGAAATTTTCAACTCTGTTCTTTTATCTGTTTACTTTTTGTCTTTTTTTTGTGCATTTTAAAACATTGTTCACCAGCACAACGCTTAAATATTGCTCACCCTCCAATGCTTGTTTTGTTCCTGTCTTGTTGTTCTGACCAACACCTTCTTCTTCATGTGCCTCTGCATTTCAAAAGAGGTTTTTCCTCTCTTAGTCGCTCTCTTTCACACACACTTACACACACACACACACATACATACATACTCTGTAGGCCTTGTGTGAAGCACTTTGAAAGTGGCCTGCCGCTCCGCCTGCCCTCTCTGTGTTCAGTTGCTCACTTGGCTCAAAGATGACTCCAATTTGGGTCTCTCATCCTGACTGCAGACTCAGCACACGTACGTTACACAGTGTTCCTGTCTTGTCCTTTAGTTGGACTCGCTAATCTCTCCACACTTCTTTACAAAGCCTGTCAAGAGTCCACATCAAAGAGATGCGACCAACCTGATACCATGTGACAGCTTAAAAGTGATCATTCATTAGCACCGATGAATTGAAGAGGATATCTGTCTGTGCATTCGCTCCTTTATGTTTAGCTTTGTTCTGATTGTCATGTCCTGCCTTATTTGAGTCGGAATGATCTTAATGAACAGTCATTCAATTGCCATGTGCCATTATTCCATAAATCAGGCCACTAACCATCACTTGCCCCATATCAAGAGGTGCAAGATACTAGCTCGTGGCCTCAAGATACTAACTCGTGGCCTCAAGACAGTAACTCGTGGCTTCAAGATAGAGTTAGTATCTTAAAGGCCTTGAGATAGCACTTCAGATCTGTCCTAATTCTTCGTGTTATAGATTTAATAAGGTGCTGGAAACATTCCTCAGAGATTTTGCTCCATATTGATTTTTCAGCTACACATCCTCAATGTGGATCTCCTGTGGATTTGAGTACTCATTGTCATGTCCAAGAAACAGTTTGAGATGATTTGAGCTTGGCGTTTGGCGCGTTGTCCTGCTGAACCAAGTTCCAGTGGCGCTGCTCCTGGAGGGTCCTGCATTGTCCTGCAGAGTTCAGCTCCAACTGCAATAAAACACTAACCAGAACCAGCTAAAGGTCTCATAGGCATACTAGAAATTTTCCTGGCAGGTGTGTTGAGGCAAGTTAGATCTAAACTCTGCAAGATCGTGGCCGTCCAGGACTGCGTTTGGACATCCCTGCTCTATGATGTGTTTTTTTTTTTTTTTTTTTGAGACAGTTTCTCTCTGTAGATGATGAGGCTGTGGGATGTGAGTGTGACACCATCTGAAATATACACAATTGAGTTTAGAGTTACATTTTATCTCTTCCATTTGTCCAAAAGGCCAAAATGAGCAAAAATGGATAGTATGTGAGCCTTTTAGAATGTTAAAAGGAAAAGATATAAAGTCATGAGATAGCTTTGATGGGGTTTAATTTGTGACTTTTTGTGTATGTTTATGCATAAAGTCATAAATAAAAAAAAATTAATCAGAAATTCAATATCTGTTGTGTACTTGGTGGAGAAGAGAGCTGATCACACTTCCATGTTCTGTTAAACTAAAATAAATGAAAAATACATCATTGGTAATCCAGTTACAATTTGAAAATGAAAGTTTATAGACATTTTAAGAAAGAAAACATATACCTGTAGAGAGTGTGTTGACAGTTTGTGTAGTTGTATAGCTGAGCTCCAGAAAATCCGTAATAAGGTGGCTTTGACAATTACAAATTAGAAAAACAAAAAAGCGACAATAAAGAACTCCAAACTCTAACAAGGAACTGGAGTAAATCATGTAAAACTGGGTAAGAGATGGGGCCCTCAAATATTGCTTTGTATATCAGATATTGCAAATATTGGTGGACCTTGGAGGCAAAAAGGTTGAGAAGCACTGCCAAGAACTATTGTTGATTGTTTACATTTATAATGTAAAAAGAATTTGTAATGATTCTATGATCTATTAGTTGTGATAGCAGTTTATTGTACCATTAACACGGTATTTTATTTGCTTTCATTTTATTTAGATGCAGCCCAGCAAAACATATTCGGTCATATACCAGTAAGACATTCCTATAAATGATTTATTCATAGTGTTATATATGCAGAGCTCAACATTGAACTTGATTTTGCTTTTTGAAATGTTTTCGAAAAAGTTTTGGAAAGCAGCTTCTGTGACTGTCCAACAAACTGGAAAGCAAAACACAAACTTTTCTACGAATCCTCAGTCCGTAATGAGTAAACAAATGATGAGCTGTTGTTTTTTAATGTTGTATATATTTATGCAATGAGGCTATGCTGAGCTGAGAAAGATGCAATAATCTGAACTGACAATATTTTAATGGAGCACATAAAAGCGTGAAAGTGATCAAGGAGGTCGGCGTGCCTCTGATCGCCACATTCGCTGGCTTTGAACTCTCAGGGAGGAGCACAATGCTCTCATTCAGAGATTGGCTGAATGACAGATGCTCTTTCTCCCTCACTCTCTCGCCCCCTCCTCTCTGTCTCTCTCTAATGTTAATGAATTCAAACAACCCGCCCCCTACCCATCTAGCTCTCTTTCTCTTTCGCTCTTTTTCTCTCACCACAGAACTAAGCCATTTCCAGCCTTGGCAAGTTCCTCGTGATTTGCTCTCATCGTCTTAATGAATTCAACTGGGAGTGCATTGGCCCTGATGCCCACCCCCTTAGAGAGTGGTCCAGTGGTCTTGCGTATATCTGCAGGGCTGCTCCATGCTCTTCCATTGTTCCATCAGCTTCTGTCACTAACAGATACTCCGACAGGGAGTGTGGGAGAAAGCTGAGGCAGTTAGGACGTGGGAGACACTACTGCACGGTCACCCCTCCTGTGCTTTTGAAAGTGGAACGTCTCAAGGCTGTCAGCAAGTACGCTTTTCTCTAGGAAGACTCACCTGTGGACAGGTGAAGTGAAGTCATGGGTGTGATGTCACTGCTGCTGTTGACGCTGATTGGCTGGTGTGGTGGAGCACCACCGGTGAGAGAGGTGTACAGAATGCCACAGAGCTCGCTCAAAGGTAGGCTCGATGTCTGGACATTTTTGTTGTTTCTCACTGTGGCATCTAACCTATCGAAAGGTTAAGCCATTTGCAACTTCTCTAAAAAGAAAATACATACACTTAACCAAAAGATGAAGAGCCGTACTGTTAATGTAATATGTTGTTAGCAGAGATGGCAGCTTGCTTTGACATTAAGTTTCTAAAAGTATCAACTTTATATTCAAAAGACATTTACACCCATCCATCTGACAGATTCTTCAATCTAAATGAGTCATGCCTGGCCGACTAGAAAATGTCTCATTGTTTATTTAGGATGAATCGCTTGTTTTGTAGCATTCTTTACCTATGTTGCTTCGAATAAAAGCATCTACTAAATATGATTTGCATGTCAAAATGATTATCTTTTGATATTGCTTTAAATGTTAAATCCTTTCTTTGAGATTTATCCACAAATCTCATACTCTTGTCATATTGATTAAACACTACTACTCTCAATGAAATCATGGAGTACACATGCTGTTCAATAAAACGTTATTTTTGTTGGTAAGAGTCTTGTGTGTTGTCACAGTGAGACTGTTCAGGAGTTTAGCGTAGTCACTCACTATAGAGGCCAGAGTTCAGGCCGTTAATTAAGGTCTCAATCAGCTCAAGTCTCTCTCTCTCTCTCTGGGATATAGAGAAGAGGGGACGGCTGAATGATGTGTTTGAACTTTGTGTTTGGTGTCTCCGGCACTGCTTTGAACATGAGTTTGCTCACTTGTCCTGATGGAAAAACCATGACTGAACAAATTTCAGTTCACACATCACAGGAGACCAAGTGATAGGTAAAGGTGTTGAGAGATTCCCAATGGATTTATTTTTACTGAAGAAATCAATTGTTTTCTGTGCTAATGTTTCATTTTTTTCTCGGCCTTTTTACGTGTATTCACATATTTGACCATTTTATTGTTGAACCAAATATGATAAAAACAATTTTTCCAAACGGAGGATTTTTTTGCAGCGATGCCACAGAACAACCATTTTTGATTCCCCAAAGAATTTTTCAGTGAACAGTTCCTAAAATAACTTTATATATATATATATATATATATATATATATATATATATATATATATATATATATATATATATATATATATATATATATGTATATATATATATATATGTATATGTGTGTGTGTGTGAAGAACATTTTTAAAACCTAAGCAACCTTTTTTCCACTATGAAGAACCTTCCTTTGGAATGGACAGGTTCCATGGAACCATCGATGCCAATAAAGAAACTTTATTTTTCAGAGTGCCTTTTCTGACTCATGTAAAGTCAGCCCAAATTCCTTTTCCACAGAAGATAAATGTCTCATATTTCTTCTTTTAAATGTTTTCAAAAGCGCATACTCTACTGATTTGCTTTATTTGTTGGCTGTTTTGAGGCATGAACTCACCTTTGCCTGCATATCTTTCCAGCGCTGTCTGATAGAGGAACAGTAGTGATGGAGGCCGCTCTGTCCCGCGCTCTGTCTGCCGTAGATGCAGCCGTGTCGGACCGTAGTAAGGCTGAGGCAGGCTGCAGAGGGTGTGTGCCCTGTCTGTTTCAGGACTGTGGACAGCGAAAAGGCGCCTGTGGTAAGCTCGAACACATGCATGCTTCATTACATGGACTTTTTGACTTTAATTGTGGATGATAATGATGGTGCTTGTGATTCCGTAGCATCTCCAGAGGACATGAAGTCGGAGCCGAGTTGCGAGGTCATCTCTCGCGCTCAGCAGGAAGCTGATGAAGGCGAGAGGAGCTGGCTGCTGAGTCAGGCCTGTGGCTTCTACAGACGGCGGTGCACGACTGCACAGGTGAACAAAGAAATGTGCGTCAGAGTCATGGGAGAGAGCTGCAGCGCTCGTGTGCTGCAGTGCAGTCTGCTCAACACCATGCAGAATCTGGAGCCGGCCACACAGACCACGACACAGGGTAAAGACAATGTCTTTTGAAATATACAAAATGTCATTGTATTATGCAAATATTTAAAATATTATTCCTATAAAAAGTTTTTTTTTTGCTTAATCGTTTAGATTATGTAAAAACTACACTACCAGACAAACTTTTTGGTGCTTAATATTTTTGTGGAAACCATGAGAAAACTTTCATTCAGCGAGAATGCATAAAAACTTTTGCTGATAATTTACTCACCCCCATGTCATCCAAGATGTCCACGTCTTTCTTTCTTCAGTTGATAAGAAATTAAGGTTTTTGATGAAAACAATCCAGGATTTTCTCCATATAATGGACTTCAATGGGAACCAAACGGTTCAAGGTCCAAATGAGAGTTTCAGTGCAGCTTCAAAGGGCTTTAAACGACACCAGACGATGAATAAGGGTCTTATCTAGTGAAACGATTGGTCATTTTAAAAAATAAATTAAAAAGTTTAAGTTTTATAAGCACAAATGCTCGCCTTGCTCTGTTCTGTGATGAGCGTTCGTGACTCTCCTGTTCAAACTCGTTCAACAAAAATTAACAAATCTTTTTTCGAGTCATGACATGTCCTAGATAAGACTCTTATTCATCATCTGTCGTTTAAAGCCCTTGGAAGCTGCACTGAAACTCTCATTTGGACCTTGAACCGTTTGGTTCCCATTGAAGTCCATTAAATGAAGAAAAATCCTGAAATGTTTTCATCAAAAACCTTAATTTCTTTTCGACTGAAGAAAAAATGACATGGACATCTTGGATGACATGGTGGTAAATTATCAGCAAAACTTTTTTAAAAGGTTTTTTTTATTTCTATTTTAAATAAACGATGTTCTTTTGAACATTTAATTCATCAAAGAATCCTTTTAAAACGTAAATGTACAAAAAATATTAAGCATCGAAAGTTGTTTTCAACATTAATAATAAGAAATGTTTCTTGAGGAATATTGTTTTGATAATAATGTTTCGGAATTTTCAGCTTAACTATCACAGGAATAAATTACACTATATTAAGTATATTCAAATATAAAACTGGTCTTTTAAATTATAATAATAATATTTCATAGTTTTACTGTGTTACTGAATTTTCTGGACTGGTAGTGTACATTTTGTTAATGCATTAATACAATTATTTAAAAGACTGAACTGACACTATACTATCAATTAATGTTATTTCATATTCTACTCATCTTTGATGTGTCTTTGTCATAGCTGTGTGTGGCCAACGTTTCTCCGTCACACAAAACCTGACACAGCCTCGTCCTCGTATCATGGGGGGATCTCCTGCCCCTCTGGGCAGCTGGCCATGGCTGGTGAACCTGCGGCTGGATGGGGCTCTGATGTGTGGGGGCGTGCTGGTAGACAGCTCTTGGGTCCTCACTGCCGCCCACTGCTTTGCTGGGTAAGAGCACAAATGACATGTCTCATGTGAGGTGAGATAGTGTGTTGCCTGGATGAGCAATATTTGAACACACACTTGTAACAGTAATTGAATGTGGCATATCATTAAAAACATTGAACCAAATACCTGTAGTGGAATAACATTTCTTTGAACATTGTCTTTTACCATATTGCTTTTCATGTTTATATGAAAAGGATTATACATTTTGCTGTCCTATTGTTTGGGAATGTATTCAAATGGTTTGTGAACGAACAAAATGTATCTCTCCCCCCAATAGGAGCCGCAGTGAGAGTTACTGGACAGCTGTAGTTGGAGAGTTTGATCTCACAAAATCTGACCCTGATGAGCAGATCATGAAAGTCAATCGCATCATCACTCATCCAAAGGTAAATGCATCAAAAATGCAACCAGTCAAATATTTGATTTATTAATTTATCCTTGCTTTATATTCTGTATTTAAATGTCCAATTCTTATCTCCTGTTACTGTATAGTTTAACCCAAAGACTTTCAATAACGACATTGCTCTGGTGGAGCTGAGTTCTCCAGTGATTCTCTCTGAACGGGTCACACCTGTCTGCTTGCCCTCTGACCTCGATCCACCGGCTGGCACACCCTGTCTGGTCGCCGGCTGGGGCTCTCTGTATGAGGGTAAGAGATTATGCTGCTGAACTCATGGATTAGCAAAAGAGCACACAAAGTTGTCCTAAAATTCTGTAACATGTTTTTTTTTTTGTTCTCTGTATGTGTGTAGACGGCCCCGCTGCAGATGTGGTGATGGAGGCGAAGGTTCCCCTCCTCTCTCAGACCACCTGTCGCAGTGCTCTAGGGAAGGAGCTGCTCACTAACACCATGTTCTGCGCTGGGTACTTGTCTGGGGGCATTGACTCATGCCAGGTATAAACACACATTACCATACAAGCCTGCATTATGAACACCACACCTGATCAAGAAACATCATATCGTCACTGTCGATTGGTGAAAACCTTGTATATGTCCAAACCCCCCCTTTTCAGGAAATAGAAAAAACATAGTCATTTTAAAATAATTAAACACTGTTTTGTCATAGTTGGTATTGTGGATTTATCTCGCACTGAGACGAGAGAGGTATGTATCAACTCGTCTTAGTTAAGGGAATAACATAGTTTAATATGAAAAAAAAGGTGCTGTATCCCTTTAAGACAGTATTGACTGTGACTCAATGGCAAATGCTAGACTAAGACACTCTTCTCTGGTCCTAAAATACATAAAACATTAGCCTTATATAGTGTTTCTTGAGTAAAGGAAATGCTGTACTTGTTCAAACAACCAGTTCTTTCATTATCTTTGAATTGCAAACAAGCAGATAGAAGTGGGTGGAGTTATGAGGTTTGATCAACAGTTTGAGGATCCAATGGAATTACAGTCACAAGCACTTTTTAATACATTTCAATGGTTACATATTTTCAGAACCCACAGATAGATGCAAATGGTGATCTATATTAATGATTTATGGGAAAAAAAATATAAGATAAAAGGTTTCTTCCTAACAGCAATGATTTCCCCTTTATAAACACTCCATCTGCTTTACAATAATCTGACTTGAATTTGTCTGTTTGCATGTGTACAGGGTGATTCTGGAGGACCGTTGATCTTCCAGGACCTTTTATCAGGGCGGTTTCAGCTGTTTGGCATCACCTCTTGGGGTGATGGCTGTGGAGAGAAGGGAAAGCCTGGCGTTTACACACGGGTCACCGCCTTCTCTGATTGGGTCATGACAGAGATACAGAGTGAGTTGCTCAACATGTTGCACACACTACTGAAACAAAGAATATCTCCACCACCTCCCACACTTTCTGCTCAGTGTAAAGCCATAAAGCTTGCAAAAGCCATTTACATTTCATTCTCCAAATTCTAGAGTCCTTCGGGAGTCGAGAGCCCACATGTTCTGAGCTTCTTAAGACTACTGAGCTGTCTGAGGAACAGCAGATGTCAGAGTTCAACACTCTCTGCCACTACTACACACTATCCTGCTCCTCCACCCTCGACCCCTCTGCTTGTCAGCGTCTCGCTCTGGACAAATGCCAAAGCCGATTTAAGAAGTGCCGTAAGTTATCCAGACATTTTAATTCAAATTTTTTTTACATATTTTTAACAACATTTACCTTCAATGAAGTGCTAGTTTGGATGTGCATACTGATTTTTTATTATTACTATTTTCTGATTTTGATCACATAAAATGCAGCCTTGGTGAGCGTAAGAGACTTTGTTCAAAGTTAAGCCTTTGAATTAAATTAAAGGAAATTTCAAGATCATAAATTAAGTCATGTCCAAACTTTGACTTGCAGTGTATTTTGCCATTCAAAAGTTGGGGGTTGTAAGATTTTATCTTTTATTTTTTTAAGTATCTTTTGTGATTAAAAATTGTAAACAGTATAATATTGCTACAATTTAAAATTATTTTTGTCTATTTTAAAATTAAATTCCTGTGATGGCAAAGATACATTTTGACTGGCCATTACTTTTAGACTTTTACAGTTTTCAGTGTCACATGATCCTTCAGAAATTATTTAAAAATGCTGATTTGGTGCTCAAGAAACATTTCTTAGAATCAATGTTGAAAACTGTTTTGCTGCTTAATATTTCTGTGGAAATCATGATACATTTTCTTCAGGATTATTTAATGAATCAAAAGTTCAAAAGCACAGCTTCTATTTGAAATATAATTTTTCAGTAATAATTTAAAAGCCTTTGATCAATTTAAAACATCCTTTCTGAATAAAAGTATGAATGTCTTTCTCTCTACAGAGTTGCATTCCTTTCTGCAGACTCTGCTGGACTTGCTTCAGAGAGCAGATGACTATATCAGAGATAAAGTCGATCTGACCTTCCTCACTCAAGCTCTTCCTCAGTTGGTGGAGAATGTGTACAGTTCTGCTCATTTGCCACGAAAACGCAGAAACGCACTTGAAACAGGTAGAGCCATTAAAACTGTCTGCAATGAAATGTACAGCCAACAAGGGCTCAAGAAAAGATATACAATGCTTTCCAGGATGTAGTATTTTTCAGGATATTATTCTCATCATTTTCCACATTGTTGTTCTAACCAACATATTATTCTCAAAGAGCAGGTAGGCCTGCCAGCACTATTCCAGCAAGTGGGCCCTCTGGTGGACGACTGGGAAAGCTACCTCAGAGGCATTGCTGAAGATCTGGATCAACACAAAGAACTAAAGAACTCAAATAACCTGTCTCAGGAGCAACAACTCTTCACACCGGTAATCTTGTCTAATTTCAGATCAAATCGAGTTTTGTTTACACAGACATTAGCTAATAATAAACTAAGATTACACTACAATTCAAAAATTGTTGTCGGTAAAATTGGGGTGCATTAAATTGACAAGGTAAAGACATTTATAATTTTACAAAAGTAAAAAAGAGACTTTCTATTCATCCAAGAATCCTGAAAAAAAAACAGCAATGTTATGAACATTTATACCGATAAAAATAATAAAAGTTACAATCAGCATATTAGAATGATTTCTGAAGGATCATGTGACGCTGAAGACTGGAGTAATGATGCTGAAAATGACCTTTCCTCAAAGGAATAAAATATGTTTTAAAATATTTTCCAATAGGTAGTGAGTCTGGCTTGATTCTTTTTATATTACAGATTCAAGAACAAGAACAATCCTTTTACTAAATTAGTTTTTTTTGAAAGTTTCAGGATGAGGAGAGTGAAAAGGCACCTCTTCAGCAGCTCGACGGAGCACTGCGCTCATCTATCACTGCCCTGCGATCCAAACTAGATTCACTGCGCATTCCTGTTATACCAGAATTGGACCACCAACTGTTTCAGAGGGATTTCACCATTCCCACCACTGGAAAACAACAACCAGATATTAGTGCCCATGCAACGGAGCCTGTACTGTCAGCTGACATTTGGACTTCTCTGATATATAAAGTTCTCAGGGGAAGCGGTACAGGAAGTGTCACAGGACATCCGGTGATGACAGAATCCCCTCGGGATGATATTCATACAACATCCACATCCGCAGAACCTTCGGCACAACCAATGAAGCTCAAGACCCCGGGACCTTCTGACTCACTCCTCGAAAAAAGCTCTGGGCCTACCCAGATGCCTCAGCTTCAACAGCCACTCTTTGAAAGTAAGAGGAAAACAGGAAAGAATATTGGGAAAGAAAACCTTCTAAAATAGATTTTTCTGAAACAACTAGAATTTTATTCACCTACAACAGTCATTCTACCACAACAACAACTTTTTAGACCACTGTACAACTCAAATATAACATTTTAAACAAAGAATTTATGCAAGTGATTTGACAAAAATACAAACCTCAGACTGAGTTTAACCTCAAATGGGCCGTTATTTTACTCTTTTTTCTTTTTTTTTTTTTTTTTTTTTACAGAGAATTCTTTTCTGTGGTAATTTACATTATCAGGGATATGATTTTTCCATATTTATACAGAATTTGTTCTTCGAATATGTTAAAAAAACATCAATTTAATGCACATAGACTGTAGATCCGCACTGCACAAACTAGCTTTACGGTTTCTATGCGGTTTTAGACCAAAAATAAAAGCTTTAATCTTTGAAAGTTTACTTTCATGTAAAATGTATATATGATTATTAATATTACTATTCAATACTGTTTTTTTTACAATGCAGTAGTATTAGCAATATTTCTTTCATGATCTGTTTCATTTTTAAAGTTTAAATAATAAGAATTTATTTCAGAATGCAGAATGATGTTAAACGATGAATCTCCAACCTAATAACCCAAATCCACTTGTGTTGTTTCAGAGCTCCTGCAGAGGAGAAAGAGAGACCTGCACAAGCGACTGATACGAGGCGTCAATGACAAAGGTACATTTTCTCGTTTTATTAACGTTTAGCAGTTTTTTTTATGTTTTCAAAGTTCTATCTGGCTTATTGTGTTATGGAACACTTCAACTGTGATTTAAAAAGGAATATTAGGTTTATTTTCAAGGAATATGAGTTTTAAAACTGTGTTTGTTCTTTGTGTTTTGCAGTTTGCTCAGGAGTAACTGATTCAGCTCAGCTGGTCAGTACCACCAAAGAGATGTACAACTGGATCCTGGCTGTTCCATCTAACAACATAAACATGCTCTTCCAGGAGGTGTGTGTGTGTGTGTGTGGTTCAGGTATACCCTATGTTATGGGGACAAAATATCCACACAAAGACAGCAATATCCAAAATCTGACATTGAGGGGACATTTTTTTTTAAGTCTAAAAATGCAGAAAGTTTTCGGTAACACTTTACTTGAAGGGGTGTGCATAAGACTAACATGACACCTTCATAATTATGACATGACATATGTTATGAATATGAAGGAAGTTTTATGCATGTTTATGACAACTGTCATTAAGTGTCTTTCGCTCAGTTATTACATTTTTAATGCAAATATAACATTGTTTGAGATGTCTTTGTTATGATATCTTGACATAAACCAATAAATCATAACCTGTCAGTGTCTTTGTCATGACAACTTGACATTACTAAGACAACACAACCTGTCATAAACATGACATAGCAGATTAATTATCAAACTTTAGAAACCACCTAGCTTTATTGGTTAACATTACATTAAACTATCAGGTGGTTGGTTTTGACATTGGCTGTCATGAAGCCATTATTACTTTTTAATGACAAATTGAGTTTGTACCACTGTAGTTTAAAGTCACGAAAAACATTCATGACACAGTTATAATGCCTCATGACCGCCAATGTCAAAACCAACCACATGACCATTAATTTAATTTTATGTCAAGTTGTCATGACAAAGACACTGCAGGTTATGATGTATTGGTTTATGTCAAGATGTCATGACAAATACATCTTAAACAATGTCATATTTGCATTCAAAATGTCATTATTGAGTGAAAGACACTTAGTGACAGTTGTCATAAACATGCATAATCCCTACTTCATATTCAAGAAGACATATTTCGTGTCATGGTTATGAAGGTGTCATGTCAGTCATATGCACACCCCTTCAAGTAAAGTGTTACCAAGTTTTCTATGGGACAGAATATACTAATGCATTCTCATCCTAGGGCGTCATATAGTGACGCTTTTGAAATTTCGTCTAAATCCAACGCACATGGCACCCTTTAGCGTCAATATAACATGCACAGAGCTTTGTCCGGTTATGGGTAGGTTTAGGTCTGGGGTAGGTTTAGAGCTAGACCACTAGGAGGCGCCTTCTTGCCTATTCATATCTGCATCTCAAATTGACGCTAAAGGGTGCCATGTGCGTTGTATGTAGACAAAATGTCAAAAGCATTAGTATATGATGCCTCGGGATGACAACGGGCTCAATATACAGTGTGTACAGTATAAATATCATTATATCTACGGAATGAGTTAGGGAATGGGCATCCTTGCTAAAACTAACAATTTCTTTAAAAAAAAAAATCAATAGTAATGTATGTTTTGTTTTGTGTGATAGTTTACCCATGTTGTTTATGTTTACTGTTGTATTTTAATTCTTAATGTATATCTCTGTGTGTGTTCTTCATCTTAGGTGCTGGTCGACCTGAAAACTAAGAATGACCGTGGTTTGTACCAGTCACGGATCAAGGCCACGGTTGGTGGACGACCTTTGACCTTTTACAGCTTGGTTGGTTTGGAGAATGATGCGTTTTACCGCAGCATGCCACGCATCATTGCCGTTGCTATTGATGCTCTCAAAACATAAAACACACTCCCGCACACTCATACACGCTGCTGAAATGACACTTGAGCTGAATTGGAATCTCCGATGTTGAGCATTGTTACATCCTCAACTCTAATGTGACATCATGTGCTGCTACGGACCTCATCACGGGACAGCTGACACTTTCCTGGAGGATGAAGGTTGGTCACTCACTGCATTATGAGACTGGACTGATGTTAACTTATTTCGCAGGGACAGAGGTTGATCCTCCTGTCTGAGCTGCAAACTGTACAGGTATTATATTTGATGTTTGTTATATATTTATTTGCATTACTTTGTATTTTTTTATATTAAAACAAATCATTAAAAATGAACTGGAGTTAAAGATTTAACTCTATTTAAATACATTTTGTCTTTTTATTATTTATGCGCTTGTCAGGCATGCATTTCACACCTTTCCGGCCTTTCATTCTTTGCATTGTTGCATTTGTTATCCCCTCTTTTATATGCTTTTGTTTTATTTTTCTCCTTGCACTGTCACTTACTTTCACATAACATATTTTATATTTAGTGGCTGGGAAAGGGAAGTAATTGCTGTGAGAAATCGCCCTATTTAGAGGCTTGTTTTCTTCCACTGAACTGGCAGCCTAACAGTTCATGATCAAGACAGCTGAACATCGCTGTCAGCACGAGGCATTGGCGGAAAGCTCGGGGGGGCTTTATTTGTTTGGCTCAGATTCCATTTCACGTACGGGAACTGTGTTGAACTGTGCAAATGTGCTGCTCTGCGACAGGTGTCTCTGAATTACTGACTAAGTCATGCAGATTCTTTATTTGGAGCTGATGACAATCCTTTGGGCCTTTAGAAGGAGCACTAAAGACAGTCTATGATCCTGAAGGAACACTGAGAAATGGCATGCCAATGGCACCTTGTCTGTTCCATAAAATCGTAATGCCACCTACTGTAGAAGTATGCTTGAGTAGTTCATTTAAATTTACTGCCATTGAACTGCAGTTTCACGAGTTTGCATGTTTATAATCCTTGAGTATATTTGAGACCCCCCCCCCCCCCCCACTTATGAATGAATATAAATAATGCATTAGATGAGATAATGGAGGGATGCCAGAAGAACTGTCTTACTAGGGAAACAGCTGCTTATATATTCTTGTGTAATGATTGACAAATTAGATGAACTATAGCTCCTCCCAGACTTTTTCCCATTTTAATCCATCTCTTGGCAATCTCAGTCAACTGTAGTATCAGATGGCACAAATGACTCCCTCTACTCTATTTTACTCTACTCTAATCTGATCTGCTCTGCTTTACTCCTCTCTCATCCTCAAACAATCAGTCTAGAATATATCATTCCAGAATTCCAAAGTGTTAAAAATAAACCTTAACACTTAACAGTGAAGGATTGTAGTGGTGCAGGGTGGCAACACATGGTATTTCTGAGCTCGCTCTATTTATGAGCAGATAGGATGGTCTATCTATCTATCTATCTATCTATCTATCTATCTATCTATCTATCTATCTATCTATCTATCTATCTATCTATCTATCTATCTATCTATCTATCTATCTATCTATCTATCTATCTATCTATCTATCTATCTATCTCTATCTCTATCTCTATATCTATCTATCTATCTATCTATCTATCTATCTATCTATCTATCTATCTATCTATCTACTGTCTGCCTGCCTGCCTGCCTGCCTGTCTGTCTGCCTGCCTGCCTGTCTATCATCCATCCATCCGTCCGTCCGTCATCTAATCTACTCCTGTATCTATCTGTTGCTTATGAGGCAATTACGACCATTCTGATTTTCGCATAGCAGCTCATATAGCAGATGCATACAAATTGCTTTTATACACCATTTCTGTTAATTTGAGTAACTTACTTTTCAGATATAATATTGCCAGTCACTTTTACTTTTGTACTTTTTGCTCTGGCAACTAAAATAGTTCAAAAAAAAAAAAAAATTGTAGAAGCAACCTTTTCACATCTCCAAGCAACATAAAGCAGTGAAGTTTCTTTCCTAAATGAATCTGTGTTTTTTAACAAATCAGTCAAGTGAATGATTGAATGACTTGTTCATGCATGTTTAACTTCTGAATGAATCTTTTTTTTAACAAATCAGTTGAGTGGATAATTAAAAGACTCAATAAAAATAATACTCTTTTATCCCTCTAAAAAAGATAGAGACTGCATCTTTAAACTTTTTTTTGTCAGAACTCCCATCCCATTAAATCCCATCTTAAAACATAGCCTACATTAGACTAAGTGCAGCTGTCATAAATGTATGTCATTAGAGATGCCATTAAAATAATACGGAGGATGTGATCCCCATTAGCACCCCATAACCCACACTTACTGTAAGCTCACAGATCTGCTCACACACTCAAACATTCCAGTAAACTGTGGGAGATTGTTAGTTTTCTAACATGCATAATATCTAGAAAATTAAAACATCTAAAGATCTTTATTGGAAATAAAACCGACTTAATAAATGAAATAAGTTCGTCTGAAGATGGTACTGACCACGCCTTCCCAAAATCTTCAGCATGACCTCTGTCCCCATCTAAACGCAAAGGTCGAGAAGGGCATAATAAAAAACCTGTGGTGCCAAGTAATAAGACTAGTTTAAGGGAACTGTCTGAGCTAATGGAGATTATGAACATTCTGAACATTTGAAATGTATTACTGTGTCTTGAATTTTTCTTCCTTGGATATATGAGTTATTAATCATATCTAAAGAGGGACTTTATATCTCTTGATCATTTGTTGTTTTATAAATATAGACTCTCTACAACAATGCATTTCTGCAAGCATGAGGGAAATATAGCAACAACTAGCAACAACGAGCATGTGCACATGTTGCTCATTATAGATAATCACATGCTTATAGTACGCTTAGAGGCAACAAGAGCCAACTGCATGAAAATAACTATAAGAGAGAGAAACAGAGAAGTTCCTCGCTCTTCCTTGCAACCACCAACCTGACACAACAGCAGTTGTTAGCGGCAAGAAGCTTTAGTATCTACCTATCTGTTAGTTAGTACTCATTTATGATCTGTAACTAGTATTCCTTTTTCATTTGATTATCTTGATACATTTTGTAACATTTATTATAATCATCTGACTGGACCTAGGATCATTGAGTGCGAGTCACATTGTTCTAATTGGGCCGGGAGGACCCTCCTTGAAGAGAACGACATCAGAGGGTGAGCCATCTTTTGAGATAAGATCACTGTGATATTTGATTGATCAAACAGCCTAGCTAAAGAGGCAGCATATGTATAAGAATATATGTATGACAAATTGTTATTGTGCGAACAAGAGTACCACAAAAGGTAGACTTATAATATAAAGGGGAAATCTATTATTTCAATAATAGAATACAAATTTATATAGACTGATCACCTAACTCTTGAGGACAGGACTGAAGGAGATAGGCTCTTTAGACACCGCGGGATTATATTACAGTAATATCAAGGATGGGATATTGTATAATTTGGAACGGTATCAATTGTGAAATTCCATCGCAACTTCCAAATGTAAATTGATGAATTTATGGTGTTATGACCCTGTTTGTCTCCGATCATTAGACAATTATGAACACAGGTCAGCTGACGACTAGTGTCATTTTGCAAATCATGCCTGAGATACCATCTGTGCGCTGACCTGTGGGAAATGCTGGAACCCTATCCTATCTTTCTGCTTTACCTCAGAGAAAGAAACAGAGAGAGAGAGAATACAACCATTTTCTGTGACCTCGCTTTGAGGTCTTTAGTGTGTGTGTGTGTGTGTGTGTGTGTGTGTGTGTGTACTGAGACAGCTGAGAATGTGAGGAATATGGGCACTGACTCTGGGCATTCTGAAAATAACAATGGGTTTGGAAGTTTGGAACCACACCTATTTTTCCCGTAACCCCTCCTGCTCCTAAACAACTGTTTCCCTCACACACTGACCAGGTGCTGGAGAACCCTTCTTCACTAATGCTTCTCTGAGGATATCAGACATGGATCAGATCTCTCCATCAAAAACCATCTGGTTATGGACCCTGCTATCTCTTTTCTTTTCTGGTAAGATCCGTGCTTGAGGAACTGTTCTAAAGCTTTGTTTTAAAATCCTGTTATTGAGTGAATTAATCCAGTTCAGCACATGCAGATTGTCTCAAAAAATATGTTGTAGAAAGCAAATGAAAAAGTAATTAAATTCTGGTAGATAGTTTTTATGGCTCCACTGGCCTCTACATGATCATTGTTCTGCTATTATGTGTTAAGTGGTGAAGTTACTGAGTGTCAACTTGTCAAACAGGGTGTTAAATAGGGTGTTAAATCCTTGTTGATTTACAGAAGTAAAGCTTGACATGTCTATACATGTGTATCTACTTTAGTAATAAAGGGATTGTTTTAATTGTGAAGGTATAATGCGTGTATAGACAGACCAACCAAGGCTAAAGTTCAATAAGAAGACTTCTGAAAAATAAAATAAATTTGAAAAACTCAAAATTTGGAACCCATAGTATTAAATACAGCAAGCCCTTTAATGACACATTTGGACACAAGTCACTCTTAATACATTATACGAATAAATGTCATCGCATTACATAATAAAATATCAAAGTAAGTTGCATCAGCATATAAGTGCAAGAACTGATACATTCTGATACATTTTTTTCCTTTTAAAGTGGTCTCAAGATTTTTAGAGGATGTCAGATTTAGGAGTAGATTTTCATATTTTAATTTCAAATAATTATGCATTAAATTGTTTTTGATCATTTACAATCTTGAAATTTTGTTTGCATTATCCTAAATGCAAAGGTATTCTGGCATTATTAAGTGTGCCAATTATTGTATCTGTATAGACACTGTAAAGTTCAAAGGGCATGTTTTGCTTTATGCAATTATTAACAAAATTTGACATTAATATTGTTAAAAAAAACTTAACATCAGACCATTTCGCTGTACTTCAGCTTTACAGAATGGAAACACCCAAGTTGTAGTTGTTAGTAAAGTATTATGTTAGTTAGTATCAGACACAGGAACCTAAATTTATTTAGTTTATTCAACAAAACATTTTTTTTGCAAATGTCCTTAACTAATTATGTGGAAAAGTTTTCCTTAATTTAATCAAACAGAACTTTTTTTAAACAAACAATAACTTTTTTGACAAATAATAAAATGCTGGATTACATGGACAGTCGTTTGTCTATTTGTTTTAGATGTGTTTTGCAATCTGGAAGGATCTCTGCACAGAGATCTAATGATGGGATACAACAAGAACATCCGACATATGGAGCACCACGGTGACATCACCGATGTAAAGATCAAGATGACCCTCACCAACCTCATTTCTCTGGTAAAACTCTGCATTGTGTTTGCACAAGGTAAATATATGTGTAATACTCTATTTATCATCTTTTTTTCATGTTCAGAATGAGAAAGGGGAGACTCTCACCACTTGCGTTTGGATTGAAATGGTAAGACTAAGACAAATCGCATCTGTGTATATGTCAGTATACAGTGTTCAACAGTGGTTTCAGAGCAAAATATCTTTCTTTTTCTCTGTCTAGAGATGGCGTGATTATCGACTCCGCTGGGCTAACAGGACAGGGTTCGAGGTCTACGAGAATATCACCCGTATGCGTCTTCCTTCTAAAACCATCTGGCTGCCCGATGTCGGCCTGGAGAACAAGTGAGTGATTGAATTATCGAAGATAATTGTTTTGATTGTGCAGAATATCCAAAATGTACATACATAAAATGTAACTAAATCACTAAAAAATAAAATGGTCTCCGTGATTTTCCTACACCTAAACCTAACCCACATTACTTATCCCTAAAATCAGAGGAAAATGATGGTGAATAACACTGATGCAGAAGCAGACAGCAACATGGTGTCGGCCCAGATCCGGCCCGCATCTGGAACGTGTGGATTCAATGCGTTCCGGATCTGGGCAGACACCATGTTACCGTCTGAACCCTGGTTGTAAGTCTAAACTTGACATAAAGTGTAAACTTGTCGCTCAAATCTGATTGGTTGTCTGAAATGTGGTTGCAGGATCAACAAAGACAAAAAAAAAAAAAACAACTTTTCATAAATCTGAGTATTTTGGCCCATCAAATATGACACATACCTTTTTGTGTGTGTGTGTGTGTGTGTGTATGTGTGTACTATGTGTAAAGTGTGGATGGGCATTTTGAGGTGGCTCTTTACACTAACGCTCTGATAGATCCTGACGGTAGTGTTTACTGGTTGCCCCCTGCCATCTACCGGAGCTCCTGTGCCATCAAAGTCAACTACTTCCCCTTCGACTGGCAGAACTGCAGCATGGTGTTCAGGTACGGCTGATCCGTCTGTCCCACGGTGACGACTGCTGGAAATACATGAAAATAGGTTGAGTAGCTTTACTCTGGGTTTGACGCTGATTGCTTTGGCAGGTCTCAGACGTACAATTCCAATGAAATTCGACTGATGCTGTCAGACGAAGACAACGTCACTATGGAATGGATTGAGATCGATCCAGAAGCTTTCACTGGTACTTATTATCATTCTGTTGCGCATTATTTTTCATAATCAAGGCTCTTCCTGTAAAATTCAGTAGGTCTGTGTTATTTGACTTGTTAACTGTTAAAGTCAGTGATTTCAAAGTCCTTTTCAGGGAAAGTTTGTTCACTCGGCGGCCATACTGGGACTGCGTATGCACATTAGCTTGGTCTAGTCTGATTTTTTTTTTCTTTGTGCATTTATTTGAGCGTTTAGAAACAAAATTCTTTCTTTGGTGGTTTCAAGTGTGAAATTTAATTTTAGGCTTGGTGAACAGTTTTAGAGAAGTTATATATATATATATATATATATATATATATATATAGCTGCGAGCAGCGATGAAAGGGCCACCTGGTGCCTTCAGGTAACTAAAGGAACCGGGGTTGCGGTGCCACCGGCTTGGGCCCGTCATCGCTGCTCGCAGCTATATTTTTTTGCCAATATTACCATAAATACAATTAGGCTACTTAGAAAAGTTATATCACATTCTAACCTAAGGCCTTACAACTTGGGGTTTTATTCATAAAAGATACAGAACAATTTATACACCAAAGTTTATTATGGTGGTGAGATCTCTGTATCTAAGTTCAATTTACATTTTCAATTCATATTTATTTATATACCACTTTTCACAATACACATCGTTTCAAAGCATCTTTACAGAAAAAGATTCATGTTTTTATGGTACAATTAATCTGTTATCAGAAGTGACGGTTCTAATGTTCTAATGTATTAATTTAGGCACAAACACTGAGCTCATTAAACAAGTATTACATGTTGTGATCGTTATAATTGCAATATATGGAAAATTTGGCAGTTTTGCATGTTGATTCAGAATTTATATAAGTATGAGGGATAGCTATAGTAGCGCTTGGCTCAGCAAACTATACTCATAATTATCATTTTGCTCATTAACACATGTTTTGTTCTGTGCCCTGATTGCCCAGAGAATGGGGAATGGATTATTAAGCACCGCCCTGCTAAGAAAGTTGTGAAGACGCGATACAGCCCAGATGAGTTGGAGCACCAGGAGATCATCTTCTTCCTCATCATCCAGAGGAAACCACTGTTCTACGTCATCAATATCATCGTGCCCTGCGTCCTCTTCTCATCCCTTGGGCTACTTGTCTACTTCCTGCCGGCCAAAGGTCAGACAGGCTCCATAACGAATGCTAACAGATGTTACAGTGGTCGATATTCAACACTTCTTAGGAATACAGAGGATTCTCTGGAGGAAAAACAAACTAAACATGAATTGATCTGACCGATAATGTCAATCACGGCCATTGTCCAGGGGGGACAACAGGGGAAACTTGTGAATAAATGTTTTTATCCATTTGATGAAAGTGAATTAGTACTTTTATGGTAAGTGATCTATTCATTCAGTTATGAAATAGATCCCTCTTTCTCCATGACTGTTGATAGCGGCAGCTGACTGACTGGGTTATGTTCACTGTGATTATTGATGATTTAATTGTTTGTTTTTATTAGCTGGAGGACAGAAATGCACTATGACCATTGCTATCCTGCTCGGTCAGACTGTCTTCCTGTTTCTTATCGCCAAGAAAGTGCCAGAAACCTCCCAGGCTGTTCCTCTCATTGGAAAGTGAGTCTGGGATTTTATTCACTCATCACACCTTTTCAGCAGATTCAGATAAACTTGTATTAATTGTGTGTAATAGAAGGAAAATCATATACTATCGTTCAAAAGTTTGGGGTCAGTAAGGTTTTTAGTCTTTAAAGAAATTAATACATTTATTGAGCCAGGTTGCATTAAATTGACATTAATTTGATGTACATGAGTGACATTTACATTGTGAAATAAATAAATGTTCTTTTGAAATAGTATTTTAAACAGCACAACTGTTTTCAACATTAACGATAAGAAATGTTTTTTAAACATCAAAACAGCATATTAGAATAATTTCTGAAATATCACGTGACACGGATATATTAAATATATTATATTAAAATTGATCCAGTTATTTTAAATATTAATCCAATATATGGATCCTTGGAAAGCGTAAGAGATTTTTTCAAATACATGAAAGAATCTTACCAACCCCATACTTTTGAGTGTTCAAAAGTACTGTAATGTCTGTAGATAGTTTGCATATATTTCAAACCAGCCAATCAGATTAAATCTTGGCTGTAGAGTACTTGTATTTGATGTTACTGTCGTAAATACCACTCATGCGGAGCGTCTCTGCTCACGGCCTGATACTCCAAAGTACATAGTACTTGCATAGTGTGCCTTTAAATCTAATAAGAGATCTAAGGGGGTGTTTATGGGTAGGCCTACTATGATATTAGACGACATAACCTAATAACTTTCAAACCTGAACCAATTTTTTTTTCAAAGATCAACATGACATTAGTCTTTAGTCTGCCACTAAAAAATGTTGTGTTGTGGTTCCGGTACACCAGACATGTCAATGAAATGAATGAATGAAAATTTGCTTATCAATGCAATTCGCGCCTATATCTTTGTAGAACTTAAAAAAAAGTTTTTTTATATTTTACCAGACGATAACTATTCAAGACTTTGCTTTAGTATAATTTTCGGGACAACAGCTTAGATTTCGGGACGTCTGGTCCCCCTATGTGGAGAACTGTCGGACGCGCTCTTCAATCTATCGCCGCTGTGGACTTTCTCTATTCATTCTGGAGAAATCACAAAATAAAATGCACACAAACTTAAAAAATGTACTTACTAGTCCATCAACAAGATCACCAGGTCAGCATCACTGTTGCATCCAGTGCTGCTTTTTAGCTTGAGCCAACGAGTGAAAAGCCCCATCTATGGAAAAGCCTAAGCGAGTGGAACTATTGTCTGGTTCCTCACGTGGTCAGATGATCTTTTCCTTTTCTTAGTCTCTTCCGAACGCGTTTTCTTTGCTTTTTCCATCATCGAGTAGCACGCCTGAAATGCCGGAAGTGTCTTCACGCCTCATTTGCTGTTGATGTGTGTGACGTCGTTGCCGTAAAGCATGTGGCAATTCTCGCGAGATTTGTCGGGGGCGCTCCTCTTAAACTTGCATTGCTGGTTTTTCGAGCAGCCAAGCTTTACTACCGGAATGATTCGTCCTAGCTACTATGAATTTGTTTACCACCGAAAGGACTTTGAAGCTGTTATATTAAGGTACAAATCTTTGCATTTAATGAGCCATATATGTCAGATGTTTAGTGAACAGATTGTGGACATCCTGTGGATGTGCTATGTAGACTATAAGTCTTATCTCTCTGATCGCAAGCAATTTGTTGTGATGGGTGACTGCAAGTCTGAGGTCGGTGTGGTGCGCTCTGGTGTTCCCCAGGGATCAGTTTTGGGCCCGTTACTTTTTGGTATTTACATATTTCCATTTGGCCAACTTTTAAGAACACTTGGTCTTAACTTTCACTTTTATGCCGATGACACTCAGATCTATATACATTCAAAACCTGATGTCAATATGCCTGTGTCTTTTATTTCTCAATGTTTTACTGAGATTAAGAAATGGATGTCTGAAAACTTTCTCTGTCTGAACAGTGATAAGACTGAAGTGATGCTTATTAGTTCACCTCATCAGTTGCGTAAAGCAGAATCCATAACTTTAAGTGTGGATGGCTCTGCTTTGAAATTGCAAACTAAACTGAAAAATCTGGGTGTGATATTTGACGCCAATTTAACATTTGATTATCACGTTCGTAACACAGTCAAAACGTCATTTTTTCATCTCAGAAACATTGCCAAATTACGTTCTTTGTTGACATTCTCTGTGGCTGAAAAGTTAATCAATACTTTTGTTTTTTCACAAATTGATTATTGTAATGCTTTGCTGGCTGGGGTTTCTAAAGCTACCCTAAGTAAATTACAGTTGGTTCAAAATTCGGCTGCTAGAATTCTGACCAGGACCAGTGCAAGGGAGCACATTACACCTATCCTGGAAAAATTGCACTGGCTTCCTGTCAGTTTTCGCATTGATTTTAAAATTCTCATGCTCACTTATAAGGCCCTGAATAACTTGGCCCATCAATATTTGTGTGAGCTCTTAATCCCCTACACTCCTACACGTGCTCATGCGATCTTCTGAAGCTGGTCTTTTAACCGTCCAAACAACACGGCTAAAATCTATGGGTGATCGGGCTTTTTCTTCTTTAGCTCCAAAATTGTGGAATTCCCTGCCCTCTGAGATTAGGAACGCAGAATCCCTTAGAGTTTTTAAATC
Source organism: Cyprinella venusta (assembly GCA_038021265.1). Lineage (NCBI taxonomy): Eukaryota > Metazoa > Chordata > Actinopteri > Cypriniformes > Leuciscidae > Cyprinella > Cyprinella venusta. The sequence goes on along the minus strand of CM075870.1, from coordinate 15,470,645 downwards.
CTCCCTTAAAACGTACTTTTTTAGGGTGGCCTTTATGTGATTGTGTGATTACTGTGATTGTTATTATATTTGCCTTTTATTTTATTACTTGTTTGTTTTTATTTCCTAGATCGTTGTGTATTTTCTAATTCCATTATTATTATTTTTATGTAAAGTGCTTTGAGAAACTACTTTTAAAGGCACTATATAAGATAAAGTTATTATTATTATTATATTACTATTTGTGTCTTTGTGGTCTAATGTTAGTATAAGAGCTAGTGAAATGGTGCTGTTCTAGCCCCCCTTGAGAAATGTGTGTTTTTCTGGCAGGTATCTGATGTTTGTGATGTCCGTGACCACAATAACTGTGATGAACTGTGTGGTGGTGTTGAACGTCTCTCTGCGAACTCCAAACACCCACCCCATGAGCAACACCATCAGAAAGGTACAACAGAACTGTCTAACCACCTGTCCAATCCACAAGGAAAGAATGAGTAAGTTATTGTACATGATGCTAGGAATGTGAAGGTTTTGGATTTTATTCTCAGAAAACGTACTATGTATATCTTGAATGCAATGGGAACGTAGTCACTTTGTGCCAACAGCATTTGCCAAATGTATTTATGTAGTGCTAAGGTCTATCATGTATTTTCCTCCATTTTGGGGGATCAGGTCTTTCTGAACATGCTTCCTCGTCTGCTGAGGATGACGATGCGGCGCTGGACACCTGAGCTGGAGGAAGGGGATTTTAAAATGTTTGCCCTGGGTAACGGCACCCCGCTTCGCCGCAGGAGACGCAGCTCTTTGGGATTAATAGCAAAGGCTGATGAATACATGTTCAGAACTGCTCGCTCTGAGCTGATGTTCAGTCGACTGAAGGAGAGGAAGGGGCTGCTGAAGAACACTTTGGAGAAAATACGTGAGTCAACAGTTACGAACAAACTATATACATCACCATTCATTAGTTTGGGGTTGGTAAGATTAATATATTTGAAATAAATTAGTACTTTTATTTTGTAATGATTTATTAAATTGATTAAAAGTGACAGAAAAGACATTTAAGGTTACAAAAAAATATATTTCAAATGAATGCTGTTCTTTGACCTTTCTATTCGGTTTCCGCAAAAATATTAAGCAGTACAACTGATAATTACAACTTGATAATAATAAGAAATGTTTCTTGAGCAGCAAATCAATATATTAGAATGATTCCGGAAGGATCATGTGACAGTGAAGACTGATGATGATGAAAATTCAACAGGAATAAATTACAGTTTAAAATATATTAAAATAGAAAACAGTTATTTGAATCGTAATGTTTTACAATATTATTTTTGATCAAATAAATGCACCCTTAGTGAGCATAAGACACATTTTTTCAAAAACATTTTAATTTAATATTAATATATTATGTTTAAAAAATGATTGTATTCAACAGGGTTTTAATTCTTAACAAACTAAAACTATTAAAACTGGCAAAAAACTGAAAAAAGTTTAATTTGAAGCACTAAAATTATTAACTGGAAATAAATAAATAAATAGAACATAAACTGAAATAAAAATAAACCTAAAAAGCATTTTTTTTAAGAAAAAAGAAGTAGAAAACAAATATACTAAACATAAAATCAAAATTAACATGAAAAAAATGCTAATTCTAAATAATAATAAATCTAAAATAAAAACTAAATTTAATTTAATAGTACATAAATAATTACAATAAATCATGTATAATATAAATATCAGATACTTTTGAACATTTCAATAAAAAAAAATAAAAATAAAATGTTTCCTATTAAATACAACTAAATAATATTTTCTACTATTAATTACCCCAAATGGTTGCAGACATTAATTTGTTATTTTACCTCAGAAAATGGTCTAGGAGGAAACACGGCACCGGATCTGGAATCCAGTCTGGCTTCGGCTTTACCAGAAGTGCAGCAGTGTGTGTCTTCCTGTAAAAACATTGCAGAAAGTGTCAAGCATCAAAACGACTTTCAAAGTGTGAGTCACTGTTCCAGAATCCTCCACACATGAGGCTGAAAGTTTACAAAATAAACACATTAGCAGCAAATGTTTGTGTTAGGGTTTACCTTCCCAAGGAAAAAAAACTTTTTTTCTCTCTCTTTCTCGTTCTGCAGGAAAATGAAGAATGGTTTCTGGTTGCCAGGGTGATTGACAGGATGTGCTTTATCGTCATGGTGCTGCTGTTTATACTGGGAACCATCGGAATCTTCCTTATGGGACATTTTAACCAGGCACCATCTCAGCCTTTCCCAGGAGACCCCAAAAAATACCTGCCTGAAATCTCACCTGGAGACATCACCGGATGAACACAAGTTCAAAACGATAGACTCAGAGAAACTGCAGCAAGACTGGAGGACTTTGTTGAAGATACTGCTGTAGACCTACTGAAAGCGATTCAAGGTCTCCAGAGAAGAGAGCTGGTTGGATCTATAAAATGGCTTTGATCAGTTGTTCATAATCATAAATGTCATATTATTTGCTTGTCAGTCAGCTTTAATATTGTCTAGTGATTCAACAGTGATGGTTTTCTGAAAATAAAAAAAACTGGAACCTTCTCTACTTCGAGGACAAAGATGATGTTCTGCATGCAATCTTGTGAATTGTTTCAGTTTAGGTAATATCACTCCGCTACCCCCCACTAGCTTGAGGAGGATCTTCATTACATGGCTGACTGGTACTTTTCGGTCTGACAAAGAGCAGATCCGGGAAGGAGAGAGCAGGGCAGAGAGGGGGGTGTTTGGTGTAGTAGTATCAACTGCTAACACACAATATTTGAAGCTCTTCTGGAAGCTGTTTCTCAGTAAAGGAAAGCCTCGTTCCATCACTATTAGTCCTACCCAACAGCCCCTAAATCCTCAGGGCCTGAAATGGTAAGAATTTATCTCCTCTCTCATCGCTGTTCTCTGTTGTTTTCAGCAAAAGAAGAATATTCATACAGGTTTGGAACAACTTGAGGGTGTGTTTGAGTGTTTTTTGAGTGAACTATCACTTTAATGACCAATGTCTCAGCATAGTTACACAACAAATGCTCTATTTTGGCTTAATCACAAACTTCCATTGTCTGATTGAATATTACCCACTATTATTTCATTTCCCCTCTTTACTTAAGTTTGTTGCTATTTTTTATGGTTTCCTTAAAAAAGCTGTTTGCACAGAGAATTTAAAAAAAAACCTTAAAAATAACTTTTGCCTTATTTATTTTCTGGTATATTACTGTACAATCAGTCTTGATATTAATAATAATTTGATATTTAATATTTATTAAGCAATGTTATTAAACATGTTATTAATCAAATATTTTTAAAACTAATAAAAATGTTAAAATAAAATGTTTCCTCTCAAAAACATTTGAATAACGTTTTATTATTATTTTTGAGTTGTTTTTATTTTTAGTTAGTTAATTTCCCCTCTTTTCTTAAATTTGTTGCAATTTTTTTATAGTTATCTAAAAACTGGTTTCAAATATTATGAAATTGATGTGGTTTTGAAATGCATAAACAATTTGTCAATAATATTTGATTATGTTCATAATATACAATGCCAGATTTATTAGAAAGCTAGATTCGGAAACAAGCTGGATCAGTGATGAAATGCAGAAAAGAAAGACTTTTAAAACAAACTATCAACACACTGTTTTAGTGAACACCTTTGTCTGGTACATGTTTCTCATTTAATTTCCTGTTTAACATGGAGCTGCATTGTATTAAAAAAATAAAATTGGTTGCAAAGGGCAATTCTCACGGATTTGATTTCATTGACATTGACAAATTTGATCAAACTCTCTCTCTCTCTCTCTCTCTCTCTCTCTCTCTCTCTCTCTCTCTCTCTGTCTCTATCTCTCTCTCTCTCTCTCTCTCTCTCTCTCTCTCTCTCTCTCTCTCTCTCTCTCTCTCTCTCTCTCTCTCTCTCTCTCTCTCTCTCTCTCTCTCTCTCTCTCTCTCTCTCTCTCTCTCAGGACTTCCCATCTGTGACCGCTCAGCCTCTTCCCTTTGGTCTGGAAAGGGAGAGACATATTGACATGCTCTTCAGAGCTTTCCACAGGCGGATTGGACCTGCTACAGACAGCCAGGACCTCACAGCTGAGCTCGGGTCTACAGACAGGAGAGGAGAGGACGAGGGACCTGGCGGGAAAAGACTGGGAAAACTGTCTGTTCTGAGAACAGTTACGAGACTCAACATCAATGCCAGACCTGAACTACAAGGTGAATAATCTCAATAATAATAATAATAATAATTAAAAAAAACAGTCGGCTGTTTTTCATGAAAAAAAAGGAAAAAATTGTATTAAAAATAATATCTTTAAAATGTGATGTTGTTGTGATGACATTTTGTCATGACAATGTGATGACATTTTGTCTCATCTCTTCAAACAGAAAATGATTGATTTTTTTTATTATAAATCAGATATGCATTTTAATGAGATATGATCTGTTATTATTCTAATATTACTGTTCTATATTATTATTTTTAAATGATAACTATAATTTTACGCTACCGTTTAAAGGTTTGGGATAAGATTTTTATTCCATAAGGATGCATATATTTATTAAAAGTAACAGTAAAGACATTTATAATGTTACAAATGTTTTTTTTTGAAGAATCCTCTAAAAAAAGAATTTCCACAAAAATATTAAGCACCACAATTATTGCATTAGCACCAAATCAGCATTGAATTATTTAAATAAATAAAAAAATATTTTGAAGTAAATAATAATAATTAAATAATATTATTTAACAGATAAATATTTTTTGCCATCACCCATATAGATCATCTTTAAAAAAAATATTAAAAACATCACTGTTGTGATTAATAAATCCAATATTCAGTAGTGGTCAAAAGTGAAAATTAGGGGGAAAAAAAAAGGAAAATTTACACTTTCACCCTTTATTTGACAAAGTTTTTCTAATCATATTACATCGTTTTGCTTGAAGTCAGTTGTTTTCTTTCTTTCACATAATTCATTGCGCTGACCAGGCGGTCAGAGAAATTATGAACACATACAAAAACTAGACCGAATCAACGATATGTTTTTTTATGTTGTTGTCATTGTTTGTTTTTTCCTGTGAGCGTTCTGTTTTCCAAAGCATTTTTGTATGCATATTAAAATAAAACCTGTAGTAGTTTGCTTTTTTGCCAAATCATTTTGTAGAATATAAATACCTGAAGTTTCATGTTTTGTTTTTCCTTGAAAAATATTTGAAAAATGAGATATTTCCTTTGAATTTTGATCGTCTAATTGACCTTGTAGGGTCAAAAAACAAATATCCCAACAAATATGTAGGCCTACATCACGTTTGGCCACTACTGGAGTTTTTTTCTTTTTTTTTTTCTTAAATGTGGAATAGCTTGGACATGGTTTGAAATACTCACAGAATGCAATTTCCTGAGTAAATATGCTGATTAATGGAGGTTTATTCAGTATTTGTGTAATGTCTCAGGTCCACAGTGTGTCGCCCGAAGAACATACAACATCTCCACAGAAACCAGTGATCAGCTCTTTGTGGCTGTGGAAGGTAAAAATGAGACACAGCATATGTGCAGTTCTCTAATTCTCATATAATTCTGTAAAGTGCTCATAATCTGCTATTTTAATTTTTCATTTTGTTTTGAATGACAGGTTTACATGCATTCAAGGTTAAAAAAAAAACACTTTAATTGTCTCATAATCGCTGCAGCATTACCTGTTTTCTCACAATGTCTTAAAGGGATACTCCACTTTTTTGGAAATAGACTCATTTTACCACTCCCCCAGAGTTAAACAGTTGGGTTTTACCGTTTTCAGATGTATTCAGCCGATTTTCTGATATTTAGATGAATATCAGTTAACAGACAGTTTCTGGTCTCATTGACTTCCATAGTATATTTTTTTTCCTACTATGGAAGTCAATGAGACCAGAAACTGTCGGGTTTCTGATAGTCTTCTAAATATCAGAAAATCGGCTGAATGGATTCAAAAACGGTAAAACTCAACTGTTTATCTCTGGGGGAGTGGTAAAATGAGCCTAATTCCAAAAAAGTGGAGTATCCCTTTAAAAGGATAGTTCACTTTGAAATGAATTTTTGATATGTTTTGGCTTACCTCAAGGGCATCCAAGATGTAGGTGTCTTTGTTTCCACTGTATTTTCAATTTTGATATTTTAGGTCATACTGTTCTTGAGTCATATAATGGAGGTATATGGGGTTCACCGCAAAGAGCATGCACAGAGAAGTCCAATTTAAACATGATTTAATGACCCGTAAATGTAAGTACACATTGATGGCCTAAGACACGAAACGAGCGGTTTGTGTGAGGAAACAAACAGTATATCGTTTTTACCTCTTGTAACCACAGACACAAAGCGCCCGCACCCTCAGCTCACTTGGACGTGGCTATGGTAACAAGAGGTAAAAATGATATAAATACTGTCGTTTTCTCACACAAACCGCTCGTTTCGTGTTAAAATCATGTTTAATTTGGACTTCTCTGTGCATGCTCTTTGAAGTGGTGACCATAGACCTGCATTATGTGACTGACAGACATGAACGGTTTGACCTAAAAATATCAAAAAAAAAAAACCAAAACCCTACTGTGGAAACAAAGACACCTACGTCTTAGATGCCCTTGAGGTAAGCTAAAACATACCAAAAATTAATTTCAAATTGAACTATCCATTTAAACGGGTCTGTAAAGGATTCGGTCTCTCTAAACCCCTCTTTTCCGAGAGAATGCTCTGCTCTGATTGGCCAGATGGCCCAGTCAATGTTTGACGGTCAAAGTAGACGTTGTTCAGGGGCATATAGACTGGCTTTATGGAAGTAAGGATGAAATTACTGACGACTTGTTTCAGGCAGTTCAGAAATGGTTCTTTTCTTTGGGAGCAATTTGATTTTTTTAAACTGTACAGACCATTTAAACGCCTATATTACACATTACATGAAACGTAATATCCAAAAAGCATAATAGGGGCACTTTACAATGATTTATTTACAGTTTTGAAGCCACCAAAACTGCCTTGTCTAAACTATGAACACAACTGATTTACACCACAAAACCCATCATTTTTGTTCCCATCTCTGTTAGAGAGCTCATGCATTTGTATGCAGTGCTGTGGTCCGTCTCGATCCTGTTCTCTACAAGGCTTTGATAAGAACTCAGATTGCGTCTTCTGGTTCGAAAGGCCCCTGAGAGCAGAGATGTGCTGGCTCGGCTGCTGCCTGATGGAAATGAGGGCCTATACACCAGAGAGAGAGTTCATTGGGACGGTTCACCAAAGGTAGTCATCAACAGCAAACTATGTATGCATATCACTTATAACGTTTTTAAACACAACTTTTGCAAAGATTACTTTATTTTCCCATTCGTATAACATCCAACATTTTTGTGGACGTAGTTGTTCCACATTTTCTAGATTTGTAAGAGCAAGCGTCAACTGAACAAAAACATAAAGGTCTCCTTTTATGTGTAAAGCAAAAATAAAAGCTTAAGAGTTTTCCACGGTTATTTTGCTCAACTAAATCCATAAAAAAACATGTTGAAAATGAAATCTGAAAAACCTAAAACCTATTTTATTTCAGCTATCAGCGTTCTTGTTTTCATTTAGTTTAACTTATTTTAGTTTTAGTTTAAAATTAATGTAATACAAATTTGAAAAACAAACAACAAAATTAATAAAATAACTAAAATAAAAAAAAAATAATTAAAAAAAAAGGATGTCAGTGATACTAAAACAACACTGATTTAATGTTTGAAAATGAAGACTAGGTATATTACAATTGTAGCTTGTAGTGTAAAATTAAATCAATATAATTAATAAAAATAAATATTTAATTTAAAAGTACAATAGTAATATATTTTTACGTTTTCACTGTAAAAAATATTTTCATGATTTGTAATCACAACATTATTTCTTTTCCCAAATCAACTTAAATAATTGATGTAGTTCAGATAACATAATATTTTAAGTTTCTAATGATTAAATCAATCACCTTCGTTGTATTAACTCAATTTTTCTATTTCAATGAACTTAAATTTTTAAGGCAGCCAAGTTACTTCATTTTTTTGAGTTAAACCAACTATATTTTTTTGCTGTGTAGTTAGAGTTAAAAAAATAATATACATTATATTGTATAACATGCAAATGTGCTGTTATTGAAAACTAGTGAAATATTAACTTAAAATTTAAGGGGGTACTTCAAGAAAACATTTAATGTCAAAGGGGTTCAGTTAAAAATAATCATTTTTAAATTGCAAGAATCGCCTACTTAAAAAAAGTCACCCTATCAACATGTAAAACAACTTTCTGCAGTTTTTATATGATGTCGTTCAGGGGTGGATTACCATGAGAGCAAATTTGAATATTCAGATATGAATGTCCCAGTGTTTAACATTCTTGGAATTCCGCTTGTCCAATTAAATTAGTTGAGCGTATCTAACTGTTGTGTAATGGATGAAGTAAACTCCATACTGTAAATCTATTATGTAGACAAAGCCATCCACATCATGTTTCATCCTGATGCCAACTATCATGCAGGGTCAGATAAGGTGACAATTGTGAATCAACTAATTGCGACAGTGTAAAAACCCTCCAGTAACCTCTCTCGGATTGAATAGGGAGAGATGTGCTGAACTTTGTGGTACGAAACCAACAACATGACCTCCTCCTCAGGACAGCCATGCATGAACAAAGCCCATGAGGTCATCAGGCTTTAATTTTCACACAACTGAACAGCCACTAGGCCTTACAGTCCAGAGACCTTAAGTGTGTGTATAATCCTTGAGGTGTTTGTCAGGTGGAGTATGTTCACACCGTATTTCGAGGTGTGTGACTCTGATGGCATCTCAGCCGTGAGGATCCTGGGCTCCTGCTGTCACACACGATGTCTTTCTGAGCAAGAGCTTCAGGTCAGAAACCCTACAGCAGACCATTTGCATCACCCAGCTTTTGCATACTGTGCCCATTATACTCTTTTCTCATTTATTGGGGCATCAGGTGGTTTCCACTATTGGTGAGAGTGTTGGGCGCATATGGAAGAGGTGGCCTGGATATAGTGAGGAATGTAACATGGATCATGAGTATTTTGGACTGGATGGTAAGATTAATATCCACAATCATATTATGTGGTGTACTCATAAAAAAATTCTTCTATTTTACTTTTTATTTTTTACATGAAAAAATTATTTTGTCTCACATTATGTAATTAGCAACAATTAGTGACCTAGAAATAGTGCAGAATCTTAAACATTTCTTTATTTTATAGCTTTATGTTTCTGTATATTTACTACCATTCATATGTTTACCGTTGATAAGAATTTCAATGTTTGAATTTCAATTTCAATGCTGCATTTATTTGATCAAATAATACAGTAAAAACAGTAATGTGAAATATTATCAATGTTGAAAACAGTTGTGGTTTAATATTTTATTTAATATTACTTTTCAGGATTCATTGATGAATAGAAAAGATAAGAATTTATGTTCTGATAGTCCACTTTAGACATTCTTATTTTGCAACTACATGTCAACAAACAGCCATCCATCTATCCGTCCGTCCATCCATCCGTCTGTCTGTATAGTTTTACTAATATAGACCAGCATTCACACTCAGAGAAGCATACAGTATAGGTTATAATAGGCATGCCACCCAGATACAAAGCTGATAGAATAATTGTGGTTTCTTTTACAACTAAAATTTGATAACAGTGTGAGTATTTTGAATTCAGTAGTGACTATTAAAACATCTCTTTTTTCCTCAGTACCTCAAGGAATGAATTTGAACACCAAAGTGCTGTTACTAGCTGCTACCTTCCTGCTGGTAAGCTGCCAACCACACAGATGCTGGTATATTATTAATATGTAACAGCTTCATCATTGATCCTTTTCTGTTTGCAGAATCATATGTTTTTTGAGATGAGCTAAGTGGAAATGGCATATCTTCTGGGACATTAAAGACATCTGCTTCACCTCTAAAATGGAGTGTGAACCCAAGAACTATGGTAAACCTATAGTGACGCTTAACAACATGGAGCAGTTTACTGATACAATCGCATCTGAGCTGGATAGTGTAGTGCACATCAAGAATCCCTGTACAGCCTCTCTACAACTCTATAAACTAAAGAAACCAAAATAGCATTTAAATGTTGAGTATTATATCATAGAACATAATATTAACCCTATTGTCTCATATTTAAGATACAGCCTTTTGAAATTAAGATGACAAAATCGAACGTTTTAGGAAAAAACCTCTGGTGTCTAAAGGGTTAAGACACATTTCTATAGCCTCTAAATTATCAACATCACCAAAACTTTGCTGAAAAACCTGTTGTACTGTGCGTGATCTTCTACATGCCTTCAGTCGTCTGATTGTTCATACTTTTCTAGCAAGTACAAGTCCTTTTAATATAATTCTAATGTACAGGTTGTCATTTTGCTCTAAAATTTTTAATGATTTTAATAAAGTAAACAAGAATAACTTTTTGTATTGTTAGTAAATATTTAAAGATGTACTTACTAGCAACTTTAAAAAAATGTTAAATATGAGTATCAAATATGATGCATTTGGCTTTTGGGGAATGTTTGTTTATTTGTATAAGTTTCAATTACCGTTGTATTGCATTGCATTATATGTTTCACAATAAAAACTACTGATCTTTGACCATAAAACTAAGCATTTAAATAATACTAAATATTTTAGATTTATTGTTGATGTAACGGTCACCAGGTGGAGTGCCCTTGAGAGTCACCAGAGGGCACTCCACACCAGATGTTCATGTTTCACTCAAAACTACATTTCCCAGAACTCACTGTTCGGACTCTTCACTGATCACATTCACCTGTACCTCATTTATTGATTGCCTTCACCTGTGTCTCATCCTGTTAGTCTGTCTATATATACCTTGTGTTCACGTTCACTGTTTGCGAAGTCTTGTTTAAGTGTTACACTGCATTTCTGAGTGTTTTCTGTGTTTGTTTTCTGGTTTTTGAATTTGGATTGTTCTTGGATTTTGATTATTGCTGCCTGCCCTGACCTCTGCCTGTTATTTGGATTACCCCTGTTGTTTTGCCTGCATTGCTCTGTCTGCCCTGTTTGACCCTGCCTTCCCAAATAAAGCTGCATTTGGATCTTTATCGCCAAGCCTCAGAGCAGTTCGTAACACTTACGTTTTTTTTTGGCCAAAAAATTAAGTTTCCCCAATCTTCTCAAAACTCTGGATTCTGATAGAGGGCCATGACACTTAGACCTGAGTGCAAAAATGGAGGCTCTAGACCCTTCCAGAGCTGAGATATCGAAACTCAAAATTTCGACCAGAAAAAAAATAACCGACAGTGTTATCCCTTACGGTTTTTTTGGCCGAAAAATTAAGTTTCCCCAATCTTCTCAAAACTCTGGATTCTGATAGAGGGCCATGAGACTTAGACCTGAGTGCAAAAATGGAGGCTCTAGACCCTTCCAGAGCTGAGATATCGAAACTCAAAATTTTGACCAGAAAAAAAAAAAAAAACGACAGTGTTACCCCTTACGTTTTTATTTGGCCGAAAAATTAAGTTTCCCCAATCTTCTTAAAACTCTGGATTCTGATAGAGGGCCATGAGACTTAGACCTGAGTACAAAAATGGAGGCTCTAGACCCTTCCAGAGCTAAGATATCGAAACTCAAAATTTCGACCAGAAAAAAAATAACCGACAGTGTTACCCCTTAAGTTTTTTTTTTTTGGCCGAAAAATTAAGTTTCCGCAATCTTCTCAAAACTCTGGATTCTGATAGAGGGCCACGAGACTTAGACCTGAGTGCAAAAATGGAGGCTCTAGACCCTTCCAGAGCTGAGATATCAAAACTCGAATTTTCGACCAGAAAAAAAAAAACGACAGTGTTACCCCTTAAGTTTTTTTTTTTTGGCCGAAAAATTAAGTTTCCGCAATCTTCTCAAAACTCTGGATTCTTATAGATGGTCATGAGACTTAGACCTCAGTGCAAAAATGGAGGCTCTAGATCCTTCCAGAGCTGAAATATCGAAACTCAAAATTTCGACCAGAAAAAAAAGACAGTGTTACCCCTTACGTTTTTTTTTTGGGCTGAAAAATTAAGTTTCCCAAATATTCTCAAAACTTTGGATTTTGATAGAGGGCCATGAGACTTAGACCTGAGTGCAAAAATGGAGGCTCTAGACCCTTCTAGAGCTGAGATATGGAAACTCCAAATTTCGACCAGAAAAACGACAGTGTTACCCCTTACGTTTTTTTTTGGCCGATAAATTAAGTTTCCCCAATCTTCTCAAAACTCTGGATTCTGATAGAGGCCAATGAGACTTAGACCTGGGTGCAAAAATGGAGGCTCTAGACCCTTCCAGAGCTGAGATATGGAAACTCAAAATTTCAACCAGAAAAAAAAGACAGTGTTACCCTTTACGTTTTTTTTTGGCCGAAAAATTAAGTTTCCCCAATCTTCTAAAAAATCTGGATTCTGATAGAGGGCCATGAGACTTAGACCTGAGTGCAAAAATGGAGGCTCTAGGCCCTTCCAGAGCTGAGATATGGAAACTAAAAATTTCGACTAGAAAAAAAAAAAAAAAAAAAAAACCAGTTTTACCCCTTACGTTTTTTTTTTTGGCCAAAATATTAAGTTTCCCCAATCTTCTCAAAACTCTGGATTCTGATAGAGGGCCATGAGACTTAGACCTGAGTGCAAAAATGGAGGCTCTAGACCCTTCCAGAGCTGAGATATGGAAACTCAAAATTTCAACCAGAAAAAAAACGACAGTGTTACCCCTTACGTTTTTTTTTTGGCCGAAAATTAAGTTTCCCCAATCTTCTCAAAATTCTGGATTCTGATAGAGGGCCGTGAGACTTAGACCTGAGTGCAAAAATGGAGGCTCTAGACCCTTCCAGAGCTGAGATATGGAAACTCAAAATTTCAACCAGAAAAAAAATGACAGTGATTTTTCGCCAAAAAAAAAATAAATAAAAAAACATAAGGGGTAACAATGTTGTTTTTTTTCTGGTCAAAATTTTGAATTTCGATATCTCAGCTCTGGAAGGGTCTAGAGCCTCCATATTTGCACTCAGGTCTAAGTGTCATGGCCCTCTATCAGAATCTAGAGTTTTGAGAAGATTGGGGAAACTTAATTTTTTGGCCAAAAAAAAAAAACATAAGGGGTAACACTGTCGTTTTTTTTCTGGTCAAAATTTTGAGTTTCGATATCTCAGCTCTGGAAGGGTCTAGAGCCTCCATTTTTGCACTCAGGTCTAAGTGTCATGGCCCTCTATCAGAATCCAGAGTTTTGAGAAGATTGGGGAAACTTAATTTTTTTTTCACCAAAAAAATAAAAAAATATAAGGGGTAACACTGTTGTTTTTTTTCTAGTCAAAATTTTGAGTTTCGATATCTCAGCTCTGGAAGGGTCTAGAGCCTCCATTTTTGCACTCAGGTCTAAGTGTCTTGGCCCTCTATCAGAATCCAGAGTTTTGAGAAGATTGGGGAAACTTAATTTTTTAACCAAAAAATAGAAAAACATAAGGGGTAACACTGTTGTTTTTTTTCTGGTCAAAATTTTGAGTTTCGATATCTCAGCTCTGGAAGGGTCTAGAGCCTCCATTTTTGCACTCAGGTCTAAGGGTCATGGCCCTCTATCAGAATACAGAGTTTTGAGAAGATTGGGGAAACTTAATTTTTCGCCAAAAAAATAAAAAAAACATAAGGGGTAACACTGTTGTTTTTTTTTCTGGTCAAAATTTTGAGTTTCGATATCTCAGCTCTGGAAGGGTCTAGAGCCTCCATTTTTGCACTCAGGTCTAAGTGTCATGGCCCTCTATCAGAATCCAGAGTTTTGAGAAGATTAGGGAAACCTAATTTTTCGCCAAAAAAATAAAAAAAAAACATAAGGGGTAACACTTTTTTTTTCTGGGCAAAATTTCGAGTTTCGATATCTCAGCTCTGGAAGGGTCTAGAGCCTCCATTTTTGCACTCAGGTCTAAGTGTCATGGCCCTCTATCAGAATCCAGAGTTTTGAAAAGATTGGGGTAACTTAATTTTTCGCCAAAAAAATTAAAAAAAAAACATGAGGGGTAACACTGTTGTTTCTTTTTCTAGTCAAAATTTAGATTTTTGATATCTCAGCTCTGGAAGAGTCTAGAGCCTCCATTTTTGCACTCAGGTCTAAGTGTGATGGCCCTCTATCAGAATCCAGAGTTTTGTGAAGATTGGGGAAACTTACTTTTTCACCAAAAAATTAAAAAAACATAAGGGGTAACACTGTTGTTTTTTTTTTCTGGTCAAAATTTTGAGTTTCGATATCTCAGCTCTGGAAGGGTCTAGAGCCTCCATTTTTGCAATCAGGTCTAAGTTTCATGGCCCTCTATCAGAATCCAGAGTTTTGAGAAGATTGGGGAAACATAATTTTTCGCCAAAAAAATAAAAAAACATAAGGGGTAACACTGTTGTTTTTTTTTTCTGGTCAAAATTTTGAGTTTCGATATCTCAGCTCTGGAAGGGTCTAGAGCCTAAATGTTTGCACTCAGGTCTAAGTGTGATGACCCTCTATCAGAATCCAGAGTTTTGAGAAGATTGGGGAAACTTAATTTTTCGCCAAAAAAATGAAAAAAAAAAAACATAAGGGGTAACACTGTTGTTTTTTTTTCTGGTCAAAATTTTGAGTTTCGATATCTCAGCTCTGGAAGGGTCTAGAGCCTCCATTTTTGCACTCAGGTCTAAGTGTCTTGGCCCTCTATCAGAATCCAGAGTTTTGAGAAGATTGGGGAAACTTAATTTTTCGCCAAAAAAATAAAAAAAACATAAGGGGTAACACTGTTGTTTTTTTTCTGGTCAAAATTTTGAGTCTCAATATCTCAGCTCTGGAAGGGTCTACAGACTTTTTTTTGCACTCAGGTCTAAGTGTCATGGCCCTCTATCAGAATCCAGAGTTTTGAGAAGATTGGGGAAACTTAATTTTTCGCCAAAAAAATAAAAAAACATAAGGGGTAACACTGTTGTTTTTTTTTTCTGGTCAAAAATTTGAGTTTCGATATCTCAGCTCTGGAAGGGTCTAGAGCCTCCATTTTTGCACTCAGGTCTAAGTTTCATGGCCCTCTATCAGAATCCAGAGTTTTAAGAAGATTGGGGAAACTTAATTTTTCGAAAAAATAAAAAATAAAAAAAAAACATAAGGGATGACACTGTTGTTTTTTTTTTTGTCTGGTCAAAATTTTGAGTTTCGATATCTCAGCTCTGGAAGGGTCTAGAGCCTCCATTTTTGCACTCAGGTCTAAGTGTCATGGCCCTCTATCAGAATCCAGAGTTTTGAGAAGATTGGGGAAACTTAATTTTTCGCCAAAAAAATAAAAAAACATAAGGGGTAACACTGTTGTTGTTTTTTTCTGGTCAAAATTTTGAGTTTCGATATCTCAGCTCTGGAAGGGTCTAGAGCCTCCATTTTTGCACTCAGGTCTAAGTGTCATGGCCCTCTATCAGAATCCAGAGTTTTGAGAAGATTGGGGAAACTTAATTTTTCACCAAAAAAATAAAAAAACATAAGGGGTAACACTATTGTTTTTTTTCTAGTCAAAATTTTGAGTTTCGATATCTCAGCTCTGGAAGGGTCTAGAGCCTCCATTTTTGCACTCAGGTCTAAGTGTCATGGCCCTCTATCAGAATCCAGAGTTTTGAGAAGATTGGGGAAACTTAATTTTTCGCCAAAAAAATAAAAAAACATAAGGGATAAAACTGTTGTTTTTTTCTCTAGTCAAAATTTTGAGTTTCGATATCTCAGCTCTGGAAGGGTCCAGAGCCTCCATTTTTGCACTCAGGTCTAAGTGTCATGGCCCTCTATCAGAATCCAGAGTTTTGAGAAGATTGGGGAAACTTAATTTTTCGCCAAAAAAATAAAAAAACATAAGGGGTAACACTGTTGTTTTTTTTCTAGTCAAAATTTTGAGTTTCGATATCTCAGCTCTGGAAGGGTCCAGAGCCTCCATTTTTGCACTCAGGTCTAAGTGTCATGGCCCTCTATCAGAATCCAGAGTTTTGAGAAGATTGGGGAAACTTAATTTTTTGTCAAAAAAATAAATAAACATAAGGGGTAACACTGTTGTTTTTTTTCTGGTCAAAATTTTGAGTTTCGATATCTCAGCTCTGGAAGGGTCTAGAGCCTCCATTTTTGCACTCAGGTCTAAGTGTCATCACCCTCTATCAGAATCTAGAGTTTTGAGAAGATTGGGGAAACTTAAATTTTCGCCATAAAAATAAAAAAACATAAGGGGTAACACTGTTGTTGTTTTTTTCTAGTCAAAATTTTGATTTTTGATATCTCAGCTCTGGAAGGGTCTAGAGCCTCCATTTTTGCACTCAGGTCTAAGTGTGATGGCCCTCTATCAGAATCCAGAGTTTTGTGAAGATTGGGGAAACTTACTTTTTCACCAAAAAATTAAAAAAACATAAGGGGTAACACTGTTGTTTTTTTTTTCTGGTCAAAATTTTGAGTTTCGATATCTCAGCTCTGGAAGGGTCTAGAGCCTCCATTTTTGCAATCAGGTCTAAGTTTCATGGCCCTCTATCAGAATCCAGAGTTTTGAGAAGATTGGGGAAACATAATTTTTCGCCAAAAAAATAAAAAAACATAAGGGGTAACACTGTTGTTTTTTTTTTCTGGTCAAAATTTTGAGTTTCGATATCTCAGCTCTGGAAGGGTCTAGAGCCTAAATGTTTGCACTCAGGTCTAAGTGTGATGACCCTCTATCAGAATCCAGAGTTTTGAGAAGATTGGGGAAACTTAATTTTTCGCCAAAAAAATGAAAAAAAAAAAACATAAGGGGTAACACTGTTGTTTTTTTTTCTGGTCAAAATTTTGAGTTTCGATATCTCAGCTCTGGAAGGGTCTAGAGCCTCCATTTTTGCACTCAGGTCTAAGTGTCTTGGCCCTCTATCAGAATCCAGAGTTTTGAGAAGATTGGGGAAACTTAATTTTTCGCCAAAAAAATAAAAAAAACATAAGGGGTAACACTGTTGTTTTTTTTCTGGTCAAAATTTTGAGTCTCAATATCTCAGCTCTGGAAGGGTCTACAGACTTTTTTTTGCACTCAGGTCTAAGTGTCATGGCCCTCTATCAGAATCCAGAGTTTTGAGAAGATTGGGGAAACTTAATTTTTCGCCAAAAAAATAAAAAAACATAAGGGGTAACACTGTTGTTTTTTTTTTCTGGTCAAAAATTTGAGTTTCGATATCTCAGCTCTGGAAGGGTCTAGAGCCTCCATTTTTGCACTCAGGTCTAAGTTTCATGGCCCTCTATCAGAATCCAGAGTTTTAAGAAGATTGGGGAAACTTAATTTTTCGAAAAAATAAAAAATAAAAAAAAAACATAAGGGATGACACTGTTGTTTTTTTTTTTGTCTGGTCAAAATTTTGAGTTTCGATATCTCAGCTCTGGAAGGGTCTAGAGCCTCCATTTTTGCACTCAGGTCTAAGTGTCATGGCCCTCTATCAGAATCCAGAGTTTTGAGAAGATTGGGGAAACTTAATTTTTCGCCAAAAAAATAAAAAAACATAAGGGGTAACACTGTTGTTGTTTTTTTCTGGTCAAAATTTTGAGTTTCGATATCTCAGCTCTGGAAGGGTCTAGAGCCTCCATTTTTGCACTCAGGTCTAAGTGTCATGGCCCTCTATCAGAATCCAGAGTTTTGAGAAGATTGGGGAAACTTAATTTTTCACCAAAAAAATAAAAAAACATAAGGGGTAACACTATTGTTTTTTTTCTAGTCAAAATTTTGAGTTTCGATATCTCAGCTCTGGAAGGGTCTAGAGCCTCCATTTTTGCACTCAGGTCTAAGTGTCATGGCCCTCTATCAGAATCCAGAGTTTTGAGAAGATTGGGGAAACTTAATTTTTCGCCAAAAAAATAAAAAAACATAAGGGATAAAACTGTTGTTTTTTTCTCTAGTCAAAATTTTGAGTTTCGATATCTCAGCTCTGGAAGGGTCCAGAGCCTCCATTTTTGCACTCAGGTCTAAGTGTCATGGCCCTCTATCAGAATCCAGAGTTTTGAGAAGATTGGGGAAACTTAATTTTTCGCCAAAAAAATAAAAAAACATAAGGGGTAACACTGTTGTTTTTTTTCTAGTCAAAATTTTGAGTTTCGATATCTCAGCTCTGGAAGGGTCCAGAGCCTCCATTTTTGCACTCAGGTCTAAGTGTCATGGCCCTCTATCAGAATCCAGAGTTTTGAGAAGATTGGGGAAACTTAATTTTTTGTCAAAAAAATAAATAAACATAAGGGGTAACACTGTTGTTTTTTTTCTGGTCAAAATTTTGAGTTTCGATATCTCAGCTCTGGAAGGGTCTAGAGCCTCCATTTTTGCACTCAGGTCTAAGTGTCATCACCCTCTATCAGAATCTAGAGTTTTGAGAAGATTGGGGAAACTTAAATTTTCGCCATAAAAATAAAAAAACATAAGGGGTAACACTGTTGTTGTTTTTTTCTAGTCAAAATTTTGATTTTTGATATCTCAGCTCTGGAAGGGTCTAGAGCCTCCATTTTTGCACTCAGGTCTAAGTGTCATGGCCCTCTATCAGAATCCAGAGTTTTGAGAAGATTGGGGAAACTTAATTTTTCGCCAAAAAAATAAAAAAACATAAGGGGTAACACTGTTGTTTTTTTTTCTGGTAAAAATTTTGATTTTCGATATCTCAGCTCTGGAAGGGTTTAGAGCCTCCATTTTTGCACTCAAGTCTAAGTGTCAGGGCCCTCTATCAAAATCCAGAGTTTTGAGAAGATTGGGGAAACTTAATTTTTCGCCAGAAAAATAAAAATACATAAGGGGTAACACTGTTGTTTTTTTTCTGGTCAATATTTTGAGTTTCGATATCTCAGCTCTGGAAGTGTCTAGAGCCTCCATTTTTGCACTCAGGTCTAAGTGTCATGGCCCTCTATCAGAATCTAGAGTTTTGAAAAGATTGGGGAAACTTAATTTTTCGCCAAAAAATAAAAAAAACATAAGGGGTAACACTGTCGTTTTTTTTCTGGTCAAAATTTTGAGTTTCGATATCTCAGCTCTGGAAGGGTCTAGAGCCTCCATTTTTGCACTCAGGTCTAAGTGTCATGGCCTTCTATCAGAATCCAGAGTTTTGAGAAGATTGGAGAAACTTAATTTTTCACCCCTACGAAAAAAAAACCCATAAGGGGTAACACTGTCATTTTTTTTTCTGGTCAAAATTTTGAGTTTCAATATCTCAGCTCTGGAAGGGTCTACAGCCTCAATTTTTGCACCCAGGTCCATGTCACGTGGCCCTCTATCAGAATCCAGAGTTTTGAGAAGATTGGAGAAACTTAATTTTTCACCCCCCCGAAAAAAAACATAAGGGGTAACACTGTCATTTTTTTTTCTGGTCAAAACTTTAAGTTTCAATATCTCAGCTCTGGAAGGGTCTAGAGCCTCAATTTTTGCACCCAGGTCCATGTCTCGTGGCCCTCTATCAGAATCCAGAGTTTTGAGAAGATTGGGGAAACTTAATTTTTCAACCCGGTCTCATCCCAATTCGTCATATAACTGACGTTTTGGGACGTCTTTTGACCATTCGTCAATATACGACTTTTTAGGGCCCCCTTAAACGTCGGTAGATGACGTTATGGGATCCTAACTCTACCCCATACCTAAACCTAACCCTAAACCCAACTCGTCACCTAACTGACGTTAAAGGTAAAGCGTCAGTTGTATGACGACCCGGGATCGTCATCTACCGACGTTTAAGGGGGCCCTAAAAAGTCGTATATTGACGAATGGTCAAAAGACGTCCCAAAACGTCAGTTATATGACGAATTGGGATGAGACTGTGTTAAATTTTTCGCCAAAAAAAATAAAAAAACATAAGGGGTAACACTGTTGTTTTTTTTCTAGTCAAAATTTTGAGTTTCGATATCTCAGCTCTGGAAGGGTCCAGAGCCTCCATTTTTGCACTCAGGTCTAAGTGTCATGGCCCTCTATCAGAATCCATAGTTTTGAGAAGATTGGGGAAACTTAATTTTTTGTCAAAAAAATAAATAAATATAAGGGGTAACACTGTTGTTTTTTTTCTGGTCAAAATTTTGAGTTTCGATATCTCAGCTCTGGAAGGGTCTAGAGCCTCCATTTTTGCACTCAGGTCTAAGTGTCATCACCCTCTATCAGAATCTAGAGTTTTGAGAAGATTGGGGAAACTTAAATTTTCGCCATAAAAATAAAAAAAACATAAGGGGTAACACTGTTGTTGTTTTTTTCTAGTCAAAATTTTGATTTTTGATATCTCAGCTCTGGAAGTGTCTAGAGCCTTCATTTATGCACTCAGGTCTAAGTGTCATGGCCCTCTATCTGAATCCAGAGTTTTGAGAACATTGGGGAAACTTAATTTTTGGCCAAAAAAATAAAAAAAACATAAGGGGTAACACTGTTGTTTTTTTTTCTGGTAAAAAATTTGATTTTCGATATCTCAGCGCTGGAAGGGTCTAGAGCCTCCATTTTTGCACTCAGGTCTAAGTGTCAGGGCCCTCTATCAGAATCCAGAGTTTTGAGAAGATTGGGGAAACTTAATTTTTCGCCAGAAAAATAAAAATACATAAGGGGTAACACTGTTGTTTTTTTTTCTGGTCAATATTTTGAGTTTCGATATCTCAGCTCTGGAAGTGTCTAGAGCCTCCATTTTTGCACTCAGGTCTAAGTGTCATGGCCCTCTATCAGAATCTAGAGTTTTGAAAAGATTGGGGAAACTTAATTTTTCGACAAAAAATAAAAAAAAACATAAGGGGTAACACTGTCGTTTTTTTTCTGGTCAAAACTTAAAGTTTCAATATCTCAGCTCTGGAAGGGTCTAGAGCCTCAATTTTTGCACCCAGGTCCATGTCTCGTGGCCCTCTATCAGAATCCAGAGTTTTGAGAAGATTGGAGAAACTTAATTTTTCACCCCCCGAAAAAAAACATAAGGGGTAACACTGTCATTTTTTTTTCTGGTCAAAGAAAAAAAATGACAGTGTTACCCCTTATGCTTTTTTTTCGGGGGGTGAAAAATTAAGTTTCTCCAATCTTCTCAAAACTCTGGATTCTGATAGAGGGCCACGAGACATGGACCTGGGTGCAAAAATTGAGGCTCTAGACCCTTCCAGAGCTGAGATATTGAAACTTAAAGTTTTGACCAGAAAAAAAAAAATGACAGTGTTACCCCTTATGTTTTTTTTCGGGGGGTGAAAAATTAAGTTTCTCCAATCTTCTCAAAACTCTGGATTCTGATAGAGGGCCACGAGACATGGACCTGGGTGCAAAAATTGAGGCTCTAGACCCTTCCATAGCTGAGATATTGAAACTTTAAGTTTTGACCAGAAAAAAAAATGACAGTGTTACCCCTTATGTTTTTTTTCGGGGGGTGAAAAATTAAGTTTCTCCAATCTTCTCAAAACTCTGGATTCTGATAGAGGGCCATGAGACATGGACCTGGGTGCAAAAATTGAGGCTCTAGACCCTTCCAGAGCTGAGATATTGAAACTTAAAGTTTTGACCAGAAAAAAAAATGACAGTGTTACCCCTTATGTTTTTTTTTCGGAGGGTGAAAAATTAAGTTTCTCCAAAATTCTCAAAACTCTGGATTCTGATAGAGGGCCACGTGACATGGACCTGGGTGCAAAAATTGAGGCTCTAGACCCTTCCAGAGCTGAGATATTGAAACTTAAAGTTTTGACCAGAAAAAAAAAATGACAGTGTTACCCCTTATGTTTTTTTTCGGGGGGTGAAAAATTAAGTTTCTCCAATCTTCTCAAAACTCTGGATTCTGATAGAGGGCCACGAGACATGGACCTGGGTGCAAAAATTGAGGCTCTAGACCCTTCCAGAGCTGAGATATTGAAACTTAAAGTTTTGACCAGAAAAAAAAAAATGACAGTGTTACCCCTTATGTTTTTTTTCGGGGGGTGAAAAATTAAGTTTCTCCAATCTTCTCAAAACTCTGGATTCTGATAGAGGGCCACGAGACATGGACCTGGGTGCAAAAATTGAGGCTCTAGACCCTTCCAGAGCTGAGATATTGAAACTTAAAGTTTTGACCAGAAAAAAAATGACAGTGTTACCCCTTATGTTTTTTTTCGGGGGGTGAAAAATTAAGTTTCTCCAATCTTCTCAAAACTCTGGATTCTGATAGAGGGCCACGAGACATGGACCTGGGTGCAAAAATTGAGGCTCTAGACCCTTCCAGAGCTGAGATATTGAAACTTTAAGTTTTGACCAGAAAAAAAAATGACAGTGTTACCCCTTATGTTTTTTTTTTCGGGGGGTGAAAAATTAAGTTTCTCCAATCTTCTCAAAACTCTGGATTCTGATAGAGGGCCACGAGACATGGACCTGGGTGCAAAAATTGAGGCTCTAGACCCTTCCAGAGCTGAGATATTGAAACTTAAAGTTTTGACCAGAAAAAAAAAATGACAGTGTTACCCCTTATGTTTTTTTTTCGGGGGGTGAAAAATTAAGTTTCTCCAATCTTCTCAAAACTCTGGATTCTGATAGAGGGCCACGAGACATGGACCTGGGTGCAAAAATTGAGGCTCTAGACCCTTCTGAGATATTGAAACTTAAAGTTTTGACCAGAAAAAAAAATGACAGTGTTACCCCTTATGTTTTTTTTCGGGGGGTGAAAAATTAAGTTTCTCCAATCTTCTCAAAACTCTGGATTCTGATAGAGGGCCACGAGACATGGACCTGGGTGCAAAAATTGAGGCTCTAGACCCTTCCAGAGCTGAGATATTGAAACTTAAAGTTTTGACCAGAAAAAAAAATGACAGTGTTACCCCTTATGTTTTTTTTCGGGGGGTGAAAAATTAAGTTTCTCCAATCTTCTCAAAACTCTGGATTCTGATAGAGGGCCACGAGACATGGACCTGGGTGCAAAAATTGAGGCTCTAGACCCTTCCAGAGCTGAGATATTGAAACTTAAAGTTTTGACCAGAAAAAAAAAATGACAGTGTTACCCCTTATGTTTTTTTTTCGGGGGGTGAAAAATTAAGTTTCTCCAATCTTCTCAAAACTCTGGATTCTGATAGAGGGCCACGAGACATGGACCTGGGTGCAAAAATTGAGGCTCTAGACCCTTCCAGAGCTGAGATATTGAAACTTAAAGTTTTGACCAGAAAAAAAAAATTACAGTGTTACCCCTTATGTTTTTTTTCGGGGGGTGAAAAATTAAGTTTCTCCAATCTTCTCAAAACTCTGGATTCTGATAGAGGGCCACGAGAAATGGACCTGGGTGCAAAAATTGAGGCTCTAGACCCTTCCAGAGCTGAGATATTGAAACTTAAAGTTTTGACCAGAAAAAAAATGACAGTGTTACCCCTTATGTTTTTTTTCGGGGGGTGAAAAATTAAGTTTCTCCAATCTTCTCAAAACTCAGGATTCTGATAGAGGGCCACGAGACATGGACCTGGGTGCAAAAATTGAGGCTCTAGACCCTTCCAGAGCTGAGATATTGAAACTTAAAGTTTTGACCAGAAAAAAAAATGACAGTGTTACCCCTTATGTTTTTTTTCGGGGGGTGAAAACTTAAGTTTCTCCAATCTTCTCAAAACTCTGGATTCTGATAGAAGGCCACAAGACATGGACCTGGGTGCAAAAATTGAGGCTCTAGACCCTTCCAGAGCTGAGATATTGAAACTTAAAGTTTTGACCAGAAAAAAAAAATGACAGTGTTACCCCTTATGTTTTTTTTCGGGGGGTGAAAAATTAAGTTTCTCCAATCTTCTCAAAACTCTGGATTCTGATAGAGGGCCACGAGACATGGACCTGGGTGCAAAAATTGAGGCTCTAGACCCTTCCAGAGCTGAGATATTGAAACTTAAAGTTTTGACCAGAAAAAAAAATGACAGTGTTACCCCTTATGTTTTTTTTCGGGGGGTGAAAAATTAAGTTTCTCCAATCTTCTCAAAACTCTGGATTCTGATAGAGGGCCACGAGACATGGACCTGGGTGCAAAAAGTGAGGCTCTAGACCCTTCCAGAGCTGAGATATTGAAACTTTAAGTTTTGACCAGAAAAAAAATGACAGTGTTACCCCTTATGTTTTTTTTTTCGGGGGGTGAAAAATTAAGTTTCTCCAATCTTCTCAAAACTCTGGATTCTGATAGAGGGCCACGAGACATGGACCTGGGTGCAAAAATTGAGGCTCTAGACCCTTCCAGAGCTGAGATATTGAAACTTAAAGTTTTGACCAGAAAAAAAAAATGACAGTGTTACCCCTTATGTTTTTTTTCGGGGGGTGAAAAATTAAGTTTCTCCAATCTTCTCAAAACTCTGGATTCTGATAGAGGGCCACGTGACATGGACCTGGTTGCAAAAATTGAGGTTCTAGACCCTTCCAGAGCTGAGATATTGAAACTTAAAGTTTTGACCAGAAAAAAAAAATTACAGTGTTACCCCTTATGTTTTTTTTTCGGGGGGTGAAAAATTAAGTTTCTCCAATCTTCTCAAAACTCTGGATTCTGATAGAGGGCCACGAGACATGGACCTGGGTGCAAAAATTGAGGCTCTAGACCCTTCCAGAGCTGAGATATTGAAACTTAGAGTTTTGACCAGAAAAAAAAATGACAGTGTTACCCCTTATGTTTTTTTTCGGGGGGTGTAAAATTAAGTTTCTCCAATCTTCTCAAAACTCTGGATTCTGATAGAGGGCCACGAGACATGGACCTGGGTGCAAAAATTGAGGCTCTAGACCCTTCCAGAGCTGAGATATTGAAACTTAAAGTTTTGACCAGAAAAAAAAAATGACAGTGTTACCCCTTATGTTTTTTTTTGGGGGGGTGAAAAATTAAGTTTCTCCAATCTTCTCAAAACTCTGGATTCTGATAGAGGGCCACGAGACATGGACCTGGGTGCAAAAATTGAGGCTCTAGACCCTTCCAGAGCTGAGATATTGAAACTTAAAGTTTTGACCAGAAAAAAAAATGACAGTGTTACCCCTTATGTTTTTTTTCGGGGGGTGAAAAATTAAGTTTCTCCAATCTTCTCAAAACTCTGGATTCTGATAGAGGGCCACGAGACATGGACCTGGGTGCAAAAATTGAGGCTCTAGACCCTTCCAGAGCTGAGATATTGAAACTTAAAGTTTTGACCAGAAAAAAAAATGACAGTGTTACCCCTTATGTTTTTTTTCGGGGGGTGTAAAATTAAGTTTCTCCAATCTTCTCAAAACTCTGGATTCTGATAGAGGGCCACGAGACATGGACCTGGGTGCAAAAATTGAGGCTCTAGACCCTTCCAGAGCTGAGATATTGAAACTTAAAGTTTTGACCAGAAAAAAAAAATGACAGTGTTACCCCTTATGTTTTTTTTTCGGGGGGTGAAAAATTAAGTTTCTCCAATCTTCTCAAAACTCTGGATTCTGATAGAGGGCCACGAGACATGGACCTGGGTGCAAAAATTGAGGCTCTAGACCCTTCCAGAGCTGAGATATTGAAACTTAAAGTTTTGACCAGAAAAAAAAAATTACAGTGTTACCCCTTATGTTTTTTTTTCGGGGGGTGAAAAATTAAGTTTCTCCAATCTTCTCAAAACTCTGGATTCTGATAGAGGGCCACGAGACATGGACCTGGGTGCAAAAATTGAGGCTCTAGACCCTTCCAGAGCTGAGATATTGAAACTTAAAGTTTTGACCAGAAAAAAAAATGACAGTGTTACCCCTTATGTTTTTTTTCGGGGGGTGTAAAATTACGTTTCTCCAATCTTCTCAAAACTCTGGATTCTGATAGAGGGCCACGAGACATGGACCTGGGTGCAAAAATTGAGGCTCTAGACCCTTCCAGAGCTGAGATATTGAAACTTAAAGTTTTGACCAGAAAAAAAAAATGACAGTGTTACCCCTTATGTTTTTTTTTCGGGGGGTGAAAAATTAAGTTTCTCCAATCTTCTCAAAACTCTGGATTCTGATAGAGGGCCACGAGACATGGACCTGGGTGCAAAAATTGAGGCTCTAGACCCTTCCAGAGCTGAGATATTGAAACTTAAAGTTTTGACCAGAAAAAAAAAATGACAGTGTTACCCCTTATGTTTTTTTTTCGGGGGGTGAAAAATTAAGTTTCTCCAATCTTCTCAAAACTCTGGATTCTGATAGAGGGCCACGAGACATGGACCTGGGTGCAAAAATTGAGGCTCTAGACCCTTCCAGAGCTGAGATATTGAAACTTAAAGTTTTGACCAGAAAAAAAAATGACAGTGTTACCCCTTATGTTTTTTTTTCGGGGGGTGAAAAATTAAGTTTCTCCAATCTTCTCAAAACTCTGGATTCTGATAGAGGGCCACGAGACATGGACCTGGGTGCAAAAATTGAGGCTCTAGACCCTTCCAGAGCTGAGATATTGAAACTTAAAGTTTTGACCAGAAAAAAAAAAAATGACAGTGTTACCCCTTATGTTTTTTTTCGGGGGGTGAAAAATTAAGTTTCTCCAAACTTCTCAAAACTCTGGATTCTGATAGAGGGCCACGTGACATGGACCTGGTTGCAAAAATTGAGGCTCTAGACCCTTCCAGAGCTTAGATATTGAAACTTAAAGTTTTGACCAGAAAAAAAAATTACAGTGTTACCCCTTATGTTTTTTTTTCGGGGGGTGAAAAATTAAGTTTCTCCAATCTTCTCAAAACTCTGGATTCTGATAGAGGGCCACGAGACATGGACCTGGGTGCAAAAATTGAGGCTCTAGACCCTTCCAGAGCTGAGATATTGAAACTTAAAGTTTTGACCAGAAAAAAAAAATTACAGTGTTACCCCTTATGTTTTTTTTCGGGGGGTGAAAAATTAAGTTTCTCCAATCTTCTCAAAACTCTGGATTCTGATAGAGGGCCACGAGACATGGACCTGGTTGCAAAAATTGAGGCTCTAGACCCTTCCAGAGCTGAGATATTGAAACTTAAAGTTTTGACCAGAAAAAAAAAATGACAGTGTTACCCCTTATGTTTTTTTTCGGGGGGTGAAAAATTAAGTTTCTCCAATCTTCTCAAAACTCTGGATTCTGATAGAGGGCCACGAGACATGGACCTGGGTGCAAAAATTGAGGCTCTAGACCCTTCCAGAGCTGAGATATTGAAACTTAAAGTTTTGAACAGAAAAAAAAATGACAGTGTTACCCCTTATGTTTTTTTTTCGGGGGGTGAAAAATTAAGTTTCTCCAATCTTCTCAAAACTCTGGATTCTGATAGAGGGACACGAGACATGGACCTGGGTGCAAAAATTGAGGTTCTAGACCCTTCCAGAGCTGAGATATTGAAACTTAAAGTTTTGACCAGATAAAAAAAATTACAGTGTTACCCCTTATGTTTTTTTTTCGGGGGGTGAAAAATTAAGTTTCTCCAATCTTCTCAAAACTCTGGATTCTGATAGAGGGCCACGAGACATGGACCTGGGTGCAAAAATTGAGGCTCTAGACCCTTCCAGAGCTGAGATATTGAAACTTAAAGTTTTGACCAGAAAAAAAATGACAGTGTTACCCCTTATGTTTTTTTTCGGGGGGTGTAAAATTAAGTTTCTCCAATCTTCTCAAAACTCTGGATTCTGATAGAGGGCCACGAGACATGGACCTGGGTGCAAAAATTGAGGCTCTAGACCCTTCCAGAGCTGAGATATTGAAACTTAAAGTTTTGACCAGAAAAAAAAAAATGACAGTGTTACCCCTTATGTTTTTTTTCGGGGGGTGAAAAATTAAGTTTCTCCAATCTTCTCAAAACTCTGGATTCTGATAGAGGGCCACGAGACATGGACCTGGGTGCAAAAATTGAGGCTCTAGACCCTTCCAGAGCTGAGATATTGAAACTTAAAGTTTTGACCAGAACAAAAAAATGACAGTGTTACCTCTTATGTTTTTTTTTCGGGGGGTGAAAAATTAAGTTTCTCCAATCTTCTCAAAACTCTGGATTCTGATAGAGGGCCACGAGACATGGACCTGGGTGCAAAAATTGAGGCTCTAGACCCTTCCAGAGCTGAGATATTGAAACTTAAAGTTTTGACCAGAAAAAAAAAATGACAGTGTTACCCCTTATGTTTTTTTTTCGGGGGGTGAAAAATTAAGTTTCTCCAATCTTCTCAAAACTCTGGATTCTGATAGAGGGCCACGAGACATGGACCTGGGTGCAAAAATTGAGGCTCTAGACCCTTCCAGAGCTGAGATATTGAAACTTAAAGTTTTGACCAGAAAAAAAAATGACAGTGTTACCCCTTATGTTTTTTTTCGGGGGGTGAAAAATTAAGTTTCTCCAATCTTCTCAAAACTCTGGATTCTGATAGAGGGCCACGAGACATGGACCTGGGTGCAAAAATTGAGGCTCTAGACCCTTCCAGAGCTGAGATATTGAAACTTAAAGTTTTGACCAGAAAAAAAAAATGACAGTGTTACCCCTTATGTTTTTTTTCGGGGGGT
Organism: Cyprinella venusta; assembly: GCA_038021265.1. Taxonomy (NCBI): domain Eukaryota; kingdom Metazoa; phylum Chordata; class Actinopteri; order Cypriniformes; family Leuciscidae; genus Cyprinella; species Cyprinella venusta. The sequence continues at coordinate 15,442,270 of CM075870.1, read as the reverse complement.
GAAAAATTAAGTTTCTCCAAACTTCTCAAAACTCTGGATTCTGATAGAGGGCCACGTGACATGGACCTGGTTGCAAAAATTGAGGCTCTAGACCCTTCCAGAGCTGAGATATTGAAACTTAAAGTTTTGACCAGAAAAAAAAATTACAGTGTTACCCCTTATGTTTTTTTTTCGGGGGGTGAAAAATTAAGTTTCTCCAATCTTCTCAAAACTCTGGATTCTGATAGAGGGCCACGAGACATGGACCTGGGTGCAAAAATTGAGGCTCTAGACCCTTCCAGAGCTGAGATATTGAAACTTAAAGTTTTGACCAGAAAAAAAATGACAGTGTTACCCCTTATGTTTTTTTTCGGGGGGTGTAAAATTAAGTTTCTCCAATCTTCTCAAAACTCTGGATTCTGATAGAGGGCCACGAGACATGGACCTGGGTGCAAAAATTGAGGCTCTGGACCCCTCCAGAGCTGAGATATTGAAACTTAAAGTTTTGACCAGGAAAAAAAAATGACAGTGTTACCCCTTATGTTTTTTTTGGGGGTGAAAAATTAAGTTTCTCCAATCTTCTCAAAACTCTGGATTCTGATAGAGGGCCACGAGACATGGACCTGGGTGCAAAAATTGAGGCTCTAGACCCTTCCAGAGCTGAGATATTGAAACTTAAAGTTTTGACCAGAAAAAAAAATGACAGTGTTACCCCTTATGTTTTTTTTTGGGGGTGAAAAATTAAGTTTCTCCAATCTTCTCAAAACTCTGGATTCTGATAGAGGGCCACGAGACATGGACCTGGGTGCAAAAATTGAGGCTCTAGACCCTTCCAGAGCTGAGATATTGAAACTTAAAGTTTTGACCAGAAAAAAAAAATGACAGTGTTACCCCTTATGTTTTTTTTCGGGGGGTGTAAAATTAAGTTTCTCCAATCTTCTCAAAACTCTGGATTCTGATAGAGGGCCACGAGACATGGACCTGGGTGCAAAAATTGAGGCTCTAGACCCTTCCAGAGCTGAGATATTGAAACTTAAAGTTTTGACCAGAAAAAAAAATGACAGTGTTACCCCTTATGTTTTTTTTTTCGGGGGGTGAAAAAATAAGTTTCTCCAATCTTCTCAAAACTCTGGATTCTGATAGAGGGCCACGAGACATGGACCTGGGTGCAAAAATTGAGGCTCTAGACCCTTCCAGAGCTGAGATATTGAAACTTAAAGTTTTGACCAGAAAAAAAAAATGACAGTGTTACCCCTTATGTTTTTTTTCAGGGGGTGAAAAATTAAGTTTCTCCAATCTTCTCAAAACTCTGGATTCTGATAGAGGGCCACGAGACATGGACCTGGGTGCAAAAATTGAGGCTCTAGACCCTTCCAGAGCTGAGATATTGAAACTTAAAGTTTTGACCAGAAAAAAAATGACAGTGTTACCCCTTATGTTTTTTTTCGGGGGGTGAAAAATTAAGTTTCTCCAATCTTCTCAAAACTCTGGATTCTGATAGAGGGCCACGAGACATGGACCTGGGTGCAAAAATTGAGGCTCTAGACCCTTCCAGAGCTGAGATATTGAAACTTAAAGTTTTGACCAGAAAAAAAAAAATGACAGTGTTACCTCTTATGTTTTTTTTTCGGGGGGTGAAAAATTAAGTTTCTCCAATCTTCTCAAAACTCTGGATTCTGATAGAGGGCCACGAGACATGGACCTGGGTGCAAAAATTGAGGCTCTAGACCCTTCCAGAGCTGAGATATTGAAACTTAAAGTTTTGACCAGAAAAAAAAAATGACAGTGTTACCCCTTATGTTTTTTTTTCGGGGGGTGAAAAATTAAGTTTCTCCAATCTTCTCAAAACTCTGGATTCTGATAGAGGGCCACGAGACATGGACCTGGGTGCAAAAATTGAGGCTCTAGACCCTTCCAGAGCTGAGATATTGAAACTTAAAGTTTTGACCAGAAAAAAAAAATGACAGTGTTACCCCTTATGTTTTTTTTCGGGGGGTGAAAAATTAAGTTTCTCCAATCTTCTCAAAACTCTGGATTCTGATAGAGGGCCACGAGACATGGACCTGGGTGCAAAAATTGAGGCTCTAGACCCTTCCAGAGCTGAGATATTGAAACTTAAAGTTTTGACCAGAAAAAAAAATGACAGTGTTACCCCTTATGTTTTTTTTCGGGGGGTGAAAAATTAAGTTTCTCCAAACTTCTCAAAACTCTGGATTCTGATAGAGGGCCACGTGACATGGACCTGGTTGCAAAAATTGAGGCTCTAGACCCTTCCAGAGCTGAGATATTGAAACTTAAAGTTTTGACCAGAAAAAAAAAATTACAGTGTTACCCCTTATGTTTTTTTTTCGGGGGGTGAAAAATTAAGTTTCTCCAATCTTCTCAAAACTCTGGATTCTGATAGAGGGCCACGAGACATGGACCTGGGTGCAAAAATTGAGGCTCTAGACCCTTCCAGAGCTGAGATATTGAAACTTAAAGTTTTGACCAGAAAAAAAAAATGACAGTGTTACCCCTTATGTTTTTTTTCGGGGGGTGAAAAATTAAGTTTCTCCAATCTTCTCAAAACTCTGGATTCTGACAGAGGGCCACGAGACATGGACCTGGGTGCAAAAATTGAGGCTCTAGACCCTTCCAGAGCTGAGATATTGAAACTTAAAGTTTTGACCAGAAAAAAAAATGACAGTGTTACCCCTTATGTTTTTTTTCGGGGGGTGTAAAATTAAGTTTCTCCAATCTTCTCAAAACTCTGGATTCTGATAGAGGGCCACGAGACATGGACCTGGGTGCAAAAATTGAGGCTCTAGACCCCTCCAGAGCTGAGATATTGAAACTTAAAGTTTTGACCAGGAAAAAAAAATGACAGTGTTACCCCTTATGTTTTTTTTTTCGGGGGGTGAAAAATTAAGTTTCTCCAATCTTCTCAAAACTCTGGATTCTGATAGAGGGCCACGAGACATGGACCTGGGTGCAAAAATTGAGGCTCTAGACCCTTCCAGAGCTGAGATATTGAAACTTAAAGTTTTGACCAGAAAAAAAATGACAGTGTTACCCCTTATGTTTTTTTTGGGGGGTGAAAAATTAAGTTTCTCCAATCTTCTCAAAACTCTGGATTCTGATAGAGGGCCACGAGACATGGACCTGGGTGCAAAAATTGAGGCTCTAGACCCTTCCAGAGCTGAGATATTGAAACTTAAAGTTTTGACCAGAAAAAAAATGACAGTGTTACCCCTTATGTTTTTTTTTTCGGGGGGTGAAAAATTAAGTTTCTCCAATCTTCTCAAAACTCTGGATTCTGATAGAGGGCCATGAGACATGGACCTGGGTGCAAAAATTGAGGCTCTAGACCCTTCCAGAGCTGAGATATTGAAACTTAAAGTTTTGACCAGAAAAAAAAATGACAGTGTTACCCCTTATGTTTTTTTTCGGGGGGTGAAAAATTAAGTTTCTCCAATCTTCTCAAAACTCTGGATTCTGATAGAGGGCCACGAGACATGGACCTGGGTGCAAAAATTGAGGCTCTAGACCCTTCCAGAGCTGAGATATTGAAACTTAAAGTTTTGACCAGAAAAAAAAAATGACAGTGTTACCCCTTATGTTTTTTTTCAGGGGGTGTAAAATTAAGTTTCTCCAATCTTCTCAAAACTCTGGATTCTGATAGAGGGCCACGAGACATGGACCTGGGTGCAAAAATTGAGGCTCTAGACCCTTCCAGAGCTGAGATATTGAAACTTAAAGTTTTGACCAGAAAAAAAAATGACAGTGTTACCCCTTATGTTTTTTTTTTCGGGGGGTGAAAAATTAAGTTTCTCCAATCTTCTCAAAACTCTGGATTCTGATAGAGGGCCACGAGACATGGACCTGGGTGCAAAAATTGAGGCTCTAGACCCTTCCAGAGCTGAGATATTGAAATTTAAAGTTTTGACCAGAAAAAAAAAATGACAGTGTTACCCCTTATGTTTTTTTTCAGGGGGTGAAAAATTAAGTTTCTCCAATCTTCTCAAAACTCTGGATTCTGATAGAGGGCCACGAGACATGGACCTGGGTGCAAAAATTGAGGCTCTAGACCCTTCCAGAGCTGAGATATTGAAACTTAAAGTTTTGACCAGAAAAAAAATGACAGTGTTACCCCTTATGTTTTTTTTCGGGGGGTGAAAAATTAAGTTTCTCCAATCTTCTCAAAACTCTGGATCCTGATAGAGGGCCACGAGACATGGACCTGGGTGCAAAAATTGAGGCTCTAGACCCTTCCAGAGCTGAGATATTGAAACTTAAAGTTTTGACCAGAAAAAAAAATGACAGTGTTACCCCTTATGTTTTTTTTCGGGGGGTGAAAAATTAAGTTTCTCCAATCTTCTCAAAACTCTGGATTCTGATAGAGGGCCACGAGACATGGACCTGGGTGCAAAAATTGAGGCTCTAGACCCTTCCAGAGCTGAGATATTGAAACTTAAAGTTTTGACCTGAAAAAAAAAAAAAATGACAGTGTTACCCCTTATGTTTTTTTTTTCGGGGGGTGAAAAATTAAGTTTCTCCAATCTTCTCAAAACTCTGGATTCTGATAGAGGGCCATGAGACATGGACCTGGGTGCAAAAATTGAGGCTCTAGACCCTTCCAGAGCTGAGATATTGAAACTTAAAGTTTTGACCAGAAAAAAAAATGACAGTGTTACCCCTTATGTTTTTTTTTCGGGGGGTGAAAAATTAAGTTTCTCCAATCTTCTCAAAACTCTGGATTCTGATAGAGGGCCACGAGACATGGACCTGGGTGCAAAAATTGAGGCTCTAGACCCTTCCAGAGCTGAGATAATGAAACTTAAAGTTTTGACCAGAAAAAAAAAATGACAGTGTTACCCCTTATGTTTTTTTTCGGGGGGTGAAAAATTAAGTTTCTCCAATCTTCTCAAAACTCTGGATTCTGATAGAGGGCCACGAGACATGGACCTGGGTGCAAAAATTGAGGCTCTAGACCCTTCCAGAGCTGAGATATTGAAACTTAAAGTTTTGACCAGAAAAAAAAAATGACAGTGTTACCCCTTATGTTTTTTTTTCGGGGGGTGAAAAATTAAGTTTCTCCAATCTTCTCAAAACTCTGGATTCTGATAGAGGGCCACGAGACATGGACCTGGGTGCAAAAATTGAGGCTCTAGACCCTTCCAGAGCTGAGATATTGAAACTTAAAGTTTTGACCAGAAAAAAAAAAATACATTGTTACCCCTTATGTTTTTTTTTTCGGGGGGTGAAAAATTAAGTTTCTCCAATCTTCTCAAAACTCTGGATTCTGATAGAGGGCCACGAGACATGGACCTGGGTGCAAAAATTGAGGCTCTAGACCCTTCCAGAGCTGAGATATTGAAACTTAAAGTTTTGACCAGAAAAAAAAAATGACAGTGTTACCCCTTATGTTTTTTTTCGGGGGGTGAAAAATTAAGTTTCTCCAATCTTCTCAAAACTCTGGATTCTGATAGAGGGCCACGAGACATGGACCTGGGTGCAAAAATTGAGGCTCTAGACCCTTCCAGAGCTGAGATATTGAAACTTAAAGTTTTGACCAGAAAAAAAAAATGACAGTGTTACCCCTTATGTTTTTTTTCGGGGGGTGAAAAATTAAGTTTCTCCAATCTTCTCAAAACTCTGGATTCTGATAGAGGGCCACGAGACATGGACCTGGGTGCAAAAATTGAGGCTCTAGACCCTTCCAGAGCTGAGATATTGAAACTTAAAGTTTTGACCAGAAAAAAAAAATGACAGCGTTACCCCTTATGTTTTTTTTTTGGGGGGTGTTACGTTCGTAGATGCTTGCGCTCTCTCTCTCTCTCTCTATCAATTTCTTAGGTCAGCCTTCTCCGCTTGCTGATTGGCCCAGGAAACTGTCAATCATCATCAAGGGATGTGATGTGGACCTATCCGCTGTCTGAGACGTCCTCACTACCAGTTTAAAAGCCACTGGAAAACAGAGTGGAAATTAGTCCCATTGTGATTTCTGTTCCTTTTTTGCTGCCAATTTGATTCTTGTTTTCGTTTGGGACTCGTTTGATTTGTTAATTTGCTTATGCTAGCTGTGTTTCTTCAGTTTGTTTTGTTACTTTGTTTGATTACTTTGGTTGACGTTTGCTTTGACTTGTATAGAGCTTGTGCTCTTTTGTTACCCTTTGCTCCAAGGAATGGAGATAGGGAAGATGTCGTACGACTTCCATTGTGCAAACATCTAGACTAACCTTTGTATAGAAACACTAGGTAAGAGGTGAACGCCACACTTGTATGTTTTGTTTTGTGAGCTAGAGTAGGGAAGAACACGGCGCTTGGCGCTGAAGAAACAATTCTTTTCTTTCCTTTTCTTTAGCTAGGTAAGAGGTTGGAATTGAGTTAGAATTGTTTTCTTTTGTTTCTTTCTTTATTTTGGCGTCACTGTAGTCCCTTTTTCCTTAAGGGTAATTTGTTGCTTACTTTCTTTTCTTTTATTTATTACTTATTTTTGTTTTCTCTTTATATAATTGTTGGAGGCTGTTAGCTTCCTTAATGTTCCTGATTTACTTTATTATTCATTTGTAGTTTCTTATATTTTTTGTATAATAAATATCATTATTGTTTATTGGCAGTTTGGTTTCGCTTGTTGTTTCTTGACACACACTACCACTTCCACAGTTTTACAAGGTTTTCTTTAATGTTACTCCTCTAGCCCCTAGATTAGTTTAGAGGGGTCGTAACAGGGGGTGAAAAATTAAGTTTCTCCAATCTTCTCAAAACTCTGGATTCTGATAGAGGGCCACGAGACATGGACCTGGGTGCAAAAATTGAGGCTCTAGACCCTTCCAGAGCTGAGATATTGAAACTTAAAGTTTTGACCAGAAAAAAAAAATGACAGTGTTACCCCTTATGTTTTATTTCGGGGGTGAAAAATTAAGTTTCTCCAATCTTCTCAAAACTCTGGATTCTGATAGAAGGCCACAAGACATGGACCTGGGTGCAAAAATTGAGGCTCTAGACCCTTCCAGAGCTGAGATATTGAAACTTAAAGTTTTGACCAGAAAAAAAAAATGACAGTGTTACCCCTTATGTTTTTTTTCGGGGGGTGAAAAATTAAGTTTCTCCAATCTTCTCAAAACTCTGGATTCTGATAGAGGGCCACGAGACATGGACCTGGGTGCAAAAATTGAGGCTCTAGACCCTTCCAGAGCTGAGATATTGAAACTTAAAGTTTTGACCAGAAAAAAAAAAATGACAGTGTTACCCCTTATGTTTTTTTTCGGGGGGTGAAAAATTAAGTTTCTCCAATCTTCTCAAAACTCTGGATTCTGAAAGAGGGCCACGAGACATGGACCTGGGTGCAAAAATTGAGGCTCTAGACCCTTCCAGAGCTGAGATATTGAAACTTAAAGTTTTGACCAGAAAAAAAAAATTACAGTGTTACCCCTTATGTTTTTTTTCGGGGGGTGAAAAATTAAGTTTCTCCAATCTTCTCAAAACTCTGGATTCTGATAGAGGGCCACAAGACATGGACCTGGGTGCAAAAATTGAGGCTCTAGACCCTTCCAGAGCTGAGATATTGAAACTTAAAGTTTTGACCAGAAAAAAAAATGACAGTGTTACCCCTTATGTTTTTTTTCGGGGGGTGAAAAATTAAGTTTCTCCAATCTTCTCAAAACTCTGGATTCTGATAGAGGGCCACGAGACGTGGACCTGGGTGCAAAAATTGAGGCTCTAGACCCTTCCAGAGCTGAGATATTGAAACTTAAAGTTTTGACCAGAAAAAAAAATGACAGTGTTACCCCTTATGTTTTTTTTCGGGGGGTGAAAAATTAAGTTTCTCCAATCTTCTCAAAACTCTGGATTCTGATAGAGGGCCACGAGACATGGACCTGGGTGCAAAAATTGAGGCTCTAGACCCTTCCAGAGCTGAGATATTGAAACTTAAAGTTTTGACCAGAAAAAAAAAATGACAGTGTTACCCCTTATGTTTTTTTTCGGGGGGTGAAAAATTAAGTTTCTCCAATCTTCTCAAAACTCTGGATTCTGATAGAGGGCCACGAGACATGGACCTGGGTGCAAAAATTGAGGCTCTAGACCCTTCCAGAGCTGAGATATTGAAACTTAAAGTTTTGACCAGAAAAAAAAATGACAGTGTTACCCCTTATGTTTTTTTTCGGGGGGTGAAAAATTAAGTTTCTCCAATCTTCTCAAAACTCTGGATTCTGATAGAGGACCACGAGACATGGACCTGGGTGCAAAAATTGAGGCTCTAGACCCTTCCAGAGCTGAGATATTGAAACTTAAAGTTTTGACCAGAAAAAAAAATGACAGTGTTACCCCTTATGTTTTTTTTCGGGGGGTGAAAAATTAAGTTTCTCCAATCTTCTCAAAACTCTGGATTCTGATAGAGGGCCACGAGACATGGACCTGGGTGCAAAAATTGAGGCTCTAGACCCTTCCAGAGCTGAGATATTGAAACTTAAAGTTTTGACCAGAAAAAAAAATGACAGTGTTACCCCTTATGTTTTTTTTCGGGGGGTGAAAAATTAAGTTTCTCCAATCTTCTCAAAACTCTGGATTCTGATAGAGGGCCACGAGACATGGACCTGGGTGCAAAAATTGAGGCTCCAAACCCTTCCAGAGCTGAGATATTGAAACTTAAAGTTTTGACCAGAAAAAAAAATGACAGTGTCACCCCTTATGTTTTTTTTCGGGGGGTGTAAAATTAAGTTTCTCCAATCTTCTCAAAACTCTGGATTCTGATAGAGGGCCACGAGACATGGACCTGGGTGCAAAAATTGAGGCTCTAGACCCTTCCAGAGCTGAGATATTGAAACTTAAAGTTTTGACCAGAAAAAAAAATTACAGTGTTACCCCTTATGTTTTTTTTCGGGGGGTGAAAAATTAAGTTTCTCCAATCTTCTCAAAACTCTGGATTCTGATAGAGGGCCACGAGACATGGACCTGGGTGCAAAAATTGAGGCTCTAGACCCTTCCAGAGCTGAGATATCGAAACTTAAAGTTTTGACCCGAAAAAAAAAATGACAGTGTTACCCCTTATGTTTTTTTTTCGGGGGGTGAAAAATTAAGTTTCTCCAATCTTCTCAAAACTCTGGATTCTGATAGAGGGCCACGAGACATGGACCTGGGTGCAAAAATTGAGGCTCTAGACCCTTCCAGAGCTGAGATATTGAAACTTAAAGTTTTGACCAGAAAAAAAAAATGACAGTGTTACCCCTTATGTTTTTTTTCGGGGGGTGAAAAATTAAGTTTCTCCAATCTTCTCAAACCTCTGGATTCTGAAAGAGGGCCACGAGACATGGACCTGGGTGCAAAAATTGAGGCTCTAGACCCTTCCAGAGCTGAAATATTGAAACTTAAAGTTTTGACCAGAAAAAAAAATGACAGTGTTACCCCTTATGTTTTTTTTCGGGGGGTGAAAAATTAAGTTTCTCCAATCTTCTCAAAACTCTGGATTCTGATAGAGGGCCACGAGACATGGACCTGGGTGCAAAAATTGAGGCTCTAGACCCTTCCAGAGCTGAGATATTGAAACTTAAAGTTTTGACCAGAAAAAAAAAAATGACAGTGTTACCCCTTATGTTTTTTTTCGGGGGGTGAAAAATTAAGTTTCTCCAATCTTCTCAAAACTCTGGATTCTGATAGAGGGCCACGAGACATGGACCTGGGTGCAAAAATTGAGGCTCTAGACCCTTCCAGAGCTGAGATATTGAAACTTAAAGTTTTGACCAGAAAAAAAAATGACAGTGTTACCCCTTATGTTTTTTTTCGGGGGGTGAAAAATTAAGTTTCTCCAATCTTCTCAAAACTCTGGATTCTGATAGAGGGCCACGAGACATGGACCTGGGTGCAAAAATTGAGGCTCTAGACCCTTCCAGAGCTGAGATATTGAAACTTAAAGTTTTGACCAGAAAAAAAAAATGACAGTGTTACCCCTTATGTTTTTTTTCGGGGGGTGAAAAATTAAGTTTCTCCAATCTTCTCAAAACTCTGGATTCTGATAGAGGGCCACGAGACATGGACCTGGGTGCAAAAATTAAGGCTCTAGACCCTTCCAGAGCTGAGATATTGAAACTTAAAGTTTTGACCAGAAAAAAAAATGACAGTGTTACCCCTTATGTTTTTTTTCGGGGGGTGAAAAATTAAGTTTCTCCAATCTTCTCAAAACTCTGGATTCTGATAGAGGGCCACGAGACATGGACCTGGGTGCAAAAATTGAGGCTCTAGACCCTTCCAGAGCTGAGATATTGAAACTTAAAGTTTTGACCAGAAAAAAAATGACAGTGTTACCCCTTATGTTTTTTTTCGGGGGGTGAAAAATTAAGTTTCTCCAATCTTCTCAAAACTCTGGATTCTGATAGAGGGCCACGAGACATGGACCTGGGTGCAAAAATTGAGGCTCTAAACCCTTCCAGAGCTGAGATATTGAAACTTAAAGTTTTGACCAGAAAAAAAAAATGACAGTGTTACCCCTTATGTTTTTTTCGGGGGGTGTAAAATTAAGTTTCTCCAATCTTCTCAAAACTCTGGATTCTGATAGAGGGCCACGAGACATGGACCTTGGTGCAAAAATTGAGGCTCTAGACCCTTCCAGAGCTGAGATATTGAAACTTAAAGTTTTGACCAGAAAAAAAAAAAATGACAGTGTTACCCCTTATGTTTTTTTTCGGGGGGTGAAAAATTAAGTTTCTCCAATCTTCTCAAAACTCTGGATTCTGATAGAGGGCCACGAGACATGGACCTGGGTGCAAAAATTGAGGCTCTAGACCCTTCCAGAGCTGAGATATTGAAACTTAAAGTTTTGACCAGAAAAAAAAATTACAGTGTTACCCCTTATGTTTTTTTTCGGGGGGTGAAAAATTAAGTTTCTCCAATCTTCTCAAAACTCTGGATTCTGATAGAGGGCCACGAGACATGGACCTGGGTGCAAAAATTGAGGCTCTAGACCCTTCCAGAGCTGACATATTGAAACTTAAAGTTTTGACCAGAAAAAAAAAAATGACAGTGTTACCCCTTATGTTTTTTTTCGGGGGGTGAAAAATTAAGTTTCTCCAATCTTCTCAAAACTCTGGATTCTGATAGAGGGCCACGAGACATGGACCTGGGTGCAAAAATTGAGGCTCTAGACCCTTCCAGAGCTGAGATATTGAAACTTAAAGTTTTGACCAGAAAAAAAATGACAGTGTTACCCCTTATGTTTTTTTTCGGGGGGTGAAAAATTAAGTTTCTCCAATCTTCTCAAAACTCTGGATTCTGATAGAGGGCCACGAGACATGGACCTGGGTGCAAAAATTGAGGCTCTAGACCCTTCCAGAGCTGAGATATTGAAACTTAAAGTTTTGACCAGAAAAAAAAAATGACAGTGTTACCCCTTATGTTTTTTTTCGGGGGGTGAAAAATTAAGTTTCTCCAATCTTCTCAAAACTCTGGATTCTGATAGAGGGCCACGAGACATGGACCTGGGTGCAAAAATTGAGGCTCTAGACCCTTCCAGAGCTGAGATATTGAAACTTAAAGTTTTGACCAGAAAAAAAAATGACAGTGTTACCCCTTATGTTTTTTTCGGGGGGTGAAAAATTAAGTTTCTCCAATCTTCTCAAAACTCTGGATTCTGATAGAGGGCCACGAGACATGGACCTGGGTGCAAAAATTGAGGCTCTAGACCCTTCCAGAGCTGAGATATTGAAACTTAAAGTTTTGACCAGAAAAAAAAATGACAGTGTTACCCCTTATGTTTTTTTTCGGGGGGTGAAAAATTAAGTTTCTCCAATCTTCTCAAAACTCTGGATTCTGATAGAGGGCCACGAGACATGGACCTGGGTGCAAAAATTGAGGCTCTAGACCCTTCCAGAGCTGAGATATTGAAACTTAAAGTTTTGACCAGAAAAAAAAATGACAGTGTTACCCCTTATGTTTTTTTTCGGGGGGTGAAAAATTAAGTTTCTCCAATCTTCTCAAAACTCTGGATTCTGATAGAGGGCCACGAGACATGGACCTGGGTGCAAAAATTGAGGCTCTAGACCCTTCCAGAGCTGAGATATTGAAACTTAAAGTTTTGACCAGAAAAAAAAATGACAGTGTTACCCCTTATGTTTTTTTTCGGGGGGTGAAAAATTAAGTTTCTCCAATCTTCTCAAAACTCTGGATTCTGATAGAGGGCCACGAGACATGGACCTGGGTGCAAAAATTGAGGCTCTAGACCCTTCCAGAGCTGAGATATTGAAACTTAAAGTTTTGACCAGAAAAAAAAAATGACAGTGTTACCCCTTATGTTTTTTTTCGGGGGGTGAAAAATTAAGTTTCTCCAATCTTCTCAAAACTCTGGATTCTGATAGAGGGCCACGAGACATGGACCTGGGTGCAAAAATTGAGGCTCTAGACCCTTCCAGAGCTGAGATATTGAAACTTAAAGTTTTGACCAGAAAAAAAAAATGACAGTGTTACCCCTTATGTTTTTTTTCGGGGGGTGAAAAATTAAGTTTCTCCAATCTTCTCAAAACTCTGGATTCTGATAGAGGGCCACGAGACATGGACCTGGGTGCAAAAATTGAGGCTCTAGACCCTTCCAGAGCTGAGATATTGAAACTTAAAGTTTTGACCAGAAAAAAAAAATGACAGTGTTACCCCTTATGTTTTTTTTCGGGGGGTGAAAAATTAAGTTTCTCCAATCTTCTCAAAACTCTGGATTCTGATAGAGGGCCACGAGACATGGACCTGGGTGCAAAAATTGAGGCTCTAGACCCTTCCAGAGCTGAGATATTGAAACTTAAAGTTTTGACCAGAAAAAAAAATGACAGTGTTACCCCTTATGTTTTTTTTCGGGGGGTGAAAAATTACGTTTCTCCAATCTTCTCAAAACTCTGGATTCTGATAGAGGGCCACGAGACATGGACCTGGGTGCAAAAATTGAGGCTCTAGACCCTTCCAGAGCTGAGATATTGAAACTTAAAGTTTTGACCAGAAAAAAAAATGACAGTGTTACCCCTTATGTTTTTTTTCGGGGGGTGAAAAATTAAGTTTCTCCAATCTTCTCAAAACTCTGGATTCTGATAGAGGGCCACGAGACATGGACCTGGGTGCAAAAATTGAGGCTCTAGACCCTTCCAGAGCTGAGATATTGAAACTTAAAGTTTTGACCAGAAAAAAAAAATGACAGTGTTACCCCTTATGTTTTTTTTCGGGGGGTGAAAAATTAAGTTTCTCCAATCTTCTCAAAACTCTGGATTCTGATAGAGGGCCACGAGACATGGACCTGGGTGCAAAAATTGAGGCTCTAGACCCTTCCAGAGCTGAGATATTGAAACTTAAAGTTTTGACCAGAAAAAAAAAATGACAGTGTTACCCCTTATGTTTTTTTTCGGGGGGTGAAAAATTAAGTTTCTCCAATCTTCTCAAAACTCTGGATTCTGATAGAGGGCCACGAGACATGGACCTGGGTGCAAAAATTGAGGCTCTAGACCCTTCCAGAGCTGAGATATTGAAACTTAAAGTTTTGACCAGAAAAAAAAATGACAGTGTTACCCCTTATGTTTTTTTCGGGGGGTGAAAAATTAAGTTTCTCCAATCTTCTCAAAACTCTGGATTCTGATAGAGGGCCACGAGACATGGACCTGGGTGCAAAAATTGAGGCTCTAGACCCTTCCAGAGCTGAGATATTGAAACTTAAAGTTTTGACCAGAAAAAAAAATGACAGTGTTACCCCTTATGTTTTTTTTCGGGGGGTGAAAAATTAAGTTTCTCCAATCTTCTCAAAACTCTGGATTCTGATAGAGGGCCACGAGACATGGACCTGGGTGCAAAAATTGAGGCTCTAGACCCTTCCAGAGCTGAGATATTGAAACTTAAAGTTTTGACCAGAAAAAAAAATGACAGTGTTACCCCTTATGTTTTTTTTCGGGGGGTGAAAAATTAAGTTTCTCCAATCTTCTCAAAACTCTGGATTCTGATAGAGGGCCACGAGACATGGACCTGGGTGCAAAAATTGAGGCTCTAGACCCTTCCAGAGCTGAGATATTGAAACTTAAAGTTTTGACCAGAAAAAAAAATGACAGTGTTACCCCTTATGTTTTTTTTCGGGGGTGAAAAATTAAGTTTCTCCAATCTTCTCAAAACTCTGGATTCTGATAGAGGGCCACGAGACATGGACCTGGGTGCAAAAATTGAGGCTCTAGACCCTTCCAGAGCTGAGATATTGAAACTTAAAGTTTTGACCAGAAAAAAAAATGACAGTGTTACCCCTTATGTTTTTTTTCGGGGGGTGAAAAATTAAGTTTCTCCAATCTTCTCAAAACTCTGGATTCTGATAGAGGGCCACGAGACATGGACCTGGGTGCAAAAATTGAGGCTCTAGACCCTTCCAGAGCTGAGATATTGAAACTTAAAGTTTTGACCAGAAAAAAAAATGACAGTGTTACCCCTTATGTTTTTTTTCGGGGGGTGAAAAATTAAGTTTCTCCAATCTTCTCAAAACTCTGGATTCTGATAGAGGGCCACGAGACATGGACCTGGGTGCAAAAATTGAGGCTCTAGACCCTTCCAGAGCTGAGATATTGAAACTTAAAGTTTTGACCAGAAAAAAAAATGACAGTGTTACCCCTTATGTTTTTTTTCGGGGGGTGAAAAATTAAGTTTCTCCAATCTTCTCAAAACTCTGGATTCTGATAGAGGGCCACGAGACATGGACCTGGGTGCAAAAATTGAGGCTCTAGACCCTTCCAGAGCTGAGATATTGAAACTTAAAGTTTTGACCAGAAAAAAAAAATGACAGTGTTACCCCTTATGTTTTTTTTCGGGGGGTGAAAAATTAAGTTTCTCCAATCTTCTCAAAACTCTGGATTCTGATAGAGGGCCACGAGACATGGACCTGGGTGCAAAATTGAGGCTCTAGACCCTTCCAGAGCTGAGATATTGAAACTTAAAGTTTTGACCAGAAAAAAAAATGACAGTGTTACCCCTTATGTTTTTTTTCGGGGGGTGAAAAATTAAGTTTCTCCAATCTTCTCAAAACTCTGGATTCTGATAGAGGGCCACGAGACATGGACCTGGGTGCAAAAATTGAGGCTCTAGACCCTTCCAGAGCTGAGATATTGAAACTTAAAGTTTTGACCAGAAAAAAAAATGACAGTGTTACCCCTTATGTTTTTTTTCGGGGGGTGAAAAATTAAGTTTCTCCAATCTTCTCAAAACTCTGGATTCTGATAGAGGGCCACGAGACATGGACCTGGGTGCAAAAATTGAGGCTCTAGACCCTTCCAGAGCTGAGATATTGAAACTTAAAGTTTTGACCAGAAAAAAAAATGACAGTGTTACCCCTTATGTTTTTTTTCGGGGGGTGAAAAATTAAGTTTCTCCAATCTTCTCAAAACTCTGGATTCTGATAGAGGGCCACGAGACATGGACCTGGGTGCAAAAATTGAGGCTCTAGACCCTTCCAGAGCTGAGATATTGAAACTTAAAGTTTTGACCAGAAAAAAAAATGACAGTGTTACCCCTTATGTTTTTTTTCGGGGGTGAAAAATTAAGTTTCTCCAATCTTCTCAAAACTCTGGATTCTGATAGAGGGCCACGAGACATGGACCTGGGTGCAAAAATTGAGGCTCTAGACCCTTCCAGAGCTGAGATATTGAAACTTAAAGTTTTGACCAGAAAAAAAAAATGACAGTGTTACCCCTTATGTTTTTTTTCGGGGGGTGAAAAATTAAGTTTCTCCAATCTTCTCAAAACTCTGGATTCTGATAGAGGGCCACGAGACATGGACCTGGGTGCAAAAATTGAGGCTCTAGACCCTTCCAGAGCTGAGATATTGAAACTTAAAGTTTTGACCAGAAAAAAAAAATGACAGTGTTACCCCTTATGTTTTTTTTCGGGGGGTGAAAAATTAAGTTTCTCCAATCTTCTCAAAACTCTGGATTCTGATAGAGGGCCACGAGACATGGACCTGGGTGCAAAAATTGAGGCTCTAGACCCTTCCAGAGCTGAGATATTGAAACTTAAAGTTTTGACCAGAAAAAAAAATGACAGTGTTACCCCTTATGTTTTTTTTCGGGGGGTGAAAAATTAAGTTTCTCCAATCTTCTCAAAACTCTGGATTCTGATAGAGGGCCACGAGACATGGACCTGGGTGCAAAAATTGAGGCTCTAGACCCTTCCAGAGCTGAGATATTGAAACTTAAAGTTTTGACCAGAAAAAAAAATGACAGTGTTACCCCTTATGTTTTTTTTCGGGGGGTGAAAAATTAAGTTTCTCCAATCTTCTCAAAACTCTGGATTCTGATAGAGGGCCACGAGACATGGACCTGGGTGCAAAAATTGAGGCTCTAGACCCTTCCAGAGCTGAGATATTGAAACTTAAAGTTTTGACCAGAAAAAAAAATGACAGTGTTACCCCTTATGTTTTTTTTCGGGGGGTGAAAAATTAAGTTTCTCCAATCTTCTCAAAACTCTGGATTCTGATAGAGGGCCACGAGACATGGACCTGGGTGCAAAAATTGAGGCTCTAGACCCTTCCAGAGCTGAGATATTGAAACTTAAAGTTTTGACCAGAAAAAAAAAATGACAGTGTTACCCCTTATGTTTTTTTTCGGGGGGTGAAAAATTAAGTTTCTCCAATCTTCTCAAAACTCTGGATTCTGATAGAGGGCCACGAGACATGGACCTGGGTGCAAAAATTGAGGCTCTAGACCCTTCCAGAGCTGAGATATTGAAACTTAAAGTTTTGACCAGAAAAAAAAATGACAGTGTTACCCCTTATGTTTTTTTTCGGGGGGTGAAAAATTAAGTTTCTCCAATCTTCTCAAAACTCTGGATTCTGATAGAGGGCCACGAGACATGGACCTGGGTGCAAAAATTGAGGCTCTAGACCCTTCCAGAGCTGAGATATTGAAACTTAAAGTTTTGACCAGAAAAAAAAAATGACAGTGTTACCCCTTATGTTTTTTTTCGGGGGGTGAAAAATTAAGTTTCTCCAATCTTCTCAAAACTCTGGATTCTGATAGAGGGCCACGAGACATGGACCTGGGTGCAAAAATTGAGGCTCTAGACCCTTCCAGAGCTGAGATATTGAAACTTAAAGTTTTGACCAGAAAAAAAAATGACAGTGTTACCCCTTATGTTTTTTTTCGGGGGGTGAAAAATTAAGTTTCTCCAATCTTCTCAAAACTCTGGATTCTGATAGAGGGCCACGAGACATGGACCTGGGTGCAAAAATTGAGGCTCTAGACCCTTCCAGAGCTGAGATATTGAAACTTAAAGTTTTGACCAGAAAAAAAAATGACAGTGTTACCCCTTATGTTTTTTTTCGGGGGGTGAAAAATTAAGTTTCTCCAATCTTCTCAAAACTCTGGATTCTGATAGAGGGCCACGAGACATGGACCTGGGTGCAAAAATTGAGGCTCTAGACCCTTCCAGAGCTGAGATATTGAAACTTAAAGTTTTGACCAGAAAAAAAAAATGACAGTGTTACCCCTTATGTTTTTTTTCGGGGGGTGAAAAATTAAGTTTCTCCAATCTTCTCAAAACTCTGGATTCTGATAGAGGGCCACGAGACATGGACCTGGGTGCAAAAATTGAGGCTCTAGACCCTTCCAGAGCTGAGATATTGAAACTTAAAGTTTTGACCAGAAAAAAAAATGACAGTGTTACCCCTTATGTTTTTTTTCGGGGGGTGAAAAATTAAGTTTCTCCAATCTTCTCAAAACTCTGGATTCTGATAGAGGGCCACGAGACATGGACCTGGGTGCAAAAATTGAGGCTCTAGACCCTTCCAGAGCTGAGATATTGAAACTTAAAGTTTTGACCAGAAAAAAAAATGACAGTGTTACCCCTTATGTTTTTTTTCGGGGGGTGAAAAATTAAGTTTCTCCAATCTTCTCAAAACTCTGGATTCTGATAGAGGGCCACGAGACATGGACCTGGGTGCAAAAATTGAGGCTCTAGACCCTTCCAGAGCTGAGATATTGAAACTTAAAGTTTTGACCAGAAAAAAAAATGACAGTGTTACCCCTTATGTTTTTTTTCGGGGGGTGAAAAATTAAGTTTCTCCAATCTTCTCAAAACTCTGGATTCTGATAGAGGGCCACGAGACATGGACCTGGGTGCAAAAATTGAGGCTCTAGACCCTTCCAGAGCTGAGATATTGAAACTTAAAGTTTTGACCAGAAAAAAAAATGACAGTGTTACCCCTTATGTTTTTTTCGGGGGGTGAAAAATTAAGTTTCTCCAATCTTCTCAAAACTCTGGATTCTGATAGAGGGCCACGAGACATGGACCTGGGTGCAAAAATTGAGGCTCTAGACCCTTCCAGAGCTGAGATATTGAAACTTAAAGTTTTGACCAGAAAAAAAAATGACAGTGTTACCCCTTATGTTTTTTTTCGGGGGGTGAAAAATTAAGTTTCTCCAATCTTCTCAAAACTCTGGATTCTGATAGAGGGCCACGAGACATGGACCTGGGTGCAAAAATTGAGGCTCTAGACCCTTCCAGAGCTGAGATATTGAAACTTAAAGTTTTGACCAGAAAAAAAAATGACAGTGTTACCCCTTATGTTTTTTTTCGGGGGGTGAAAAATTAAGTTTCTCCAATCTTCTCAAAACTCTGGATTCTGATAGAGGGCCACGAGACATGGACCTGGGTGCAAAAATTGAGGCTCTAGACCCTTCCAGAGCTGAGATATTGAAACTTAAAGTTTTGACCAGAAAAAAAAAATGACAGTGTTACCCCTTATGTTTTTTTTCGGGGGGTGAAAAATTAAGTTTCTCCAATCTTCTCAAAACTCTGGATTCTGATAGAGGGCCACGAGACATGGACCTGGGTGCAAAAATTGAGGCTCTAGACCCTTCCAGAGCTGAGATATTGAAACTTAAAGTTTTGACCAGAAAAAAAAAATGACAGTGTTACCCCTTATGTTTTTTTTCGGGGGGTGAAAAATTAAGTTTCTCCAATCTTCTCAAAACTCTGGATTCTGATAGAGGGCCACGAGACATGGACCTGGGTGCAAAAATTGAGGCTCTAGACCCTTCCAGAGCTGAGATATTGAAACTTAAAGTTTTGACCAGAAAAAAAAATGACAGTGTTACCCCTTATGTTTTTTTTCGGGGGGTGAAAAATTAAGTTTCTCCAATCTTCTCAAAACTCTGGATTCTGATAGAGGGCCACGAGACATGGACCTGGGTGCAAAAATTGAGGCTCTAGACCCTTCCAGAGCTGAGATATTGAAACTTAAAGTTTTGACCAGAAAAAAAAAATGACAGTGTTACCCCTTATGTTTTTTTTCGGGGGGTGAAAAATTAAGTTTCTCCAATCTTCTCAAAACTCTGGATTCTGATAGAGGGCCACGAGACATGGACCTGGGTGCAAAAATTGAGGCTCTAGACCCTTCCAGAGCTGAGATATTGAAACTTAAAGTTTTGACCAGAAAAAAAAATGACAGTGTTACCCTTATGTTTTTTTTCGGGGGGTGAAAAATTAAGTTTCTCCAATCTTCTCAAAACTCTGGATTCTGATAGAGGGCCACGAGACATGGACCTGGGTGCAAAAATTGAGGCTCTAGACCCTTCCAGAGCTGAGATATTGAAACTTAAAGTTTTGACCAGAAAAAAAAATGACAGTGTTACCCCTTATGTTTTTTTTCGGGGGGTGAAAAATTAAGTTTCTCCAATCTTCTCAAAACTCTGGATTCTGATAGAGGGCCACGAGACATGGACCTGGGTGCAAAAATTGAGGCTCTAGACCCTTCCAGAGCTGAGATATTGAAACTTAAAGTTTTGACCAGAAAAAAAAATGACAGTGTTACCCCTTATGTTTTTTTTCGGGGGGTGAAAAATTAAGTTTCTCCAATCTTCTCAAAACTCTGGATTCTGATAGAGGGCCACGAGACATGGACCTGGGTGCAAAAATTGAGGCTCTAGACCCTTCCAGAGCTGAGATATTGAAACTTAAAGTTTTGACCAGAAAAAAAAAATGACAGTGTTACCCCTTATGTTTTTTTTCGGGGGGTGAAAAATTAAGTTTCTCCAATCTTCTCAAAACTCTGGATTCTGATAGAGGGCCACGAGACATGGACCTGGGTGCAAAAATTGAGGCTCTAGACCCTTCCAGAGCTGAGATATTGAAACTTAAAGTTTTGACCAGAAAAAAAAAATGACAGTGTTACCCCTTATGTTTTTTTTCGGGGGGTGAAAAATTAAGTTTCTCCAATCTTCTCAAAACTCTGGATTCTGATAGAGGGCCACGAGACATGGACCTGGGTGCAAAAATTGAGGCTCTAGACCCTTCCAGAGCTGAGATATTGAAACTTAAAGTTTTGACCAGAAAAAAAAATGACAGTGTTACCCCTTATGTTTTTTTTCGGGGGGTGAAAAATTAAGTTTCTCCAATCTTCTCAAAACTCTGGATTCTGATAGAGGGCCACGAGACATGGACCTGGGTGCAAAAATTGAGGCTCTAGACCCTTCCAGAGCTGAGATATTGAAACTTAAAGTTTTGACCAGAAAAAAAAAATGACAGTGTTACCCCTTATGTTTTTTTTCGGGGGGGTGAAAAATTAAGTTTCTCCAATCTTCTCAAAACTCTGGATTCTGATAGAGGGCCACGAGACATGGACCTGGGTGCAAAAATTGAGGCTCTAGACCCTTCCAGAGCTGAGATATTGAAACTTAAAGTTTTGACCAGAAAAAAAAAATGACAGTGTTACCCCTTATGTTTTTTTTCGGGGGGTGAAAAATTAAGTTTCTCCAATCTTCTCAAAACTCTGGATTCTGATAGAGGCCACGAGACATGGACCTGGGTGCAAAAATTGAGGCTCTAGACCCTTCCAGAGCTGAGATATTGAAACTTAAAGTTTTGACCAGAAAAAAAAAATGACAGTGTTACCCCTTATGTTTTTTTTCGGGGGGTGAAAAATTAAGTTTCTCCAATCTTCTCAAAACTCTGGATTCTGATAGAGGCCACGAGACATGGACCTGGGTGCAAAAATTGAGGCTCTAGACCCTTCCAGAGCTGAGATATTGAAACTTAAAGTTTTGACCAGAAAAAAAAAATGACAGTGTTACCCTTATGTTTTTTTTCGGGGGGTGAAAAATTAAGTTTCTCCAATCTTCTCAAAACTCTGGATTCTGATAGAGGGCCACGAGACATGGACCTGGGTGAAAAAATTGAGGCTCTAGACCCTTCCAGAGCTGAGATATTGAAACTTAAAGTTTTGACCAGAAAAAAAAATGACAGTGTTACCCCTTATGTTTTTTTTCAGGGGGTGAAAAATTAAGTTTCTCCAATCTTCTCAAAACTCTGGATTCTGATAGAGGGCCACGAGAGATGGACCTGGGTGCAAAAATTGAGGCTCTAGACCCTTCCAGAGCTGAGATATTGAAACTTAAAGGTTTTGACCAGAAAAAAAAATA